>CM046878.1:401347967-402547967 GCA_025667525.1 Glebionis coronaria
CTCACTTTTTTTGTCTGCGTGGAAGCTGGCGGCGGGGCTTGCTTAACCGGATACACGGAATTGGGATCTCTGTCACATGCAAATCTTTCTATCGGAAAAGCCTCGCTTATTCAATTCAAAGGGCTGATTATTTAGAACCCTTTTTGCTCATAAGATAAGTAAGAAAGCGTTGGTGGGATCGGCGGCTTTGGTTGAAAGATGCAACGTACATCAAAGATTATCTCTTCAGATTCGTTAATATGTGGATTCCGTTTCCGAATCTTACGATCTTTTTTTTTCAAGACTACTACTATTCCTAACGTAGTAGGCAAAGTGCTATTAATCGGATGGTCCGACCCCATCTCGACCCGGTGTCGCAAGGCTCACTTTTTTTGTCTGCGTGGAAGCTGGCGGCGGGGCTTGCTTGTATATATATATATGTATATATATATATATATATATATATATATATATATATATATATATATATATATATATATATATATATATATATATGTATGTATATATATATATATATATATATATATATATATATATATATATATATATATATATGTATATATATATATATATATATATATATATACATATATATATATGTATATATATATATATATATATATATATATATATATATATATATATATATATATATATATATATATATATATATATATATATATATATATATATATATATATATATATATATATATATATATATATATATATATATATATATATATATATATATATATATATATATATATATATATATAATATATATATATATATATATATATATATATATATATATATATATATATATATATATATATATATATATATATATATATATATATATATATATATATTAGAGGCTTAAATTGGGTATTAGGCTTAGAAAAAAGTATGGGATATACGAGAGAAATGTAAGGTTATAGGGTTTAATTTACAAAGAAGGGTCATGAGTTTAAGTAATGTATTTACATACGTTTTTGGACACTAAAATCAGGTCTAATTTGAGTAAAACATGAACGGGTTAAGTGTAGAGAGTTACTAGTGTATTGAACGCGTAGAGAGTATAGAACGAGTATTAAACATGATAGATACGTAGATATCCACTATAGGAGTTGTTACATCGATATTGGACTAGTATCCATACCGATGTTAACATTCGTTCGTTTATTATATGTTATAGATCGTTTGTGTGTTGTATGAAGATTTTGGATTTGCTTTGCTTTGCAAAGGTGCGTTGCACTAAGCCCCTTTTATTTTACATTTTGGGCTAGAAATGATACATAGTATTTATAAACTTTGCTTTATAATGATTTGCTAATGTAGAATGAACATGCGTTGTGATTGCGTATGTTGAGTATGAGTTTGCATATGTTGAGTATGTATGTGTATGTGATAGAATGTTATGTGTTGCTCATGGCGGAAGGTGCAATGGTATAGTTAGTCGCGGTCATGTGTGGAGAGAGTGGTTTAGACACGTCCGGGTACATCACATGAGTGCATTTGTGATGGGGGAATATCTGGAATGCGATTCCTTGCAGTGAAGGTTCGCCACCTTCGTCCGGATGGTTGGATTAGCGCTTATTATTGTTTGTCATGGTTAGAGATAACTATGATGATTTACGATAGTATGAGAACGAGATAACATCGCGGAGGTTACAATATGTGATAGATGATTGATGATGTGCGACAGATGATATATGATGTGTGATATGCGATATATAATATATGATGTGTGATATGTGATAGATGATATATGGTGTATGATTATACGATAGAGATATGTTCATAGTTTTGAAAATAAGATTTATAAAACGTTTTTGTAAGCCCTATATTTTATATGCTCGAACAAGAATGTAATAGGTCATTTTAGTCGTTAAAGGTCTTGTATTGTAATATGTTAGTCGGGAAAACTGGGCTTGGACTTGTTGGGAATTATTTGTAAAGTACCAAGTACTGTTAGTATAAGTACAAATACTGTTAGTGTTAGCAAGTACCGTTAGTGTTAACGCGGTACATAGCAAGTACTGTTCATGTTAAGTACAAGTATTGCTATATAGATTAGGACGAATATATCTTTGTATTAGATATGTCATAGTTATAGTTAAAGTATATCTTATGTGATATACTTAAATAGTTAGAATATTGATAATATATCGTTTGTTATATATTTATCTTTATAGAATATTCTAAGGTTTCTAGGGTTCCTTACTCTATAAAAGGAACATAGGTACGATGACATTCATGTACCTCATTCAAGTCGATTAATAAGAGAATCTAATAGTTAAAACTAATTCTGTTCTTTTGTGCGTTATAAGTTAGATTCTTCATAACTTATTTAGTTGAGTAAGAGTTCTGAAAGTATTCTAGTTTGATTACAAACTACTATACTAGTTCTTAACAGAATATAGATCCAATCAAAGGGATCAACAAGTGGTATCAGAGCTTGTTGAGAAACTCTGAAAAAGAAGAACACAACCCTAAAATTCCCACTCATACCAAAATTCAATGTCTCAACTTGGTGACGACCCTCACTTGGAAGACATTTCAGATCCTGATCCAATACCACAGGTACAGCCTCAAGTTGTGTATCCTGCACCACCACAAGGTGTTCAAGCCATAGATATTGTAGTTACTTCTACAACTACAACACCTTCCCATACTTTCTCTGTTGTCAAACTCCCAATTCTCAAAGGTGATAACTATGAGTCATGGGCTATGCAGATGGAACATTAAATGAATCACACAAATCACACTTTGTGGTAGGTCATCAAGAATGGGAATACACCTAAGAAGTTGCACTGGTTACCTGATGGTACATGCTATGCTTTACCTGCTGTGACTGCTGAGGATCTACAAGCAGAGATCAGAGAAAGAAAGGCCAGAAATGCTTTGGTTATTGCACTTTTAGAAGACATCCTACCTAGCTTCCATCACTACAATGATGCAAAGGCTATGTGGGATGCCATCAAACTTAGATTTGAAGGTAATGACAAATCTAAGAAGATGAAGAAGATTGTTTTGAAACAAGAATTTGATAACTTCTCAATTTCTAGTATAGAAGGAATCCATGGTGGCTATGAATGGTTTAGCAAGCTGCTCATTCAATTGGCAGTTTATGGACAAATAATTCCTAATGAAGAAGCTAATCTAAAATTCTTAAGAAGTGTTCTACAAGAATGGAAAGCAATGGATATGCACTTCATCACAAAGGATGATATAGATACAATTCCTTTGGATCATCTCTACAACAATCTTAGAGCTTATGAGATGGATGTTAAAGGCGTTGAGGTGACCAAAGCAGCAACAACAACAAAGTCTAACTTGGCTTTTGTGTCAAAAGGTAATGGCGGTACTTACTTTCAAAATACCGCTAGTGGATCAAGTAGCGGTACTTACTTCCAAAATACCGCTGGAGGACTTACAAGCAGTACTTACTCTCAAGGTACTAAGGCAGTCGTATTGTATCTCAAAATACACAAGGAAGATCTTCACCATTGTTTAGTGAAAATGATGCCTTCTCATTCTTTGCTGGACAAGACAACAGACCAAGATTGACTCTCAATGACTTGTTTCAAATGGATGATGTTGATATTGAGGAGATGGACCTCAAATGGCAAGCTGCTATGATCTCTGTGAGATCTATTAGGTTCTTTAAGAAGACTAGAAGGAAGATGACTGTTGATCCTAATGAACCATTAGGATATGACAAGTCTAAAGTTGAATGCTATAAATGTGGAAGGAATAGACATTTTGCAAGGGAGTGCACTAAAGACAAGGCTGAAAGTAGCAGTCAAAAGTCCAAGAACAACTATAGAACCAGTCCAAGAATCTCTGAAAGCTTTCTAAAAAGAAATAGCAGGAGTCTCAAAGGAACCAAAGCATTGGTAACTGTAGATGGAGTGGTGAACTGGGCTGAAGATGAGGAAGAAGAAGAGATTGGTTTGATGGTTATCTCTCATGAAGATACTGAGGTACATCCTTGTTCTAAAGATCGTGTTCTTAAATTTAATAGTGTAAAAGTAGAACTAGATGAATAGTATCAAAAAGTCAACACATCTACTATAGAAATAAATGATTTTAAACAGGGTGTTGCTAAGCTAGAGGAAAATATAGTTTCGTATAAAAAGGGTCAACAAAACTATGAAGAGAAAATTAGAATTTTGACTCTTCAAATGAGAGAAAAAGATGTGGAAATTAAAGCTTTTGAAAAACAATTTTTACAAGTATTAGCCGAAAATGAAGCTTTAAAAGCAAGTCTTTATAATGAAAGGGAAGTGATTAATCATTGGCAAAGATCCTAATAAGTGTGAAAACACTTATCCTTTTACCACTTATTTCCAATAATAACAAGACCAAAATGTGTATTTTATGTCGTAAAAGACGGAATTATGCGTGGTTTGTGTTTTTATTGTGTTTTAGGACCAAAAGATGAAAAAGGAAGGAAACCTGGGCTATCACGGGCTTTTATCGAAGAAAAAGACAAAAGACGAAGTCAAAATATCGAGAGTGCAAAAAGAACGAAAGTCCAAGGCCTATTCTGAAGATTTATCGAAGAAAGAGTCTAAAGACGGAAGTTTAATAAAGTCGAAGAACTCAAGTCTAATAGAAGAAGAAAAATACAAGACAAGTTTAATTTACATCGATAAATCCCGAGACGACGTCGAGAAAGACAAAGAATTTAAATCGAGTCAAGAAGAAAGAAAGAAAGAAGGATGCACATGCATCTCCCCATCTCCTATAAATAACCTCCTAATGACACATTAGGAGGGTGTTAGCTAGTTTATTTTTCTTTCCTTAGTTTTATTTTTAGAGAGAGAAAGTGTTAAACTTTCTCTCACTAAAACTTCATCTTTTCTTTGTTTCATGTTTAAGCTTTAATTCACTTTTGTAATTTTGAATCTTTAATCTACAAGTTCAAGTTTAATCTTAATCTTCTTCAACCTTTCTTTATTTTTAAGTTGTTTTTGATCCGTTATAATCTTTGATTTTGCTTAAATTTGATGTTTTTGTGATTAAAAAGTTTATCTTTTTATTCCCTACGAAGTTTTTATACGGTTTAAGCTTTAAGCTTGTTGTGCTTATTGGCTTATTTCGTATATTGCTTATTGTCTTTTAAGTTTTCTAAAAAATTAATCTTTTTAAAGTTTGATTTATAAGTTTTTTTTTATTTCGTGTTTTAAAAGTCTTAAATTTTATGCTTCTTTTCGTTTGATTGGGATTCAAATAGGTGCTTATTCATCTTTGTTATTAGTGCTTATTCGAGTCTTAGCTTATAGCATTTCATCCGAATATTTTCATTTCCATCGCAAAGTTAGGGGTTAATCATTCCGACGCTACATTCCGACGGGCTCATTGTGATCGCAATAACCTTGAAGGTTTTACTTTGCGATCAAGTATTTTTTTTCCCCTTATTCCGATCATGATTGCGATCGCTCATTGCGATCTCACATTGCGACAGGTCTTAAGGTTATATTAAGACGAAACGCTGCCCAATTTTTGTTAGCAACTTTCCGACAGAAAACCTTGGATTCCGATAGCTTGATCTTAATTATTCCGATAGACTTAAACATTGCGACAGAATTACATTCCGACAGAAGTGTTTCCAGTATTCCGATAGCTTTGATTTCATACATTCCGATAGACTTGATCTTAATTATTCCGATACATGTTATTCAGATAGAATATTACGATAGAAATTGTTCTCTAATATTCCGATGCTTAAATTGATATTCCGACAGCTTTCATTTTCTATTATTCCGATGGTTTGAGTTTTTAGTTTTATTAAGTTTTCTAGTAATTTTTAGTTTAATTTTAAAGCTTTAATTTTACTCAATGACATTTTCGTATTTGCTTTTAGTTTAAAATAGATAACCAAATCATTTATTTTTCCACCAAGAACGACTGAGTCGCACTAATTAACGGTAATCAATTCGAAAAGATCGGACGATAAACTCTTTTATAACTAAGTAAAATCTAGTTATCAAATGGCGCCGCTGCCGGCTCTTTTCGTTAAGATTAACGGTTTTAAGTGAGAGACGCGTTGGATTTTGGGATCCTTTCACTTTTGAACGTTATTTTTCTTGCCAAAAATTTTAAAAAAATCCATATAAATTAAAAATTTTCAAAAATCCAAAAAAATAGAAAAACATAAAAAACCAAAAATATTTCTTGTCTATTTTTCTCTTCCTTTTGTAGGTGTGTATGCGTACTCGTGCTCGTAAGAAGAAAGCAGCTCAAGCCGAAGTCATTACTCCACCTATTGTCACTATGGACAATCAACCAATGATCGAGCTTTTGCAACGTAGGGGGCAACACCGATGCTATTGTCATACCCGAGATTGGAGCCAACAACTTTGAGCTCAAATCCGGCTTTATTCAAATGGTCTCTGCTCAACCTTTCTTGGGGCGTTCGCTTGATGATCGTCATGACCATATAAAAAGGTTTCTTCAACTCACCAATACGGTTAAGTATAATGGGGTTTCACAAGAAGTGATTCGCTTGTAACTTTTTCCTTTCTCCTTAGAGGGACAAGCCCGGAATTGGCTTGATAAGGAACCGCCACAAAGTATTCTTACGTGGACGGATTTAGAGACCAAATTCATCAACTACTTTTTCCCACCCTCACGTACTACTGCTTTGCGGAATAAAATCATTACCTTTGAACAAAAGTACGCTGAGACATTTAGTGAATCTTGGGACCGTTTTAAGGAACTTTTAAGAAAGTGTCCACAACATGGTTTCACAAAAGTACATCAAATAAATACTTTTTACAATGGGTTAAGCATGAATGACCAAGATTCACTAAATAGTGCCTCGGGGGGTAACATTTTTGTTAAGTCTTCTAATGCCGCATGGGATATTATTGAGAATAAGTCTAGAGTGCAAACCAAGAGTGTTCAGACTAATATGGCTAGTGCTAGTACTAGTGAGAACGACAAGAGAATTGATAAGCTTACTTCGCTTGTGGAATCGCTTGCTGTACAAACCGCCAACATTGCCAAACAAATCAATGCCCAAGCTAATGTTTTGAGTCAATCATGTGAAATATGCGGGGGATCTCATTCATCAACTGATTGTCCTTCGACTCATGACAATCCGGAAAATGTGTATGCCGCCAACGGTAACTTTTCTACAGGAGGCTATCAAGCACGTCCTCAAGGTGACCGCAATTTGCTCAGTTATCGTTCAAACAACTTCCTTTCACCACCCGGTTTTCCACCTCAAAACCCAAACAACCTCAATCGCAACAATCAAAACCCACCACGAGCTCCAAATCAATATCAAACCCAAAGAAACCCATATCCACCTCAAGGAAACAACCAAGTTTACCAACAACCCGCTTATCAACCACCTCCCTACCATGCTCTTCCTCCCACCCAACCCACCGCATTTCATCAAGACGTTGAAACTTACATGAGGACTAATGATGCAATAGTGCATAATCTTCAGCGGCAAATGGCCATCTTGAAAGGAGATATGGTGAAACAAGGGAATGATCTTCGAGCCGATATGCGAAACTCTATGAGCAGTCAAACGAATGACGTAAGGGATATGATGGCTAGTTTTTTCCAAAGTAATCAAGCCTCTGGTTCGGGTTCTCTTCCGAGTAACACCGTTGCTAATCCAAGAGGGGAGATGAAAGCAATCACCACTCGCAATGGAAAAGGTTTAAAGGAACCCGAGTTTCCTACATCTACACCGGTGATTGTGACAAAGGAAAACGAGTCCCCTTCTCCAATTCCTCCAACTTCTATTCCTCTAATTCCTCCACCTTCTACTTCTTCCCCTCCACCACCCAAGTATGTGAGTGAGAATTCCATTCCAAAGCCTTCATCTTAACCCAATATACCTTATCCCTCAAGGTTGAGGAAAGAGAAATTGAATAACAAGGATGATATTCAGGTTTCTAACTTTCTCAAAATGTTTAAACAACTGAATTTAAATATCTTTGCTGAGGCTCTCGCTCACATGCCGAAATATGATAAAATGTTTAAAGATCTTCTCAGTGATAAGGAGAAACTTCTTGACATCGCTCAACCCAACTTAACGAGAATTGCTCTGCAGTGCTCTTAAGGAAATTACCCACCAAACTTGGTGATCCGGGTCGTTTTCTCATTCCTTGCAACTTCCCCAGTGTAGAGAATTGTATGGCCCTAGCCGATCTAGGTGCTAGTATCAACTTAATGCCTCTAAGCGTTTGGAAACAATTGTCTCTACGCGAGCTAGTCCCCACACGAATGAAATTGGAATTAGCTAACCGTACGTTTGCTTATCCGGTGGGGATAGCCAAAGATGTCTTCGTCGGTGTCGACAAATTCACCTTTTCGGCGGATTTTGTTGTCGTTGACTACGAGATTTACCCCCGTGTTCCATTAATCGTTGCACGCCCATTCTTGAGGACCGGTCACACTCTCGTTGATGTAGCCGCGGGCGAATTAATCATGAGAGTTGGTGACGATAAAATCGTCTTCAACATGGGTAAACTTTCTAAGCAGCCTTCTGAAAACGAGAGCGTTAATTTCATTGATGTTCTTGATGAGGCTTGTGAAGAACATTTTAAATACGCTTGTAAAAGTGGTTCTTCTTCTCTACCCATTGTTGAGACTGTTGCCTCTATTGCTCCATCACTAACTCCATTTGGAGAAAGTGATTTTCTTTTGAAAGAATTTGAAGCAACTTTGGGGGATGTGGATTTACAATATGACTCTTCTCCCTCCAATTGGGATGAAGACATTCGTACAATTGAGAAACTTCTCAATGAGGACCATGTTTCTCCACCATCTCCTAAGGATATCTCTATCGATGAACCGAATTTGACTACGCCTTCCATAAAAAATCCTCCGGATTTAGAGCTTAAGGATCTACCGTCTCATCTCGAATACGTGTTCCTTGAAGACAATAAGAAGTCACCCGTCATCATCGCTAAGTATTTGAAAGAAGACGAAAAATCTCGACTTATCGTCGTGCTGAAGAATCATAAGAAAGCGATTGCTTGGAAAATCTCCGATATTCGTGGAATTGATCCTCACTTTTGCACCCATAAAATTCTCATGGAGGACGATTTTAAACCCACTATTCAAAGCCAAAGAAGGGTGAATCCCAAGATCCATGACGTTATCAAAAAAGAGGTTATCAAACTTCTTGATGCGGGAATGATCTACCCTATCTCGGATTCACCATGGGTTAGTCCGGTCTATTGTGTGCCTAATAAAGGCGGAATCACCGTTGTGCCCAATGAACACAACGAGTTGATTCCTACTCTTCTCGTTACAGGGTGGAGAGTTTGTATAGACTATCGCAAACTCAATGATGCTACGAGAAAGGATCATTTTCCCCTTCCTTTCATGGACCAAATGCTTGAACGTCTAGTGGGTAATGACTATTACTGCTTCTTAGACGGTTTCTCTGGGTATTTTCAAATTCCTATCGATCCTAAAGACCAAGAGAAAACCACATTCACTTGTCCTTATGGAACATTTGCTTACAAACGAATGCCTTTCGGCTTATGAAATGCTCCCGGGACTTTCCAAAGGTGTATGATGGCTATCTTCCATGACATGGTTGGAGAAACTATGGAAGTCTTCATGGATGATTTCTCGGTCTATGGTGATTCTTTCTCTCATTGCCTTGCCAATTTGGAACGCATTCTTAAGCGGTGTGAAGACACTCGCCTTGTTCTAAATTGGGAAAATTGCCATTTCATGGTAAAAGAAGGCATTGTGCTTGGACATAAAATCTCAAAAGCCGGTCTTGAAGTGGACCGTGCTAAAGTGGATGTCATAGCCAAATTACCTCCACCTTCAACCGTGAAGGGTGTGAGAAGTTTCCTTGGTCATGCGGGCTTCTATCGTCGATTCATTCAAGATTTTTCTAAAATCGCTCGCCCGATGACCCACCTCTTGGAAAAAGATACTTCATTTATCTTTTCTAAATAGTATCTTGAATCTTTCAATCTTCTTAAGGACAAGCTAACTAAGGCACCGGTCTTGGTTACCCCTAACTGGAAGCTACCTTTTGAATTGATGTGTGATGCTAGCGATTTTACTATTGGAGCAGTTTTGGGCCAAAGCGTGAACAAACACTTCCAACCAATCCATTATGCTAGCAAGACAATGACGGGGGATCAATTGCATTATACCACTACCGAAAAAGAGCTTTTAGTTATAGTGTATGCTTTTGAGATATTTCGCCCCTATCTTGTTCTTTCCACCACCATTGTCTATACCGACCATTCCGCGTTGAAGTACTTGTTGACTAAGCAAGATTCTAAGCCAAGACTTCTTCGTTGGGTTTTGCTCCTTCAAGAATTTAAAATCGAAATTCGTGACAAAAAGGGAGCGGAAAACCCAGCCGCTGATCATCTAAGTAGACTTGAGGATCCTTATCAATGGGATCATCCGAATCAAGAGATCAATGACTCATTTCTTCTTGAGGCCTTAATGTCTATCAATTCTAATCTTGATGACACCCCGTGGTTTGTGGACATTGCAAACTACTTAGCGGGTGGTATTCTCATCGAAGGGTTAACATCCCACAAAAGAATAAGTTCTTTAAAGATGTTAAGACTTACTTTTGGGATGACCCTTATCTCTTCAAACAATGTGCTGATCTGATTATTCGTCGGTGTGTTGATGGACCCGCAGCTTTATACATTCTCGAAGCTTGCCATAAAGGACCCACCGGTGGTCACTTTGGTCCCAACTACACCGCGAAGAAAGTGTTTGACTTGGGATTCTATTGGCCCACCATTTATCGTGACGCTCACGAGATGGTTAAAAATTGTGATGCTTGCCAACGCCAAGGCAATATCACACATAAAGATGAGATGCCTCAAAATTTCATACAAGAATGTGAAATCTTTGATGTATGGGGCATTGACTTTATGGGGCCATTTCCATCATCTAAAGAGAACAAGTACATCCTCGTAGCCGTTGACTACGTATCAAAATGGGTTGAAGCTAAGGCTCTCCCTACGAACGATGCGGGGTTCCTCGTGCTATAATCAGTGACCGCGAGACTCATTTTTGCAATGATCAATTTACTCGAGTCATGGCTAAGTACGGTGTAAATCACCGTCTTTCCACCGCTTATCATCCTCAAACAAATGGTCAAGCCGAGATATCTAACCGTGGAATGAAAATTCTCGAGCGTACTGTGGGAGAGCATCGTGCGTCGTGGGCTGATAAGTTAGATGATGCTTTGTGGGCTTTCCGAACCGCTTATAAGACCCCGATTGGTTGTACACCTTATCGTCTTGTGTACGGGAAAGCATGCCACCTCCCTATCGAGCTAGAACATAAGGCATACTGGGCCTTGAAGTGGGCTAACTTCGACATCAACAAAGCCGACAATCTTCGGAAGATTCAACTCAACGAGCTCAACGAACTAAGGAATGAAGCTTATGAGAACTCATTGATCTACAAGGAGAAGACCAAGATCACCCATGATTCACGGATTAAGAACCGAGAGTTCCACGTTGGTGATCAAATTTTACTCTTTAACTCTCGGTTGAAGATCTTCTGGGGCAAGCTTAAGAGCCTTTGGTCTGGTCCATTCACCGTCGCCAAAGTCTTCCCATATGGCACCATTGAGCTTTCTCACCCAAATGGTCCTAATTTTAAAGTGAATGGACAGCGTGTGAAGCCGTACTTTGGTGAGGACATCTCTCATGAGATGATTCCATCCCTCACCATGTTTCCCTTGAATTAGTTCTGGGTCGAGTCAGGCTTGTGACTCGGTTAACAAAAACAAGTGCTTCTCGGGAGGCAACCCGTTGATCTATCCTTTACCGTTTTCATAATAAGTGTAGGGGGAGCCCCGTATGTGTTTGTTGTCTTGCTTCTTATAATGTGCAGGGATTAAAGCTTCAAATATCCATTCTCGATGACTTTTGACGAACCGTGATCCCGTGTTCCTGTCTTCTCGGTTCTATCCTAAACTATCGTGATTCAATATTTCATATTGTCACACTCCCAAAATATCAGAGTATAATGGCGACAAGGGAGTGGTGACGTCATGATTATCATACACACACAGTTACAAAGAACGACCTCTAAATGAGACGTTCGGAAAATAGATCACTTGTAATTGATAAAATAAATAGTTTTAACATAGTGCGGAAGCATAAAACTGGTCACAGTTACAAAACATAGTTTTCCAAATAGTACAAATGATCTTTGTTTCAATAAAAATGACGGCACGCATGAGACTTCACTTAGCATCTTCCTTCTTAATACCTGAGAAAAACATTGCTAAAGCGTCAACATAAAGTTGGTGAGTTCATAGGTTTAGTTAATTTGAATTGTTTAATGAACCACAAGATTTTCCCAAAAGTGATGACAATATAACAAATACAAAGTCATCCTAAAAGTATTTATTACAGTCTAAGCTCGTGACACCGAAGCATTAACAACACCGGTAGTATAATCATATAATTGTAGCTCAACTGGATGCCTAAACCCACGACATCCTATCTCAGACTCAAATGAAACTGTGCCCGCTTGTCCCCTTGTTGGACAAGACAGACAGGGACGTCAATCCCGATAGATCTATCCATAACATTCGCGCTTACACAAAGTAATTAACGGTTCACGATTCACGGGCCAAAGCAACTGGGTTTTTAGTGGGACTTAGACTAATATATAAATCAGTAAATGCACTTGTGTTCATACGTTAAATCAAGCAATGTCTCACCCCAAAAAGCAGTAAAACTAGTTAAACATGGGTCTATAAACTCACCTCGTAATTCAGCAAAATGACGAAGATAAAGGTAGCTCGAGTGTACGGTTACGCTAGCCGCGACCTATTTAATTATAAGGATCGTGTTACGACATTAAAGATTATACTAGTAAAAAGACACGACACCCTAGTTGTGCTTGACAATACTTTTCGTTTACGGAAAAACACGATACATAAAGTCGGTTATTAAACAATTGAGATTTACGGGCTAAATAATACCTTTAAGTTAACAAATTTCGTTTTGGGCCTTTAATAACCCAATACACCAAAACTGGCCCATCAATACCCAACATACCCACCCCATGGTCCGGCCCAAAGGTTATTTAACCCGGCCTGGCCCCAGGCGATACAAACAAGGGAGGAAAAAGGGTTAATACGTGTTTTGTAACTCACATAAATAAAAAACACTCAGTCAATCTCTCTCTCTTCTCTCGAAAACACTCCCACCGCCCCAATTCTCTCTCTCTCTAAAAATGGATCGGATCTCAACTCTCCCATGGCGAAGATGGTTTTCAGATTAATACATAAATCATTTGTGATGGTTTATGGTGGTTAAACTCGCGTGGGATGTGGGGTTTCATCCCCACATCAAACCGATTCGGTTTTCGAGGTGTTTTTCCCCAGGGGTTTAAGTTATTGCTTCATCATTCAAAGATAAGTTTTCATCCCTCTTTTTCTTTTAATAAAATGGTCTATTGATTTTCGTTTATAAACGATTTGTGGCTTTAAATCATTCGTATGAACAAGCTGTGATTAAGGACTCTCGAATTTAATAAGAAACGAATTAGGGTTTCGAAAATAATTGGGGGTTATTCCAAATCTCATGTTTAAATACAATTAATTAACGTTTTCTATCATAAAAACATGTTAATTTCAACATATAACCAATTTTGTAAAAATTAGGGTTTCGGTCAAATTTGGGGGTTTATTCATACCTTGGTTCCAATTAAATTAATTAATTAATTCGGGTTTGGATTGGGTTTAATTAGGGTTTTAATTAATAAAATGAAATTAGGGTTTATATAAATTGGGGGTTTTTGTACACGGTTGATTATTTGAAGATAAATAATGTTTTTGGAATATATAAAGTATTAATTTCGTGATTAAAAAGGTTTACAATTTTTAGGGTTTCGAATTAAAAAGGGGTTTTATACCCGCGGCTTATTTGAGGGTTTGGTGATGTTTCTGTAAAATGAAATAGTTAAAATCTTGGGTTATGGTTACTTTGAGTGGTAAAGGTTTCGGCAGAAACAAGGACCTTGGTTTGGTCTTGGTTTGGTTCTCGGTTTGGTCTCGGTTTGGGTCTCGGTTTGGGTCTCGGTTTGGGTCTCGGTTTGGTTGTGACAGGAATAACGTAAAAGATATGGTAATACGGTCTCGGTTTGTTCTTGACAGAAAATAATGGGGTTATGGTCAAGTTCAAGTAAAAATGCTATGATTTACCTTTACAGTTTTGATTAAAATAGAACCGTAACAAAGACTAACACATTCGTTTTATTTTTGCAGGTTTGGTTACAATGACGAGCACAACTAGGATTTGTACAGAAAAAATGAAGAGGTGATTAAAAGACTCACAATGGATGTTTTGTTTCGGTTTGCAGGTGTGGACGAGAAAGGATGGATCGGCTCTGACACTACTCTTCACTTTCACCCAGGATTTGTGTTTAAAACTTGTCCAGGAACAATTTTTGTAATATTTGGACTGTGAATATTGTTTGTGTTATGTTTGGACATTGGATAAAGTTTGGACTGTATTTAACTTGTATTATTAGTTTAGGGTTAGACTCAAACTGAAATTGGTATGCTTGTGATGTACCCATTTTGGGTAAACTTGGCATGTGTGCTGGATTGTAGTGTTTAGTGGGTGAATAAACAATGTGATCAAGTCATGACTGAGTATTGACTCTTGTTAAACAAGTTTTTGAAATAAAAGTAAATAAGAGTTCACAATTTAAATTCTTGTACATGTTGCACTAATATACCATTCGGCCCAGGTTTGTCGAGTGTCTAAGTCTTAGACGCGAAAACTTAATAGGCACGATTCGATAACAAATCGACACACGATCTAAATCAAGGACGAATATGCGTGACCTCGAGGGGTTCAGCAAGTAATTCAAATAGACACACGGCAATGCATAATACGTTTAATAACTTCGTGCGTTTCATTCATAAATTAATAGACACGAAAAACTCGAGTTGTTACATTCGCTCTCCCTAAAAAGGGCTTTGTCCGCAAAGCAAAGTAAATAACACATTTATATCGACAACTCATCGGTAAATAATTAAGGTACTCCACTATATGAAGAATTTTAAGATGGAAATTTGACGGATGTCACAGTATTCCCATGTTTTAGAGATTTCGTCACGAAATCAAGACGTTGTTGTAGTAGGATGATTAGCGAAAAGATGAGGATACTTGCTCTTGAATTGGTCTTCACGTTCCCACGTGTATTCTGGACCTCTACGCGCATTCCAACGGATTTTTACAATAGGTATACGACTTTGCTTGAGCTGTTTGACTTGACGGTCCATAACTTCTACCGGTTCCTCTACAAAGTTGAGTTTGTCATCGAGTTGAATTTCTTCTAAAGGAATAACGAGTGTCTCGTCGGCTAAACATTTCTTCAGATTGCAAATGTGGAACACATTATGCACTCGGCTAAGTTCTTGGGGTTACTCCAAACGATAGGCTACGGGGCCAATCCTTTCTATAATCTCGAAGGGTCTAATGTAACGAGGATTCAACTTTCCACGCTTTCCAAAGCGAATCACACCCTTCTAAGGTGAGACCTTCAACATGACTCTATCGCCAACCTCAAACTCAAGGGGTTTGCATCTCATGTCAGCATAACTCTTTTGTCGATCTCTTGCGGCTTGCATACGGCTCTTGATCTTAAAGATATTCTCAGTAGTCTCGTGTATGATCTCGGGTCCAGTGAGTTGTGCTTCACCAACCTCTGCCCAACACACGGGTGAACGACACTTTCTACCATACAGTGCTTCGAACGGTGCTGCCTTAATGCTAGTGTGATAACTATTGTTGTATGAGAACTCCACCAGAGGTAGGTGTCTATCCCATCTATTTCCGAAGTCAATCACACAAGCTCTCAGCATATCTTCTAAGGTTTGAATGGTCCTTTCACTTTGACCGTCAGTTTGGGGATGGTACGCAGTGCTCATATCCAACTGCGTTCCCAATGCCTTCTGCAGCGACTTCCAGAACTGCGAAGTAAATCGGCTGTCTCGGTCGGAGATTATAGACACAGGCACACCATGCCTCGTGACTACTTCCTCCAAGTATGTTCTTGCTAACTTATCCATTCCATCGGTCTCCTTGATTGGTATGAAATGAGCCGATTTGGTGAGTCGGTCGACGATTACCCAAATGGTGTCAAATCCGGCTGAGGTTTTAGGTAGCTTGGTAATGAAATCCATAGTGATCCTTTCCCACTTCCATTCTGGCAGTTCGGGTTGGACCAACAATCCTGATGGTTTCATATGTTCGGCCTTGACCTTGGCACAAGTCAAGCACTTGCTAACGTATGTAGCAATGTCTGCCTTCATGTTCGGCCACCAATACAACATCTTCAGATCATGATACATTTTGTCAGATCCCGGATGTATGGAGTATTTTGACTTATGCGACTCATGCATAATCAAAGATCGTAGGTCACCATGGCACGGTAACCAACTCCTATTATCAAGGCATAACGTTCCATCCGAGCGAGCTTCTAACTTCTTTATCATGCCTTCAACATCTTCAGTCTTGAGAATTTCTTCCTCGACTGCCTCTTTCTGAGCCTTGAGAATTAGGGATGGAAGGTCTAAGTCAATGGTCATCACCAAGGCCTTCACCCTAAGAACTCTCTCCTTTCGACTCAAAGCGTCGGCCACGACATTTGCCTTGCCCGGGTGGTAACGGATCTCGCAATCGTAATCACTGAGCAACTCTAGCCAACGTCGTTGTCTCATGTTGAGTTCCTTTTGATTCAAAATGTGTTGTAGACTCTTATGATCAGTGAATACAACACACTTAGTACCATAAAGGTAGTGTCTCCAAATCTTCAGGGCAAACACCACTGCTCCCAACTCTAGGTCATGGGTAGTGTAGTTCTTCTCGTGCACTTTTAGTTGTCTTGATGCGTAAGCTATGACCTTAGTCCTTTGAATCAGTACCGCACCTAACCCTTTTATGGATGCATCACAATACACCACAAAGTCTTCATTACCCTCGGGTAGGGCTAGTATAGGTGCTTCACGCAACATCTGCTTCAATGTCTGGAATGCCAAATCTTGATCCTCTTTCCACTCAAATTTCTTGTCTTTTTGAGTCAACTCCGTCATTGGTTTAGCTATCTTGGAGAAACCTTCAATGAATCTCCTATAGTAACCAGCAAGACCTAAGAATTGGCGTATCTCCGTGGGTGTTGTTGGAGTCGCCCAATCTTTTACGGCCTCGATCTTAGCAGGATCAACGTGAATACCACTGCTATCGATTACATGCCCAAGGAATTGCACCGTGTTTATCCAAAACTCACATTTGGAAAACTTTGCATATAACTTCTCCTTCCTTAGCAGCTCTAGTATGGTCTTCAAATGTTCCTTGTGTTCTTCTTCATTACGAGAATAGATGAGAATATCATCGATAAATACAATCACAAACTTGTCCAAGTATGGTTTGCAAACTCGGTTCATGAGATCCATGAATACCGCAGGCGCGTTTGTCAAACCGAAAGGCATAACTTGGAACTCGTAGTGTCCGTACCGGGTTCTAAAAGCCGTCTTATGAACGTCTTCCTCTCTAACCCTTAGTTTATGATATCCTGACCTTACATCGATCTTCGAGTATATGCTAGATCCTTGCAATTGGTCGAAAAGATCGTCAATTCTTGGCAATGGGTAACGGTTCTTTATCGTCAGCTTATTCAATTCTCGGTAATCGATACAAATCCTAAAGGATCCATCTTTCTTTTTGACAAATAAGACCGGTGCTCCCCAAGGTGAGGAACTTGGTCTAATGAAACCTTTGTCAGAAAGTTCCTTTATTTGTTCAGCTAACTCTGTCATCTCGGCCGGTGCTAAGCGGTATGGGGCTCTAGCAACAGGCGCGGCTCCTGGTGTAAGCTCGATGTGAAACTCCACTTGCCGTGCTGGTGGTAATCCTGGTAAGTCTTCTGGGAATACGTCTGGAAAGTCTCTAACGATCGGTACGTCTTCCACTTTCTTTTCATGATCTTCTTCTCCTTCCTTTTGTGTTATTTGAACCAAGAATACTGGACATCCCTTCTCAATGTATCTTTGGGTTCTAATACATGAGATGACTTCCAGTCTTGATCCATTCTTCACTCCACTTCTTTCGCCTTGTATGATTAGTACATCGTTTCCATAAGGAACACGTACGCACTTCTCATGACATACAATTTCCGCGTGATGCTTCGACATCCAATCCATTCCAATGATGACGTCAAAACTTCCTAATTCTATGGGGAGTAAGTCGATACTGAACGAACGATCTTGTAACCTTATACTACATCCTTTCAGAATAGCGTCGGTGGTTACTGACTTCCCATCGGCTAATTCTACATTATACTTAACGTCTAACGCAGTAGGGGTAATATTTAGGCGTTCACTAAATACAGATGACACAAAACTCCTATCCGCACCAGAATCAAATAGTACTGAAGCATAGTTGTTATTGACTAGAAACGTACCAGTCACAACATTGTTGTCTTGCACCGCAGCTTCAGCACAGAGATGATACACTTTGCTAGGTGCCGTGAATCCTCCAGGAGTACTAGTTGTGGCTCGGTTATTCCCTCCCCGGTTCCCTTGATTCTGCTTCTGATTTCCTTGGTTGTGATTCTGATTGCCTCGAATTTGGTTACCACGACCTTGGTTCCCACTGCTTGGACACTTGTTCTTGTAGTGACCTTTCTCTCCACATCCAAAGCAAGTGACATTTGCTCCTTGGCCACCTTGTGTTCCAGTTCCTCTTTGGTTAGCAGGACGAGGTGGTGCTCGACATTCCTTTGCCTTATGTCCGGCCTTCCCACAATTGTAGCACGTAGGGGGACATGCTCCTTCGTGGTGTCGGCCACACTTTCCACAGAAAGGAAGTCTTCCAGCGTAGTTTCCAGTATTACCTTGTCCAGCAGTAAACACCCTTGCTACTTCTTGTCGCTTGTTCTGGTTGTAGTTGTTTGTGTTGTTGCTGTTGTTGGTATTGTTGGTATTGTTGTTGTAGTGGTTGCCAGACCACTTCCTCTTATCCCCAGTATTTTCTCCCAATTCTTGTACCACTTGGTACATCAGACTCTGAGCCATATCGATTACCTCGTGCAAATCAGTTGGCTTGGATGAAGTCACATTCCCTTTGATGCTCAAGGGTAGTCCTTCAATGTATCGCTCCAACAATCGGTCGTCGTTGGGCACCATTTCGGGACATAACAAGATCATCTCTTGAAAGCGCTGATTGTAAGCAGTAAGAGCGGTACCCTTGACCTTCAGGTTCTACAGCTCAACCTCCATCTGCTTGACTTCATTTCGTGGGCAGTATTTCCTCACAAACATAGCTTTAAACTCATTCCAGGGCGTCGCTTGGGCAACGTCAATGGTCACTGCACGAGCATAGACGTTCCACCAAGTCAAAGCACCATCCACTAATGTGCTTGACGCAAACTTCACCTTATCAGCTTCAGCAACATTGCTAATTCCAAATTGGGATTCTAGCTTCTCAAACCATCTGGTTAAACCTACTGCTCCTTCAGTACCGCGGAAACTTACTTGCGTAACTGCACGAAATTCCTTGTAGGTACAAGTCCGTGCAATGGCATTAGTAGCTCCTTGGTTGGTCTCCTCCTGTGTGCTTGCTGTACGATTTGCTTCGGCTGTTGCGAGTGCCTCGGCCACCCGTTCGGCTATCATTTGACTTAGCATGACGGTGTCAATTCCACCGGTAGTAGCTGGTGGATTCTGCGTTTCAGATCTTCTAACTGGCGCCATAATCTAAAAAGGTAATAGGACAATGAGTTTCGCCAGACATAGCATGCATGGCACGCACAATACAATTATGAAATGCTCCAGGGTATAATACACAATATATAATGTTCCCACAGTTTTTGTAACCCATAATATCATTCATAGAAATGTTTGGTAGTACATCATAATTTGTCATACATAATAAAATAAAAAAAATAAAAAAAAATGCCAACTAGCTAAGATAAACTTCAAAGCTTAGTGGTCATACAATGATAAGTCAATGGTACAAGATAAATCTAACTAGTGCCCTCACGGCGCTGATGAAGCTCTCTCTCCAACTCTGCTAACCTCCTCTCAACCACGATCTCACGATCCTGGGAATCTCTAAGTCTAACATCGGTATCATAACAAGCGGCTCTAAACCTCTTATCCAAGTCTGCAACAGGGTCCTCCACAGGTGCCTCTAGTCCGCCTGTCTCAACCAATGGCTCTACTCCCCAACGGGTCATCAGGCTCTCGATCTCCTCAAGACGAGCATTCGGCATGGTATCCATCTGATCAAGAACAACATGAAGCTGTCCTCGTAGACGGGTCACACAAACCGTCAACATTGTCTCATCCCTAACTGGACTCTTCTTTGCCAGTGCCTCCAGCTTATCCTGCACCTCATTATACTCCTCACCTAAAGCCTCTACAGCATCCTCCAACCTGTTTAAACGTGTCGTCACACATCCATCCGCTGCCCCAAGCATCACCACTGTCGATGTAGCTCTCCTAGGAAGAGGAGTCGTAGCTCTCGGCCCAGTAGAGATGCCAACATCATCAAGCATCTCCTGGTACACAGCAGGTACAGTCTCTGGTGGTGGTAGTAGTAGTGGCACCTCTGGGACAGGACTGGCAGGTGTGCGGGCTGCATGCCTGTCAGTGGCAGTGAAGGGTAAGAGGGGTCGGTAAGGTGAAAGTGGTGGTCGAGCAGCTCTCCCCCGAAGACGTCGCCTCACATAGTAGAAAGGTAGAGTACCATGTGCTGGAGCAGGGATGTCAGTCCTCTCCCCTTCGTCTTCAGATGAAGATGAGGAGATGTGTGCGAGGGAAACCTCAGGAGTAGCAGCATATGTAGTAGGAGGGTCCTCAGTGTCAGTGACCTCCATGGGTTCACCTTCCCCATCGGTGAACTCCATATCATCATCCTCTGTCTCCTCCATCGTCTCATCCCTAGTGACTGATGCCTGACCTGGTGACTGCACCACATCAGTGTCTAGGTCCTCCTCTCCTCCGCCTTCTAGGCTAAGTACGTCGTCAGCTGATGCATCAGGGATACGGATCGGTGAACGATGAACCTCCTCAGTCTCTCTCTCAGTCTCATCATCTGAAATCATCCGGTACCACGGATATCCTGATGGTGATCCTCTAGGTAGTCCTACTGATGAACTGATAGTCGACTGTGAACTGCGGTTGTAGTATGCTCCTGTAGACGTGGAATCATCAGAAGAAGACATCGCTGTAACATAAACAAAATAAATGTGTGTAAATACCTCATATAATTAGTCCGTAAAAAGGGACATTAACATAACATAGCAATCATTTTTGAATCCACATGTATCCCATATAACAAAATTCAGATTTTGTTGTTGCACATGTACCCTATGTAAATATACCTCGTACTTGTTAAATCACATGTATCCCATTTATTACTTATCTATATCCATGTATCTATATATACTTAATACTTACAATCCGTATGATAATCGATTAAACACATAGCAGTTATAGTCTAGAGTTACTAAATGCAACCTAGTTCTCTATAACCATGGCTCTGATACCAATCTGTCACACTCCCAAAATATCAGAGTATAATGGCGACAAGGGAGTGGTGACGTCATGATTATCATACACACACAGTTACAAAGAACGACCTCTAAATGAGACGTTCGGAAAATAGATCACTTGTAATTGATAAAATAAATAGTTTTAACATAGTGCGGAAGCATAAAACTGGTCACAGTTACAAAACATAGTTTTCCAAATAGTACAAATGATCTTTGTTTCTATAAAAATGACGGCACGCATGAGACTTCACTTATCATCTTCCTTCTTAATACCTGAGAAAAACATTGCTAAAGCGTCAACATAAAGTTGGTGAGTTCATAGGTTTAGTTAATTTGAAATGTTTAATGAACCACAAGATTTTCCCAAAAGTGATGACAATATAACAAATACAAAGTCATCCTAAAAGTATTTATTACAGTCTAAGCTCGTGACACCGAAGCGTTAACAACACCGGTACTATAATCATATAATTGTAGCCCAACTGGATGCCTAAACCCACGACATCCTATCTCAGACTCAAATGAAACTGTGCCCGCTTGTCCCCTTGTTGGACAAGACAGACAGGGACGTCAATCCCGATAGATCTATCCATAACATTCGCGCTTACACAAAGTAATTAACGGTTCACGATTCACGGGACAAAGCAACTGGGTTTTTAGTGGGACTTAGACTAATATATAAATCAGTAAATGCACTTGTGTTCATACGTTAAATCAAGCAATGTCTCACCCCAAAAAGCAGTAAAACTAGTTAAACATGGGGCTATAAACTCACCTCGTAATTTAGTAAAATGACGAAGATAAAGGTAGCTCGAGTGTACGGTTACGCTAGCCGCGACCTATTTAATTATAAGGATCGTGTTACGACATTAAAGATTATACTAGTAAAAAGACACGACACCCTAGTTGTGCTTGACAATACTTTTCGTTTACGGAAAAACACGATACATAAAAGTCGGTTATTAAACAATTGAGATTTACGGGCTAAATAATACCTTTAAGTTAACAAATTTCGTTTTGGGCCTTTAATAACCCAATACACCAAAACTGGCCCATCAATACCCAACATACCCACCCCATGGTCCGGCCCAAAGGTTATTTAAGCCGGCCTGGCCCCAGGCGATACAAACAAGGGAGGAAAAAGGGTTAATACGTGTTTTGTAACTCACACAAATCAAAAACACTCAGTCAATCTCTCTCTCTTCTCTCGAAAACACTCCCACCGCCCCAATTCTCTCTCTCTCTAAAAATGGATCGGATCTCAACTCTCCAATGGCTAAGATGGTTTTCAGATTAATACATAAATCATTTGTGATGGTTTATGGTGGTTAAACTCGCGTGGGATGTGGGGTATCATCCCCACATCAAACCGATTCGGTTTTCGAGGTGTTTTTCCCCAGGGGTTTATTTTATTGCTTCATCATTCAAAGATAAGTTTTCATCCCTCTTTTTCTTTTAATAAAATGGTCTATTGATTTTCGTTTATAAACGATTTGTGGCTTTAAATCATTCGTATGAACAAGCTGTGATTAAGGACTCTCGAATTTAATAAGAAACGAATTAGGGTTTCGAAAATAATTGGGGGTTTTTCCAAATCTCATGTTTAAATACAATTAATTAACGTTTTCTATCATAAAAACATGTTAATTTCAACATATAACCGATTTTGTAAAAATTAGGGTTTCGGTCAAATTTGGGGGTTTATTCATACCTTCGTTCCAATTAAATTAATTAATTAATTCGGGTTTGGATTGGGTTTAATTAGGCTTTTAATTAATAAAATGAAATTAGGGTTTATATAAATTGGGGGTTTTTGTACACGGTTGATTATTTGAAATTAAATAACGTTTTTGGAATATATAAAGTATTAATTTCGTGATTAAAAAGGTTTACAATTTTTAGGGTTTCGAATTAAAAAGGGGTTTTATACCCGCGGCTTATTTGAGGGTTTGGTGATGTTTCTGTAAAATGAAATAGTTAAAATCTTGGGTTATGGTTACTTTGAGTGGTAAAGGTTTCGGCAGAAACAAGGACCTTGGTTTGGTCTTGGTTTGGTTCTCGGTTTGGTCTCGGTTTGGGTCTCGGTTTGGGTCTCGGTTTGGGTCTCGGTTTGGTTGTGACAGGAATAACGTAAAAGATATGGTAATAGGGTCTCGGTTTGTTCTTGACAGAAAATAATGGGGTTATGGTCAAGTTCAAGTAAAAATGCTATGATTTACCTTTACAGTTTTGATTAAAATAGAACCGTAACAAAGACTAACACATTCGTTTTATTTTCGCAGGTTTGGTTACAATGACGAGCACAACTAGGATTTGTACAGAAAAAATGAAGAGGTGATTAAAAGACTCACAATGGATGTTTTGTTTCGGTTTGCAGGTGTGGACGAGAAAGGATGGATCGGCTCTGACACTACTCTTTACTTTCACCCAGGATTTGTGTTTAAAACTTGTCCAGGAACAATTTTTGTAATATTTGGACTGTGAATATTGTTTGTGTTATGTTTGGACATTGGATAAAGTTTGGACTGTATTTAACTTGTATTATTAGTTTAGGGTTAGACTCAAACTGAAATTGGTATGCTTGTGATGTACCCATTTTGGGTAAACTTGGCATGTGTGCTGGATTTTAGTGTTTAGTGGGTGAATAAACAATGTAATCAAGTCATGACTGAGTATTGACTCTTGTTAAACAAGTTTTTGAAATAAAAGTAAATAAGAGTTCACAATTTAAATTCTTGTACATGTTGCACTAATATACCATTCGGCCCAGGTTTGTCGAGTGTCTAAGTCTTAGACGCGAAAACTTAATAGGCACGACTCGATAACAAATCGACACACGATCTAAATCAAGGACGAATATGCGTGACCTCGAGGGGTTCAGCAAGTAATTCAAATAGACACACGGCAATGCATAATACGTTTAATAACTTCGTGCGTTTCATTCATAAATTAATAGACACCAAAAACTCGAGTTGTTACATTCGCTCTCCCTAAAAAGGGCTTTGTCCGCAAAGCAAAGTAAATAACAGATTTATATCGACAACTCATCAGTAAATAATTAAGGTACTCCACTATATGAAGAATTTTAAGATGGAAATTTGACGGATGTCACACATATCTTATATGTTCACATTGAAATCACTGTAGTTGTCCTTTCCTTAGCAAGATTTAAACAAAGTGCACAATGTCCTAAGTGTAGGGGAGTTTACTCCCACATGCTTAAACATTGAGGACAATGTTTATATCAAGTGTAGGGGGACTTCTATCGAAGTAAGTGGGCTTTTCCATGAATTTGCCCTCATTTTAACCAGGAAATTTAATTTTTCGACATTTTCAAAATTTTAAATCTATTTTGGCCTAGTAGTAT
The DNA here is from genome assembly GCA_025667525.1 of Glebionis coronaria. Taxonomy (NCBI): domain Eukaryota; kingdom Viridiplantae; phylum Streptophyta; class Magnoliopsida; order Asterales; family Asteraceae; genus Glebionis; species Glebionis coronaria. The sequence goes on from CM046878.1 coordinate 401,372,901, forward strand.
AGTAGTATTTTCCTTTGTTATCGTTATTTACTTTCCTTTCTAAAATAAAAGTTTAATAAAGTGGTTTTAAATTTTTCAAAGTCCTGAATATTTTGACTCAACCCGAGTGTACTTATCTAAGTTTACTCTAGCTAGTATCCTTAACGTGTTTAAGTCAAGTTTTGCTAGGCTTTTATATAGGGAACTTTAAAACCCGAAAGTCTTAACTCTCACGGGTTAAGAACAAGAACTTTTCGCAAGTTCCTATAACTGATCCTAGAGAGTCGTTTAACAAGGGAACTTTAAAATGCGATTTCTAAACTTGAAAAAGTCTAAGAGTTTGCAAGATCCTATAGATGACTCGAAAACCCAAAACTTTGATTTAATTGGCTAAGCATCCACGAGTCTCATTCCTTGAGATTTTAAACTGTGGAGAACGAGAGATGATAGAGTCAATTATAAGTTTGGTATTCTTTCGTGAATATGTGAGTTGATTATAAGCTTTTTCTCCCATCGCTTTCTAATAAATTTAACTTCAATAAATAAGGTTGTACGATTTGAAAAGTTACTTAGCTTCTAGCACAAGATCGTTTAAAAGTTACTCGGTATTAATTAGAGTTCATAGCCAAGGCATAACTTATTGAAGCGGGATGCGAAGATTGGCGAGTCCAAAAAGGTCCTAACAAGGCATGAGGGCTACATTTTGTTGCTAAAGATCCCAAGTGATGTGAAGAATCATTTATCAAAAATCAATATGAAGGATCGAGACACACGACGAAAAGCGAAAACTCCCTAAAGATCATGGAGAAGTCTATCCAAAAAGGCCCTAACAAGGTATGAGGATAAATAGATCCATGTCCTAAAAGGAGGCGGATCGTTGTATATCAAAGTCCAAAATAAAGATTGGAGAAAAATGAAGAAGTCGTGGTCCAAAGATGAAGAATCTCTCAAAACTACAAGTGAAGAAATTCCTATTATGAAGAGAAGACCATAAGTTCAAGAACGTCTCTCAAAGATTTTAAGTATGAAGTCGTTGTCAAATATCGGTCCGAGAAAGGTCTCAAATCGTGAAGCGAGTTATGCCAAGATACAAACTTTATGAGGTCCCGAGAAGCAGTTTTAAAAGATTTGGTCCTTTAGCTAACTATTGATTAAATCGTCCTACTTTAGTTTCAGCCTAATAAACTATCGAAATAAGTCAAACAATGTATCCTCGTGATCATTCAAGACAAAATTAAAATATAAGAGATACACCTAGGAATAAGGGAGTCTAAGTGAATAATTGGCCCACATGAATTCGTGCTAGTTTGCTAACTTATAATAACAATGATCTCGTCTATAAGCTTGGTATGGGGAACGTGAAACTTGAGGATGATAAACATTCATGAAAGCCAAAACCTAATGTAAGTTTTTGGATTTCTTTACTTATTTTGTATATATTTCTATCTTTTTAGTTTCCTTAAAGTTTAGTATTTAATAAAGGCCAAGGTGGGTTATTTATAATGAGAAATATTATTTGTGCTTTGAAATTAATGAAATGCATGAGGGTATTGCAATGGTCAAGTGTAGGGGATTTAATAAGTGTGAAAACACTTATCCTTTTACCACTTATTTCTAATAATAACAAGACCAAAACATGTATTTTATGTCGTAAAAGTCAGAATTATGCGTGGTTTGTGTTTTTATTGTGTTTTAGGACCAAAAGATGAAAAAGGAAGAAAACATGGGCTATCACGGGCTTTTATCGAAGAAAAAGACAAAAGACGAATCAAAAGATCGAGAGTGCAAAAAGAACGGAAATCCAAGGCCTATTCTGAAGATTTATCGAAGAAAGAGTCTCAAGACGGAAGTTTAATAAAGTCGAAGAACTCAAGTCTAATAGAAGAAGAAAATTACAAGACAAGTTCAATTTACATCGACAAATCCCGAGACGACGTCGAGAAAGACAAAGAATTTAAATCGAGTCGAGAAGAAAGAAAGAAAGAAGGAAGCACATGCATCTCCCCATCTCCTATAAATACCCTCCTAATTACACATTAGGAGGGTGTTAGCTATTTTATTTTTCTTTCCTTAGTTTTATTTTTAGAGAGAGAAAGTGTTTAACTTTCTCTCACTAAAACTTCATCTTTTCTTTCTTTTATGTTTAAGCTTTAATTCACTTTTGTAATTTTGAATCATTAATCTACAAGTTCAAGTTTAATCTTTTAATCTTAATCTTCTTCTACCTTTCTTTATTTTTTAAGTTGTTTTTGATCCGTTATAATCTCTGATTTTGCTTAAATTTGATGTTTTTGTGATTAAAAAGTTTATATTTTTATTCCCTACGAAGTTTTTATACGGTTTAAGCTTTAAGCTTGTTGTGCTTATTGGCTTATTTCGTATATTGCTTATTGTCTTTTAAGTTTTCTAAAAATTTAATCTTTTTAAAGTTTGATTTATAAGTTTTTTTTTTATTTCGTGTTTTAAAAGTCTTAAATTTTATGCTTGTTTTTGTTTGATTGGGATTCAAATAGGTGCTTATTCATCTTAATTATTAGTGCTTATTCGAGTCTTAGCTTATAGCATTTCATCCGAATATTTTCATTTCCATCGCAAAGTTAGGGGTTAATCATTCCGACGCTATATTCCGACGGGCTCATTGTGATCGCAGTAACCTTGAAGGTTTTACTTTGCGATCAAGTATTTTTTCCCCCTTATTCTGATCGTGATTGCGATCGCTCATTGCGATCGCACATTACGACGGGTCTTAAGGTTATATTAAGACGAAACGCTGCCCAATTTTTGTTAGCAACTTTCCGACAGAAAACCTTGGATTCTGATAGCTTGATCTTAATTATTCCGATAGACTTAAACATAGCGACAGAATTACATTCCGACAGAAGTGTTTTTAGTATTCCGATAGCTTTGATTTCATACATTCCGATAGACTTAATCTTAATTATTCCGATACATGTTATTCAGATAGAATATTCCGATAGAAATTGTTCTTTAATATTCCGATGCTTAATTTGATATTCCGACAGCTTTCATTTTCTATTATTCCGATGGTTTGAGTTTTTAGTTTTATTAAGTTTTCTAGTAATTTTTAGTTTAATTTTTAAAGCTTTAAGTTTACTCAATGACATTTTCCTATTTGCTTTTAGTTTAAAATAGATAACCAAACCATTTATTTTTCCACCAAGAACGACTGAGTCGCACTAATTAACGGTAATCAGTTCGAAAAGATCGGACGATAAACTCTTTTATAACTAAGTAAAATCTAGTTATCAGATCCTATAAAGGATTGGGTAAGTTGATTAATTCACAAATGGGGTATTATGATAAATCCGGCCTAGGATATATTGAGGACCAACCTGGGATAACTTTATCTAACAAGGACTTATCAAATGGGATTTTTGATAGTTCTAGTGAGTCAGATAATACTCTTGGAAATGATAGATATACTGAAGGAATGAAGGCAGTTCCTCCACCATTATCAGGAATTTTCATACCCCCTAGTAATGATACATGTATAGAGTTAGATGAATCAAAAGTTGTCAAGACAAATGATTCGAACTCTAGTACTTTGACCCAAGATAAATCTGTTGTAACCAAAAACATTGTTTATCCACCTTTAATGAGCAATTTTGTGTCTGAAGAACAAGTGTCTAAAACTAGTTCTGCTCCCAAGTAGGTAAAAACTCCTAGCAAGGCATTGGATAATAATGCAAAACATAATAAAACCAAGAGGGGTGGGATAGGTTTTGAGAAAACTAAGTCAAAACAACCTTTTGGGTCTTCTTTGAGAAGAAAAGGATGTTATGTTTATGGTAGTCTAAATCATTTTATCAAAGATTGCACTCTACATGAAGATAAAATTGTAAAATAGAAGGCTGCACAAAAGGTCACAAAGAAATGTAAAGGGAAAAATGCACAGGTTAATAGGCAAATGGGATCTAAAGATGACAAACCTAAGTTTAATCATGCTAAAAAGGTAGCTAAACCTCAAAAGGTCACAAATAACTCTACCGAGAACTTTATTCCTAGAGCAGTACTTATGAAACAAGGTCTAGTACCTTTAAAGTCTGGTAAACCAAGTACCGACAAGTCTAGAACTGCAAGTACTGTTAGACCAAACTCAAGTACCACTGGTCAAAAGTCTGTCAAATCAAAGTCCCACAAGAATTCTAAGAATGTAGTTGAGAAAGCTAGAACATCTAGAAGTAAGCCTAATAACAAACCAGTGCAAATGTGGGTTCCCAAAGGTGAAAAACCGTGTGTTCAAGCAAGTACTGCTAAAAAAGTACTTAAGCCGAAAAGGTTCAAGGACAACAAACCCACTTATGTCTTTGATTATGACTGGAACCATGAAATATAAGAGTGTGTGTAGTCTTACTGGAAAAACTACCTATCAAACTCTTAAGTATGTAGGTCCCACAAGATCCGAGCCAAATGTGGCTTGGGTCCCTGTTAAAAACTAATAAGTTTTGTGTATGTGCAGGGGAATCTAATTGATGAATTGAAAGATAAAGGTATTGTAGATAGTGGATGCTCAAGACACATTGTTGGGTCCACTAGATATGGACCTCGCAGCCTGTTAAGGATGGTGAACGACTTCTGTAATCACAAGTCTATTCACAGAGAGAATCTTAATGAAACACACAGTATAAGTGCGAAATACAAATACTATGAACAAGAAGAAACATAATAACTAACTTGATCCTTACTAAGGATTTCTACTATTAATATGAAATGGATAATGTTTGATGAAGGTGTGTCTAACCCTTCTACCAGTGGTTCCTTTAATACTACAAGGAAACCCTAATACTACATTAAACCAAAACGTGTAACTTCTGATATGCATATCCTTTCCTAACATATCTCATGCATATCCTAACAAACTACTAAGAATAATAATGTTTGACTTTCTTCTTCTTCCTAATAGAACGGCGAGGTGTGGGGACACCAGAAGAAGATTCCTCCTTGACTTTGACAGCAGCAGTAGGAACAAAGTCCTCAACAACCATAGGATCAGAAGTGGCTGCACCAGCTAATGAAGTAGGAAGTGGTTCAGTCACCGGTGTTGGTGTTGGCTCCACAACAGGAGTAACAGGAGTAGGATAGTAGCAGGAGTGGTAGTAGCTTAATTGGTGGTGGTAGTATCAACATGAGAGTGAGTGGGATCAACATTTGAAGTGGTGGTGGTAGGAATAGCAGTAGAAGGAGCACTAGAAGATGGAACCCCAGAAATACCCTTGTGAACATCCGACAAAGAGGTGGGAGCAGCAGCAGGCTTAGAAGTGAGGACAACACGAGGAGGTGGGCGATAAATGGCATATTCAGGGACAGCTGTATCCTTAGGCTTGATCATCTTTGTGTAAAGATCTTTAAGCTCATCAAAAGACAACCTCCTCACCCTTTCCCATGTCCACCCAGTCTGATAATACGCAGCCGATTGATTCTTAACTTTGTTGCAGCGACCATCTCTCCTAAGTACGCGACATGTGTCTCTTATGGCGTTGTTCACGAAGCTGGGCAGCAAGAGTTAACTGTTGTTTACGCATCAAAGCCATTGCCCGTTGAACACAATTGCCTTGATTCACATCTGCACCCAACAAATCAGTGAACTAAGAGTAGTCGGAAGTAAGGATGGTAAGCACCTTCATCCAGTCATGGTCATCCCAATGCATGACGTTGTGCCTCAACTTCTCACGTCTTTGTTGTTGCAGGGATTCATCCTCAGCCTTGGCTTGTTGGTCAAGCTCTTCTTACAATCTCTGAGCAGCCTCTTCCCCCAATCTTTCTTCCTCCAATTGCCTGCGAGTACGCTTTTTGGGAGGAGAGGGTGCATCAGTCATAGGGGCTTTGCCTTTGGGATCATGAGAAGGAACGACAGAAGGACCATTAGAGTCATCCATTGGCTTGGGACCAGCAGCAGCATTAGGAATGCATGAAGGACTAGGAGGAGCAGGCAAGTCATCACTCGTCTTATCAGCAAAGGCAGCCCTGACCAAAATAGTCAGCCCATCCTCCTCAACATCTTCATCAGAATCAGAAAGAACTACTTTCTTCCTTTGGCGCTTCGGTTGTGTCTCCAATGCTTTAACCTTGTTTGCCAATGGGAGCACGAAATCCCGTGTGAGCTTGCGGTGCTGGTTGAGATCATCTTCCAAAGAAACAATCTTGGCACAGTACATGTGCATAAGAGCTAGCAAAGAAGTTAGAGTAATAGGTTCCTCAACTTCCCCACCAAGAGGACTTGGCTTGGGGGATGCGTCATTCGGACCAAAAGCAACAGATGGGTCATCCATATGAGCATGAGAGCTAGAAGGCTTCTCAGCAGAATGCGGAGCTGGGCTAGGAGGGGGAGAATCAGCAAATGGGGACTCATGTGGGCGAGAAGAGGGAGCAGCCTTTGAGGTAGATGGCATTTCTACCACCACCTCTATAACTGGCTCCTCAACCTCCACATAAGGCACACCAGTAGCAGGGTTCTCCTCCTACATAGGATCATCCTCCAATGGAGGTTCCTCCCCGGCTTGACCAGCCGGAGGAACCACATTGGGACCCCCTTGGGCAAGGCCCAACATAGCATCAGTGAGAGGCCTCAAAGGACCCTTATAGCCAAGGGCCATATTCGCATAAACTTTTGGAGTATGCTTTGGGGGCACATATTCCTTCCTATTCCTAGGTAGGCACATAAGAACCTGCTGCAAAAACCTAGGGTACATCAAGAACTTCTTCCTAGAGCCAGTATCACTAAGATTACTAATCATGCCATCAAACAAGTAACAAGAAAAGTTAAAAGTACGAACCTGAGCAATACAAATCAAACCAGTAGCAAGGGGGATGGGAAACGCATCCCAACTCCCAGACTTTGGACTCAAACAATGAATCAAAAAGTGAACCAACAGCTTCTATTGAGGGGCAAATCTATTTTTTTGGAAGTTAAACTGCCCCTCATGATTATAACCTATAGCAGCCATACCATCCAATACATCTGAATTGGGAATAGAGACAATGCCATCTTCATCTTAGAGATGAAGGGCAGACCTAATGGATGCCTCAGACACCACATAGGAGCGACCATCTATAGTAGCATGGAGCTCTAATGGGCGACCCAAAACAGCAATGAGGTTGGCAGTTGCCCAAAACTAACGTATAACAGTATCATACACAGTGGGGCAAACAGTAAGAGCATACCTTAGATTGGAAGCTTTAATGTATTCCAGGATGTTTGTGAACTCGTCTCTTTTAGGACCTTTTCCAAGATAGGCCACCTTGTTATGATCGGGCTTGTACTATAGTGATGCCATTGATATTGATTGAAGCAGTGGAAGATGATTGATTGATGAGGGTGAAGGATAGGAGCGTATGTGTGTGTGTATGTTTGTGATAATTGAGTCAAATGAGTAATTTGACCATAAATAATGGTCACAAAACTGTTCATTGACCCCTAAGTATGGGGGTTACCCTTTCAAAATTAAGTCATTAATGATAGAGTAACCACTTGCCCCTCATACCATTATTTGCAAATCCTAGTTACCAAAGATAAACAAAAGATGTGCACCAGAAGTAACTCGCGTCGACTGAAAGTCAAAACGCGTAAAGGTCAACACTAGGAGCAGCGAGTGGTCAACGAAAGTTAACGAAGTGAACATTGACCCAAAATTGATACTAGAAGCCAACCACAAGTGAAGACTAAGGGTTTGTACCCACTAGTAGCAGAAGATTGCCACTAGGAGTAACCAAAGTCTTTCACTAGAAGTTGCACACACCGCGAATACCCATGAAAACTGTTGTTAGAAGCTACCATATGTAATATTGTACAAGTAAATATGTACAATAAGCCTCCCCTTAGGCTTAGCCTCCCCTCAATCCTAGGCCTCAAGGATTGACCATACCAATGTGAACCACCAAGTGGTTGAATCTCGGACCATCAAATGCTTTAGTCAATAAATCAACAACATTGTCATCCGTGTGTACTTTAAGAACCTGTATTAGCTTCTTTTCATTTGCATCCCGTATAAAATGGTGCCAAATCTCGATATGCTTTGTTCGTTAATGAAAGATAGGATTCTTCACAATGCAGATAGTGCTTTGACTGTCGATGAAAATTTTGGTGTTCATGAAGTTGAACCCATAATCCAGCATCTGATTTTGTATCCACAAGACTTGTCCACAACAACTAGCAGCAACTACGTATTCAGCTTCTGATGAAGAGGTAGCCACTATTGTCTGTTTCTTGCATTGCCATGAGATAAGTCGTCGAACCAAAAACTGACAACCACCAGTAGTATACTTCCTATTTCTTGCATAGTCACTATCACTATAGGCTTCAAGAACAAAAGGTGATTCCCTTGGATACCACAAACCTAGCTTGGGTTGTGCCTTGATATACTTGAATATTTTCTTTACTGCATTCAAGTTAGATATGGTTGGAGCCACCTGATGTCTAGAACAAGCACTTACTGCAAACATAATGTCTGGACGTGATGCAGTCAAATACATGAGTGGGCCAATCATTGACCTGTATATATGAACATTGACAGGAGGATCTGGCTCATTCTTGAGTTTTACTTTAGTGACTTCATAAGGTGTTGCTGCTGGCCGAAGAGGTTCCACATCAAACTTCTGAATGATCTCATGAACATACTTGTCTTGACTTATAAAGATACCATCTGACTGCTTCTTGACTTGAAGACCAAGGAAAAATGTGAGTTCTCCCATGGCACTCATCTGAAATTCGCCTTGCATTAGTTGTTCAAACTCATCACACCATTCCTTCCGAGTAGAACCGAAGATAATATCATCCACATACACTTGAACCAGGATGATGTCTTTGACATTCCTTTTGAGGAACAATGTTTTGTAAATAGTGCCTCTTCTATAGCCATGTTTCAACAAGAAAGTGGACAGACGCTCATACCAAGCTCTAGGAGCCTGATGAAGTCCATAAAAAGCTTTGACCACCTTGTAGACTTTCTTGGGATGAAGTGGATCCACAAAGCCCTTAGTTGAGTGACATAAACTTCCTCATCAATCTTGCCATAAAGAAACACCCTCTTGACATCCATCTGAAAAACCGTAAAGCCAACGTAAGAAGCAAAAGCCAAAAACAGACGAATGGCCTCAATCCTAGCAACAGGAGCAAAGACTTCAGTATAGTCAATTCCTTTTAGTTGTGTGTGACCTTGTGCGACCAGCCTAGCATTATTTCTCACCACAATACCCCTTGCATCTTTCTTTTTCTTGAGAATCCATTTGGTACTGATACATGGTTTTTCATTGGGTTCAGATAAAGTTCTCGGTATCTCCTTGAATTGATCACAGCTAAAAGTGGAATGATTTATTCTTGGTTAATAAAGAGGTGTTGGTTTGTTTATCTATTTTAAACTAATAGCAAATAAACATAAGTGGCGTTGAGTAAATTATAAGCTTTGAAAGATTAAACTAAATTGACGAGTTAAAAATAAAAGCTTGAAAACATAAAGAAAGGATTAGAAAAATACTTTGAAAACTTAACTAAATTAAAACTTAAAACTTTATAAAACTTTAAAACTTAGTGCATCAGAATATAAGAAATGCAAAGCTGTCGGAATGTCAAAATCATAACCATCGGAATACAATTAAAATGATCCATTAGAATGTTTCAAGTGAAGGTCCATCGGAATCTCAAGTACACTTCTATCGGAATATGGTCTATCGCAAAGTGCATCTATCGGAATGTGCCAGATCGGAAAGTCAGATCAGAATGATGTAAACTAAAAATGGGCAGAGTTTCGACTCTAAAAAGGACCTTAGTCCCGTCGGAATGTGCGATCGCAATGAGCGATCGCAATCCCAGATCGGAAAAAGGGGTAAATGCCAAGCCTATCGCAAAGTAGAACCCACACTTGGGTTATTGCGATACAAATCAGGAAACCGTCGGAATATGTATAAACCCTTATATTGCGATGGAAACCAAATCAATCCGAGAATGATAATAAGCTGAAACTTCGATAAGCACTTACAATAAGCTATTTTAACCGGGACTTAAACACTTCAAAAAGGTTAAATTGGAAAACTTTTGAAGACGACAAATCATAAACTTTATAAACAAAACTTTTGAATGACTAAACCTTTTTAATAATCCGAAAAGTAAAAAGCTAAAGCATGAAATAAGCTAATAAGCATAAAGAGCTTATAGCCTAAACAAATTAAAAGCTTAAAAAGTGGTAAAAAGATTGATCTTTTAACTACTTAAACATGAAACGAAACCAAACCGTAAGGATTGTAGTTTTCGGATTAAAGGCAAAATGAAACCAAGAAATGTAGGAAGAGATTAAAGAACACAAACTTAAACTTAAACTTTTAATTCAGAAACTTAAAATACAAAGATTAATGAAAAGCTTAAAATTTGAAGGATGAAAACAAGGAAAAATTTAGTGAGAGAAAGTTGGGAACTTTCTCTCTCTAAAACTAGAGAAAATGAAAACTAAAAACTAAGCTAAGTCCTTCCAAATTTGTGAAGTAAAGTCCTATTTATAGGCATGTCTTGTGGGCTTTCTGAATGGGCTTGGTTTTGGGCTTCTTTTCTTCTTTAGTCTTTACGTTTCTTCTAAATAAACGTTTTCGACTTTGGATTTGAGAAGTGTCGGTGAATAATTCCAACTCGTCTTATAATCTTTTGTTTAGTAGACTCGAGTTCTTCGACATATATGAATCTTCCATCGTTGGCCCTTTTCTTCGATAAATCTTCAAATAGGCTCAATGACTTCAAATCTTTTGCATCTCTTGGACAATAGACTTCGTCATGAGTCTTTTTCTTCGATGAAACTCGTGCAATCCCATGTTTTCTTCCATATTCATCCGGTTGACTCTAAAAACACAATAAACACAAAAACCACGCATAATTCCAAACAAATGATATTAAATACGTGTTTTGGTCTTGTTTTAGCCAGAAATAAGTGGTAAAAGGATGGGTGTTTTCACACCTATCAAATCTCCTACACTTAACCATTGCCATGCCCTCATGCAATGCTTAGTGACAAAGCAAATTTACACTTTTCTCATAATCGATCAACCTTGGCCTTATTAAAATATTACTAAACAAAAATTAAAGTACTAAGAGAAATTAAAACTTTAAAGTAATTAAAAGGATAGAAAACCATTTTCACTCGAAGATAGCTACATGGAGATAACTTGCAGAGAGATCAAGGACTTACATTAGGGCTTCAGTGCTGCGAAGATTTATCATCCTCAAGTTTCACGTTCCCCAAACTAAGCTTAAAAACGAGATCATTGTTATTATAAGTTAGCAAATCAAACACTTGCACACATGGCTTAATTAAATGCTTAAGCTCCCTTATTCCTAGGTGTATCTCTTATATTTTATTTTTGTCTTAGAATGATCATGAAGATGCATTTTTGGACTTATTTCGATAGTTTATTTAGGCTGAAAGCAAAGTAGGATGATCTGATCAATAGTTAGCTAAAGGACAAAATCTCTTAAAACTGCTTCTGGGGATATCAAAAATTTCATATCTTGGCATAACTCGGTTCACGATTTGAGACCTTTCTCGGGACGATATTTGGCATGTACTTCATACTTCATATCTTGAGAGACGTTCTTGAGATAATGGTCTTCTCATCGTTAATAGAGTTTCTTCACTTGGAGACTTTCGAGGGGTACTCCAACTTTGTTGACCACGACTTCATGATTATTTATTCAATCTCTAATTGGGATTTTGAGATACAACGATCCGCCTCCTTTTCGGACTTGGATCTATTTATCCTCATACCTTGTTAGGGTCTTTTCGGATAGACTTCTCCATGATTTTTATGGGAGTTGATTGCTTTTCGTCGTGAATCTTGATCCTTCATATTGATTTTGGGAATAATGCTTTTCACATCACTTTGTATCTTCAGCAATAAAATGGAATCCTCATGCCTTGTTAGGGCCTTTTCGGACTCGCCAATCTTCGCGCCCCGCTTCATAAGTTATGCCTTGGCTATGAACTCTTATCATTACCGAGCAGCTTTTAAACGATCTTGGGCTAGAAGCTAAGTAACTTTACAAATCGTACGACCTTACTTATTGCAGATAACTTATTAACAAGTGATGGGAGAATAGGCAAATAATTACACCAAGTGAGCTTGTGCAAGAATACCGACTTATAATTGACTCTATCATTTCTCGTCCTCCACAATTTAAAATCTCAAGTAATGAGACTCGTGGATGCTTAGCCTAATAAACCAATTAAGGTCTACATGGTTAAGGATACTGGCTAGAATAAACTTAGATAAGTCTATTCGGGTTGAGTCAAAATAATCGAAACGGGCCTAATATGTCAAAGACTTCTAAACTAGCTACACCACTTTATTAATATTTTTGACTTTATTGCGGGATATATACATATGAAAGCAATGATAAAAATTTAAAAATTACGACTAAATGGCCAAAGTTAATAAAAAATTTGAAAAATGCTGAAAAAGATGATTTTCTGGTTAAATGAAGGCATTTTAATGGAAAAGTCCACTTAAAACTTCGATAGAAGTCCCCCTACACTTAATATAAAAATTGTCCTCAATGTTTAAGCATGTGGGAGTAAACTCCCCTACACTTAGGACATTGTGCACGTTGTTTAAATCTTGCTAAGGGAGAGACGACTAAAGTGATCAATTTCAAATGTGAGTATGAAGAAATTGAATCACGATAGTTGAGAGATAGAACCGGATTTCGGATAACACGGGAGCACGGTTCTTCAAAGGTTCCAAAAGTGCATTCATCCCTGTAATCACATCACCACACAAAGACAAACACCTATATAGGTCCCCCTACACTTAGGAGGTTAAAACAGAAAAAGATAGATACTCGGCTTGCCTCCCGAGGAGCGCTTGTTTTTTATAACCGAGTCACGAGCCTGACTCGACCCAAAATTAGTTCATGGGAAACATGGTGAGGGATGGAATCATCTTGTGAGAGATATCCTCACCAAAGTACAACTTCACTCGTTGGCCATTCACCTTAAAATTAGGTCCATTCGGTTGAGCGAGCTCGAGAGTACCATATGGAAAAATTTGGGCAATGGTGAATGGGCCAGACCAACGAGATTTCAGCTTGCCTGAAAAGATTTTCAACCGAGAGTTAAAAAGTAAAACTTTGTCTCCAACTTGGAACTCTCGGTTCTTAATCTTAGAGTCGTGAATGAGCTTAGTCTTCTCCTTATAGATTAAAGAGTTTTCATAAGCCTCATTACGGAGTTCATTCAGCTCATTGAGTTGGATCTTGCGTAGGTCACCGGCTTTGTTGATATCAAAATTAGCCCACTTCAAGGCCCAGTAAGCCTTGTGCTCCAACTCAATGGGGAGGCGGCATGCTTTCGCGTACACGAGACGATATGGTGTAAAACCAATCGAAGTCTTGTATGAGGTACGAAAAGCCCACAAAGCATCATCAAGTTTATCAGCCCATGCGGCACGATGCTCCCCCACGGTTCTTTCAAGAATTCGCTTTAATCCTCGGTAAGAGATTTCAGCCTGGCCATTAGTTTGTGGGTGGTATGCGGTGGAAAGACGATGATTTACACCATACTTAGCCATGACTCTAGCAAATTGATCATTGCAAAAATGAGTCCCGCGATCACTAATAATGGCACGAGGCACACCGAATCTAGCGAAAAGCGACTTCAAAAAGTTACAAACCACCCTTGCGTCATTAGTAGGTAAAGCTTTGGCTACAACCCACTTTGAAACGTAGTCAACGGCTACAAGGATGTATTTTTTTCCTTTAGAGGAAGGGAATGGCCCCATAAAGTCGATACCCCAAACATCAAAGATTTCACATTCTTGAATGAAATTCTGAGGCATCTCGTCTTTATGTGTGATCTTGCCTTGTTTTTGGCAAGCATCACAACGTTTAACCATCTCGTGAGCATCACGGTAAATGGTAGGCCAATAAAATCCCGAGTCAAACACTTTCTTGGCGGTGTAGTTGGGACCAAAGTGACCACCGGTGGGTCCTTTGTGGCAAGCGTCAAGGATTTCTAAAGCTGTCGGTCCATCAACACATCGGCGAATAATCAAATCAGCACATTGTTTGAATAGATACGGTCATCCCAAAAGTAAGTCTTAATGTCTTTGAAGAACTTCTTCTTTTGTTGGGATGTTAACCCGTCAACGAGAATTCCACCCGCCAAGTAGTTTGCAATGTCTGCAAACCACGGGGTTTCATCGGAAGTCGAGCTAATAGACATTAAGGTCTCCAGGGGAAAAGAATCATTGATTTCTTTGTTCGGATGATCCCCTTGGTAAGGATCCTCAAGTCTACTGAGATGATCCGCGGCTAGGTTTTTAGCTCCCTTCTTATCACGAATTTCAATTTTAAATTCTTGAAGTAGCAAAACCCAGCGAAGAAGTCTTGGTTTGGAATCTTGTTTAGTTAACAAGTACTTCAACGCGGAATGATCGGTGTAAACGATTGTGGTAGAAAGGACAAGATAGGGGCGAAATTTTTCAAAAGCATAGACAACAGCTAAAAGCTCTTTTTCGGTTTTCGTATAATGCAATTGAGCCCCCGTCATTGTCTTGCTAGCGTAATGGATCGCTTGGAAGTGTTTGTTCACTCTTTGGCCCAAAACCGCTCCAATAGCATAGTCGCTAGCATCGCACATCAACTCAAAGGGAAGCTCCCAATTAGGGGTAACCAAGATGGGTGCCTTAGTTAACTTATCCTTAAGCGAGTTGAAGGCTTCAATACACTCTTTGGAAAAGATAAAAGGAGTATCTTTTTCCAAGAGGTGGGTCATCGGGCGAGCGATTTGAGAAAAATCTTTGATGAATCGACGGTAGAAGCCCGCATGACCAAGGAAACTTCTCACACCCTTCACGGTTGAAGGTGGAGGCAACTTAGCGATAACATCGAATTTAGCACGGTCTACTTCGAGACCGGCTTTGGAGATCTTGTGTCCTAGCACGATGCCCTCTTTTACCATGAAATGGCATTTTTCCCAGTTAAGAACAAGGCGAGTGTCTTCACACCGCTTAAGCATACGTTCTAAATTGGCAAGGCAAGCAGAGAAAGAATCGCCATAAACCGAGAAATCATCCATGAATACTTCCATAGTGGCTTCCACCATGTCATGGAAGATAGCCATCATACACCTTTGGAACGTCCCAGGAGCATTGCATAAACCGAAAGGCATACGTTTGTAAGCAAATGTTCCATAGGGACAAGTGAATGTGGTCTTTTCTTGGTCTTTGGGATCGATGGGAATTTGAAAATACCCGGAGAAACCGTCTAAAAAGCAGTAATAGTCATTACCCGCAAGACGCTCGAGCATTTGATCCATGAAAGGAAGAGGAAAGTGATCTTTTCTCGTGGCATCATTGAGCTTGCGATAGTCGATACAAACTCTTCACCCAGTAACGAGACGAGTGGGAATCAACTCGTTGTGTTCATTGGGAACAACGGTTATTCCGCTCTTCTTGGGCACACAATGGACGGGACTTACCCACGGCGAATCCGAAATAGGGTAAATCAAGCCGGCATCAAGAAGTTTGATAACCTCTTGTTTGATGACGTCATGAATGCGAGGATTAACCCTTCTTTGGCTCTGGATTGCGGGTTTAAAGTCATCTTCCATGAGAATCTTGTGAGTACAAAAGTTCGGATCAATTCCGCGGATATCGGAAATTTTCCAAGCAATTGCCTTCTTATGATTTTTAAGCACGGCGATGAGGCGAGATTTTTCGTCTTCTTTCAAGTCCTTCGCGATGATGACGGGCGACTTCTTCTCTTCTTCAAGGAACACATACTCGAGATGGGGCGGCAATTCCTTAAGTTCTAAATCCGGAGGATTTTCGACGGGAGGCGTATTCAAAGTCGGAGCATCGATAGCAATAACCGTGGGAGATGGTGGGGAAAGATTGTCTTCTTTAAGAAGGTTCTCAATGAGGTGAAGATCTTCATCCCAATCGGTGGGACAATCGTCATTAGCTAAGTTCACATCTCCCATGGTGGCTTCCAAATCTTTCCAAAGGAAATCACTTTCTCCAAATAGAGATAGTGATGAATCAATAGAGGAAACGGTCTCAACATTGGGAAGAGAGGTAGGAATACTGTTACAAGCATCTTTGAAGTGTTCTTCACAAGCCTCATCAAGAACGTCGATACAATTAACACTCTCGTATGAATAAGACTGTTTAGAAAGCTTTCCCATGTTGAAGACGATTTTATCGTCACCCACTCTCATGATAAGCTCACCAGCTTCAACATCGGACGAGAGTGCGACCGGTCCTCAAGCATGGACGACCAACGATCAATGGCACACGAGGGTCCATGTCGTAGTCAACGACAATGAAATCGGCAGGAAAAGTGAATTTGTCGACTCCTACAAAGACGTCTTCGGCTATCCCCACTGGATAAGCAACCGTACGGTTAGCTAATTCCAAAGTCATTTTGGTGGGGACTAGCTCAGGGAGAGATAATTGCTTCCAAACACTTAAAGGCATTAAGTTAATACTGGCACTTAGATCGGCTAGGGCCATGCAATTCTCTACTCCCGGGAAGTTGCAAGGGATTAAGAAACGACCCGGATCACCAAGCTTGGTTGGCAATTTCCTTAAGAGCACTGCAGAGCAATTCTAATTAAGTTGGGTGTTAGCAATATCAAGAAGCTTCTCCTTGTCGCTAAGAAGATCTTTGAACATCTTCGCATACTTGGGCATGTGAGCGAGAGCCTCAGCGAAGGAGATGTTAAAATTCAATTGTTTAAACATTTTTAAAAAGTTCGAAACTTGAATATCATCCTTACTTTTGAGCTTCTCTTTCCTCAACCTCGAGGGATAAGGTATATCGGAAGAAGAGGAAGGCTTTGAGATCGAAGGATCACTCACATCCTTGGGTGGAGGAGGGGTAGAAGTAAGAGGTGGAGAAATTGGGGAAGTAGAAGGATGAGGAATAGGAGCAGGTGACTCGTTTTCCTTAGTCACAATCACCGGTGGAGGTATAGGAAGCTCGGGTTCCTTGGTACCTTTGCCACTGCGAGTGGTGATTGCTTTCATCTCCCCTCTTGGATTCGCAACGGTGTTACTCGGAAGAGTACCCGAAGAAGAGGGTTGATTACCTTGGAAGAAACTAGCCATCATGTTCTTTAAGTCATTCGTTTGACTATCCAAAGTGTGTCTCATATCAGCTCTCAGATCGTTCCCTTGTTTCACCAGGTCTGCTTTCAAGTTGCGCACTTCCTGTTGGAGATTGTCCATGATCACATCGTTAGTCCTCATGTAGGTTCCAATGTCTTGGTGTAATGCGGTGGGTTGGTTGGGAGGAGCATTGTATGCGGGTGGTTGATAAGCAGGTTGTTGGTAAACTTGGTTGTTTCTTTGAGGTGGATATGGTTGTTTGTGAGGTGGTATGTAGGGTGCACGAGGTTGTTGTTGTTGTTGAGGAGGGCGATTGAGGTTTTGTTGTTGGTTTGGGTTGTTAGGAGGAAAACCGGGCGGGGAAAGAAAGTTGTTTGAGCGATAGCTAAGCAAATTGCGGTCTCCTTGAGGGCGAGCTTGATAAGCGGCTGGAGGATAGGTACCGTATGCTGCATTCACATTCTCAGAAGGGTAGTCTTGGGTGGCGGTACAAGTGGTGTAAGAGTGAGGACCCCCGCATATTTCACATGGTTGGATTACAGCATTGACTTGAGCGTTTTGAGCATTGATGTTGTTGGTGTTGTTAGCGGTGTGGGTAACAAGCGATTCAAGAAGCGTAGTAATTTTGTCAAGTCGCTTGTCACTGTCACTAGTACTAGCACTAGCGGCATTGGTCCGCACACTCTTGGTTTGCACACGAGACTTATTCTCAATGATATCCCAAGCGGCATTAGAAGTCTTAACCAAAATATTACCCCCCGAGGCAATGTTTAGTGAATCTTGGTCATTCATGCTTAAACCATTATAAAAAGTGTTAATTTGGTGCACTTTGGTAAAACCATGTTGTGGGCATTTTCTTAAAAGATCTTTGAAACGATCCCAAGATTCACTAAAAGACTCATCGTACTTTTGTTCAAAATTAATAATTTCATTCCGCAAAGCGGTAGTACGAGAGGGTGGGAAAAAGTAGTTGATAAATTTGGTCTCCAAATCCATCCACGTAAGAATACTCTGTGGCGGTTCCTTAGCAAGCCAATGCCGGGCTTGTCCCTCTAAAGAAAAGGGAAAAAGTTGTAAACGGATTACCTCTTGTGGAACACCATTGAATTTGACCGTATTCGTGAGTTGCAGGAATCGTTTGATGTGGTCATGAGGATCATCAATGGTACGCCCCAAGAATGGTTGAGCAGAGACCATCTGGATAAAGCCGGATTTGAGCTCAAAGTTGTTGGCTACAATCGCGTGTATGACAATTGGATCATTGTTGCCGTCTACATGTGCTTGCAGAAGTTCAATCATCGGGCGATTGTCTGGTAGAGGCTCATTGTTGAGAGGTGGATTGTTATTGTTGTTGTTATTATTGTTGTTGAGAGGTGGGTTATTGTTGTTGTTTTATAAACCGGCCATGTCTAAGTCTTCGAGAGGCTCGGGCTCTTGATAAGACGTTGATCGTGTACGCATGCACCTGCAAAAGAACTAACAAGGAAAAAACAAAGCAGAAATATTTTTGGTTTTTTTTATGTTTTTTACTTTTTAGGATTTTTGAAAATTTTATATTTTTTTAGGGTTTTTGAAAGTTTTTATTAAAAAGTAACGTTCACGGTGAACGGATCCCAAAATCCAAGTTCTCACAAAAAACTGTTAATCTTAACGAGAAGAGCCGGTAGCGGCGCCGTTTGATACATGGTTTTTCATTGGGTTCAGATAAAGTTCTCGGTATCTCCTCGAGTTGATCACAGCTAAAAGTGGAATGATTTGTTCTTGGTTAATAAAGAGGTGTTGGTTTGTTTATCCATTTTAAACTAATAGCAAATAAACATAAGTGGCGTTGAGTAAACTATAAGCTTTAAAAGATTAAACTAAATTGACGAGTTAAAAATAAAAGCTTGAAAACGTAAAGAAAGGATTAGAAAAATACTTTGAAAACTTAACTAAATTAAAACTTAAAACTTTATAAAACTTTAAAACTTACTGCATCGGAATATAAGAAATGCAAAGCTGTCGGAATGTCAAAATCATAACCATCGGAATACAATTAAAATGATCCATCAGAATGTTTCAAGTGAAGGTCCATCGGAATCTCAAGTACACTTCTATCGAAATATGGTCTATCGCAAAGTGCATCTATCGGAATGTGCCAGATCGGAAAGTCAGATCAGAATGATGTAAACTAAAAATGGGCAAAGTTTCGACTCTAAAAAGGACCTTAGTCCCATCGGAATGTGCGATCGCAATGAGCGATCGCAATCCCAGATCGGAAAAAGGGGTAAATGCCAAACCTATCGCAAAGTAGAACCCGCACTTGGGTTATTGCGATACAAATCAGGAAACCGTCGGAATATGTATAAACCCTTATATTGCGATGGAAACCAAATCAATCCGAGAATGATAATAAGCTGAAACTTCGATAAGCACTTACAATAAGCTATTTTAACCGGGACTTAAACACTTCAAAAAGGTTAAATTGGACAACTTTTGAAGACGAAAAATCATAAACTTTATAAATAAAACTTTTGAATGACTAAACCTTTTTAATAATCCGAAAAGTAAAAAGCTAAAGCATGAAATAAGCTAATAAGCATAAAGAGCTTATAGCCTAAACCAATTAAAAGCTTAAAAAGTGGTAAAAAGATTGATCTTTTAACTACTTAAACATGAAACGAAACCAAACCGTAAGGATTGTAGTTTTCGGATTAAAGGCAAAATGAAACCAAGAAATGTAGGAAGAGATTAAAGAACACAAACTTAAACTTAAACTTTTAGTTAAGAAACTTAAAATACAAAGATTAATGAAAAGCTTAAAATTTGAAGGATGAAAACAAGGAAAAATTTAGTGAGAGAAAGTTGGGAACTTTCTCTCTCTAAAACTAGAGAAAATGAAAACTAAAAACTAAGCTAAGTCCTTCTAAATTTGTGAAGTAAAGTCCTATTTATAGGCATGTCTTGTGGGCTTTGTGAATGGGCTTGGTTTTGGGCTTCTTTTCTTCTTTAGTCTTTACGTTTCTTCTAAATAAACGTTTCTGACTTTGGATTTGAGAAGTGTCGGTGAATAATTCCAACTCGTCTTATAATCTTTTGTTTAGTAGACTCGAGTTCTTCGACATATATGAATCTTCCATCGTTGGCCCTTTTCTTCGATAAATCTTCAAATAGGCTCAATGACTTCAAATCTTTTGCATCTCTTGGACAATAGACTTCGTCTTGAGTCTTTTTCTTCGATGAAACCCATGCAATCCTATGTTTTTTTCAATATTTATCCGGTTGACTCTGAAAACACAATAAACACAAAAACCACGCATAATTCCAAACAAATGATATTAAATACGTGTTTTGGTCTTGTTTTAGCCAGAAATAAGTGGTAAAAGGATGGGTGTTTTCACACCTATCAGGTACCAATTGCTGTCTTTCCATCTGGTAAGTCAACTAGGATCCAAACATTCTGAAACAAGAACTGCTGCATCTCCTCTTGCATAGCCTCCACCCAACTTTGATCATCAAGAGCATGTGAGACTGAACTAGGTTCCACCTGTAAAAGAAAACAAGCAAACAAGCAGTGAAGAAAGTCTGTGTGATTATTACGCTTTTGGTCTTCAATGTAGCTCACAAGAGCATGATGATCAGATGTTGCTTTATTATGCATGCGGCGATTCTTGACAGTAGAACCATGATCCTCTATGATTTGAGTAGTAGGATGGTCTTTGTTGATCTGGTGAACAGGAGTATGATCTACATCCACTTCTGGTGCCAAGTTATTAAGATCCCCAACAATGTCATCATCATATGAAGCAGAGTCGAAAATGCCATCTATTGGTTGCTTATGAATATCATCCAGCTTAGTAGAAGTCTTCTTTTGATAGTTTCCCAAGTCAGAAGGACCAGAGAACCTAGTTATGGAAGTAGGATCACTAACCGGACTACCAATAGGTGTTAAACTTACACTAGGAGTAACACTAGGATCACTAGGAGTAGCTGGTACAACAGGAGTACTCAAGAGAAACTCAAAGCCTCCTTGAGTAGCTGCTGTAGTAGCATCTTGTTGTTGCTTGAGCAGTGTGTCAAGAACTCCTTGTGAATCTACAATGTCTGATGAAGAAGCATCAATAGGAGTAGCAGTTGTGTTAGGAGAGACTGTGGTGGAATAGGATGGAATAAGAAAAATTTCATCATCCTCACCTGAGTCCGAAAAGCTAGAATTAGCACATGCACTAGAAGTTGCAAACACTTGTGGACCTGCATGTTGGTTAGTTTTGAAACGACAATATCCCAATGAGTCACTAAGATAATGAAGATCAAAATACCATTCAGGACCTTTGCCTTGGATGTTTGTCTTCTCCTCAAAGTACCTGAGATTTATAGTTTCAATGACACGCTTGGCATGGAGATTATAGACACAATAAGCTCGAGAGTGAGCTGAATATCCCATAATGTATCCTTCATCTTCCTTGCCATCAAATTTCCCCAAATAGTCACTAGTATTCAGAATGGTGATAGGACAGCCAAATGGCTTCAAATGAGCAATGCTTGGGACTTTGGCTGTGAGTAGCTCATAGGGATTCTTCTTATGTGGATTGGTAATTGAAACCCTATTCAACACATAACTTGCAGTGTTGACAGCTTCTGTCCAAAACATAGTTGGAAGCTTGGAATCTGCAAGCATGGTTCTTGCAGCTTCTATAAGAGTCATGTTCTTCCTTTCTGCAACACCATTCTGTTGAGGAGTCCTGAAAGCACTATAATCTCTTTTGATACCTTTGGAATTGCAAAGTGCTATGAGGTATGCATTTTTGAATTCTGTTCCATTGTCACATCGGATACCTTTCACCTTCTTGGACAGCTGATTCTCAATGAGTGTAATGAAGTCCTTGAGAATGGAGTAGGTCTCACTTTTAGCAGCCAGAAAGAAAACCCACGTGAACCTGCTATACCCATCAGTTACCACAAGACAGTATTGTTTATGGTCAATGCTCCTAATGGAGGTAGGACCAAATAAATCCATGTGTAGTAGCTGCAATGGTTTAGTTATGAGGCTGAGAGCAGTAATGGCCTTAAAGGATGCTTTGTGTTGTTTGCCTTTGTTGCACGCAAGGAAATTGATATCATTTCTGAAAGTTTTGGGAGGTAAACCAGAGACCAAGTTCATATTCGCCAGTTTATGAATGGTATTGAAGTTTACATGTCCCATCCTTCTATGCCATTTGGTGGCTTCATCTTCTGATGCTTTGGCAACCAAGCAAGCTAGTTGACCAGTAGGATTAACTTCATTCAGCTTGATACTATAGAGGTTTTGTCTTCTAGGGATTTTGAGTAGAACTTGTGAGTCATCCGGTAGCTTAAAGTCTTTCGATAACACCAGTGCTTCAGTATCCGTAAAGAGGACAAACTGCTTCTTGTCACAAATCTGAGAGACAAAGATCAAGTTGAAGTGTTGAAGTGCTTCCACATAGTAGACCTGCTCAAAATTAAGGTTAGGTGTCTGAATAGTTCCTTTGCCAGAGATCCTTCCTTCACCACCTCCGAAGTACACATTTCCGCCTTGAAATGGTAAAAAGTTAGATAAAAGTACTTTATTTCCTGTCATGCTCCTAGAGCATCCACTATCAACTATTCCAAGAGACGGGTCTTGGTATGGAGTAATCTACAACAACAGAAAAGTCATATGCAAAAGTTAGTGTCTTAAAGGGACCCAGACCTTTCCAGGATTGAGTCTGCCTTGTGGATCTTTAGTAGATAGCCAAGAAGATTGATGAGATCCACTGTTGTTCTTAGGTTGCCTGTTCATTATATGGGTGTTATTTTGTGACCAAGAACAACCTGCTGAGGGCTTAACAGCAGAACCCAAATGTCCTAACCCAAAATGCATTTAGTCTGAATTAAAAGCATAATTCTGATTAAAGTTTTGAAAATAGTTACTGGTTGGTCTATTATAGGTATAAACATTTCTTCTCCAAAGATTAGAAGCTAAAGGAGAGGTCCTTCTAGAAGAAGAATAAGATTGGGCACATGGATTTAATCTTCTAGAAGAAAAAAGAGCATCTCCTGGTAGACCAGGAGCAGGATAAGCTTGATAAACAGAAGGAGTTTGATCATAAAAATCACAATCCTTAATCAAATGAAATTTACTACCATAAACAAAGCATGTTTTAAAAGACCTTTTATTTAAATGACATTGTTTCACACTGCTAAACTTATTACAAACAATTCTAGGAGAATCAACATTCCTAGGACTCAATAAACTAGAACTAGTAACAATGGAAGTATAAGCAGAAGCAAATCTCTCATCAATCATCCTAGCACTAGTAGCAGTAGCGTCATTTGTCTTGGGACTTGAAGGTCTTGACTCTTTACTTGAACCACAAGATACATAGTCACTGGCCTTGTCACTGAAATACAAGAGACAAAGTCATTAGTATTAGTAGAGCTTTTTGGAGACTCATGCATCTGTGATCCATCCAAGTCAGTATGCCTAGATATGGGCATAAAAGTTCCTGTAAGAGGTGGAGGAACATCATGCATTGCTGCAGCTGGTTTAAACCTATTGTAACTAGGTTTTCCCTCCTCCTCCTTGTCAGGATAAAAGACACTTGAAAAAGATAAATCAAATACATCTTCTGAATCAATATATTTATCAAAGGCTAAACCTCTCTTAGTCCTACTAGACATGCTACTATCTATTAACTATGAAAATTTTTGGGTGCTTTTTGCCATTTTTCAAATCGTAAAAGTGTAGCATCCAATTTTTCTTGCATGTCGTGCTTAGCCTTAATACTGTCATTGTTTAGTTTTTCAGTATATTTATGCATGTTAGTGGTGTTTTCTAAATCAATGCTTAGAATTCTAATCTTATCCTCATATTCACGTTGAGTATCTTGAAGCCACTTCTTTTGTTGTTCCAAAGTTTTTAGAGAACTCTTATATGCTTGAACTTCTAGAAAATATTTGTCATTTTGTTCATTTAGTTCATTGTATTGGGTCAATAGTTCTGAATATTTATCATGACAAGCAAGAGGGCAATTTTTTACCTGTAGCGAGATTCCCTAAGAGCAAATTCTTCAGCTTCCTCAGCATCAGATAGGTTCCCAGCAATCATAGCAAATACATCAGTAGAAGCTTCAGATGATTCCAAGGTAGCGGTCTGATGATCATTCCAGTTAACCATGAAGTCAACAAACACCAAAGCTTTCTGTTCATCCTTGAGCTCTTGAATCTTGAAGGCTGAATACCTGTTCTTCTCCTGGTCATTTTTGTTAGGGCATTCCCTAGAAAAATGTCCTTGCTGCTGGCAGTTATAGCATCTGACCTTGCTTCTATCAAACCTGGCTGGCTCTCTTGGGTTGTAGTTGAATTTTCGACCGGTTTTCTTTTCAAACTTATGAACCCAGAGAGTGAGCTAGCCATCTGCCATTTTAGATCCATTTCATCCAAGTCAAGTTTATCAACCTGTTTGAAATCATCAAAAGAAAGTTGGTGTTGTGGATCAACATCAGCAACAAAAGAGTGAAGAACAGCTTCTACCATGCTACCAGTCTTGGCTTTTGGTTCAGGAGTAGAAGTATGTTGAGATGACAAAGTATAGCTTGGGCTACTAACATAAGACATTGGACTAGATCCTATGGAACTCACAAAAGCAGAGCTAGCATGAGTAGGAAAGGAATCACTTGAGTATCCTCTCACATGAGTCTTAAAGGTTTTGAGTTTATAAAACAAGTCATCAAAAGAAAGATAGGCAAGGCCTCATTTTGCCTCTAGAGAGATGACTACCTGATTCCATGAGTGAGGTAGGGCTCTAAGAAACCTGGCATTGATGTCTTCATTGTTAGGTTTGGACCTGAGTTGATTCAACTGGCTAAGAATCTTTTGGAACCTGTCATACCCTTGATGAAGACCTTCAGTTTTAGAAATCTTGAATTCTATGAATTCATCTCTCAGCATTGATCTACGCGTCTTCTTGGATTCCTCATTCCCTCCAAATCTTGCCTTTATTCCATTCCAAATCTCCCTAGCATCATCCAAGTGATAAAAATCACCAATATGATCATCAGGAAGATACTGTAGCAAAATAGTTTTTGCTTTGATTTCCTTCTGGACATCAGTGATTTCTTCATGAGTTTTAGGATCGAGAATGGTGATATTACCATTCTTGTCTCTACTAGTAGTTTTCTAGTTGTTGCCATTCTGGACAATCTTCCAAAGGTCTAGATCAGTGTTGGTGATCTAGCATTTCATCTTAATGGCCTATCTATCATACTCATCCTTTTCAAGAATGGGAATTTTCCATTAGTATTGGAAACAGTAGCAACAATTTGCTGTGGTTGCTGTGTTTTAGAGGTGCTAGCTTCTCCTGTTTCAGTATAACTAGAAGGAGACATGATTAAACAATGATGTTAGTAAAAAGAAAAATTGATTCTTCTTGAGCAGAGAATCTCCCAGGCTCTGATACCACTTGTTGGGGCCACTAGATATGGATCTTGCAGCCTGTTAAGGATGGTGAACGACTTCTGTAATCACAAGTCTTTTCACAGAGTGACTCTTGATGAAACACACAGTATAAGTGCGGGATACAAATACTATGAACAAGAAGAAACATAATAACTAAATAAATTGATCCTTACTAAGGATTTCTACTATTAATTTGAAATGAATAATGTTTGATAAAGGTGTGTCTAACCCTTCTGCCAATGGTTCCTTTTATACTACAAGGAAACCCTAATACTACATTAAACCAAAACGTGTAACTTCTGATATGCATATCATTTCCTAATATATCTCATGCATATCCTAACAAACTACTAAGAATAATAATGTTTGACTTTCTACTAGACCGATAGCACGTGTTGCTCCCACTACTACTAGGACCAGGAGGAACTACATACCTCCTAGCTTATCTATTACAAATATCTATTCCAGAGGTCCTAACACACATGACATGGAATACAGATTTCCTTGCTGAATTTGAAGAATTCAGAGGTAGACTAGTAGCCTTTGGAGGTAGCAAAGGTAGAATTACTGGCAAAGGAAAAATTAATACAGGGAAGTTGGAATTTGAAGATGTGTTCTTTGTAAAAGAATTGGATGAATTCAATCTGTTTTCTATATCATAAATGTGTGATAAAAAGAACAAGGTGCTTTTTACAGATATAGACTGCTTGGTGCTCTCCAAAGACTTTGAGATGCCTAAAGAATCTCAAGTACTACTCAAGGTACCCAGGCAAGAATATATGTACACCTTTAATCTTTATACTATTACTCTAATAGGTGGTATTACATGTTTGCTAGCTAAGGCTTCTAATGATGAGTCTAACTTATCGCATAAAAGGTTAGGTCATGTGAATTTCAAGAATCTTAATAGCTTGGTGAATAAAAATTTGGTTAGAGGGTTACCTAACAAATCTTTTAAGAATGATTTCACATGTACTGCTTGTCAAAAAGGTAAACCACATAGAGCCTCTTGTAAGAACAAGATTGTCAATTCTGTGACTAAGCCTTTGCAACTTTTGCATATGGATTTGTTTGGTCCAGTTTCTGTTAGGAGCATTAGTCATAAGACCTTTTGCCTAGTTATAACTGATGATTATAGTAGATTCAGTTGGGTTTTCTTTTTAGCACTTAAGAGTGAAACCAATGGATTACTTAAGGATTTTATCACTTTAGTTGAAAAGCAGTTAACTAAAAAAGTCTTAATCATTAGGACAGATAATGGGACATAATTTAAGGATGCTGAATTTGATGAATTTTGTAGGTCTAAAGGCATCAAGAAAAAATTTAGTAATCCTAGGAATCCACAACAAAATGGAGTAGCTGAAAGGAAAAATAGGACACTAATTGAGGCAGCTAGAACTATGCTAGATTCTCTTTTGCCAAATACATTTTGGGCAGAAGCAATCAATACTGCATGTTATGTGTTAAATAGAGTCTTAGTGACCAAGCCTCAAAACAAGACACCTTATGAACTTTTGACTGGTATTAAGCCAACCATAAGTCATTTAAGACCTTTTGGAAGTCATGTGTCTATTTTAAATACTCTTGATCATTTGGGGAAGTTTGATGGAAAATCTGATCCAGGATATCTTGTAGGATATTCATTGCAAAGTTAAGCATATAGGGTTTATAACTTGGCATCTAAGAAGGTTGAAGAAAATGCCCATGTTAATTTCTTAGAAAATAAACCCAATGTCTCAGGAATAGGTTTTGCGTGGATGTTTGATTTAGATTATCTAACTAACTCCATGGATTACTATTCTGTGCAAAAGGATTGTCAAACTAACAATGCAGGTGAGGAGATTGGTACAACTAAGTTAGGTACTCAAGGAGAACCTTCTTCATCAGATTCTCAGGATGATGATGTTCACATCTATGTACCAAGTATGCCTATTGTTTCTCCTATGGATGCTACTCCCCAGAAGTAAACAATGCCATCAGCTGATGATCAAGCCTCCCAAGAGCTTAAGAGGCTTCAAGATCAAGAAAAGAATGCTACATCTACTAGTAAGCATTCAGAAGAAGAATATTTGGAATCACAACACTCAACAGTACATATTACACCTAGCGGTACCTCATCTGCAAGTACTGCTAAGTCAAAATCTACAAAGTCTGTTGATTCATTAGAAGATATTCTACAAGCCATGGACGATGAAGATGCTTATGCTAGTCCAAATAAAGGAATCTTCTCCAAAGCTTCCTATGATGAGCAGGGTGCAGTAACTGATTTTCAATAATTTGGAAACTGGAATTCCAGTCAGTTCTATTCCCACTCACAAGGTCAACAACAACCATCCTACTACTCAAATTATTGGAAATCCTAATTCAGCTGTGCAAACCAGAAGACAACTTCAAGCCAATACAGAAACTCATGCACTTGTGAGTTATGTCAAACAACAGTAGAGAACAAATCATAAGGATACTCAGCATTGTTTGTTTGCATGTTTCTTATCACAAGTAGAGCCTAAGAACTTTTCTCAAGCTCTTGATGAATAAAGTTGGGTAGATGCCATGCAAGAAGAATTAACGCAGTTTGAACTACAAAAGGTTTAGATTCTTGTGGATCTTCCCTCAAGTAAAAGAGTTATCGGCACTAGATGGGTTTTCAAAAGTAAGAAGGATGAAATAGGAGTTGTTGTGTGGAACAAGGCAAGGCTTGTTGCTCAAGGTTATAGACAGGAAGAAGGGATAGAATATGATTAGGTTTTTGCACCAGTGGCAAGAATAGAAGCCATTAGGTTATTTTTGGCCTTTGCATCATATATGGGGTTTATAGTATATCATATGGATGTGAAAAGTGCCTTTCTCTATGGTAGTATTTCAGAGGAGGTATATGTTTCACAACCTCCAGGTTTTGTAGATCCTAAATTCCTCAATAGAGTCTACAAGGTTATCAAATCACTTTATGGTTTACATCAAGCTCCAAGGTCTTGGTATGCCATTTTATCCACTTTTCTTTTAGAACATGGATATAGGAGAGGAACCATTAAAAACTCTATTCATCAAAAAGAATGCTAAGGATGTTATCCTAGTATAAGTCTGTATTGATGACATAATTTTTGGTTTAACCAAGAAATCATGGTGTGAAGAGTTTGAGGCTTTGATGAAAGGAAGATTTCAGATGAGTTCTATGGGAGAACTTACTTTCTTTTTAGGACTACAAGTTAAACAGAGAAAGGATGGAATATTTATCAGCCAAGATAAATATGTTGCGGAAATCTTGAAGAAATTTTCATTTATGGATACAAGGAGTACAAGCACACCTTTTGAAGATAAGAAATCTTTGTCAAAAGATGAACATGGTGAAAATGTTGATATTAACCTATATAGGTCAATGATTGGTTCATTGATGTATATTACTGCTTCAAGACCAGATATTATATTTGTTATGTGTGCCTGTTCAAGGTTCCAAGTCAATCCAAAGGTGTCACATCTACATGCTGTGAAAAGGATTTTTAAGTATCTTAAAAGTCAACCTAATTTAGGATTATGGTATCCTAGAGACTCAACATTTGATTTGAAGCTTACTCATATACTGATTATGCTGAAGCCAATCATGATAGGAAGTCCACAACAGGAGGTTGTCAATTCCTAGGCAGAAGACTCATATCATGGCAGTGTAAGAAGCAGACCATTGTTGCTACATCTACAACTAAAGCTGAATATGTAGCTGCTGCTCATTGCTGTGGACAAGTACTTTGGATTCAAAATCAGTTATTAGACTATAGGTTCAACTTCATGAACACCAAGATCTATATTGATAATGAAAGTACTATATGCATTGTCAAGAATCCAGTCTTTCACTCCAAGACCAAGCATATTGAGATAAGACATCACTTCATAAGAGATGCCTATGACAAGAAGCTTATTCAAGTCTTGAAGATTCATACAGACAACAATGTGGCTGATTTGTTGACCAAGGCATTTGATGCAAAGAGATTTGAATTATTGGTAACACATATTGGTATGCTCAACCAATAAACTGTTTCATATGTTAAGGGGAGGAATAGTTGTACAATTTTTATTCTAATTTTTATTGTATTGTGTTTGTTTTGTGTTTTTTATGTGATTGCAGGT
The DNA here is from genome assembly GCA_025667525.1 of Glebionis coronaria. NCBI lineage: Eukaryota > Viridiplantae > Streptophyta > Magnoliopsida > Asterales > Asteraceae > Glebionis > Glebionis coronaria. The sequence continues at coordinate 401,402,538 of CM046878.1, forward strand.
TAATAGAATAAGATAAAATAGGATATAGTGATAGTGGAATGCATGAACTGGTCAAATGTGTGAGGTACCGTTATGGATCCAATTACTGCTAGCACAAATCTAAGTACCAAGTATGTTCCATGTACCGCTACATATCCGTTGTACCGTTGAGGGCCTCTTTTGTAAATTTGGCGGTTTCTTCGCGTTTGGGTTTGTTATTTACATAAATACTTTCTCCAATTACACAATTGATTCACCTAAATCTTTTATTCTTATCTCTTAATTCGATAACCTTCTCTCTACTTTTTTGATCATCAAAAATACTAATGGCTGCTTTACAAGTGATCTCTAAGCACAACCTAGTTGTGAACCTTGCTCAGAATGATGATTCTCTTGGTTTCCATGAGATACTTGGATTTTTATCTCGAAGTCATATTCATTTTGCGCTTACTGTAAGTCCTATTGTCTCTATTCCTATTGTTACACAATTTTGGAATACTGTTGTCTTAGGTACTCATCATAATCAACCTTGCATTAGGGTTAGGGTGAATAATAGGAATATTTATGTGACTGAGGTACTGTTAAGGGCTAGTTTAAGACTAAATGATGAAAATGGACTAAGTATGTTAAATAATGCAGAGATACATGATGGCCTTGCAGCCATGGGATATCAGGGAGGTAGGGAAAGTCTTACTTTCTTTAAAGCTTTATTTTCACCTCAATGAAAATTGCTTTTTCATGCCATTATTCACTGTATGAGATCCAAAAGTACTTCTTTTGATAAAATCCCTGATGCATTGGCATCAGCTGGTATTTGTCTAGCAAATGACAAAGTTTTTAATTTTTCAAGATTGATTTTTGAAGGCATGACTAGGAATTTGGAAGGAGTTAAATTTTTTTAATGTATCCTAGATTCATTCAGACTTTATTTCATGACCAAATCTGTAACCTACCAGCATTGACAAATACATGGGATGTTCCTACATTTACAAAGAGAACATTCTCTTTCTTAACCAAACAAGGCAATGCCTTTACAGGAACTGTCACACCCTTATTTGCTCATATGTTAGCCCAACCTGCCAACCAAGAAGGTGAGGAACCTAGCTCAGCTAGTGCTTCTCAGCAAACTCCTTCTCACCAGAGCCCCCATTCTTCTGAAGATACTCAATCTTCTTCTCACAATATTGGTGATCAACCAAATTCAGATACGATGATCCACACACCTGCTGCTTCAATTGCTGCTAGTGGTTCACCACAAGCACAAGCAATAGAGGTGGTGGATGTTGCCAATTTAACTACTTTGTGCACTAGCTTGTCTAAACAGGTACAGGTATTGCAAAAGGAGAAGCTTGCTCAAGATAAAAGGATTGATGAATTAGAATCAAGTTTCATCAAGTTAAAAAAATAAGGTATCTCCTTGGATGAGACAGAACAGATCAATTCAGAAAGCTTCTCTTAAGAAGCAAAGATTCAAGAACCTCAAGAAAAGGCAACTGAATGCAACCAAACAGGGGAGGAATTATGAAGAACAAGGTCCTCCTCCTGACATTCATACTAGGGTCTTTGGAAATGACATCAACTTTGAAGCTGATGATGTCATTAGAAATTTTCAAGATGGCAATGGTATAGAGACTATTATGGAAAAAGATAGCTTGGAGCCTACAAACATGGAGCTTCAACAAGAAGAACCACAACCTACTCATGAGGAACCACAAAATGAAGAGATTTTGGTGACTCAGCCACAGCCGCAACCTCAGTCACCACAACTACAAGTGAATTGGAGTAGTTTCTATGAGAAGCTGGAGGAAATCAATGTTTAATTTCCTGTGTCTTCAAATCCACCTCAAAGGCAATTTTGGTTTCACAAGAAACAGTCTTTCCAAGTACTGTCAAGATCAAGAGTAAGTTATGGATCAGACAAGACTAAGGAGTTACAAATTGAGAAGACAGCTTCAAAAGAAGAAAAATTATCTGGAGATACTTTGGTGATTCAAGAAACAAGTGTGTCTTACACTGGTGAAGCAAACATTGTTGAAGAGCCAAGTACTGCTTAGCCAACTAAGCCGACTGCAAGTACTGCTAGTGAACAACCTTCACTACATTCTTCTACAGAAAGTCAAACTCCTTTTGGAGAGGATGAGACTTTAGCACAAGTACTGCTTGATCTAAGGGAGAAGATCTCAACTGAAAAAGCAAGACAAGCAGAAGTAGAGTTAAAGGCACAACAAGAAATTCTTGCTAAGAAAGAAAAAAAGAAAAAGGCAAGAAGATTCAAGCTTCACAGCCCACTAAAGGTGTTGTCATTCAACAACAATTAAATGAAGATGAAGAAAGAAGATCTTCAAAGCTAAAGAAGAAACTACCTAAAATCAATCCAAAGGATAAGGGCAAGAAAGTGTTACAATCTGAATCTGAGGAAGAAAGTGATTCAGATGATGGCATTAGCAAGTCATGAATAGATTCAACCAACAGGAGCATGATGAAGAGTTAGCTTTCAGATTGCAAGCTCCAATGCATGAAGAACAGCAACAAGAAAACCTTGAAGCAAAGCAACAAATGCTTGAAGCTCAAAGAGTGCAACAAGAGTGGAATATTGAAGACTATGGTAGAATTCAAGCTGAACTTAAAGCAAGTGAGCTTCTTGCAGAATCATTGCTAGCTGAAGAGAGAGATGCTTATGATGAAGAGGAGAAAGACAAACTAAATTCTCTACAGAAAAGAGAAGAAAAGAAAAGGTTAAGCCTCCAACCACTATGCAAATCAGAAATCAAATGTTGTCCTAACTTAAGAAAGTCAAGCATTTCACCCATGCTCAATTGGTCAGAAAGACCTTTGAAGAAATCAAGGCTTTGTATGAATAGCACAAAAGGACCAAGTTCAATTTTGTTGAGATTGGTCCTGAAAAGGATAAGCAAGATATTGAAGATGTAAGGAAGCATCTTCAACAACAAAGATAATTTGGATGTACCCCCAGTCTTGATGCAAGTACTGCTGAACAAAAGGAAGCATCTCCACCCATCAAGACCACCTATGTTAGGAAGAAGAAAAGGGTGATAGAAGTTTCAAAGGGAGCAGAGATTAGTCAAGGAATGAATGAGGGGAATACAACTCAAGATGCCTGCAGGAAGACTGAAAATGTACAAGCAGTACATACAAAGTCAACAATACGTAAGGAAACAGTACATACTGATTTGGAGGAGGGTTCAATAGAGTTTGAAGGAACCTCCAAGGGTATAAAGAGAAAAAGATCAACAAAGAAGAAGTAAGAAGCTAATAGAAAGGTGAAGTCTACTGAACAAGATAGTGATGATGATGAAAGCTGCAAAAAGCACTTAAAGATAGTGAACTTGGAAGATCAGTGCATTGACACAGAGATCTTTGGAAAGAAGTCAGATATCATAAGATGGACAAGTGCTATGAAGGATGGATTAGAAATTCATGGAATCACTAGGTCAGATGGAACATTCATAATGTTCAGACTACTTGAAGAGATTCTACACATCCTTGAAAGACAAGACATTCAAGACCTTAACAGATTTGTTGAAGGTGGAAGTGAAGGTCAAGCAGAAGTCACATTACTGAGGAATGAACTGAAGTTTATGTATGAGCCACAAACTTGTGATCAAAGAATATTGAAGGACTTAGAGAATCAGGTTCCTACTTACTGGAGATATTATAGATCATGTGGTATACATTAGATATAAATGATGTAACCTATTATATGCTTCAAGAAAAGAGATATCCTTTTGGAAGAAGATTGTTGGAAAGAATGTTAGAGCAACAATTGGAAGTTTCAGAAGAACCTGCTAGTGCTTTGGAGTTGATCAGAATGGTTAAACAACAAATCAAGGATTTGGAGCAAGAGGAAGAAGCTGAGAAAGAGCCTTTAAGTGTTTGATTTACAATCACACTTCACAAATGGTTCTCAGTTTACCATGTATAATACACATAAGAACTTCCTAGTCCATAAGCAAACGGTTTATGGTAAAGACTTCTCAAATCCGTTGATAGCTGGTAGTTTGCAAAAAACTATATGGTTCTAACTCACCATGTTTTGAGACAAAGAGTTGGCTAGTCCTAGACAAACGGTAATAGGTAAAGACATTATCAAATCCTTTGATGGTTGACAGTTTACCAAAAATTGTAGGGTTATTAGTACACCTTATTCTTTATGAATAAAGTATTGGCTATTCCAGAGTGTACGGCTAACTAGTAAAGAATAAATCAAATCCGTTAATAGCTGATGATTTGCTAAAAATCGTGAAGCCAATATAGATTGGTTTTTGTTGTTAACTGTTTTATTTCAGGTATGAAGCTGCAAGCAAAGGAGTATTAGTTTCAAAGAAAGAATACTTAGAAGGTTTTGTCTCATCAAATCAAGACAGAAGTTCTGATCGATAGTTCACAGATTTAACTCAAAGAAGACAATTACTGTTGCTGTAGAACAAAATGAATGTTCACAAGACACAAGAAGATCATAATTTGAAGACAACGATGATATTCATGAGACTTGAAGGTTATCTTATTAGAAGAAGATCTACATAAAAGTGTTTGGCCACATTCAGTTGGATACAAGTACAAATTACCAAGTTCAATCCAAGTTTGAAGAGAAGACTGAAGACATGTATTCTAATACATTCAGTACAAAGAGAAATACGAAGAAAACAAGTTGTCATTCTTGTTTAGGGGAGGATTGTTGGGAATTATTTGTAAAGTACCAAGTATTTTTAGTATAAGTACAAGTACTGTTAGTTTTAGCAAGTACCGTTAGTGTTAACGCGGTACATAGCAAGTACTGCTAGTGTCAAGTACAAGTACTGCTATATAGATTAGGACGAATATATCTTTGTATAAGATATGCCATAGTTATAGTTAGAGTATATCTTATATGATATACTTAAATAGTTAGAATATTGATAATATATCGTTTGTGATATATTTACCTTTATAGAATATTCTAAGGTTTCTAGGGTTCATTAATCTATAAAAAGAACATAGGTACGATGACATTCATGTACCTCATTCAAGTCGATTAATAAGAGAATCGAATAGTTAAAAGTAATTTTGTTCTTTTGTGCTTTATAAGTTAGACTCCGCATAACTTATTTAGTTGAGTAAGAGTTTTCAAAGTATTCTAGTTTGATTACAAACTACTATACTAGTTCTTAACAAAATATAGATCCAATCAAAGGGATCAACAGGACTTTAAGCTAATATTGTCTAAGGTAGGGGTATTATGCCTAAGATAGGCCTAGCCCGGCCCAAGAAACAAGCCCATGATCCCACCAAGCTAATGGGTATATAAACCCTCTTCTATGTGTGGAAGAGGGTGTTGGTCCATTTTACTTTTTCTTTAGTAAACATTAACCTTCCACCATTCTCTCTACTTTCTCTCTCTAACTTTCTTCTCTTTCTCTTTCTAGTTCTATCTAAATTTTGTGTTATGGATTGAAGTGGGATTAACATTTGGTATCAAGAGCCTATAGTGGATAGGTGATTGAAGATTTGTAGTGTGTTTTTTATTGGATTCGTGAGTTTTTGATAGATTTTACCCAAGTTTCAAAATTTTTTTCGTGTTTTTATTGTTCTAAGTGATCCACATATCTCCTACATAGTTGTGACAGGGATTTGGGTACTTTGGATAGGTTAAAATCACGGATTTCTAAGCAAAAATCTCAATTTTTACTCATTTTTCGGATCAGTATGCATATTGCGAAATCATCCCATCGTAATATTTAAGGGTTTTAATATTGCGACAGAAAACATTTCGCAATACACTAGGGTTTACTTATTGCGAAGTAATATTCCTTTGGGATTGCGAAGGATGATATTTGTGCACATTGCGAAGTATTACTCTTGGTATTGCGAAGGTTAAGCTTGTTTTGCACATTGCGAAGACTCCAATACATGTATTGCGAAGAATCCATTCTTTGACATTGTGAAGATTGAGCTTTTGCACATTGCGAAGATACAAGACTGGCACACTGTGAAGAACTGATTTGAAATATTGAGAAGATTGATACTTGATATTGCGAAGATACTGGTTTTCGACATTGCGAAGAATCCATTTTTTTGGTATTCCGCAGGTTGAGATTGTGAGTATTGCGAAGGTTAAGATTTTGAACATTGCGAAGATTGTAACTTTTAGGTTTTGAGAAGTTTGGGAATTTGAGACTTTTCGAAGAGTTGAGTCCTTTCAAACATTGCGAAATCTTGTCCAATCTTGTCCAATCTTTGACATTTTTTCCTTGTGAAAATTTTCGATCGTGCAATTTTTTGGTCTTGGAATTTTTTTGACTTCTCGTGACCACAATGTTAAGGGATTTCATCAATCTTTTCGGAATTGACAACCACACCTCATCACAACACATCCACTAACATCCTAATCCATTCACAAGTATTCACCATGTCTAACAACAACAACAACAACGTTACGACTGCTAATCAAATTCGTTTGGAACAAGGTGGAAACGATAATCCACCTGTGCTGACAGCCGATTGCTACATTCAGTGGAGATCTCGTTTGCTGAGATTTCTTAACGGAAAAGAGAACAGAACCGCTCTTCGTCATTGCCTTTAGAATCCACCTCCAGTTTTTGAATTCAGACCAATTACCATTCAAGCAGAGGATGGTACTTCATCAACTACACGAGCTATGGAGAATTTTGACACATGTCCTGCTGAGAAAAAGAAACTCCTCCAAGCTGAAGCTGATGATGTAAACTACATACTCACTGGGATTGATAACTATATCTATTCCACAGTTGTTGCATGTCCTAATGCTATGGAAATGTGGAATGCAATTCATCGATTGAAGCAAGGTGAGTCGATCAATGTTCAAGATCTCGAGACTAATCCACTTTGGGAGTTCGGAAAATTCACATCCGAAGATGGTGAATCCATTGACTCATATTACTCGAGATTCTACAAAATGATGAATGAGCTTGTCAGAAATCAGTGCACCATCTCCAATCATCATGCCAATGTTCAGCTTTTACTTCAACTCAAACCGGAATGGCAAAGGTTTGTGACTTTGGTTAAACAAAGGGAAGATATCAAGACTATATCTTATCACAAACTTTATGATATCTTGAAACAACATCAGAATAAGTGAATGAACTTTTGGCTAAAAAGGCAGAACGGTCTGCTAACTTTATTGCTTTTGTGGCTGCTACTTCAACACAACCCGTTCATCGTCAATAAGCACCTTCTCATTCCTCAAGGTCCTCAAGGTCATCAATCTCATCCACTAAACCTATAGCTACTACTAGAAACAAAGCAAAATCATTTGTCCCTACTCCACCTCTAAAGTATGACACCGAGTTAGATGGAGACAGTGATGATGAACAAACTTCAAGGGACAAGAAGATTGAAAACTCGTGTCTTTACTCACCACCACATACAAGAAGATTTACAAACCTACCAACAACAACCTCAGATCATCCTCCAATGCTCGATATAAAGAAGTCAAGAATACTCCAAAAGTATGATCATGATGCAAGGTATGATAATCAGAGGTTGCCGAATCCAGTTGGGGCTAGAGATACTGTAGGTACTCCGGTTGTGAAGAAGACTGGGATTCAATGCTTTAATTGCAAGGGATTTGGGCACATGGCTAGAGAATGCAAGAAGCCAAAACGGGTTAAGGATTCTGCATATCACAAAGAAAAGATGTTGATGTGTAAGAAATAAGAAGCAGGGATTCCGCTCATAGCAGATCAAGTTGATTGGAGTGACGACAATGATGATGAAGCCGATGATCAAGAGTTGGAGGCACATTATGTGTACATGGCAAAGATTCAAGAAGTGATTCCAGAGACTGCTGACAATTCTGGACCTATCTTTGATACTGAGCCAATTGAAAAGGTACCATTATACGATAAGTATAATGTGTTTGCTAATGAACGACGGCATCTTGAGCAACCTGAAAGCATCAATGACACATATGTAATGGACACGGAGGATAGAAATATCTCTACGGATTCACAGCATATGTGTAATGATGACGGTAATTTTGCTCAAGATACCGAATCGGGTGAGGACCGTGATTTGCTTGCATCTATTATTGAAATCTTGAAACATGAAATTGATGAAAACAAAGAGGCTAATAAACGTTTAAAGTAAGCAAACACATCCTTAGTGTTGGAAATACGTTTTTACGTATTTAGGAAGATTCGGTCACTCTGACAATATATTAAGTACTAGCTCGTAGTCTAGATATCTTTTAATATATCAAACAAGGAAAGGCCGAGTCCATGTTATGTATGGACGGCCCAAATGTAAAGCCCAAGCCCATCTTATGGGCTTGGTATATAAACCCTCTCCTTAGATGGAGAGGGTGTGGATTCATCATAATTTTACACATAGTTATTTCATTTCTCTCTCTAGAAGTGTGTTTGATTCTACCAAGTTTCTATCTCTTTCTCTCTCTAAAACATAAGCTAGATTTACATATCCTACAAATGGTATCAAGAGCCATGGGATGATTGTATTGTTTATGTGTTTGTGTTCTTGATTTTTGTAGCTTTTTGATCTATAAAAACCCACGTCCAATTTTTTTTTTTTGTGTTTTTATGGTTTTTTCTTGATATAAATCTTCTACATAGTTGTGGTAGAGATTTGGTATATTTACTTTGGCTAAAAACACAAAACTTTTGGGTATTTGGATCAATTTTTGGCTTAAAATCTCGAATTAGGTGTGTTTTGTCCGAGAAAAGTGGAAAATTCATATACTGCTTGTACTATTGCGACAGCTTACCCATCACAATATCTAGGGTTTTGGATTGCGATCTATATTGCGACTGGTATTGCGATTGGATTTCATCTTGTGACATTGCGATCCATATTGCGATTGGCATTCCGATTGGAGTTCTTTGTTATTGCGATCCATATTGCGATTCACATTGCGACAGGGTATTGCGACAGTATTGCGATTGGAGTATTGCGATTGGAGTATTGCGATTGGAAGTATTGCGATAGGATTTATTGCGATTGGACTTATTGCGATACAACATTACGACAGCATTCCTTTTAGGCATTGCGATAGAACAACAAGTATTCCAAGATTTTTCAAAAACGTGTTTTTGAAAATTTTTAACAAATCGTGTGCAATTTCATCTTGGAATTTTTGGTTTATCGAGAACATAATTTAGGGGATTTCAACATTATTTCTCGGCTTTAATACACAACAACAAATACATTTACTTTCTCTCATTGATCGATCAACTTTGTAAATCTTAACTTATTGAAATGGAGTACACATCTCTTACGGATAAGTCCATCCTCTCGGGTACGGATAATCGTCCACCAATGTTGGAGAAGTCTATGTACGAGGATTGGACTTCCCGAATGGAACTTTACATGTTGAACAAAGAGAATGGACATCTCATTTGGGCATCGGTGCTCAATGGACCATTAGATTATGGTACAGTGACGGAAGGTACAACTACTCGTCCTTGCACAACGAGTGAATTGACTAGAGATATGAAGATTGAAGATAAATGTGATAAGTATGCTACAAACATCATTCTCCAAGCCCTTCCTCCAGATGTCTACAAACCTGTCAGCAAACATAAAGTTGCCAAAGAGTTATGAGATAGAATCCGTGTTCTAATGCAAGGCACCTCGTTAACTAAACAAGAACGAGAGTGTAAGCTTTATGATACTTTTGATAAGTTTGCCTATGTACCAGGGGAGACTCTCAATGACTACTATCTGAGATTTACCCTATTGTTGAATGAGCTAAATATCTATGGCATGGCAATTCCTACGTTTCAATTGAACACCAAGTATTTGAACACTCTTCCTTCAGAATGGAAAAAGTACGTGACAGATGTTAAATTGGCTAAGGACTTGCATAACACCAATGTGGATCAACTTCAAGCTTTTCTTCAACAACATGAATGCCATGTGATCGAGGCTCGGTTGTCTAAACCTCAAGTTCATGATCCACTTGCCATGTATGCTTCTCAACAAAACATGGCTTATACTTATCAACAACCATCATACTTGCAGCAGCCACCACCACACACCTATCAGCAACCATATCAACCATCTTATCAACCACCAATGATGCCACAGCAAGCATTTCAACAAAGTGTTCATCAATAATCTTTTCCACAGCAATCACCATATCAGACATCACCATCACAAGCCAACACTTCTCCAATGGTCTATACTCTTCAGCAAGGATAATTTCCAACTGAAGCACAACCAGCCCAATCCTTCTACTCTAATGAACTTCCACCAATCCAAGCACTGGTCTTTACTCCAAATGATACGCCAGCTGATGTTCTAAACCATCTCACTGCCTACTTGTCCAAACTTGTTGCAACTAGAGGATTTCCACCAACAAACAATCAGCTCCACACCTCTTCAAATCCTCGACAACAAGCTACTGTTCAAGATGGTCAAGTAACAGTGCAACCTATTCAGGGAAGGAAAAATTCATATGGACCTCCTACAAGGACTATGAATGCTCAAGCTGTGAATTCTCAAGCTAATGGAAATGGAAGCCCCATTGGTCCTCAAAAGGTTGTGACTTACTACAATTGCCGAGGACAAGGTCATATGGCTAGGCAATGCACTCAGCCGGAAAGGAGAAGGGATGAAACATGGTTTCGTGAGAAAATGTATTTGGTTGATGCTCAGTCTAAGGGAAAGATTTTGAATTCAGAGGAGTTAGCATTTCTTGCAGACCCAGGGGCAGCAGATACTGAAGGCATTACAGTCGTTTCCACTTCTAATGTAGCTTATCAAGCAGATGATCTTGACGCATATGATTCAGATTTTGATGACATTCACTCTGCCCAAGCTGCTCTCGTTACTAATCTCTCTCACTACGGTTCTGATGTCATCAGTGAGGTACCCACCACAACCAATCTTGGTAATGATACCCCACATCAAGTTGGGCATGAAAATAACAACCTCGAACAGCATTCGGGAACTAGTAACTCAAATGATGTGGTACCCAATCCTACACATTTGAGTGAACCTCAACCAAATGCTACTACGGGTATGGAATCTTATGCTAAACATGATTTGGTCATGGTACCTAAACATATTATTGATCAAATGAATATGGCCCTCAGACAATCCGTAGATACCAATTCCACCCTAACTGCTGAGCTTGCGTTGCATAAAGAAAAGGTCAAAACTTTTGAAATGGTCCCTCAAGCAGAGAAAATAACATGTTCTAAATTTGACCAATTTCGTTTTGAAAAGATTGAACACTTGAAAGAAATAGAATCATTAAAAGCTAATCTTTCCAATGAATTAAAAGCAAAAGAGTCGGTTGTCAATGATTTTTAGAAACTTAAAATGGATTTCGAAACTCTCGAGTCTAAAAAGGTTGAATCAGAAATTAATGCTACCAAACTTCTTAAATTCAAGGAACAACAGCTTTTAAAACAATACGCTTCCACAGAAAAGGTTCATCTTTTAACTAAATCATTTAAAGAACTCGAACTTAAGCGTCTTCAAAATTTACCAACTAATCCCGGTTATGCAAAACAAGCTCAGGAATATATTCCCGGTCTTTATGATATGACCATAATTGGCAAATCAAAAGAAGCACCTTATGTTCGTAGTTCTAAGGAGACACAATCACTTATGGAAGAAACTCATTCTAAAATGTCTTCAAAATTCCATAGATTGATTATGATAAGCATAATAAAGATCAACTTTCTAAAAAGACACGTATTCGTTTACAAAAGGAATTAGCTGAACTAATAGTTCTTGTGCCCCCAAGTTTGTCAAATGAAAACTCTCCTAGTACGTCTCCTACACTCGTCAAAACGGATTTAACGAAGTTACTTCCACCGGTAAGTAAGGCGTCCGTTAATATAAACGTGGTACACCAACACTTAGCCTATTTTGACAAGGTCATTTTGGGCGTACGACGGCCACGACCATAACGGAAGGTGAATGGAACTTTGAGCATACTAGAGCTGCGTTCCGAGACGAAATTGTTCCGTTTGTAAAGAATGTTAAAGCTTGTCTTAGTAATCTTGATCAAGATTTGCTTTTGGAAATAGAAGAAGTTAGACGTGTTTTCAATGAAATGGATGATGCTTATGAAAAGAGTTTACTTGAAATAGAACGGGTTTCGCGCCAAAATGATCAGCTTCTGAAGCAAGTGATGTCTCATGATATAGTTTCCGTATGTGTGAATAAAAGTGTTGATAATGATTCTATTGTGCATAATGTTGAATCTGTGGATAATGTGGTAGATAGTACTTGTCACGAATCTGACACTGAATTTTTAAAGCTTCAAGATTCATATTCTTCGCTTTCAAAAAGTTTTGATGAGATTCAAACACATTGTATTTCGCTTGAATGCAAGCAACAATTTATTCAAGAAATCTTTGAAACGTCATTCGAAGGTGTTAATATCGATGATGCAAACTTTGAAAAGAATTTTCGATTGAATTTACAATCTAAACAACGTCAGCCAAGTGACAAAGTTGCTAAATCTTTGCCGATAGACATAGAGAAATCTAAGGAGCTTAACTGTGTGAACGTACTTGAGGCCGCTGAGAATTTAAAACTTGATCAAGATAATCGAGTTTCCAAGATTTTGTCCAAAGTTGATAACTTAAAACAGAAAGATACATGACTCTTCGATTCAGTAAAGCCCGCATGTGCTAATACCACTGCACAGAATCAATCATTGATTGAACAATTGAATCGAAAGTCGGTGGAAATATCTGATTTGAGGGAACAAATTTGTGATAAAAATCTGGTCTTGGCTGAGTTAAAGGAAACACTTCGTACTCTAAAAGGTAAGAATGTTGTGGATAACGCAGCCACTGTCTCAGCATCGTCCTCTAGTGCAATCAAAAGGAACCTTATAGCCGTCACACCATTTAATAAGGGCCCTAGGACTAAACCATCTCAAACTTTGGTCACTAAAGATAAGGCAGAATCAAAACCAGCTTCTAAGATTCCTGTGTTGCCTTCTACAAGATAAATCACCACTACTAAGGCTCAAAGATCTAAGCTTAAAAGAAACAAGAAGAATGATAGGATCTTGCCCCCATCTAGTAGTCAAGAGAAGAAGAAAGTAGAAGCCCATCCTAGGAATGTTATTTCTGTTTTGAATAAAAAGAATCATGTAGCTAAACCTAAAGTCTCTGCGGTTGTGCAGCGTTCTAAGCCTACTGTGAATTCTAATTTGAAATGTTGGAATTGCAATGAATGTATGTTTTCTAGTCGTCATGATTCTTGCCTTATTGACCATGTGAATGAGATGAATGCCCGGAAAAATGGATTAGAATGGAAACCGACTGGGAAAGTGTTAACCCAAGTTGGTTGGTTGTGGCGCCCCACTGGTAGAACTTTCACTATTGTAGGAAATATGTGCCCTTTAACTAGGATCACTCCCACTAAAGCGAAGAAAGCGTGCCCTTTAACTAGGAGTACCAAGGCTACCAAAACACAAACGTGTCCTTTAACTAGGAACACCGACACTACTAAAGGAAGCAAGTGCCCTTTAAATAGGTCTACTTCCACTATAGTGCCCACGAATAATCCAAAACCTAAGAAAGGTGGAACAGTAAAACCTGTTAGTGCTAAAACTCACATTAGAAAACGCAGGAAATCTAAGGGTCACACAAATGTTAGCACTTCTGATAATCTTATATCTGTATTTGCTAACACTCAGAATAGAATAGTTTCCAATGCATTTTCTACTGTTGTTATTGAAAACAGGTGGTCAAAATTGTTCTCTGGTATTTAGACTCTGGTTGCTCCAAGCATATGACTGAAGATCGCTCTCAGCTCACAAATTTCGTCAGCAAGTTTCTTGGTACGGTTCGATTTGGAAATGATCATATTGCAAAGATAATGGGTTATGGTGAATATCATATTGGGAATGTTATAATTTCAAGAGTATATTATGTGGAAGGTCTCGGTCACAACTTATTTTCTGTGGGAAAATTTTGTGATGCAAACCTAGAAGTTGCTTTTCGAGAGCATACCTGCTTCATTCGTAATTTGGAAGGGGTTGATTTATTGAAAGGTACTCGAGGGAATAATTTGTATAATTTGTCTCTATAAGACATGATGGCCGCTTCTCCCATATGTCTTCTCTCCAAAGCATCGAAGACTAAGTCATGGTTATGGCATCGACGGTTATCTCATCTTAACTTTTACGCTATTAATCATTTGGTGAAAAACGAACTTGTTCGTGGTCTTCCTAAACTTTCATTTCACAAGGATCATTTGTGTTCCGCGTGTACAATGGGGAAAAGCACTAAGAAATTATACAAACCCAAGATGGAAGACACCAACCAAGAGAAACTTTATCTGTTGCATATGGATCTTTGTGGGCCAATGCGTGTTGAAAGTCTTAGTGGCAAAAAGTACATCCTCGTAATTGTCGATGATTACTCTCGGTTTACATGGGTGAAATTTCTTACAACAAAAAATGAGGCACCTAAATTCATCATCGGATTTCTCAAGATGATTCAAGTGCGTCTCAACACTACTAACCGACGCATTCGTACAGATAATGGAACCGAATTTGTGAATCAAATCTTGTGTGATTATTATGAATAAGTTGGCATATCTCATGAAACATCCATTGCACGTACTCCACAACATAACGGTGTCGTTAAAAGGCGAAATTGCACACATATGGAAGCTGCTCGAACTATATTAATTTACGCAAAGGCTCCATTGTTTTATGGGCAGAAGCAGTATCTACAGCCAGTGTACACCCAAAACCGGTCACTAATTCGTAAACGCCATGGTAAAACACCTTATGAGCTTCTCCATGGAAAAGTACCAGATTTATCATATCTTCATGTATTTGGTTCTCTTTGCTATCCAAATAATGATGGTGACAATTTGGGAAAACTTCAACCAAAGGCTGATATTGGTATTTTCATTGGTTACGCACCCGCAAAGAAGGCATACCGAATCTACAACCGTAAGTCTCGTAAGATCCTCGAAACTATGAATGTTGATTTTGATGAACTGACAGCAATGGCTTCTGAGCAAAGCAGCTCCGAACCCGCACTTCATGAAATGGGACCCAGTAACATTAGTTCTGGTCTTGTCCCAAACAACCCTACTTCATCATCATTTACACCACCTTCTAGGAATGAATGGGATACGTTGTTTCAACTGTTCGTTGATGAATTCTTTACTCCTCCAAGTATTGTTGCTCCAGAACCTAAGGTAATAGCTCCGGTAACCGAAGTTGTCGCTCCAGCAACCGAAGCACAATCAGACACATCTGCACCTACAATTGGTCAAGCTATACCTTCAACGAGTAATTCTCAACCAACACATGTTTCAACTACCCGTGTCATGCCTATTGATGATGAAGAGGATGATGATGATCACGATTTGGAAGTTGCTCAAATGCGTGAACTTCCATTCTTTGGTGTACCTATTCCCGACCCTAATCAAGCCGGGTCGTCCACCTCAGAGGAAGCTCCTACCACGGTTTACTCCAATCCACGGATTCGTGAATATGGCAGCAAGTGGACAAAGGATCATCCTATAGATTCTATCATTGGTGACCCTAATCGTCCGGTATCCACACGAAGTCAGTTACAAGAAAATGCAATGTTTTGTCATTTTGATGCTTTTCTCACTGAAGTTGAACCTAAGACATGGCAAGAAGCTTTTACTCAATCCTGTTGGATAGAAGCTATGCAAGAAGAACTTAATGAATTTATACGTCTTGAAGTATGGGAACTTGTCTAATGCCCGGATCAAGTACAGTTACTCACTTTGAAATGGGTTTACAAGGTGAAACTTGACGAGTTAGGCAGAATTTTGAAGAACAAAGCTCGACTAGTAGCTCGTGGATACAAGCAATTATTAGGCATTGACTTTATGGAATCCTTTGCACCTGTTGCCCGTTTAGAAGCTGTTAGACTATTCCTCGCTTATGCAGCCCATATGAATATGATCGTCTATCAGATGGATGTGAAGACGGCATTTCTTATTGGTGAAATCAAGGAAGAGGTCTATGTTCAACAACCGGATGGTTTTGTGAATCCTAATTATCCTAATCATTTGTACAAGCTTAAGAAGGTTCTCTATGGGTTGAAGCAAGTTCCGCGCGCACGGTATGATCTTTTGTCACAATTTCTCATTACGCAAGGCTTCGCTAAAGGCAAGGTGGATCCCACGCTGTTCATTCAGAAACGAGGTAAAGATATGATTATGGTACAAATATATGTTGATGATATTATATTTGTAGCCACGACCCAAACCTTATCCGACGAGTTTGGGAAACTCATGTCTTCCAAGTTTAAGATGTCAATGATGGGCAAGGTATCATTCTTCTTAGGTCTTCAGATATCTCATAGTCCTAGAGGCATCTTTATCAATCAATCCAAGTATGCCCTTGAATCTCTTAAGAAATATAAGATGGAATCTTGCGACCCCGTGGATACCCCAATGGTGGAATGAACTAAGCTTGATGCAGATCCACATGGAGTTGCCGTTGATCCGACACTTTACCGTGGAATGATCGGTACTCTTCTGTATATCACAGCTAGTCGACCTGATCTTCAGTTTGCTATATGTATGTGTGCTCGGTATCAAACTCGACCTACTGAGTTACACTTGGCCACTGTGAAACGGATCTTTTGATATCTTAAAGGAACCATTAATCGGGGACTTGGTATTCGAAGGACTCTTCGATTTCACTTATGGCATATGCAGATGCGGATCACGCGGGTTGTCAAGATACAAGGCGTAGCACGAGTGGAACTTTGCAACTACTAGGAGATCGACTAATCAGTTGGGCATCGAAAAGGCATAAAAGCGCTGCAATTTCAAGTACGGAAGCAGAATATGTAAAACCCGCATGCTTTTACCATGAATAGTACCCTTAAGATCGTACGTACTAGATGAAAACTTTCCTTTTATAGTATGATTACGTTTACGTGTTAGGCTTTTACGTATTAAGTACGTGTTAGAACACGATAAGTATTTATTACGCACGAACACGCAATAATTATTTGACAATAATTAATCACGAACATGCGATCATGAAATGATAACGTAATTAAATCACGAACTATTATTAATTACGTATATATTTATTACGAGCGTAAATAAATATATTAGGTCACGGTAATTATTTAACGAGAACACATTAAACGCGAACACAAACAATCACAAACGAGTAATTAAACAACGAGACACGAAAAACGGTACGGGTACCCCATGTGGGGCCCCTACCCTCGGCAAAAAGAAAGAGATGGGCCAAGCCCATCTCAAATTTCACTAAAGAGGGGTTAAGGAAAAATTACTACTCATTTTTCACTTTACAGAAGATTAAACAAAAAACCTAAAAAAAAAAGTTTTCTCCTCCTCCTCTTTTCTTTTTTGGCCGCCACACACAAACACACCAAAGGAGGTGATTGATTGATTTTTGATCTTGGTTTTAGTGCAAGTGTTCGTGTTTGTTCATCCTCGTTAGATCCACGCATTCAGTATATGTTTTTACCCTTTTTCTTTTTTATTTGATCTAATAAATAATTAAGAACAAGATGTTTTTAAAACCTAATTAAAAACATAGATCTAACATGAAAATGGTTTTTGGAGAAATCAAAAAGGGTGTTTTAGGGGTGTTTATTTTGGCCGGCGCCTAAACCGAACCCCAAGGGGGTCTCGGTTTGGCTACACGACCACCACCGAGACCATATGGTCCCGGTTGGTTGGTGTGGGTCCCATGGCAGCAGCAAGACAAGGGGAACCCCGAAGTGGTTCGGGGTATGGTGTCGATTTCATGTCCGGTTCATGGGTTCTAGTCAAGATCCGGTTCACGGTTTATGTTAAGATTATTTTTTATATAATCATATGTTAAATTAAATTAATAAACATGACATGATTAATTTAATAACATGACTTAGGTTATATTAATTATTAAAATCATGAAATTATTAACCTAAGTATTTTATATTTTTAGACTTATAATTAATTAATTATTTAAAAACCATGGTTATAATTAATTAATTAACATGACTTAGGTTATATTATTAATAAATAATGATACATGTTTTAACCTAAGTATTTAACTTTATTTAATTAAAAACATGATATACTTTAATTAAATATTTTGACCTATAGTTTATTTAAATTACATGAAATAATTGATAAACTATACATTATATCATTATGACTTAGAAAATAATCATGAAAACACTTAGGCTTATAAACTTATTAATTCAGGCAGCTAATCTATTTATGGAAACTTATTTAAATAAGGCAGCTAATCTATTTATGGAAACTTTCTATTTTTAGAAACTTATTTAATTCAGGCAGCTAATCTATTTATGGAAACTTATTTAATTAAGGCAGTTGATTTATTTATAGAAACTTTCTATTTTTAGAAACTTATCTATTTTAAGCAGTAATTCTATTTTTTGAAACTTTCTATTTTTGGAAACTTTCTATTTTTGGAAACTTTCTATTTTTGGAAACTTTCTATTTTTGGAAACTTTCTATTTTTGGAAACTTTCTATTTTTGGTAACTTTCTATTTTAGGAAACCTGCTATTTTTGGAAAGATACTTATTATTACACAGTAAGTATAATAATACATGAAATACCAGAAATACTTAATCAGAATAGACAGAATATAAGATAAACACAGTTTAAGGCTTTAAACAGTAAAACATATTATGAACATATAAAATAAGCTAAGACATGACATAGAACCAGTTACGTATTTAGTAAGCAGATTCATGTATGTATTTATGTAGCATTAGTGATACGGAAGTAGGATACCTCTCAGTTCGTCTTCTCGTTCACTGGACATAAGGTACGGATTCCCGTCCTTTCAGTATGGACATTCTTTCCTTATTAGGATTCCCCGTATGCAGCCAACTGTTTTCCCAGTATTTGTTTTATATGTTTTTGAATTGATTATGTTTAATTAGAATACCTAAAGCCATATACATGCATGACCAGTTTCACCTAGTTATGGAGGTACCATAATCATAACATTGGAGGCACCAATGTTATGACTTCACCACGGCGGAGTGATTGCTCGTGGCGTCCCTTCAGCTTTTAGACATATTATTATATTTATCATGTGGGGCGTATCGGTGCATCCTAGTTACATGTTTCAGTCACGATTTCATGGTGAATGTGGAGTGTGCCTTGCATCCTTCACAAGGAGTTGATCCCTCCTACCCAAAACCAGTATATTAAATTAGAGGCAACCCCTCTAATTTGCATGATGAGGTCACCCCTCCAAGTATTCATGCACGGTGGATTTTCATGACCTATATTGGCTAATGGTAAAATATGTTAAACAGTTTTTACAAGATAAACATAAGGCTTTTCAAATATAAAACCAGTTTTACCAAGACTTAACCGGGTTATCCAGGACTTAGTTTCTTCCGCTGTTTCATGCTGTTATGCTTATATTATTCATGCTATACTTGTATATCCATGCACTGAGCGTTATGCTCAGCCGTTTTTCCTTTCATGTTCCCAAAACGGCAGGTACCCAGGACTCGAGCATTTGGAGGACGTGCATAGGATGGAAGCTGCTAGAGACTTCTTTTCCTTTTTGCCTTCATATACTTATGCTTGTTTAGTCTTTCATTCATTTCTTTTGCTTTATTATGTTTTGGGCTTATGTTTGGGAACCGATGTTTGATTCCGGTTATCCCTATGGTCATGTAATGTTTTAGACATTTATCCTTGTATGCTTTGATGACACGCCATAATTACGCGTGACATTCCAATATCAAAATGGGGTGTTACAATTATGGTATCAGAGCCAAGGCTTCGACCTGTAGGCTCTAAAACTTGACCTGTGACTAGTGGGTAGTCACCAGGAGCTTCCTAAGCCAACGTTTGTTATTCCACGTATTGATGTTTTCAGCGCATTGTTGTTTTAACCATGATGTTTTCAACACCTTGAGGTTTTAACCTTGATGTTTTCATCGATATTGTTTTACTAATATGGACGGACAACCGTCATTCATATTGAGTTATGTGTCATTGTTTCATGCATAACGTTCCTCGTGTACTGTGGCTATGTGGACTGAACCCCAGTAGTTCATAATTAGTCACATAAAAAAATTTTTTTCTGATAAGTTTTGACCGATGAGTTTCATTTATTTATGTTTCATGTATCAGTGTTGCAGGGATTATGACTAAGTAATGGTTGGTACAAGATTGTCCCTATTTAGTCGCATGTGCTTTTATCGAAACTTTTAACTTTAGGACCGACCCATAGGCGTCCCCTCGCCATGTCTTTTGTTTTGGGACCGACCCATAGGCGTCCCCTCGCACATATAAAGGTTTTTATAAACTACATTATACATTCATGCACTGTTTGTCATGCATAAAATTTTTTCTCATGATTTATTGGCATAAATTTTTTTTATGTCCCCTCATAAGTTATTATGTTTTTATGTCAAGTATGTTGTCATACTGTCATGGTTAACTTCGGTTCATGCTGGTTATGTTATACACTCCTTCACATTGAGTTGTTCCATGTTTCTTCATAATGACTTGGTCTTCACGTGATTATGTCTTACGTCTCTTTTGTTATCTTTGCTTCCATGCAAGACATTGTTGAAATTCATGTAAATTATGTTTTCATGATAGACATGGTCGGTTTTCATTGATCATGCTTTCAGGCAAATCATCTTAAATTTTGTGTAACCACACTTTAACGTTTCTCTATGCAACCAGAATGAGGTATATACTAGCATTGCCAGGTTATCATGATGGTTTTCCTAACCGTTTAACCGGTATACTTTCCTTAAATCATGACAAATGATCGACCCCATACCGATCATTTCATGTGCATTCCACGTGTACTCCACGTACTATATTTCATGTGTATTACACGTACCTTAATTCATGCGTATTCCACTTGCAATACTTCACGAGTATTCGCTAGTCAATTCTGAACCATCTCAGGCATATGTCCACTTGCTGATATTCTACAAAATTACTGATGACGCTCATAACTTGGAGATGTTACTAACGGTTGATGCTGCTGACGTTCGGAGACGCTACGAGATGTGGATGCTGTTCACCACCTGGAGATCCTACAAGACGAAGACAAAGGCGCCAGAGCAAAGCAATTGGACGAGAAGATATTTCACCATCAGACGATTTTAATCAATCATTGTCCCTAATTCTTAGTTACATGTCACACGTCATTCGACTGTCATTTCAGCCATATGAGTACAAACCGGTACCAGCCGGCCACTCAGCTGAATAGTTACATGAATCACGGTCATGAGAATGACCGTCATGGAACTGACAGACAGGACGATAGTAACCACTACTATGACAGAAACTATCCTAGAAATCGCAACCGAGGCTCTGGCTGCGGACGTGATCAGACATACAAAGGATCAGTAGTCCAACCGATCTGCCAAGTCTGGCATATTAACCTAATATTGTAGTTCTATTGTTTTACGTCTCAAGACACATGTCAAGATATCAGTCAAGACACATGTCTCACGTATACTTTCTGAAGACACGTGTCAAGACATCAGTCAAGACACATGTCTCGCGTATACTTTCTGAAGACACATGTCAAGACATCAGTCAAGACACATGTCTCACGTACACTTTCTGAAGACACATGTCAAGACAACAGTCAAGACATATGTCATGCTTATATTTCCAAGACACGAGTCAAGACACATGACTCACGTCTAATTATGGAACATTTCTAAGAAACTCAAGGTACCCTCCAAGGGTATATCCATTCTTTTGTGCCATGTATTAATCATGCCACAAGAATTTCAGTACCATTACCGGCGCATCAGTGGGAACTATCACGTTTCATGATGACACTTTCATTTCTTGTAACCATAGCTCGTAGATTCATGACCATGAAGGACGCCTTTCGTATTCCCATGTATACGAAGTTTTCCTTCAGCTTAATGATGAGATCCAAGCTGCTAACGCATTTCCTCGGACAGACACGAGTTGAATTTTATCCTAATTATGGACTATCAACAGCACACCATGCTACGATTCATAATTATGTACAGTAATGTTCAGGCTCCTGAATATATTCAACTTGATTTTCCATCAGGAAAATTTGTACAAATTATCTATGCTTACAAGCATGTGCGTTGTTAGCCATAGTCGCTAAAATTTCCTAGCTGTCAGTAAGACACGACTAATGAAGTCCTTTTACGCATAGCCAGTTGATTATTCCAAAATCTTCCCATACATTCTAAAAGAACCTACAAGGAGAAGGACGGTACCATAAGATTATGTGTCGACTACCGTCGATTTTTAAACAAATCACCATTCATGACCGTTATTCTCCTCCACGTATTGACAATATGTCAAATCGACCTTATAGTGTTAATCACTTTTCCAAGATCGAACTCATGATCATGCTGCCAACAGTGACGAGTAAAAGAGCAGGACATGTCCATGACTGCTATTCGTACACGACTCGGTCATGCTAGATTTATGATTTTGAATTAGTCTCATCAATTCTCCAATGACATTATAAGAATGAGTTTCCATGAACTCATAGCAAATTCACCAGTGTGTTCATTGAGGATAACCTGATTTCCTTTAAACCTAGAGAAGAACAGGAAGACCATATCTACACTATGTTGCAAATTCTATGACAAGAGAAACTTTACCCTGGAAAATTTTCCAATATCAATTCTGTTTGATTACAGTGACACGCTGAATCACATGGCTTCCTACGGTTAATCTTACCATGACTCAGCTTATGCGTAAAGGAGAGAACCCTACACTACATTAGGTTTTCTAGAAAATCCTACGCTAGGAGAAGTCTAGATTCAGAGACTCAGGGTTTCGCGAACTCCTATGTATCAAGTTCTACGAAGCAAGATACAATTACGTTCATATATACCAACAGGTTAAGATAGGACACCAACAAACGGGGATGTTTTCATCATCTGAAATTGTGAATTGAAATGGGACAAGATCTCCACGGATTTTGGTTACTAGTTTAACGCAAACTCAGAAGAAACATGATGCTATCTGGTTTATTAAAAACAGTTTGATCAATTCTGCAAAATCCTTACATCCGCAAGGATTTCAGAACCAACAGATTGATCGGACATGTTCCAGCCAAGGCTCATCCGATCACTTGGCAATTCCTCGGTTATCGAGTCAGACAAATATTCATAATTATTCTCCTTATTTACTTCACGTCCTTGTTCTAATTTCACGACTTGCTTTTGCGCTCGCGTTCATGACACTATTCACATTCATGATGGCATTTCGGCTTACGATTTTATGTTCACTTTTCTCATTCTGGGAAGTTTTGCAAGAACTTGAGAGACCAGACCCAAGTTTAGTATAATTCCCTATCCTCAGATAGACGTTTCTCGTCATATTCTATGTCTCACCTAGTAGTGTTTGGCGTTACCGCCATTATATTCAATGTTCATGATATGTTTCACATGTTATGTTCATTCCACGTTCCTCATATCATGATCAAGATATGTTACACGTATCATGGTCACGATATGTTTACTCACACTATACTCATCATATCTCAACGTATCACGTTCAAAATTTTTCACGTGTCACGTTCAAAAATTTTCACGTACTACGTTTCCTTATGTCTCGCGCATCGTTGCTAATTAATAGTTAAGTTACAGTGTTTTGCACGATAACGTTTCAATTGCCTTACACGTTAATTCTTATTCCTTCGATCAAATTTAGGGGATCTACCTTACGTTGATAACCAAGAACTTCTTCGTATTTCAAGTCAAGGTCAGGAGGACCAAGATTTATCATTCGCGTCAAGATCTTGTGGAGGAACCGTTCCAAGAGGGAAGCCACTTGGAAACGGACAAGTTCATCCGAACTTCTTATCTGTTTTTCTCTTATCAATTAGATATGTCCTTTCAGTCACGTCACGTTCCATGTCCTTTCAAGACATGTCACGTTCCGCGTTTCCTTCTGCCAGGTCACCTGTACGTTCATTTATCTTACATACCCTCTTAGTTTGATTCGTGTATGTTTCTCTTTCAGTTACGTTATCTATAATTCGGGGACGAATTATTCTTTTTAGGGGGGAAGAGTTGTAAAACCCGCATGCTTTTACCATGAATAGTACCCTTAAGATCGTACGTACTAGATAAAAACTTTCCTTTTATAGTATGATTACGTTTACGTGTTAGGATTTTACGTATTACGTACGTGTTAGAATACGATAAGTATTTATTACGCACGAACACGCAATAATTATTTAACAATAGTTAATCACGAACATGCGATCATGTAATCATGAACGTAATTAAATCACGAATTATTATTAATTACATATATATATTTATTACGAGCGTAAATAAATATATTAGGTCACGGTAATTATTTAACGAGAACACATTAAACGCGAACACAAATAATCATGAACGAGTAGATAAACAACGAGACACGGAACACGGTACGGGTACCCCATGTGGGGCCCATACCCGCGGCAACAAAAAAGAGATGGGCCAAGCCCATCTCAAATTTCACTAAAGAGGGGTTAAGGGAAAATTACTACTCATTTTTTACTTTACAGAAGATTAAACAAAAAACCTAAAAAAAAAAATTTCTCCTCCTCCTCTTTTTTTTTGGCCGCCACACACAAACACACCAAAGGAGGTGATTGATTGATTTTTGATCTTGGTTTTGGTGCAAGTGTTCGTGTTTGTTCATCCTCGTTAGATCCACGCATTCGGTATATGTTTTTACCCTTTTTCTTTTTGATTTGATCTAATAAATAATTAAGAACAAGATGTTTTTAAAACCTAATTAAAAACATAGATCTAACATGAAAATGGTTTTTGGAGAAATCAAAAAGGGTGTTTTAGGGGTGTTTGTTTTGGCCAGCGCCTAAACCGAATCCCAAGGGGGTCTCGGTTTGGCTACTCGACCACCACCGAGACGATATGGTCCCGGTTGGTTGGTGTGGGTCCCACGGCAGCAGCAAGACAAGGGGAACCCCGAAGTGGTTCGGGGTATGGTGTCGATTTCATGTCCGGTTCATGGGTTCTAGTCAAGATCCGGTTCACGGTTTATGTTAAGATTATTTTTTATATAATCATATGTTAAATTAAATTAATAAACATGACATGATTAATTTAATAACATGACTTAGATTATATTAATTATTAAAATCATGAAATTATTAACCTAAGTATTTTATATTTTTAGACTTATAATTAATTTATTATTTAAAAACCATGGTTATAATTAATTAATTAACATGACTTAGGTTATATTATTAATAAATAATAATATATGTTTTAACCTAAGTATTTAACTTTATTTAATTAAAAACATGATATACTTTAATTAAATATTTTGACCTATAGTTTATTTAAATTACATGAAATAATTGATAAACTATACATTATATCATTATGACTTAGAAAATAATCATGAAAACACTTAGGCTTATAAACTTATTTAATTCAGGCAGCTAATCTATTTATGGAAACTTATTTAAATAAGGAAGCTAATCTATTTATGGAAACTTTCTATGAAACTTATTTAATTCAGGCAGCTGATCTATTTATGGAAACTTATTTAATTAAGGCAGTTGATCTATTTATGGAAACTTTCTATTTTTAGAAACTTATCTATTTTAAGCAGTAATTCTATTTTTGGAAACTTTCTATTTTTGGAAGCTTTCTATTTTTAGAAACTTTCTATTTTTGGAAACTTTCTATTTTTGGAAATTTTCTATTTTTGGGAACTTTCTTTATTTGGAAACTTTCTATTTTTGGTAACTTTCTATTTTAGGAAACCTGCTATTTTTAGAAAGTTACTTATTATTACACAGTAAGTATAATAATACATGAAATATCAGAAATACTTAATCAGAATAGACAGAATATAAGATAAACACAGTTTAAGGCTTTAAACAGTAAAACATGTTATGAACATATAAAATAAGCTAAGACATAACATAAAACCAGTTACGTATTTAGTAAGCATATACTTATTCATGTATGTATTTATGTAGCATTAGTGATACAGAAGTAGGATACCTCTCAGTTCGTCTTCTCGTTCACTGGACATAAGGTACGGATTCCCGTCCTTTCAGTATGGACATTCTTTCCTTATTAGGATTCCCCATATGCAGCCAACTGTTTTCCTAGTATTTGTTTTATATGTTTTTGAATTGCTTATGTTTAATTAGAATACCTAAAGCCATATACATGCATGACCAGTTTCACCTAGTTATGGAGGTACCATAACCATAACATTGTAGGCACCAATGTTATGACTTCACCACGGTGGAGTGATTGCTCGTGGCGTCCCTTCAGCTTTTGGCCATATTATTATATTTATCATGTGGGGCGTATGGGTGCATCCTAGTTACATGTTTCAGTCAGGATTTCATGGTGAATGTGGTGTGTGCCTTACATCCTTCACAAGGAGCTGCTCCCTCCTACCCAAAACCAGTATATTAAATTAGAGGCAGCCCCTCTAATTTGCATGATGAGGTCACCCCTCCAAGTATTCATGCATGGTGGATTTTCATGACCTATATTGTCCAATGGTAAAATATGTTAAACAGTTTTTACAAGATAAACATAAGGCTTTTCAAACTATAAAACCAGTTTTACCAAGACTTAACCGGGTTATCCAGGACTTAGTTTCTGCTGCTGTTTCATGCTGTTATGCTTATATTATTCATGCTATACTTGTATATCCGTGCACTGAGCGTTATGCTCAGCCGTTTTTCCTTTCATGTTCCCAAAACGGCAGGTACCCAGGACTCGAGCATTTGGAGGACGTGCATAGGATGAAAGTTGCTAGAGACTTCTTTTCCTTTTTGCCTTCATATACTTATGCTTGTTTAGTCTTTCATTCATTTCTTTTTCTTTATTATGTTTTGGGCTTATGTTTGGGAACCGATGTTTGATTCCGGTTATCCCTATGGTCATGTAATGTGTTAGACATTTATCCTTGTATGCGACAACAAAATGGGGTGTTACAGAATACATAGCTATGTCCCGTTGTTGTGCTCAAGTTCTTTGGATGAGATCACATTTAACCGACTATGGTCTAGGTTTCAACAAAATTCCGATGTACTGCGACAACAAAAGTGCAATTGCCTTATGCTGCAACAACGTTCAATTCTCCCGGTCGAAGCATATTGACATTCGCTAACATTTCATCAAGGAGCAAGTGGAAAATGGAGTAATCGAGCTTTACTTTTTCCGATCTGAGTATCAATTAGCGGATATTTTCACGAAGGCTTTAGATCGCGCTCGAATTGAATTTTTGGCCGACAAGCTAGGAATGAGAACCTTCTCGCCTGAGACTCTAAAGGAACTGGCAGATGAAGCGAAAGAATAGTGGTGGTAAACTATTCTCCGTATCCTTGGTGATCATTTATATATATATTGTTTATATCTTTATCCACAAAAGCAAAATATAAAAATATAAAACCATATAAAATACATAAAAATTGAAAAATTCAGAAAAATCCAAAAATATTTTTACTTTATTTTTCAAAGGCATGTCTTTTGGTACGATAATATTTACGGCTTTAGAAATGTTGATTAATATTGACACGGGGCCCATAAATAGAGTTCATACAAAAGTTGTAAATATTTCATAAAACATGCCCTCATGGCTTGTAGTTATGTCAGACTGCAACCCGGTTTTCACATGAAAGTCAAGTATTTCTTATGAAAGCTTTGGCTCACAACAAGAATTCAATTTCTCGAGAAAGGTTTACTTTAAAACCTTGTAAAGGATCAAGTTTACTTTATAACTTGGTCTAACACAAATCTATGTACGATTCAGTGCATTTATTTGTTAAAACAAGAGAAGTCTTGTTTTATGAAGTTATCATCTCTACAACCATAGCTATATACATTTGGTATCTACATACTCGACGATGCGACTACTCAAACGGCGACTACAGCTCTTACAATAGAACACGGGTCAACAATTGAGGGGGAGCAATTGTCAAGCATTCAGAATATTCGATGCTGAAAGTGCCAAGCTCACTAACTGGTATCAAGACAACAATACCAATCGTACACGTGGTGTCAAGAGATGACTTCAGATGTGACGAGGCGACCAACATATGCTGACAAGAACCATTTGATCTTATCATATGATGTTCTCATCAGTCAGGTCCAACCTTGTTAAGTTTTTTCTAATATGGTGAATATGTGATCATGTTACTAATCGGTATCATATCTCATACATTTGGTATCATGAAGATAAAACGGAATTGCATTTTTCTTCCCAAAACCTTTGTTAAAACATCATTAAATCAATTGATATTAAAAACATCGATTGGGTTAATATTTTTAATATGGGCGAAAAAATGTGATTTAATATGGGAAATTATCAAAAATGGTTTGACTTAACATGATGACTCATCCCGACATGTGCGAAATGTTTTCGAATATCGTGGCATATGTTAAGGGGGAACAAAACGGATTTGCACATCAAAAATGGATTTCATGGTGATTTATACTTACCCACAACCCATTTATTTTACGACGATGAAGATTGTGGTGACATAAGGATGGTAGGATAGGTTAAGTCCAATGATTCTTCTTAAACCGGATGAATCTTCCCAAGGACATTCCATAGCTAGAAATAGTAGTCCTTAGGAAAGATGGAGAAAGATTGTGAACGTAGCTGAATGCCGACCAAGTACTTAAGTTAGCACTGGAACAATCACAACAAGGTGCTAGTCATGACGTATTGGTAAGCATTGAAGGGGTTGAAGAATGAAAAAGAATTGTAAAGATAAAGGGTGTAAAGAAAGAAGCCCTCCTTACAACCTTAGGCAGAAACCAGGTCAATACATATGCTATTGAGATCATTTTTAATGATTCTTGATATTGAAGATAGACATCATAGACCCAGTGATGCAATGCACAACCCATCCTAGCTAACTTAGATATCTCTTAAAAGATATTTGTTTTAATCACACGGAGACAACGCATCATCTATTGATTTATTCACTCCGAATAAATTGGTATTGAAATGGTGGCACTCCTCTCCAGCCTCCGATCACTAAAATCCAAAATGCACGATCGAGTCTAGAGCCATTTGAGATCATCAAATATCTCATTAGGACACACTTTCATAATTCCTTGCTTCTTCACATACTGTGAAAAGTAACAAAAAGATCTTAAGAGTCCTACGCAAAATCTTCATGATATTGCCTGAACATCCGAGTAATACGAAAGTATTTACAATGAAGATGGAAATCCTTCTTGAGCGAATATCAAAAAGCTCATGGTAGGTGACTTGTGCGATTCTTTATGAATCAAACTTGTGATAACTGGAAAGCAACAGTGGTTTAATTCTTAGCTGAACTTAAACACGTTCCAGGCCTCTACGCAATATCTAAGTGATCTTGCCAGAACACTCAGAGTGATACCTTAGTGTTCACAGTGATGAGTGGAAATCCTTCTAGTGTTAACCTCAAACAGCACTTGGTAGGTAACTTGCAAGATTCAATATGAATGAAGCTCGTGACAACTGGAAAGCAACGATGGTGCGATTCTTTAATGAATCATACTTGTTCCAGGAATCAGAATTGACGGCCTCAATCATGCGGATAATTTAATCCAAATGATTCACTCTTTACGTTCACAGTCAGCTTTGGACGGTCGAGTAAAGAGAACGGGTTTACCGGTGAAATCTTGTCAAGGAGATTTTTTAATTAAATCTACCTGCCACAAGTACGATATTTTATATCGTCCAACGGTCTTCACCGACCGGAGGTAAAATACTACCGAATTAGAATGAAATGTTCAAAGCCATTCCGTTCGTGTCTACTCATGTTGCGGCATTTGAAGACGGTGGCGTTGCGGAATCCGAGAAGAAGTCGTCCCCGCATGCTTATACTTTATGCACTTAATAGCTCATCTAATTCAAGAAAGCCTAAAAGTTAAGTCTTCCGCTGTATCAAACTCTGAAGCTTTCAAGAATTATGAAGGTATAAGTATGTGGGACATGATGTCATGAAGAGGCCAAGATCACAAGTGAAGGATGCACAAGATCAAGGCAAGAGATTAATGCTAAAGATTGATATCAATGATCACATCAGCATGTTCACCTGAAAAGAAAAATAAAAGAAAGAAGAAGACTACGATCTCAAGACAAGCATAGTATGCTAGGTTTATTTTATTATTGTAACTTGGATAACGCCCTTGTTTGGAGTGACCTCCCTTAGGGGGAGATTGTTGGAAATACGTTTTTACGTATTTAGGAAGATTCGGTCACTCCGACAATATATTAAGTAGTATCTCGTAGTCTAGATATCTTTTAATATATCAAACAAGGAAAGGCCCAGTCCATGTTATGTATGGACGACCCAAATGTAAAGCCCAAGCCCATCTTATGGGCTTGGTATATAAACCCTCTCCTTAGATGGAGAGGGTGTGGATTCATCATAATTTTACACATAGTTATTTCATTTCTCTCTCTAGAAGTGTGTTTGATTCTACCAAGTTTCTATCTCTTTCTCTCTCTAAAACATAAGCTAGATTTACATATCCTACACTTAGCTGAGGAGATAGACAGACTTAAAGAGTTTGATTATGTAAAAGAAGTTGATCGACGAGTTGCCATAACTAATAGTTTGGTATATGAACGTAAGGTGCTCAACGAACAATATTGTTCTGAAGTAACACATGAACTTCATATGTCAAAACAAAAGATATAAGAACTTGAAGAACAACTGTTGATGCATAAACTTCAAATTTCTGAATGTATAAGATGAACACTAGGCCCACTCAAACTGGAACATCACGGTTACCTCAGAATATTAGGAAAACTAATCAACGTGTGTCTTCTTCTACAGGAGTAATTCCCACTACTAGCGTTAGCGGACCACAACTTAAGAACACTATAATGCAAGATAAGGTCATGCCTAACAATAATCAAGGAAAGAAGTTGGAAGTAGAAGACCACCGTAGGAATTTTAAGTTTTCTAAGAATAAAACGTCTATAACTGCATGTAATGACAGTTTAAATGTTAAGACCTCGAATGTTGAATTTGCTTGTGTTAAATGTGGAAAATGTGTTTGTACTTTCAATCATGATGCTTGTGCTTTCAATCATAATGGCGTGAATGCTAGAACTAGGAAGCCTATTCTTGTGCCCACTAGTACTAGAAAACCCACAAGAACTTTGAACCAATCCAATGCTCAACCACTTAAGAAACTAAGTGCATTAGAATCCACTACTTTGCGCAAACAAAACAGGTTAAAGAAGCTCTATGATAACATGATTAGGACATGTACACGGGGGTATTCGAGATTTATAACACCCAGATACAAATGGGTACCTAAGTTAACCACTTTAGTAATTGGGTCTATGAATATCAGCTTGCCTCTAGAATTTGCATCTAGGCCAACTACTATTTTGGAACCCGTTTCTATCAAGGGCTCCCATTTTTCAAATGCTACATTGTCTCCTAATTCTTCTGCAGCTCGTCGAAATCATTCTATTCATAATGGACTATGGGTGCTGTAAAACCCGCATACTTTTACCATGAACAGTACACTTAGTAAACGTACGTACAAACTAAAACTTTCCTTTTATAGCATGAACACGTGTCACGAATATTAAATTACAAAAACTACGTACGTGTTATTACACGATAAGTATTAAGTACGTGATATTAGACGATAATTATTAAACATAATAATTATAATCACGAACATGAAATCATGAACGTTAAATCACGATCATGTAATTACGTACGTATTTATTATAATACAATAAATATCGTTTATGTACAAGTATTTATTTATAACACGAACAATTAATTAAGATATACCACGAGAACGCTAACGTATGAACACGTAAAATATTAAACACGAAAAACATTCGGGTTTTCCTTGTGGGCCCCTCATAGCCACGGACACCAAGACAAAGGGAGTGTCCAAGCCCATTTTTGGTTTTAACTAAATTAGACAAAAAGGGTTACACCCTTTTCATTCTACAGAACATTGATAAAAAATAAACCCTAGCCTCCCTTTTGTCTCCCTTTGGCCGCCGGCTATAGCATCACCACAAGGAGTGGTTGTTTGATCTTGGTAATTAAAAACAAGTGCTAGTGTTCGTGTTATTGGTTCTCAATTGTTTACGCTTTCGGTAAACCTTTTAAACCTTAATTTTTATTCTTTTGATTACAATCAAGAACACATGATTATGTTAATATTAAAAACAAGTAATGAACATGTGGGTTTAACCCAGAAATCATAAAAGGATCGGGTTTGGGGTTGGTTTGTTCGGCCGACTCTCGACCGAGAGCCCCATGGCTCTCGGCTTGTTTTGGTTCGCACCACCAACCGAGACTTCAAGTCTCGGTGTGGTTGGGTTCGGTCGACAGCAAAGATCAAGGACCCCGACGCAAGTCGGAGTGACCTTGTGGTCTCCTTGGTCTCGGCGCAGCAGCAAGAAACACCACCGGCTTAAGCCGGTGGCTATTTCAGCTCGGCAGGGGGAACCACCGGCAAATTGCTGGTGGGAACCTTGTGTGGGCAGTGGCTAACCGAGGCATGCCAGGGGCAACCACTGGCTAACAGCCGGTGGCGTTTTTGCACCAACAGTGGCAACCGGCTGAGCCGGTTCACCACTTTTAAGGGGGTGTTTGTTTGGTTCGGTTCATGGGGAATTCGTTCTGGTTCATGATAGGTCTAAATTAAAATCATGGGTTCGGTTCACGACTATTTTTTACCAGTTATTATTTTTACAAGTTATATTATTTTAGCAAGAAAATTAAATTAATTAAAACATGACTAACAATTAATTTAATTAAATATGGACTTAGGTTATTATTATTTATGAAATAATACATGTTCTGACCTAAGTATTTTATTTATTTAATTTAGAATATAGTATTTGTTAATTAATTAAAACATGGGATATAATTAATTAATAAACATGACTTAGGTTATAATTAATATAATATTAATACATGTTTAACCTAAGTATTTTATACACCTTAATTTAATTAAATCCTGCTTACATTTAATTAAATCGTATAACCTATAGTTTATTTAATTAACATGATATTATTAATAAACTATACAAATAATTACATGACTTATGATATTTAACCAGTAAAGTTAAGCTTAAATTATTAGCTTATTAATCCAGCTTATTTCTAAATATGGAAACTTTCTATTTCAGGAAACTTACTATTTTTGGAAACTTTCTATTTTTAGAAACTGATCTATTTTTGGAATGTTTCTATTTTTGGAAACTTTCTATTTTTGAAAACTTTCTATTTTAGGAAACCTGCTATTTTTAGGAAGTTACTTATTATTACCCAACAAGTATAATAATACAAGAATACAAGTAATACTTAACCAGAATACATAGAATACATGATAAACACAGCATAATATCAAAATCAGTAAAACAAGACAAGAACATAAAAAACAAGCTAAGACATGATATAATCAGTTACCTACTCAGTAAACAGAATACTTATACATGTCCCCTATTTATGTAGCATTAGTGAGATCGGAGTAGGACTCTCATTCTTTCGTCTTCTTCGTTCACTGGACACAAGGTACGGATTTCCCGTCCCTTCAGTATTGTTGATAAAAAAAGTTGGGTGATCCTTGCTAGACCCGAATTAGGCTTAATTCGGGTTGGCTGGACTCCGGCTCCTGCACCAAGTGAATTATCTGGTTGGGATCCTATACACTAAAACAACGCGAGTTAGGCTTACCGTGGGAATGTATCCCACGATTAGACTCCGGCGTGAGAGTAAGTAATCGGTTAGGGTTATGAGAATCGGATGAGATGTGAGTGTGTAGAATGTAATACCTTTGTGGAACCCTTGGGGGTTCCTTATATAGGCAGTGAAACCCTAATGGGCTGTCATTGATGCTTCGGCCCCAAGGAAAGGATAAATACCAGAATTAGACTGATTGCTATCTTCTAATTATGGTGAGTGAATATCCTCTCCTTTGGGATAACTCCTAATCATAGTAGGAGTATGATTATGTCTAACCCTGTACCGGCCATGCCGGGCCGTGGGCCGCACACGTTTGTGCGGTTACTGTTCATCTAAGCCCATAGGCTTAAATAACATTAATCTCACCCATCCGTGATGGGCCGGATACGGGTAGTACCCGTGGGCCGGGTTCATGACCCGACTGGGGACTATACGTCATCATGTCGCTCCAGTCTAGTTGTTACAGTCGTAGACGTAACCTCTAGACTATACAATATCCTGTAAACCTATTTGTTACAATTACGGTCGTACTCCAAAATTAGCCGACCGGGACAACTTTAATGAATGCATTAATGGTAGTCAATATTCAGACGCACGCCTGCAAAAGTGCACCAAAAAGGCCCACCCTTGAGCCACGTAAAACTGTCAAGAAGTGACCCGTGGGTCCCCTCTGACATTTCAGAAGTGTTAGAAATCCCATCCGTTGGATGGGCGGAGTGGCTTACACGTGGCGAACATCCATGCTACCTCGGTAATCGAGGCAACCCTATATAAGAGTTGGTGTGTGTTACTGTTACACACACAGTTTATATTGCATTCCGCCATTGTTACTCCCAAGCTCATTCCTTCACACCTTCGCTTCTTATCCCACAGATTTACTCCGCCGCAGGTTAGATCATCACGCCTCTCAAATCCTTTGTGTAAAACATGGTGAAGGATAATCCCCTTATTACGGATGTCCTTAACGTGATGCCAGCGGAGAAATACATAGACTTCTTATCTAAGTATTATATTCCCGAAAGCGTACATCCGACCTATCCGGGTGACAGTGAAGCGATTACGGATGCTCTAAAGGGGAAGATAGGTGTTTACACACGCCTATTCGACTCGGCTAACTACCGTATCCCCTTATCAAATTTTTTGGTAGATCTGCTTCTATACTATGACTTCCACATAACCCAACTGCACTGCATAGGGGCATGTAAAATCAATCAGTTTGAGATTACCTGTCATACGTTCGGGGTAACCCCGACCGTAAATCTATTTAGGGTCTTTTACTCCCCCCAACTAGTGAATGGGTGGCTGTCGTTCAAAAAACGATCCGCGAACGCCCCCATGACTTATAGGAAGCCCTTAGACTCCCTCAAGAATTGGTACGACCATTACTTTTTCTTTGATGAGAAAGTATTCCCTACCCCGTTCGTCCTCAAAAACAGAGTACCCAAAGACTATCCTCCCAAATCCAAAGACTATAGTAGTAAGGATTTGAAAATTCTAGATAGCCACCGCACAGAATTTCATAGGGGTTTCTGACCAAAAGCTTCCTCCGCTTCCTTTGTCCACCGGAAATCTCCCTTCTTGATGCACTTCTTGAGTGTTTTAAATAGGGGGAGTGACTTCTCCGCGGACTTCGACAAGAATCTGTTTAGCCCGGCCAACTTCCCATTTAATGATCGCACCTCTTTCCGCGTCTGAGGGGATGGTAACTGTATTACCGAATCCGTCTTTTCCGGGAAAGACTTGATTCCATTTGGATCAATCATGCATCCAAGGAACATCCCTTCAGTTGCCCTAAACGTGCATTTCTTTGGATTCAGTTTCATATTAATCCTCCTCAATGTGTCAAACGTCTCTTGGACATCACGGAAAAGTGCATCCTCCGTATGGCTTTTGATGACTAAATCATCAACATAGACCTCAAGATTGCGGCCTATCTGTGAGTCAAAGGCTTTGTCAACAAGCCGCTGATATGTTGCCCCGGTGTTCTTTAGTCCGAATGGAATTTTTGTATATAATAGTATACGCCTTGACTAGTATGGAACGCCGTCTTCTCTACGTCCTCTTCCTCCATCTGGATCTGGTGGTATCCTTTGTATGCGTCTAAGAAGCACTTAAAGGGATATCCACATAGGGATTCCACCTTCCAATCAATCTCTGGTAACGGATAGCATTCCTGCGAACATGCTTTACTAAGATCTGTGAAGTCTACGCACATGCGCCAGCTCCCATCATGCTTTTTGACCATAACCGGGTTGGATAACCACTCGTGGTAGTATACCTCGCGCATGATACCTGCATCCACCAATT
The DNA here is from genome assembly GCA_025667525.1 of Glebionis coronaria. Classification (NCBI taxonomy): domain Eukaryota; kingdom Viridiplantae; phylum Streptophyta; class Magnoliopsida; order Asterales; family Asteraceae; genus Glebionis; species Glebionis coronaria. The sequence goes on from CM046878.1 coordinate 401,438,517, forward strand.
TCCGTACTTCATCCAATATTACTTGGCTACGTTCTGGTGCCTGACCGCGCTTCTTTTGCTTAACGGGAGGATATCCCTGGCAGATTTGGAGCTTATGTTCTGCTATCGCACGCGGTACGCCCGTCATATGCTTAGGCTCCCATGCGAATACATCTAGGTTTGCTTTTAAGAGAGAGCACATGGCCCTCTTGCTGCTATCCGAGAGTGTTCCCCTTATGGATATCTCTTGCTCCGGATAATCAGGATGGATTGCCACCTTCTAATTATGAGGTGGTGATCCATCCTTGGGGGGAACCGGTGGAACTGGTGTTGTCACGGCATGACACTCGGATGCTGGTACGATTGTGTTATAGATAGTGACAATTCCTCCTTCCACATGGAATTTAATCATTCCGTGAGTTGTGAAGGGTACTGCCCGTATGGCTAGGATACCTGGTCTGCCTATGATCCCATTGTATGGAGAGTGTGAGCGTATCACCATAAAGTTCATCCACGCCGTGGTGGAATGCTCTTCATTCCCAATGGTTACAAGCAGACGCAGCTGTCCTATTGGCCAGATGGTGTCTCCACTAAAGCCGATAAGCGGCGACGTGGCCGGTACTAATTGGCTTCTTATTTCTGAACGTAACTGTACGAAATAATGTTCGTATAGTACTTCTGCTGATGACCCTCCATCCACATACATACGGCGGACATTGTGTGTTCTAATGCTTATCTCAATCATGAGAGGTGCATCGGCTACATCACTTGCCGTGATGGGAGGGAATGAGATTTCTCTGCCGCGTGAAAATTTTTGACTAATTTTCTGCCTTGCGTGGCGCTGCCTGGATTGGATCATGTATATAGTTGAAGGTTTGTCCTTTTGGGGATCCTTCTTGTCATACTTCTTGTTGTCTTTTCCATCCTTCCAATCCTTGACCAAATGTTTGAGTTTGCCTGACTTGATCAGTGACTCAATGTGCTTCTTGAGCTGGATACATTCCTCCGTCTCGTGACCCTTGTCGTTGTGGTATTCGCAAAAGCGATTTCCCTGACGACGGTCCAGCGGAGTCGTCATTGGGGGAGGTCTCGGGAAGTTGGCCCCTTCTATTAGCAAGATCTCCCGGTAGGACATCTTTACAGGAGTAAATTTGTCCTCCGACCTGAAGGTCTACGTTATCTTAGGATTTGGTAAATTAGATTGGATCTATTGATTAGAATGGTGGAGATGGGGAAGAAGGAGATGATGGTGTAGAGAGAGAAAGGAGAGAAGAGAAAAGTAGAGAGAGAAAAGGATTTTATTAAATGAAAGTTGTGAAAATGAGAAGAACCACCCCTCCTAACATGCTAGGAGGGGTATATATAGCCCACCCTACATGTGGGCTATATGGACTATATTTACTCCAAACTGGATCACGAGCCTAATACAATAATATATCGTTGCAGCGACTGATCCTTCATAAATACATAAAACGTATTTCCAACAATCTCCCCCTAAGGGAGGTCGCTCCAAGTTACAAAGTTCTAAATATTCTATAGCTCGTGATCTATGCTAATAATGATGTGACCGAGACTTTCTTTGGAAAAACGTATTTCCAACAATCTCCCTCTAAGGGAGGTCACACCATTTTACAAAAATCTTAAACCTAGCATACTATGCTTGAGTCTTTGATCTTGTTCTTGTGAATATGCTTGATGTGATCTTTGACTTTAGTCTTGAGCATGTTTCCTTGCCTTGACCTTGTGCATTCATCACTTGTGAAATTTGCCTCTTCGTGACTTCATGTTCCACATACTTATACCTTTAAATTCTTGAAAGCTTCAGAGTTTGATACAGCGGAAGACTTGACCTTCAGACTTTCTTGAATTTGTTGAAGTACTAAGTGTATGTAGTACAAGCATGTGGTGACGACTTCTTCTGGATTATACACCGCAATGCCACCTTCTTGTTACGCTGCATAAGACAGTTAGCAACAGACTATATACACGGATGAAATGGCCTTGAATATTTCATTCTAATTCGGTAGCATTTTACCTCCGGTCGGTGAAGACCGTTGGACGATATTAAATATCGTACTTGTGGCAGGTAGTTTCAATAAAGAACCTCCTTGAAAAGATTTCGCGGGTAAACCCGTTCTCTTTACTCGACCGTCCAAAGCTGACTGCGAACGTAAAGAGTGAATCATTTGGATAATATTATCCGCATGATTTGAAGCCGTCAATTCATGTTCCTGGAACAAGTGAAGTTCAATTAAGAACCGCACCATCGTTGCTTTCCAGTTGTCACGAGCTTGATTCATATAGAATCTTGCAAGTTACCTACCAAGTGCTGTTTGATGTTAACACTAGAAGGATTTCCATTCGTCACTGCAAATACTTAATAGTATTACTCTGAATGTTCTGGCAAGATCACTAAGATATTGCGTAGAGGCCTGGAACGTGTTTAAATTCATTTAAGAGTTTAAACCACTGTTGCTTTCCAGTTATCACAAGTTTGATTCATAAAGAATCGCACAACCACCTACCATGAGCTTTTTGACGTTCGCTCAAGAAGGATTTCCATCTTCATTGTAAATACTTTCGTATTACTCGGATGTTCAGGCAAGATCATGAAGATTTTGCGTAGGACTCTTAAGAACTTTCTTACTTTTCACAGTGTGTGAAGAAGCAAGTAAATATGAAAGTGTGTCCTAATGAGATATTTGATGATCTCAAATGGCTCTAGACTCGATCGTGCATTTTGGATTTTAGTGATCGGAGGCTGGAGAGGAGTGCCACCTTTTCAATACCAATTTATTCGGAGTGAATAAATCAATAGATAATGTGTTGTCTCCGTGTGATTAAAACAAATATCTTTTGAGAGATATCTGAGTTAGTTGGGATGGGTTGTGCCTTGCATCACTGGGTCCATGATGTCTATCTTCAATATCGAGAATCATTAAAAATGATCTCAATAGCATATGAATTGACCCGGTTTCTGCCTAAGGTTGTAAGGAGGGCTTCTTTCTTTACACCCTTTATCTTTACAATTCTTTTTCATTCTTCAACCCCTTCAATGCTTACCAATACGTCATCACTAGCACCTTGTTTTGATTGTTCCAGTGCTAACTTAAGTACTTGGTCGGCATTCAGCTACGTTCACAATCTTTCTCCATCTTTCCTAAGGACTACTATTTCTAGCTATGGAATGTCCTTGGGAAGATTCCTCCGGTTCTAGAGAAATCATTGGACTTTAACCTATCCTACCATCCTTATGTCACCACAATCTTTACCGTCGTGAATAGAGATGTTTTGGGTAAGTGTATGTCACCATGAAATCCATTTTGAAGTGCAAATCCATTTTGCTCCCCCTTAACATATGCCACTATATCCGAAAACATTTCGCACATGTCGGGATGAGCTAGCACGTTAAGTCAAACCATTTGTGATTAATCATTTCCCATATTAAATCACATTTTCTCCCCCATATTAAAAATATTAACCCAATCGATGTTTTTAATATCAATTGATTTAATAGCATTTTAAGAAAATTTGGGAAGAAAAATGCAAATCCAAGTTATCTTCATGATTTTAACAAGCTCCCCCTCAAATTAATGAGGGTGTACTTGAAACGTAAATTAAATACCTTTTAAACACAAGTGTGAGGTATTTATCACGTGCAAAGATCATATATGATAATAAATTCACAATATTAGCAATTTACGAGGTTGGACCTGAATGATGGAGAACATCATATGAAAGAAGCACATGGTTCTTGTTCACGAATATTGGTCTTCCTCGTAAATTCTGAAGTTATCTATTGACTCCATGTGTATGATTGATATTGTTGTCTTAACACCAATATGTGAACTTGGCACTCTCGGCATCAAGGATTCTGAATGCTGGACAATTGCTCCCCCTCAATTGTTGACCCGTGTTCTATTGAAAGAGCTGTAGTCATCGTTTGAGTAGTCGCATCGTCGAGTATGTAGATATCAATGGTAAGTTGCTACGGTTGGTGGAGATGATAACTTCTGATTTTGGAGTCAAAGCTTTCCGGTGAAATGCTTGACTTCAATGTGAAAAGCGGGTTACTATTGGAAATAATAGCAAACCATATGGAGCATGTTTTAAATCTTTTAAACTTCTGCTCGAACTTTATTTACAACCCCGTGTCATTATTGAATGACATTTCTAGGTTCGTAAATATTATCGATTCCAGAAGACATGCTCGTTTTATCAAAACGTTTTTGAACACACAATTTTGAAAGATTTAGAAAAACCTTTTGAGAAATTCTTGAAAAATTGTGTTCAAAGTTTTGAAAACCAATTACTTGAGCTTAAGATTTGGAATATCTTGGGAAAGCTCAAGTCCGAGAAGTTGTAAACTTCTCGTTGTAAGGATAAGTTACCATCGGCGATAATCTTTCCTTTTATCTGATGGACGAGTTCTAAGCTGACATTTACTTAGAAGTCGTTTTCATGAGCTTGAAAATTTTGACTGTTTTAACGGAAAGCTCATGACCGAGAAAGGTTAATTTCTCGTTATGAGGAAAAGTTCTCTTATTTAAAAGATACACTTTCCTTTCTGAGCTTAAAACTTCGAATGTTTTAATACAAGCTCATGACCGAGAAAGGTGAATTTCTCGTTAAGAGGATAAGTTATCATAAAAATAAAACTTTCCTTTATTTGAAGTTCGGGTCACAATCTGTCATTTAACTGTGAGCCATTGTGCATGAGCTTAAAAACTTCGAATGTTTTTAATATTAGCTCATGCCCGAGAAAACTTAATTTCTCGTTGTTAGGATAAGTTTATCATCGGCGATAAACTCTCCTTTCTTTGAAGATCGAGTTATAGTCTGTGATGTGACTATAAGTCCTATACACGAGCTTAAAACCTTTGAATAGTTTTAATATAAGCTCGTGTCCGAGAAAAAATAATTTCTCGTTGTAAGGATAAGTCATCATCGGGATGAACTTTCTTGTCTTTTGAGAGCGAGTTATAGTCTGTTATGTGACTGTAAGTCCTTTATGTATTGCAGCTTAACCATGAATCCCCTGAGAAATTTGTTTCTCTGATATTTGCTTCTTCAGCAACCAAAATCTAAGAGTGTCCTTAGTTGAACGGTATACAATGATTGGACCGCTTCGTTCTTTTGGAACATCAACTTTGGTACCTGCATTCTCATTAGAAATTTGCTTGCTTTGACATGGGTTAGCGATATCAATTATAGAAGCACGTGGGAGTTCACAGTTGGCTTTACTTGTGTCAGAGGCGACCTGAGTAGATGATTCACTTATCTTAGCTGGCAAACGTTTCCTTTTATAGAAAACTTTAAGTTCAGGCTTAAGTGATGTATCATCTTTTTCAATTTCCTCCCTAGCAGTTTTAGTAGAGTCGGAGATTATCCTAGTTAAAGGGCACTCGTTTCCTACAAGAGTGAAAGTTCTACCAGTGGGGCGCCACATTTTACCAACGGGTTTGATTTTAGCAACCCACTGGGATTTAAGTCTAGCACGGGAGTTCACCTCATTAAGCAATTTCTTGATACAGGAATCATGATTTGCCGTAAAGACACATTTTCTACATGTTTTACAAGTAGCATATTTAATGTCCGAGTAAGATCTAGAATTCCTAGATGATTGATTGATGCTCCTAGGATGTGACATGCTACGGTTAGCAGTGTTGGGTAAACTAGAAGGCATCTGACTAGGTTTGAAATTCCTATCTCTTACTTGTGTCTTTTGCTTAGCTTCCCTTAGACCAAATGTATGGCGAACGTCATTTGAACTAGTTCGAGACGTATTCTTTGGACTATGTCTAGGGAAATTAGAGGCAATCATGTGATTAGGTCTTGCAAAAGCTGTTTTAGTCATATTGGGCCTAGATGGTGGAGTGACTGTTCTAGAGATATGAACCATATCAACTAGGGAGGCAAACCGCGGTCTCGAGGATTGTGATCGCTCGGATCTAAATGCAGTAGGTTGTCTGACGGATGGTTGTCTGACGAACTGATTTGTAGGCGGTTTCCCCAAGATTGATGGTTTTTCAAGGTTAGTGTTCACACTAGTTCCTCTATTTTTCCTTAACTCATTTTTCAACGCAGCTATAGCAAAAACCTTTTCCTGTACTTGGGCCTTTAAAGTCTCATTCTCTTTGAGCAAGTTATCTTGGGATGCCAACTTAGATTCAAGCAGTTGAATTTGTTTCAAAAGATTATCCTTTTCAGCTTTAGAATCTAACACTTTTTGATCCAATTTTCTTTCAAGAACAACATTTGATTTTTCAAGTTTTTCAAAATATGTTTCAAATTTGTTCGTTTTCTTTGAAAATTCAATTCTGGCATCCTCAAGATCTTTTGATTGTTGAGCTACAATCGTTTCGAGCTCTCTAATCTTGGAATCAGAAGCAGTCAATGAAGCAGTTATAGGACAATTATCATGATGTTTAGCATTTTGAACACTTTCTCCCCTATTATGACTCTCATCGGATGAATCAGAAGTGGTATTTCTATCACTCTTGTCCATCCCATGTTTGTCATAATTAGGTTCAGAATGCTCAATATGCGGAATGTCATTAGCATATACATCATAAACAACATTACATTGTACCATGTTTGCCGGCTCTTCGTCATAAACGGGTAAGGTGTCATCAAGAGAGATCTCGTGAACATTCCCTGACGTGCCACTGGTATCATGTTGTCCTCCTGATTCCGTGCTCTTGCCATCGTTAGGCTCCAAGTTGTCAACCGTATGACCATTCTTTTCTTGCATCTGCGTCATTGATTCTTGCACTCCATTATCATACGCTTGCTGAAGTTGTGATCTTTGATAAATCGAAGACGAGACCGATGTCATGAGTTTCAAAATTGTATCACGGAAAACTCGAAGCTCGGTATGTGTATCTCGAAGAAAAGATTGGCAAATCACTGAACTTTCAGGCTTGATGATATTGAATTGGAGGAAAGGCGTGAGTTGTGCCACAAGAGCCTTATATGCAAGTGCCGATGCAGAGTGATTAAAGTTGTTATGGTTGAGTTTCTCGGCGAGTTGGGTCAAAGTGGTGAAGATTGAGTCGATGAATATATGACGATCTTGTCCAAAGATTGTCACAAATTCGCTCCCTCCTTGAATCCTCGAAAGAGTGACAAGATGAGACTGAAGCATTTGAAATGAAGTTATACCACTTTCTCTAGCGTTGGCTTGCACTTGATGCAAGTCTCCCTCTTTAAGTGTCGAATTTAACGATTCCATTGAAAATCGAGGAAAAATGATGTAGATGTTGTAGTTTTCAGGATTTTATAATTCGATTCGGCTCAAGAGATGTTGTCGGCTCAGATGATGAAAAATTAAACCCGATCAAAAATTCGTAGTCACTAAAAATGAAGTCCGTCACTTTTGTCTTTCAAATCCGGCCACAAATATTTTTAACCCGTCAAATATTTTTTCACGTTAATACTTTCAAGATACCCGCCTCAATCACGATGTACCAAAAAAATTAATAATACAAAATTAACTTTACTAAGAAAAATAACTTTAAACTATAAAAATAAAAAAATAACTTTAACTAAAAATAAAAAGAATAAAAAAACGTGATATCGTGTACAAGATAAATTCCGTCATATCTCTCAAACAAAATAAAAAACAAAACGCAATTTTATCAAGCAGTCAAAGTACACACACGTTAAAAAATTGTCAAACAGTGGAGAACACTCGTAACCTCCACCTTACACACGTGGCAGCCTATTATAGAACTTTGTAACCTCCGCTTGACTCTTTCTTTCTCCTCCACAAATACCCTTACCTCAATCAATTCCTATTTTATTTTTTATTTTTGTCAATTCCTCCACAAATACTCTATTCCTCCATCCCTTTTTCTTTCTTTATATCACTCACAAAAATCTGCCTTGTTTCCTCCGTAAATCTCAGTGACTGAATCTGCTCCCATCTTATGAATCAGACAAATCTCACAACCTCAAATTGCTCAAGTACGAATAACAATATCAAATGACGACAAAATCGAGATTGAACTTCAAGATCTCAACGAGGAGGTCTCGGGTAGGTTTTTCTTGCATGTGAGTTAATCTTGAAATCTATCGAGTCTTCCTCTCATCTGTAGAGTCTTTCTGTCGAGTGAGGGGTCAGAATAAAGTCTTGAGTGTTGATTGTGAGTGTGATGTGAGTCGAGGGAATGAGTTGAGATGAGGGGTTTGGTGTCTAGGATGAGACAATGAGAGGAAGTCTGTGTTGGGGGTGGTGGTCTGAGTGTCTTTGTGCGAGAGTCGTGGTGAGACGAGGGTGAGGCTGAAAAGATTGAGGGAGTCGGTTTTGTTTAAGGAATCGAAAAAAAATAATGATCTTAACAAGTTTGTAAAAGATCTTTATTTAATTTCGAATCTATGATGATTGACTTCGATTTTTAAAGATCTATGAAAGTTCTATAAATCTTAAATCGATTTTCAAACTGAGATGTAGATGTGTATTTTGATTTCGAAGGTGTCGAGGGTGTGGGGAGTGAGACGAGAGGGTTTGGATGGGTGTTTGTGTTTTCAGAATGAAGTCGAGTCAGAAAGAGAGTCGGTTTTTGTTGAGGTTGTTTTGGTGGGTTTGTGATTTGAGTCAGGAATCGAGTCGATTGGTTTTGTGTTCGTAGGAGTCGAGTGAGTTGAGATAGGATTGAGTGGTTTGAGTTGATGAGGTCGAGTGATTGTGATTGAGGGTGTTCGAGGCTTGGGTGAGGATGGTATGAGAGTCGAGACTTTTGTGTTAGGGTCGAGTGATGTGTGGGTCGAGATGAGTCTTGAGTGTGAGTTGTTTCCCGTTATGTTTGAATTGACGAGTGAGGAGTCGGTCTATATGGAATAGTCTATTCGAAAAGGTCTATTCGGAAAGTCGTCTATTCGGAAAGTCGTCTATTCGGAAGTCGTCTATTCAGAAAGTCGTCTATTCGGAAAAAGTCGTCTATTCGGAAAAAGTCGTCTATTCGGAAAAAGTCGTCTATTCGGAAAAAGTCGTCTATTCGGAAAAAGTCGTCTATTCGGAAAAAGTCGTCTATTCGGAAAAACGGAAAACTGATACGAAAACTGATACGAAAACTGATAGCTTTGGATATGTTGGGACAGTTGACAGTTTTGACAGATTGGTTTGGACTGATATGAAAAAGAAGAAGAAAACTGATTAAAAAATTACTGTCACCCAGATAAAGAAGAACTGATTAAAAAATGATAAAAAAATGACTGATTAAAAAATGATTAAAAAATGTCTGAATAAAAAATGACTGATTAAAAAAATGATTAAAAAAATGACTGATTAAAAAATGATTAGACAAAGTTGTACCAGAAAAAAAAACTGATAAACGAAAAAACAAATAAAAATTTAGCTAAAAAAAATTTAGAAAGAAGGGATTTTTAAATCAAATCAATAGATAAAAATAAACACAAATCTTAAGATTTAACCATGGCTCTTGATACCAATTGAAGGTCTACGTTATCTTAGGATTTGGTAAATTAGATTGGATCTATTGATTAGAATGGTGGAGATGGGGAAGAAGGAGATGATGGTGTAGAGAGAGAAAGGAGAGAAGAGAAAAGTAGAGAGAGAAAAGGATTTTATTAAATGAAAGTTGTGAAAATGAGAAGAACCACCCCTCCTAACATGCTAGGAGGGGTATATATAGCCCACCCTACATGTGGGCTATATGGACTATATTTACTCCAAACTGGATCACGAGCCTAATACAATAATATATCGTTGGAGCGACCGATCCTTCATAAATACGTAAAACGTATTTCCAACACGACCGTCCTCCTTTGTTTTGGCTCTTATAGTCCGAGCTCCTCCCACTGCTCTGGTTGCTTTGACCGCCCGACTGTCTTCTGGACTGGTCGTTCGATCGATAGCTGTTTCCTTTTGAAGGGTAGGCCGCGGCTACCGCGGTTTCTCCCTCTATGAAGTTTCTGACCCTTCCATAAGGTCGTCATACTTCTCAGGTCGCTTGTCATTGAGACGTCTGAATAATTCCCTGTCCGTTATGGCGTGCATATAATCGGAAATTTTCAGAAGTTTCGGCATTGTCTTTGTGCGGGTGCTCTCGTCATTGAAGCGTTCGGTGAAGGCTTTCGTAGATTCCCCGGGCCGTTGCTTGACGGTTGCCAGTGAGACCGGGTCTCTATTATACTTCTTTTGCTGAGTATAATTGTTCTTGAACGCAATACGCAGTTCCGTGAAGCTATCAATGCTTAGAGGAGGAAGTCCCTCAAACCAATCACGAGCAATGCCGATCAAGGTTGAATTGAACATTTGGCACCATATAGGCATGGGTCATCGTTCAACTTTCGCATGCGTGTCAAATATCTTTAGGTGATCATCCGAATCACCAGTCCCGTCATAGGTCTTGACGCACGTCGGCATGCGACGCTTTGTATCCTCGGAATAATTCCGTATGCGAAGGGTAAAAGGATCTTCCTTGGGATCAGCCCATGGGCGGGTGAGACTAGGATCACACCATGGGCGGGAGAGATCTTCTGTTTCCGCCTCGCGATAGTAGGGGCCGCCGTAGTACTCTTCATTGTCTGGTGGCGGTGGAGGAGTACGCCTAGTCCGGCGATGCTTGGGTAGATGGTCGTCCGAATCCTCTCCTGATGGACCTGGAGAAGGGGGCGGTGCCCCATTCTTTGGCTGAGGATCGCTCTTGTGAGAAGAGCTAGGAGCCTTCTTCCCGGTATTCATCCTGTCCCACACGCTTGTGCGGCGATTGGTTCTAGTTAGCTCCAGATCTGGTCGTTCGGGTGAACCGTCGGACCTCTCTCCCTCCTCACGGGATTGTAGTAGTTCCTGCATGACGCGATCCCCTATGCGTTCGAACACATTCCTAGGTTGGGGTGTTTCCTCAAATAGGTTCCGCTCCTGGGGTCGTGTCCTTCGCTTCCTTTGAGTTTGAGGAGAGGTGCCTGGTCCGACATTGCCAAAGTTGAGCCTAGATTGGAGGTCCCTCCCTAGGTTCAACCTGTATGCGATTCCTAGGACGATCCTCTCGAAGTTCTGCGTGAGAACTCGAGTGAGATCTTCCTCACTAAGTGGTTCGACCTCCACTTCTTCCTCAGTCGCTGGCCTGCGCGGCTCCTTGTTAGGGGGGTTGGGCGCACTCCCTGGATCAGGGTTATCCAAGGTCGAAGTAGGTGGTGGGGTGACAGCGAACGTGCTTGTCACACCCTTGGACTGAAGACAACTTCAGTTGTTTGGTCCGCCTGCTTGGTTGCTAGGGGATCGATTAGGAATGAGTATCCCGTCCCCTGGGGACTTCCGATTCCAAGTGTTGTGTTCCTGGGGTTTCCTTGCGGATGTCCTTTCGTCATTGAGATATCGAGATGAGATTTGCTCTAGCTTAGTGTAATGGTCCCACGGATGGCGCCAACTTGTTGATACAAAAGTTGGGTGATCCTTGCTAGACCCGAATTAGGCTTAATTCGGGTTGGCTGGACTCCGGCTCCTGCACCAAGTGAATTATCTGGTTGGGATCCTGCACACTAAAACAACGCGCGTTAGGCTTACCGTGGGAATGTATCCCACGGTTAGACTCCGTCGTGAGAGTAAGTAATCGGCTAGGGTTATGAGAATCGGATGAGATGTGAGTGTGTAGAATGTAATACCTTTGTGGAACCCTTGGGGGGTCCTTATATAGGCAGTGAAACCCTAATGGGTTGTCACTGATGCATCGACCCCAAGGAAAGGATAAATACCAGAATTAGATTGATTGTTATCTTCTAATTATGGTGAGTGAATATCCTCTCCTTTGGGATAAATCCTAATCATAGTAGGAGTATGATTTTGTCTAACCCTGTACCGGGCATGCTGGGCCATAGGCCGCACACGTGTGTGCGGTTACTGTTCATCTAAGCCCATAGGCTTAAATAACATTAATCCCACCCATCCGTGATGGGCCGGATACAGGTAGTACCCGTGGGCCGGGTTCATGACCCGGGTGGGGACTATACGTCATCAAGTATGGACATTCTTTCCTTATTAGAATTCCCCGTTTTCAGCCAACTATTTTCCCAGTATCGTTTTATGTGTTTGATTACTTATGTTAGTTTAAGAGCCTAAGCCATATACATTCATGACCAGTGTCACCTAGTTATGGAGGTACCATAACCATAACACTAGAGGCACCAGTGTTATGACTTCCCCACGGCCAAGTGTTTGCTTGATAGTGGTAGTAATACGTCTTTTTGGAAAAAGAGCGTAATTAGGGTAAGTACGACGGTTTAGGAAAAACGTGCACAAATGACCCAAAAATGAGTTCGTTCTCAAGGAGGCTAGTGTGTTGTGTAAGAATTGATTAATGATTGTGATTATGTTGATGAAGAAAGAAAAATGGAAAAGAAATTAGAAAAGAAAGACGGTTACGATTATGAATTACACTAAGACGAAAAGTCGTGCACGTAAAACCGTAAAAAGTGACTAATTTTAAAAATTAACCTAAAAATTCTTAGAAAATTACAATAAATCCTAAAAAATGTAATTAGAGTTTACAAAAAATCAAAAATCACTCAAACCTTTTATTTAATTAAATATAAATTTTTAATGCTAATTAAAGCCTTAAAAATCAATTTAATTAACAACAAGCCCAAAATGAGATTTTTTAACTTGTAAACCTCTAAAATGACTTAACTAAATTAAAAATAATTTTCAAAATTTTAAAATTAATTAAAACTATTAAAAAATGTTTAAAAACTATAAAAACTTAAAATAATTCTAAAAATTAATCTAATGACAATAAAATTAATCTAAAAATTTTAAAATTCCTAACTTAATGTATTTAAACTAGGAAAAATGAAAACTTGCAGAAATCTAACTTTTAATTTTTAATAATAAAATAATAATAAAATAATAATAAAATAATAATAAAATAATATTAAAAATCCAAAATTTATAAAAAAATCTAAAAAGTTGCAAACTGGTTTATTTTAACCTAATTGAACATAAAATGAACTTGAAATACCAAAAATACCCCTATTGGGCCTTTAAATGGACCAAAATGAAAAACAGTCCCTTAATGGGCTTAGATTTAGCCCAATAAGAAAAAGTCCACAAAATGGCCCAAAAACTCTAGTTAAGCTTAAAACTCAATTTTAAACACAAAATTTCAAAGGCCCAAAAGCTGAAAGTCATCTTATCACAGCTTATTTCAAAACAGCTTATTCTTAATGGGCTTTTTGGCCCATTAAGCTATAAGCTGATGCCATTAGCTGAAATTTGACACACAACCTTCTCTTGACCTAATTAAGATGTTTGTAAAAAGAATTTTTGAATAAGCCCAAGAAATAAGCCTGAAATAAGCAAAAGCTCTCTACACAAAATGACAAAATAGTCATTTTCGAGTTCTAGGCCACTTCAAAAGCTGATTCAACTTGCAAAAGGTTTTAAATCACTTAAATAAGCTTAATAAAAAAAATTTCCCAATAAGCACACTTAATAAGCTGAAATAAGCAGTAAGCTGATTTTGAAAAAGACAAAATAGTCGTTTTCTAGTCAAAAGCTAAAACCAAAAGCTGTAAACTACCAGACTGACTTATAAGCTCAAAATAATAAGACCTATTACAAAAATAAGTTGTTGCACATTGGAATAAGCTAGAATGAACAAGAAATAAGCTGAATACCAATTTGTACTAGCAGTGGCTAGCAGTAGGGGAAAGGAGTTCCCACTGCTTTGACTTTTTGACTTTGATTTTTAGAGAATTTTACTTGGTTTTGTTGGACAATCAAGGCACCCTTACAACCAGTGGGTTGTAAGGAGTCATAAACAATCAAGAAAACACAATTACACTCAGCCAAATGATACAGTTTAATCAATTAGTCCACAGATATGATCCAGACATGTAATAAGCAGATTTGGTGGTTATAAGCTACTTTTAAGCTAGTATAAGCCTACCAAACTTAACCAAAAGCACACAACATTAATAACAGACTTAGTGACACACAAATAAACTCAATTCCAGCAAAGATTCCAACTTATGAACAAGATCTAAGCACAAACACTTACTGATGAACAAAGATGAACACAAGAACAATTTTTGCTGATCTACTTAACACCAAATCCAAATTCAAGGCCTTAGATTTATCACTCAGGTTGCAAATACTATGAATAAACACTTGTTAGCCCTAGATTAACATGCAAACTTGGTGTGCACAAGATTTCAAAGCAAAACAGTAAGTTTTCAAGATTTTATAGCCAAATGTTTGATTAGGTGATTCAAAGCACAAGATATGCAGATATCAGAACACAAGCACCTTAGCAACAAATACAATCTCAAACAATACAACAATACCTACTAAAACTCATGCAGACATGAACCATAGACAATCCCAAACACCCTTTTAACTTTTTTAAAACCAAATTTAACAAAGACAAAGTATTCTCAAGATTGATTTAAGCCCAAATAAGCATCATAACAACCAACTTATGAATCAAGAACCAATTTGCAGGCATAAAAACACACATACACCAGCAAAATCACAAAATCACTTAGAACACCCTTTTTATCAGATTTTCAAGGAAATAAGACAAACCTCATGAATGTACATCCACACTCACGTATGTTTGAGCTTATGTGGTAGCTTAACAACCACAAGCTTCCAACAAGCTGCTAAGAACAACAAGATTAGTAACACACAAATTATATAAAACAGAAAATGAAAATGACCAAGATCTTTTCAAGCTTGATTCCCCACCCCTTGATTCTTTCCAAACCACAAGCCTCACAACACCTTGATAAACTCTTAACCAGGGTGATATGATCAACTTCTAGCCCAAAAAGTTCAAGTGTTTAAACAAGGACTTAAAAACATCAGGTTTTTGGAAAACTTGAAAAAACTTGCACAATCTTTAAAAACAAACTTTCAAACTTCAAACTCACAAACATATATCAATAACAACAGAAAGTAAAGGTTGGAACTTGGAATTCGTCACAAAATCAAACACTTTTTTCATTCACTAGAAACAAAGGCTTTACAGATTTTTGACCAAAGAAAACCAAGAACAAAGAACTATGTTGTGATACTAATGCCTTATATAGGCTACATGAAACCTAAAAATGTTGAAAAACAAAGGAAAACCCTAGTGGTAAATTTCCAGAATTACCCTTGAGGTTTTGAACTTTTTGTTGACTGAATTTGACTTGGGGCTTGATACATGTGACAATTCTTTTTGTTATATGATCTTGGACGTCCAAATAGTGCGTAGGAATGAAGCATGATCATGGCACGTTAATTCTCTGGCTAGTCTTGTCTTCATGTGAGTTCGTGGGTCAGGGGAGGTAGCATGTGACAAAAGAGGTGATGAGGTGGCTTGTTTAAGAGTTAGGTTATGATTAAGATGACCTTAATCATAAATCTGGAGCTAATTGAGGTTTAATTCATCATGGTTAAGGAAAGCCCAAATCTGGTTATGAACACTTAAGAACATGATTTTGATCTTGATTGGGTTTTAAATAAGTGTTAAGGCGCCAAGTTTAACTTAATTATTATTAAGTTAAACCTGTGGTAAGTGGATTGATGAGGTGGCTGATTGGTGAGTTCTGATTGGGTGTGGAGAGTAAGTGGGGCACGTGGCGGATGGTGGTTGGTCTAGGTAAGGTTTTTTGTCTGCTAGCTTTAGTCCCTTGTTTTCTTTCCACTCTTCATTTTAGTTGAAACTTGCAACAACGCCCATATCCTTTGTTAACAACTTTTGTTTTTCACACTTATGCCCCAAAAAGTTTCCAAAAGATATTTAAAGGACTAGTTTTGTCATTTCTTGATATTTGAAGGACCAAACTTGTTCTTTCTTGTATCTTGAAGGTCTTTATGGTATGTTTGACTTTGAGGAGGAATAATATTGACAATTTAGTTTTGTTGAGGGACTAAACTTACAAATTCTTCAAAGTGGAGGGCCCTTCTTGTACAATCTTCATTTCTTCAAGGACTTTTCTTGGAAAATCATCATTAGGGCTTGGTTCATTGTGAGGCTTCGTTTCCCGTGTTCGTTTTTGCTTGTTTCTTATGATCTTTTGTCATTTTCTCAGTATACGTACCTAAAATACACATGTAACAAACACAAGCATATATTTGGCATATTTCATGATATTTAATGCATTTTAAGCCTATTTTGGACGATGAGACTATGTATAAAAGCAGTCTCATCACTCCCCCATACTAAACCATTGTCGTGCCCTCACGCAATGCTAGAATAAAGTATCGTAGCATCTCCAAAATTCATTTTTATGCACTTTTATTGAATGATAAACTTACTACACTACTACTATTACTACTACTTGCGTTTTGGACATAATGTATGATTTTCATCACAAAATGGGACGTTTAGGTTCATAGAACAAGAACACGTGAATGCTTCGTTAGAAATAATTTCGTCGTCCTCGATTTTCACCCCAATTCCATGCCAAGCGTGCAACGAGATCATTTTCATTATACGTTAGTAATGCTAACACTACTCATATGCCCTAATCACGTACTTATCCTCCCATTTTCCTAAGTTGTATCTCTTATATTTTATTTTTGTCTTGAATGTTCACGAGGATACATTTTTTACTTATGCGATGATAGAGATTTAGGTCTAAAAATAGAGTCATAACGGTGTAACCAAGACCACGATGTCAAAAAAATTAAGTCAACAAGAAGGATCGATAAACACGGTTTTATAACGGTTTTGAACATGAGACTTATTACCAAGACTTTTATACGCCCCCTAACGGATGGGCCTTATTATCATAGGTTTACCTCAATCTTTTATTCAACTTCGCCATGAAGCTTTTATTATGACTTCGGTCTTGCCTTGCCTTTTATTTAACCTCGCCATGAGGTGTTTATTAGCCTAATATAAAGTTAAGGAATCGAAGCTAAGTGCTCAACACGCACGGTTGAGTCAAAAAATACTCTTATTCTCGCCATCGGAAAATCTACATTCGTGTCTTCAAACACTTATAAAACATGAGAAAAATTTTAAAATTTTGCCATTTTTAGCCTTATTTTGCAACAAAACGATAAACAAAAGGTAAACTTTGGAAAGCGTGAAGGTTTGGCAAGGCAAGTATCTATTCACCCCCCCATACTAAAGTTAAACATTGTCCTCAATGTTTCGAGTCTAAGGGTTGGAAACCCCCATACTAGAGACGAAGTCGAATGCCTAATCTAGAATGGAAAGGGTGTAACCGTTAAATTTAAAGCCGTTTATGAAGTGTGTTTTAAACCTAAGGTTATAACATATAAGGATATATCATGTGTGGATATCGAGAAATTCTTCAAAGCAAACGATCGAGTGCTCCCATAAAACGAACACGAGAGGCTCCAATCGTGAAGATCATGATCATCTAAAAACAACAATGCACAAACAACCACGGAACAAAAGTTGGAAGGGCACAAATCTCCTTAATAAGTGTGAAACACTTATCCTTTTACCACTTAATTATAATAATAACCAAGCCAAAACGTGTATTTAGAATCGTAAATGTCAGAATTATGCGTTGTTTGTGTTTTTATTGTGTTTTAGGACCAAAATGTGAAAAGGGAAGAAACACGGGCTTTCAGGGATTTTATCAAAGAAAAAGACAAAGACGAAGTCAAAAGATCAAGAGTGCAAAAAGAACGGAAGTCAAAGGCCTATTCTGAAGAATTATCGAAGAAAAAAAGTCTAAAGACGGAAGTTTAATGAAGTCGAAGAACTCAAGTCTAATAAATGAAGAAATTATAAGACGAGTTAAATTTATCTATCGACAAATCCCGAGACAAAGTCGAGAACACATAGAATTTATAAGAAGAAAAGACGAGAAGAAGAAGAAAGCATCAACACATGTTAATCCTCCTATAAATAGTGAACTTAACCTCATTTGTGAGGTGTTAGCTAATTTAACAAATTAGTTCTCCATTTTCATATTGTCATTTTAATACTTGTCATTTATTTTTCAAATTAATTCAAGTAAGTGTTTAATTTGTGTTGTTGAATCTTTATTTTTAATCAAGCTTTTCATTATTCTCATTCTACCTTTCTTGTTTGGTTAATCTGTATACTTGTTTGCTTATTGGATTATTGCTTATTTGATAGTTTTGGTTTTAATTAATTAAGTGGGTTTTATAGTTTTTATTATTTGATTCGAATAAAGTTGGTTGATTTGGTTGATTTGGTTGATTTAGTGTTTGTTAGATCTTATTTGGTGTTTTAATTAGCTTATTTCTTAGATTATTTAGCTTCTTTTTGGTTTCCTAGAATTTAGGACCGGGTTTAGGAATTCTTGTGATTATTGAGAAGTTGTCCCGAGGGTTTTTGTTTATTCCGAAGTTAGCTTTAAAAATTACTCCGAAGTTAAATAATTTCCAAAATTCCGAAGTTCATTTTTACAAAAATTCCGAAGTTCATTTTAACAAAAAATTCCGAAGTTCATTGTTTCCGAAGTCACTTCTCAATATTGGTATTTAGCTAAGTCACTTCTCAATATTGGTATTTTGCTAAGTCACTTCTCAATATTGGTATTTTGCTAAGTCACTTCTCAATATTGGTATTTTGCTAAGTCACTTCTCAATATTGGTATTTTCCAAAGTCACTTCTCAATATTGGTATTTTGCTAAGTCACTTCTCAATATTGGTATTTTGCTAAGTCACTTCTCAATATTGGTATTTTTCTAAGTCACTTCTCGATATTGGTATTTTTCTAAGTCGCTTCTCAATATTGGTATTTTGCTAAGTCACTTCTCAATATTGATATTTTCTGAAGTCACTTCTCAATATTGGTATTTTTCTAAGTCACTTCTCAATATTGGTATTTTGCTAAGTCACTTCTCAATATTGGTATTTTGCTAAGTCACTTCTCAATATTGGTATTTTGCTAAGTCACTTCTCAATATTTTTAAAGTAGCCACGTAGTCCAATTTCTTTCTTTTTCGTTAAGTAAATTTTATTTTTAAGTCGAAGTTTATTTTTATTGCCAGTTTTATTTTTATTAATTGTTTCGTTTTAATTTTCGTATTAATATTTGCCTTGTTTCTTTATTATTAGTAATTTGTCTCTAGTTATTTTTAATATTTTTCGCATTTACTTTTTAAGTAGATATAGACAACGACATTTTCTTTTTACTGACCAAGAACAACTGAGTCACAC
Source organism: Glebionis coronaria (assembly GCA_025667525.1). Classification (NCBI taxonomy): domain Eukaryota; kingdom Viridiplantae; phylum Streptophyta; class Magnoliopsida; order Asterales; family Asteraceae; genus Glebionis; species Glebionis coronaria. The sequence continues at coordinate 401,457,620 of CM046878.1, forward strand.
TTTAATCCGTGATCAATTCGATTAGAAATGAAGAACATTTTTCTTATTGAAAATCTAGTTATTAAAATGGCGCCGCTGCCGGCTCTTTTCGTGAAGATTAACGGTTTTTTGTGAGAGACGTGTTGGATTTTGGGATCCGTTCACTCGTGAACGTTATTTTTCGTGTAAAAAATTTTCAAAAATCCTAAAAATCAAAAAATTTCAAAAATCCAAAAACATTAAAAAAAACTCATAAAAAGCATTTCTTTTTCAAAGTTTTGCACCAATAAGATTTTATTTTTACGTTAACCATTATTTGTATATTTCTTTGCTATGTTTTTCTTTTGCAGGTGTATGTGTACTCGCTCATCGTCTTATTCTAAGCCTGAGACTTTTGAAGACTTAGACATGGCTGGTGTACACAACAATAATAATCCACCTCACCCCAATTTGAATAATAACAACCATGTCCTCCACCCGACCTTTGTACGACGGAGGAGCTTTGTCAACCAACAACGAATGGACGTGGAGGACCGATTGCGCCGATGCAAATCACGGCTCCGGAATTTTCGTTAAAGCATCACATGATCTAACAAGTTCAAAATACTTGTCCATTTCGCGGATTACCGGATGATGATGCCAACAAACACCTCGACAAATTCATTACCGTCACCCAAAGCATGAAATTGCCCGGTGTTACCATGGATTTTCTTCGCCTTTATCTATTTCCACACACTTCATCCCACCATGCCGAAAAATGGTTTGATCATCTTCCGAAGAATTCAATTCATACATGGGACGAAATGACTCAACGATTTTTGTCACGCTACTTTCCACTATCCATGGTAACGAGCCTTCAGAATCAAATTAGTGGTTTCACGCAAGAACCTGAGGAATCACTTTTCGATGCTTGGGAACGTTATAATGTTTTGATCGATCGATGTCCTAATCATAATATGCTCCCCGTCACTTTGATTGATACTTTCTACAATGGTTTAACTTTTCGTGATCGTGATACGACTAATGCAGCCGCCGGTGGCACATTTATGAAAAGAAGACCCGAGGAGTGTAGAGAGCTTATAGAGAACATGACCACTCATCACAAAAATTGGGATTCATCCGCATCTTCAAGGAATAACCCGAGAGTCAATGTTTCTTCGACTTCATCAAACCCCGAGATGCGGCTCATGGTAACTATTTAACGGAAAGCTATCAAGCCCGACCTCAAGGTGATCGTAACTTGCTAAGTTATCGTTCCAACAACTTTCTTTCACCCGGTTTTTCTCCTCAAAACCACAACCCCAACAATTTTAATAGAAGCAATCAAAACAAACCTCGAGCTTCTAATCCCTATCACCCACCCGCTCAACAAGCACCACAAATCACTCCACTCACAACTTATAATCATGTTATTGAAACTTTCATGAGGACCCAAGGAGAGGTAGTTAAGAATCTTCAAAGCCAAATCATCAACTTGAAAGGAGATATCACTAAACAAGGGAATGATATTCGAACCGAGCTTAGACATGATATGCAAACTTCTTTAAGCAATCAAATGAATGATTTGAGGAATATGATGGCTAGTTTCTTTCAAAGTACTCAACCCTCTACTTCGGGCTCTCTTCCTTCTAATACCGTCACCAACCCAAGAGCGAATGTGAGTGCTATTACTACACGCAGTGGAGAAACTCTAGTAGGACCATCTACCCCTTCCCTAGTTACACCATCTACACCTCCTCCACCCCCATTTATCCCTCCTAATTCCATGCCTAGTACTAGTTCTACATTACCGTCTCCACCTCTTACAGAAGAAGTATCAAAGAAAAACCCTTCACCATCCAAACTTTCACCCTCTCAACCCTCAACATCTAAATCTACACCTACCACACCGTCACCTTCTACACCTACACCAGCTAAACCCAGTATCCCTTATCCTTCTCGGTTAGACAAGTGCAAAGTGCTCACAAAAGAGGATGCTCAAGTTACTTCCTTTTTGAAGATGATTACACAAATGAACTTTAACATTAGCCTCGTTGAAGCACTTGTCCAAATGCCGAAATTTGTGAAAGCATTCAAGGAATTGCTTAGTAAGAAGGAGAAGATGGCCGAGTTTATTAATACTCGATTGAATGAGAATTGTTCTGCAGTCCTTCTTAAATAACTTTTGGAAAAACTTGGAGATCCCGGTCGTTTTGTGCAACCATGTACTTTTATCCAAACCAAAGAATTTACTGCCTTAGCCGATCTCGGGGAAAGTATAAATTTGGTGCCATTAAGTGTTTGGAAAAATTTATCATTACCCGATCTTACACCAACAAAGATGACTCTTGAGCTAACAAATCGAACTCTCGCTTACCCCGTTGGTATTGCCGAAGATGTGTTTGTTAAGGTTGGTACCTTCACTTTTCCGGTCGACTTTGTTGTTGTTGATTATGAAATAGACCCTCGTATTCCGTTAATACTTGGACGACCATTCTTAAGAACCGGAAAAGCTTTAGTCGATGTTGCCGAAGGTGAACTCATTCTAAGAGTCGGGAAAGATGCACAAGTGTTTAAAATGGGGAAGATTACAAACAAGTTCAATGGAAGAGAATCGGCGAATATGATTGATGTGCTTCAAGACGAGCTTGATACAACTCCTTTGGAAAGTAAAAAGCTTGATGATTTTGTCGTCTACAACAACCCTCTTTTCGAGCCTATCTATGATAATCCACTTTTTCAAGAAATGGTGGAAGATTCTGAAGATCCTCTCTCCAATTTCGATACCCCACCAATATATGATGATGATTCTAGTTCAGATGTGGATGATTATGATGATTTTTCTTCAGAGTATAAAGACATGCCAACTTATGATGATTTTGATGATGTTGATACTCTTTCGAGTGATTCTTCAAATGATAACCTTGCTCCTACTTTTGATGATGATCCTTCGCCAACAATGTTTGATCCTACTTTGGATGATTACTCATTTAAGGAAGATTTTGCTACTTTCCTTAATACATACTTCCCCAATGAGAATGATTCTCCTCCTTTGGACTTTGATTTTGGTTTTTTATCCTCCTTCGGATATTTAGAAACCCGTTTCAAAGGAGAAGAAATCGAACGACACCGACATCCGCAGTACTTAGGTTTTGACACCTCTCTTTCCACCTTCGTCGGATGAGATTGTGCGATTTATGAGCGGATCTTCTTCAAGTTCTACTGAGCCTGAGTCTTATTTTCCCCTAAAGGAAAAGGTGTTCGATCCGAGTATCACACTTTTTAAGCCATCTCAGTATCCATCTGATGAAATAAAAGGAAAGATTTTTCGAAACAATGGAGATATGCTTGTACTTCATCATACTTTCCACCACCGTGCTCAAAAAATACTTAAGGGAACCTTGCCTACTCTTCTTTTGCTTGCCTTGTTCACCTTAAGCCTGTGCTATTTGATGGACGAAAACCATGTATTTGACCCCGGTGGAAGTTCTTCAAGGTTCTTACCATGCTAATCAAGGTCGAGTCAGGCTCACGACTCGGTGAACAAAAACAAGCGCTTCTCGGGAGGAAACCCGAGTATCTATCCTTTTTATCCGTTTTATAATAACTGTAGGGGGAACCCTAGTATGTGTTTGTTGTCTTCTTTTTTATGATGTGCAGCGATTCAAGCTTTCAAAGATCCATTCTTGATGACTTTTGACGACATGTGATCCCGTGTATCCGTCTTCCCGGTTCTATCCCAAACTCTTTTGATTCACTATTTTATATTCTTCAATATTAAAATAGGAATCACTTTAGTTGTCTCTTCCTTAGCAAGATTTAAACAACGTGCAAAATGTCCTAAGTGTAGGTGGTTTTATTCCCACATGCTTAAACATTGAGGACAATGTTTATATCAAGTGTAGGGGGACTTCTATCGAAGTTAAGTGGGCTTTTCCATGAATTTGTCCTCATTTTAACCGGAAAATTGATTTTTCGACATTTTTCAAAAATTTTAATCTATTTTGGCCTAGTAGTTTTTCCTTTGTTATCGTTATTTTTCATTGCTAGAATAAATTTGAATAAAATGGTTTTAATAAGTTTAGATTTCTTTGATGTATTTTTCAACGTCATGAATCTTTTGACTCAACCCGAGTTTACTTATCCAATTTTACTCTAGCTAGTATCCTTAACGTGTTTAAATCAAGTTTTGCTAGGCTTTTTGATTGTAGAGTTTTTGTATACCCTTTAGGAAAAGAGTACCAAAATAGGGAAAGTATTAAATACGATGGTTTAGGAAAACCGTGTACAAATGACCCTTAATGAAGTTCAAGTTCGTTTCCCAAGGAGGTATATGTGTGTGAATAAAATGTAGCAAGATTTGAGATTAATATTGGTTAGAAGGGGATGAGAAAAGAGGATGACGAAGACGTGAAATTAATTACTACTACGACTACACGTAAAACCGTAAAATGAGCAAAAATAAAAATTAATTCTAAAAATTACCAAAAATCAAAATAGATAAACTAAGAGTTTACCAATGATCAAAACTTTTTCAAACCTTTTAATTAATTAAATATTAATTTTTAAATGCTAATTAAACCCCTAAACATCAAAATAATTATCAAAAAGCCCAAATAGAGATTTTTCAATTGGTAAACCTCTAAAATGGCCTAAAAAGAACTAATAAAAACTATTTAAAATGATTTAAAAACTATTAAAACTTAAAATAATTATAAAAGTTAATCTAAAGATGATAAAATTAATCTAAAAGTTGCAAAATTCCTATTTTAATGTATTTAAGCTAAGAAAAATATAAAAAGTGAAAAAATGTGAAATTTGAAAAAATGTGAAATTTGAAAAAATAATAATAAAATAATATTAAAATAATATTAAAAATCCAAAAATTCTAAAAAATTCTAAAAACTTGCAAACTAGTTTATTTTAACCTAAGTAAACAGAAAATGAAGGTAAAAAGACCAGAATACCCCTATTGGGCCCCCAAATGGGCAAAAATCAAAAACAGTCAAGCTTAATGGGCTTTTTAGCCCAAAAAGTCAAAATAAGCCCAAATAACTTGGAAAGGCACTATCTGACTCAAAATTTAATTCTAAACACAAAACTCTGAAGGCCCAAAAGCTGAAAGTGAGCTTATCATAGCTTAATGAACAAACAGCTTATCCTTATTGGGCCAATAAGCCCATTAAGCAATAAGCTAATGCCATAAGCTCTAATTTGACACACAACCTTCTTTTGGGATACTAAAGAGATCTGTAAAAAGAAATTTTGAAAAAGCACACTGAATAAGCCAGAAATAAGCAAAATAGAAATCCACTAAACGACAAAATAGTCGGGCTAGAGTTCTAGGACGTTTCAGAAGCTCTGGTTTGTTGCAAAAACTCACAAATAGCTTAACTAAGAATAAACAATCAAGAAAATCAAAAAAAGCCAAGTAGAATAAGCTGTGAGAACCAATAAGCTGGCTGAAAAAGCCAAATAAGCTATTTTTCTAGCAAAAGCTTAACCAAAAGACTTGTAACCTTCTAGACTTGTTATTAAGCTGAGAAAAATGAGTTCTATTAAAAAAAAGCAAGTTGTTGCATGTACCAATAAGCAAAACAGATTCAATAAGCTATGTGACCAAGTTTGACCAAAAGTCAAACGCTGACAAAAGAAAATCAAAAGCTGACAAGCACAAATTAGACGTTGACAGACTTAATGAAGTGTTGAGACTTGTTTTTCACCCTGCTGGTCAAGGCTTGAGTACAATCCTTGTGAATCAAGGCCTACCAGTTGAGTAGACTTGATGAGTTTTGGCACAGATAAGCCAATAAGCCAGTAAGCTTATAAGCTATCAACAAAGCAATCCAAGTAACCAAATAACCTCACAAGCAGCACACAAATAGGATCCAAGCAACAAGACAACAATCCTTACACTAGAAATACCAATGCAAACACCAAATGAGGTGGTCACTTTGCTGATGCAGATGACCACTTCAGCCAACTTTGATAAGCTATAACACACCTTATAAGCCACCAATTTCAACAACCAGATAACCAAAAGATATTTTATCACCCAAAATATTCCCAAACCTGATTTCATCCCTTAGATCCAACTAACAAAGAAGTTATTGGATCTGATGTGTTTGACCAATTCCAAAACACTTTTATCAAATTTTTGCAAAACTTGGATTCCCTTTTCCAAACTTTCAGAAACTTAACCGATGACTAAAACTTGTTTCAAATGACTTGTTTAGACTTCCCAAACCCTAAGAACCAAGGGCACAGGGCCACAAGGCCTTATGAACCAGTAATCCCAAACAGTCTTTAATCCACAACTTTTCAAAGCAACTTGTGATTTTTAAACACAACCTACTGATTTTATCATTCGATTAGCTACACTAGGTGACAACTAACAGATTGCAACCATAAAACACAAAGCACAAACACAAAATCACCAAATCACATACCAAGTCATAAAACAGACAATAGTATGAAATTTTTAGGGAAACTTAAACAAGGGAGTATACCTGTCCTCCACAACATCCTAGGAGGACCAGCTATGCTCCTTGGACCTTGTTCAACAACTAGAACAAGACCAAGGTACTTCAACAAGAAAGATGGATGACTGCCTTGGTTGATGTTTCAAAGCAGAAACTCAAGGGATTGATTTCTTCAACACAATGAACAAACAGCCCAACCAAATGCCCTAATCCCTTCACAAGCTTGGTGTAAACAAGCTTGTAAGAGCTTATAGCTTTTAGTTTAGGATTAGTACAACAAAATAAGAAAATTCAGAAACCACTTTTCAAGCCTTTTCAAACTTGAAAACCTTACCAAATATAAACGTCCTTGAATCAAATGATTCAAGCACACTTATAACAACAAATGGAACTCAGAATCACCTTTAAACAACACCAACTTTCAAAAACATAAAAAGGAATTACAATTTTCTCAAATACCAACTTTTATAAATTTCAAAAAGGAATTACAAGTTTAAAAGGTAAAACTGGAACAAAGGGACTCTCACAGGTTGAGGTCTCCTTTTATAGGCAAATGCATACATAACACTATTCATAAACCATAGATGTGAATTACCCAAATTATCCTTGAGTGCTTCTAGACGAATCCTTGATATGAGCTGTCCAATTTGATCAAAATCGTTCAAAATAACTTGCTAGTTAAGCAGAGAGTCTAAGCTGTTGATCTTGACACGTGTCCTTACTTGGAGAGGAAGTTGGCATGTGATAGGTGGAACGGGTTTGGGTGTGGGGTCCTTGGTGAGTGGAGAAGAGGGATTTTATTGTTAAGATGGGTTTCTGCATGTGTGAATCACACGGGGGAACTCCCAATTTCATTTTACCCTTTGTTGGTAAAAAGTAAAATCCGGGTTCATACGTTCTACAGTAAGTTCTTTTGATCCGTTTTCTTAGGGAAAGATTTGTTTGGCGCGTGTTTAGGAGTTTAAACTTCTAAATAGGCATCTTTGGTCCTTGTTCTTTGGCAAAAGGTGTATAACATGTTTTCTGCCAACAAAACTTCATCCCCTTTGTTAAATAAGTTTTCATCTTCCCACTTTTGGCACAAAACTTTTCCAAAAAGATATCAAGGGTTATTTTTGCCATGTTTTCATATTTGAAGGACTGATTTTGGACTTTATTGATCTTTAAAGGTCTTTAATAGATGTTTGCCTTCATTAGGGACCATAATTGACAATGTTGAATAGTTGAAGGACTAATCTTGCCATTTCTTCAAAGTTGAAGGAACTTTTTGCAAATTTGAAAAACTTAAGGGACCAAACTTGTAATTATGACTTCACAAGGGTTTTAAGTGTCATTTATTCATTCATTGAGGATCAATCTTGCATATCTTCAAGTCTTCAAGGGTAAATCTTGGATAATTCATGAACTAGGGCCCGGTTCTTTGTACGGCTTCGTTTCTCATGTCCGTTTTTCCTTGTTTCTTGTGATCTTTGTCTTTTTCACGATATCCATACCTAAAATACACAAGTAAACAAACACAAGCATATATATGGTATTTTATGACATTTTTATGCATTTAAAGCCTGAAAAGAACGATGAGATCATGTATAAATGCCATCTCATCACTCCCCCATACTAAGCCATTGTCGTGCCCTCATGCAATGCTAGAATAAAGTATCTAAGCATCACCAAAGTTCAATTTTATTACCCTTTATTGAAAAGTAAAAGACTTGCAACAATACTACGAAGATGTGTAAAGACATAATGTATGATCTTCATCACTAATGTGACTTTTAGGGTTAAGGAATAGAAACAAGTAATGTCCCTTAGAGTAAATCTCGTCATCCTTGATTGTCATACATTCCATGTTAAGTTCAAAAACGAGATCATTGTTGGTACAAGTCACAATGCTAACACTACTCATACGTCCGAATTGTGTAATACTTTTTCTCCCCGCAATCCTAGTTATTATAAAAGGAAATGGGTTACTAGCATTTTTTAACTATTTGTCATGGATCACAAGTGATTCATATTGACTTATTTGAGTATTTATTTGTTAGCCCTATATTTTATATAGTCGAACAAGAATGTAATAGGTCATCTTAGTTGTTAAAAGGTCTTGTATTGTAATAGGTTAGTCGGGAAAACCGGGCTTGGACTTTAAGCTAATATTGTATAAGTTAGGGGCGTAAGCCCAAAACAAAGCCAAGCCCGGCCTAAGATGAAGCCCACAAAGGCCTTAGTGCCGTGGGGTATATAACCCTCTTTCACATGTGAAAGAGGGTGTTGGTTCATTTCATTAAACACATAGTTTTAGTGTAAACCTTCCATTTCTCTCTCTACTTTCTCTTTCTACTTTTCTTCTCTTTCTCTCTCTAAGAATCTTGTGTTATGGATTGATTAGGAACAACATTTGGTATCAAGAGCCTATAGTGGATAGGTGATTAAAGATTCGTATGTGGTGTTCTTGATTTTTCGTGGCTTCTTTGATCCATATCTCACGTCCCATCTTTCTTTTTGTGTTTTTATGGTCTTCTCTTGATACAAATCATATACATACTTGTAGTAGTGATTTGGGTATCTTGGTTTTGGCTAAAACACAAATTTTTTGGATCAAAAGTTGCGAAATTTCTTGTTTTTCTTCTTTCCGAAATTCAAGCAAGAGTCACCATCGGAAAGTACAATCGTGTGGGATTTGATCGCAATAATCTTAGGATTCCACTTTGCGATCACTGTATTGCGATACCTTATTCCGATCTGGATATTCCGATCGTGCATTGCGATCTGGGATTCCAACGGGTTGGTTTTTTAAGTCGTTACTCTGCCCAAATTGTCTCAGCCACATTCCGATCTGGACATTGCGACAGCATATTGCGATAGGACATTCCGATCTGAACATTGCGATAAGTCATTCCGATCTGAACATTGCGATAAGTCATTCCGATCTGAACATTGCGATAAGTCATTCCGATCTGAACATTCCGATAGAACATTCCGATCTGAACATTCCGATGGACATTTCGATGGATATTTTGTTTGAGTAATTTTTAGACTTAGCCACTATCTAGACTAGTTTCGGAACGTAGTTTACACGAAGTAAAATCAAATTTTTTCCCATGCGTGTAGAGAGTATTAACGGGTAAAATCAAATTTTTTCCCTACTAGTTTTTGGCTATTTCTAACTCAAATTCAAAATTTGGCGATACAAAATTTTTCGGCTTACCGTTTTATCAGACTGAGGAATTTATTGTCGGACTGAGGAAAAATTTTTGAATTTTCGGAATTTCAATTTTAACCACACATCATCACAACAAATCCACTAAGATCTGCAATTCATCCACAAGTATTCACCATGTCTAACAACAACATCAACATTGCAACTGCTAATCAAATTCGTTTGGAACAAGGTGGCAACGGTAACCCACCTGTGCTCACTGCCGGTTGCTACGTTCAATGGAGATCTCGTTTTCTTAGATTTCTCGATGGAAAAGAAAACCGAACTGCTCTTCGTCACTGCCTTGAGAACCCACCTCCAGTTTTTGAATTCAAACCAATTACAACACAGGCAGAGGATGGTACTTCATCAACTATACGAGCTATGGAGGATTTTGACACATGTTCTGCTGAGAAAAAGAAACTCCTCCAAGCTGAAGCTGATGCTGTAAATTTCATACTCACTGGAATTGATAATGATATCTATTCCACAGTTGATGCATGTCCTAATGCTATGGAAATGTGGAATGCAATTCATCGATTGAAGCAAGGTGAGTCAATCAATGTTCAAGATCTCGAGACTAATCTACTTTGGGAGTTTGGAAAATTCACATCTGAAGATGGTGAATCCATTGACTCATATTACTCGAGATTCTACAAAATGATGAATGAGCTTGTAAGAAATCAGTGCACCATCTCCAATCATCATGCCAATGTTCAGTTTCTACTTCAACTCAAACCGGAATGGCAAAGGTTTGTGACTTTGGTCAAACAAAGGGAGGATATCAAGACTATATCTTACCACAAACTTTATGATATCTTGAAACAACATCAGAATGAAGTGAATGAACTAAGGGCTGAAAAGGCAGAACGGTCTGCTAATTCTATTGCTTTTGTGGCTGCTACTTCAACAAAACCCGTTCCCCGTCAACAACCACCTACTCATTCCTCAAAGTCATCAAGCTCATCCTCCAAACCTCTAATTGCTGCTAAACACAAAGCAAAAGCAATTGTCCCCACTCCACCTCCAAAGTATGACACCGAGTCAGATGGAGACAGTGATGATGAACAAACTTCAAGGGACAAGAAGATTGAAGAACTCATGTCTTTACTCACCACAACTTATAAGAAGATCTACAAACCTACCAACAACAACCTCAGATCATCATCCAATGCTAGATATAAGGAAGTTGATCATGCACCTAGGTATGATCGTGAGGCTAGGTATGATAATCAGAGGATGTTGAATCAAGTTGGGGCTAGAGATACTGTAGGCACTCCGGTTGTGCAGAAGACTGGGATTCAATGCTTCAACTGTAAGGGTTTTGGGCACATGGCTAGGGAATGCAAGAAGCCAAAACGGGTTAAGGACTCAGGGTATCACAAGGAAAAGATGCTGCTGTGCAAGAAAGAAGAAGCAGGAATTCCACTCACAGCAGATGAAGTTGACTGGCGTGATGACACTGATGATGAAGCCGATGATCAAGAGTTAGAGGCACATTATGTGTACATGGCAAAGATTCAAGAAGTGATCCCAGAGACTGATGATACTTCTGGACCCATCTATGATTCTGAGCCACTTGAAAAGGTACCATCACATGATAACTATAATGTGTTTGCTAATGAACGACGGCATCCTGAGCAACCCGAAAGCATCAATGACACATATGTAATGGACACGGAGGATAGCAATATCTCTACGGATTCACAGCATATGTGTAATGATGACGGAAAAGCTGTTCAAGATACTGACTCGGATGAGGACCGTGATTTGCTTGTGTCTATTATTGATTCTTTAAAACGTGAAATTGATGAAAACAAAGAAGCTAATAAACGTTTGAAGCAAGCAAACACATCCTTAGCCGAGGAGATAGACAGGCTTAAAGAGTGTGATTATGTAAAAGAAGCTGATCGACGGGTTGCAATAGCTAATGGTTTGGTATATGAACGTAAGGTGCTCAACGAACAATATTGTTCTGAAGTAACACACGAAATTCATATGTCAAAACAGAAGATATCGGAACTTGAAGAACAACTGCTGCTACATAAACTCCAAATTACTGAATTAGAGTCGGTTAACAAAGAACAAACTGAGCTTTATAAAACTCGTGAAGAAAAGGATATTGAAAAAATTCTTGCTTTGGAAAAGAGAGTCGACACGTTAAACAACATTGTTTACAAAACGGGTCAGTCTATTCAAACTATGAATATGCTCAATAGAAATATGAAAACGAGTTTTGTCAAGCCTGAATATCTCAAGAAAGCTCAAAGTACCAAGCCTGCTCTTTATGATATCGGTTGTTATGTTGATAATCTTGCTCTTATGCTTTCCCCTGACTGCGACGAAATCATTCGTCAACAAGAAGAAAGTCGATCAAACTTAAGTGATTTAATAAACCTTTCTGATTCTAACAATCATATTAAGTTTGTCCCTCAAAAAGAACTTTCAAAAGAACAAAAGATGTATAATAGTGTTCCACCACCAAGTGATGAACCACAAAAGAAAGTTTCTTTAAAAAGGAGTTTCAAAAAACAATCAATTTTGTTAGAAAAGCGAATTTTGGATGAAAAACGTAAATGGGATGAGAAAAGCAAAAGTGTTCAGCAATTTGAGTTTATAAAACAAGGGGTTTTAAATTTGTACAAAGGTGTCGTCGACTATGAAAAAGTTTCTAGGGATACCATTTGGAATATTAAACCTAACCCACAAGTAGAAGTCGTCATCCAACAATGCATTGTTCCAACCATTGATGATCTTTCAAAAAATGTGGAAATGTTTTATAATGCTCTCACTGAGGAAATGTTAACTGATTTAAGATATGTCAAATCTCTTGAAGATGAAGTTGATTTTCTTCAAATTAAATTAAAGACACAAGAACACCAACTTTCTAACGAAATTGATCGACTTTCCAAGGAATATTTTTATGCTGACCATATGAATGCTATACTTGGTGTGTATACCGATCTGGATCAATATTGTCATGTAGCATGTCTAGTGTCAGAATCGGACGCGAAATGTCGCAATCTTGAAGTAGAGCTTTCGAAACAAATTCAGTCATATAACAAACTTTCGAAAAGTTTTTCTCAACTTGAGAAACACTCCATTTCTCTTGAACTTGCTTTACAAAAAGGTGAAAAATCTCATAATCATAAAAAGTGTCAAGAAATGTCAGCTTCTTCGTTTCGTCTACTAAATGAAAAAGATTTCGAAATAAATGATTTGAAAGCTCAGCTAAAAGAAAGGGACATTGCCATTAGTGAGTTACAGAAACTCATTGAGAAAATGAAAGGAAAGTCTGTTTTGGGTAAACCATCTGCCGTTCGTCAACCAAATGCGGTTAAATGCCCTAAAACATCTATTTTGGGACAACCCCCACAGACTTTGCCTAAGATAGGAAATGATAAGAGTACCAATGTGATAGCACCTGGAATTTATAAGATGAACACTAAGCCCACTCAAACTGGAACATCGCGGTTACCTCAGAATATTAAGAAAACTAATCAACGTGTGTCTTCTTCTACAGGAGTAATCCCCACTACTAGCGTTAGCGGACCACAGCTTAAGAGCAATAGAGTGCAAGATAAGGTCATGCCTAACAATAGTCAAGGAAAGAAGTTGGAAGTAGAAGACCACCGTAGGAATTTTAAGTTTTCTAAGAATAAAACGTCTGTAACTGCATGTAATGACAGTTTAAATGCTAAGACCTCGAATGTTGAATTTGTTTGTGTTGAATGTGGCAAATGTGTTCGTACTTTCAATCATGATGCTTGTGCTCTTAATTATAATGGCGTGAATACTAGAACTAGGAAGCCTATTCGTATGCCCACTAGTACTAGTAAACCCACAAGAACTTTGAACCAATCCACTGAGCAACCACTTAAGAAACTAAGTGCGTTAGAATCCACTACTCTACATAAACAAAGCAGATTAAAGAAGCTTTATGAGAACATGATTAGGACATGTACACGGGGGTATTCAAGATTTACACCACCCGGATACAAATGGGTACCTAAGACAACCCCCATTCTAATTGGGTCTATGAATGTTAGCTTGCCTTTAGAATCTAGGTCCACTACTATTTTGGAACCCGTTTCTATCAAGGGCTCCCATTTGTCAATTGCTACATTGTCTTCTAATTCTTCTGCAGCTCGTCGAACTCATCCTATTCATAATGGACTCCGGGTGCACAAAGCACATGACGGGCAATCTCAAGCTTCTCATTAACTTCGTGGAGAAGTTTCTGGGTACGGTACGGTTTGGAAATGATCAATTTGCACCGATACTCGGATATGGAGACTTGGTTCAAGGGAATATCACTATAAAACGGGTTTATTACGTCGAGGGACTGAATCACAATTTATTCTCGGTTGGTCAATTTTGTGATGCGGATTTGGAAGTGGCTTTTCGGAAATCTACTTGCTATGTTAGAGACTACGATGGGAATGACCTTCTTACAGGTTCTCGTGGTTCTGATCTCTACACAGTAACTCTTCAAGACACATCTTCAACAAATCCAATTTGCTTAATGGCTAAAGCATCATCATCTCAAGCATGGTTATGGCATCAACGATTGTCACATCTCAATTTTGACACCATCAACTTGCTTTCTAAGAATGATATTGTGACCGGTCTTCCTAAGTTGAAATTCGTCAAAGACCATCTTTGTTCTTCTTGTGAGTTGGGGAAAGCAAAACGGAAGTCTTTCAAAACAAAGACTACCCCTAGCTCAAAAGGACAATTGGAACTTCTACACATGGATTTATGTGGTCCCATGCGTGTAGAGAGTATTAACGGGAAAAAGTATATTCTAGTGATTGTTGATGATTACTCTAGATACACATGGACTTTCTTCTTAAGGTCCAAAGATGAAACACCAGAGGTTCTCAAAAACTTTCTCAAGATGATACAACGCAATCTTCAAGCTCAAGTCTTAACCGTAAGAACGGATAGGGGTACTGAATTTTTGAACAAGAACTTGCAATCTTACTTTCAAGAAGAAGGCATCGAACAACAAACGTCTATTGCTCGAACTCCTGAACAAAACGGCGTTGTCGAAAGACGGAACCGTACTTTGGTTGAGGCTGCTCGAACAATGCTTTCTGCTTCAAAATTACCGCTATTCTTCTGGGCTGAAGCAATTGCAACTGCCTGTTATACTCAGAATCGTTCTCTCGTTATCCCTAGACATGAAAAGACACCTTACCACATCATCAATGGCAGGAAACCTACTGTAAAATTCTTTCACGTATTTGGATCTTTATGCTACATCCTTAAAGACGGTGAGAATCTCGACAAGATGAAAGAAAAAGGTGATGCATGTATTTTTGTGGGGTATGCTACATTGTCGAAAGGATATCGGGTCTATAACAAGAGAACAAAGATCATTGTCGAAACAATTCATGTGAACTTTGACGAATTGCCACAAATGGTACTTGATCACAACAGCTCAAGTCCCGCACCTCAATGTCCAGCAATGGCACCTACACAAAACAGTGTACGTCCCGTGCAAGAATGTCAACAAAGTACTCCTACAGCAGACTCGACGGATACGACACATATGAATGAGTTGGTTGACTTATATGATCCTATGTTTGATGAATATTACTATGGAAACAATCAAGTTGTGTCAAAGCCTTCCGCTGTCAATACTGCTGATGCACCTGAACAAAATCAACAAGACACAACTGCCTCTACTTCAGCAACCGTTGCTCAAGAGACAATTCCAGTGGATACTCAACAAACTCAAGAAACTGTCATACAACCAACATCACCAACCGTCAATGCTGAAGGAGGAAACAACAATCAAGCAGTCGATGCACAACCTGACGATGAAGAATTTATCAATCCGTTCGGTACACCGGTACACGAAGTCGGAGAGTCTTCTACTCAACATGTTGATCCGTCCAACATGCATACATTCTACAAACCATATCCATCCACTCACCATTGGACACGTGATCATCCATTGGTGCAAGTCATTGGAAATCCTTCACAACCGGTTCGAACACGCAGACAACTCGAAACCGATGGCGATGTGTGTATGTATGCACTCACCGTGAGTTCAACTGTACCTACAAACATCAAACAAGCCATGACTGATCATGCGTGGATTGAATCAATGCAAGACGAAATTCATCAGTTTGAACGCCTAAATGTTTGGGAGCTTGTTGACAGACCCTATGGAATGTCAATTCTAGATTTCAAATGGATCTGGAAAAATAAACTTGATGAAGAACAAACCATCATCAAAAACAAATCTCGTCTTGTGGTTAAGGGATACCGTCAACAAGAAGGCATAGACTATGATGAATCATTTGCTCCAGTCGCTCGTTTGGAAGCAGTCAGGATATTCCTTGCTTATGCTGCACATAAGGGCTTCACGGTTTTTCAGATGGACGTTAAAACTGCTTTTCTCAACGGTCATTTGAAGGAAGAAGTGTATGTGAATCAGCCGGAAGGATTCATCGATCCTCATCATCCTGACAAAGTCTATCGTCTCAAGAAGGTTGTATATGGACTTAAACAAGCTCCAAGGGCATGGTACGAAGAACTTTCAAACTTCTTGGTGTCCAAAGGATTCTCCAAAGGTTCTATTGATCCTACTCTCTTTACTAATAAATATGGGGATGACATAATGCTGGTGCAAGTTTATGTTGATGACATTATTTTTGGTTCTACGAACCCAAAACTTTCAAAACGTTTTGAAAAATTAATGCACAGCAGATTTGAAATGTCAATGATGGGGGAGCTAAAATTCTTTTTAGGCCTCCAGATTCATCAATCCCCACGTGGTATCTTCATTAACCAAGCTAAGTATGCTCAAGAGATACTTAAAAAGCATGGTATGACCTCATGTGCTCGCGTTGGTACACCATTGTCGACCACATCCCTAGACGCTGACTTGTACTCATATCCCGTAGATCAAACGCGATATCGCAGTATGATCGGGTCACTTATGTACCTTACAGCCAGCAGGCCTGATATTCATCATGCCACATGCTATTGTGCACGATATCAAGCCAGACCTACACAAAAGCACCTCAAAGAGGTTAAACGGATCTTTCGGTACCTTAAGAATACCATTCACATGGGACTCTGGTATCCGAGGGAAACCGGTTTTCATCTAACGGCTTTTTCAGATTCTGATCACGCAGGTTGTCTTGATAGTCGTAAAAGCACTTCTGGTAGCATACAATTTCTAGGGGAAGACAAGCTTGTCAGCTGGTCGTCAAAGAAGCAGGATTGCACTTCGCTCTCATCAGCTGAAGCAGAATATGTGGCTCTATCCGCGTGTTGTGCTCAAGTCCTCTGGATGAGAACTCAACTCACGGATTATGGCTTCCACTTTGATAAAATACCTATGTATTGTGACTCAAAGTCGGCCATAGCCATATCTTGCAATCCGGTTCAACACTCCCGCACCAAGCACATCGATGTCAGATATCACTTCATCAAGGAACAAGTGGAACGCGGCATCGTGGAATTATACTTTGTCAGAACTGAGTACCAGCTGGCAGACTTGTTTACAAAAGCTCTATCGAAAGATAGGTTTGCGTATCTCGTTGGCCGTCTTGGTATGAAGTATATGACTCCAGACGACTTGGAGGTTTTGGCAAATGAAGCTGCTTGATATTCTCTCACAATGACTTCTAGGCGCATCACAGCTTAGAACTCGGACCTCAACTAAGGAAAGTTTATCTCGGACGATAACTTATCCTTCTCAACGAGAAATTCATCTTTCTCGGTCATGAGCTTCTCATAAAAACATTCAAAGTTTTTAAGTTCATGAAAACGATTTCTAAGTAAATGTCAGCTTAGAACTCGAACTTCAACTTAAGGAAAGTTTATCACGGATGATAACTTATCCTTCACAACGGGAAATTTATTTTTCTCGGTCATGAGACATTCACAAAACAATCAAAGTTTTGAGCTCATGAAAAACGGACCCGAAAGGGGAGTGTACGTTTCAGTGCGCTTTCCCTAAGCAATAGAAGAGAAGTCTTCTATACTGATTATTTTAAAACCGTTGAACACAATTTTTCAAGAATTTCTCAAAAGGTTTTTCTAAATCTTTCAAAATTGTGTGTTCAACACTCCCTTCCTCATAAGTGGTTTTTATATCTCAAAATTGTCATATGTTATTTTTGATCAATTTTTGAGGGGGAGCGTTTTAAAATCAAGCCTTTTAATGTTGTTGGGTACATCTCTAAAATTGTCATATTTTATATATCCAACACATTCCGAAAATGATATAAAATTGTCAAATGTAATATATTATATCGGAAAAGGCATCTCAACTCCGTACCTCAACATATTTTGTGGTGTCGTTTTTCTAAAATTTTGTCAAATTTTGTCTCAAGACACACATATATTGTTGAGGGGGAGCAACCCGACTGAAAATGTTCCATGATTCATGCGTGCACACATGTTTCTCTCCCAACGATTTTTCGGTAAATGTCATATTTTAATCAATTGGTATCTCTAATATTATATTTTTATATTAGAGATAGGGGGAGAAAATGTGATTAAAATGTAATATATCGCAACATGTGATCTTAAAGACTCAAGTGCAACTCTTTCCTTCACATGCCAAACTATTTCGTATATCGATGCATGTGTGTAGGGGGAGCTTTTCGGAAATGTAAAACTTTCAAGTGTTAAAAGTTTTGATTTTTATCAAGCACTTTGAATGGTTTTCAATGGTTTTATGGTTACGATCTTTACCCAAAACAACCTACTATCCACGACGGAACGATGGAGTCAAAAGGTGGTTTAGGATAGGAAACTAAGTCCTATGATCCAACCAGAACCGGAGGGATCTACCCAAGGACATTCCATAGCTAGAAATAGTTGTCCTTAGGAAAGATGGAGTGGAATGAAGCTGAATGCGGACCAAGTACTTAAGTTAGCACTGGAACAATCACAACAAGGTGCTAATGATGACGTATTGGTAAGCATTGAAGGAGTTGAATATTCTATGCAACTTAGGCAGAAACCGGGTCAATACATTTATTGAAGACAAGTCATCATGGACCCAGTGATGCAATGCACAACCCTTCCCAGCCATTCGAGTTTCTCTCAAAAGAAACTTGTCTCATTGTCACGGAGATCAACACGTATCTATTGACTTTCTCACTCCGAGTCAGTTAATATTGAAAAGGTGGCAGTCTGCTCCAGCCTCCGATTACCAAAATGCACTTATTGAGTCTAGAGCCAAACGAGATCAATTTACCATCTCATTAGGACACAATCGAGTCCTACGCATTATCCTTGTGATATTGCCAGAACATCTGAGTGATACGATTCACAATGAAGATGGAAATCCTGCTTGAGCCAGCATTAAACAAGCTCATGGTAGGTAACTTGTGCGATTCTACACGAATCAAACTTGTGAGAACTGGAAAGCAACTAAGTTTGGATTCTTAATTGATTCAAACTTGATTCCAGGTTTCTTCGCAAAATCCATGTAATCTTGCCAGAACATTCAGAGTGACACTCATTGGTGTTCACACTGACGAATGGAAATCCTTCCAGTGTCAACATCAAACAGCACTGCGGTAGGTAACTCGCAAGATTCTCTATGAATCAAGCTTGTGACAAACTGGAAAGCAACAATGGTGCGATTCTTTTAGAATCAAACTTGTTCCAGGAAATCTGAATTGACGACTCTAATCAGACGGATAATTTATCCTTATGATTTACTCTTTACGTTCGCAGTCTGCTTTGAGACGGTCGAGTAAAGAGAACTGGCTACTACCGCCGGGAAACCCTGTCAAGGAGGTTCTTAATCGAATCTACCTGATCACAGGTACGGTATTTAATACCGTTTAACGGTCTTCACCGACCGGAGGTAAAACGCTACCGAGTTAGGGTGAAATGTTCAAAGCCATTTCATCCGTGTCTATATATGTTGCTGCATATCAAGAAGGTGGCGTAGCTGTGCAACCAATGTCGATTCAGAAGTCACAAGAGCACAAGATGACGATAATCAAGATACCTAAGAATGTAAGAATGTAATAGGTCATCTTAGTCACAAGGAGTACAAATGAAGATCTCAAGCACTCAAAGTCAAATGACAAATGCTCAAGATAAAGATCACGAAAGCATGAAGGAACAAAGTTGTTACAAACAAGATCAAGACCAAGATACAAGACCAAAACAGGAAGATCTCCTCTACAAGAATGTATTCACTCAATCATCTTATGCTTTTTAAGCTTTTTAAGATGACCGATACATTGGGGGAGATTGTTAGCCCTATATTTTATATAGTCGAACAAGAATGTAATAGGTCATCTTAGTTGTTAAAAGGTCTTGTATTGTAATAGGTTAGTCGGGAAAACCGGGCTTGGACTTTAAGCTAATATTGTATAAGTTAGGGGCGTAAGCCCAAAACAAAGCCAAGCCCGGCCCAAGATGAAGCCCACAAAGGCCTTAGTGCCGTGGGGTATATAACCCTCTTTCACATGTGAAAGAGGGTGTTGGTTCATTTCATTAAACACATAGTTTTAGTGTAAACCTTCCATTTCTCTCTCTACTTTCTCTTTCTACTTTTCTTCTCTTTCTCTCTCTAAGAATCTTGTGTTATGGATTGATTAGGAACAACATTATTAGTCCGAAAGCAAAGTAGCACGATTTAATCGATAGTTAGCCGAAGGACAAAATCTTTTAAAACGGCTTCTCGTATATCTCCTTAAGTTCATATCTTGGCATAACTCGTTTCACGATTTGAGACCTTTCTCGGACCGATATTTGGCATGTACTTCATACTTCAAATCTTGGGAAGACGTTCTTGAAATTATGGTCTTCTCTTCATATTTTTGAATTTCTTCACTTGACGTTTTTGAGAGATTCTTCATACTAGGACCACGAATTCATCATTTTTCTTCAATCTTTATTCTGGACTTTGATATACAACGATCCGCCTCCTTTTAGGACTTGGATATGTTTATCGTCATACCTTGTTAGGGTCTTTTTGGATAGACTTTCTCCATGATCTTTAGGGGAGTAATTGTTTTTCGTCGTGTGTCTCGATCCTTCATATTGATTCTGGAATAATGATACTTCACATCATCTTGGATGTTTAGCAACAAAATAGAGCTCCTCATGCCTTGTTAGGGCCTTTTTGGATCTTCACCAATCTTCGCGTCCCGCTTCAATAAGTTATGCCTTGGCTATGAACTCTATTCAACCCCGTGCAACTTTTAAACGATCTTGCGCTAGAGGCTAAGTAACCTTTCAAATCGTACGACCTTACTTATTGCAATTATTTTTATTCCTAATGCATTGATCTCATGGGAAGAAAAAGCCACAATTAAAAACATATGAGTTTTTGAAAGAACATTTTCATGTTCTACGTTTAGCATGATTACTTGTCTAACTCTATCACTACTCGTTCTTCACTATATAAAGACCTCTAATTAAAGAGACTCGTGAATACTTAGCCATGCAAGTCAAAATTAAGCCAAATTTGGATTAGCTTTCATTAAGACTATATCAAAACAAAGTTTTGGGTTTTCAAGCCACCTATAGGATCTTGCACTTTCTTGGACTTTTTCAAGTTTAGAGAATTCATTTTATAGTTCCCTTGATAAGTGACTTTCTAGGATCAATTATAGGAACTTGTGAAAAGTTCTTGTTCTTAACCCGAATGAGCTAAGACTTTCGCGTTTTAAAGTTCCTTATATAAAAGTCTAGCAAAACTTGAATTGAGCGGGTTAAGGAATGTAAAGGGCTCCAAATGCCCATCAAGTCAAAAATTAGCTCTTATTCTACCCATCGGAAAATATACATTCGTGTCTTAAAAACACTTATGAAACTAAGAAAAATTTTAAATTTGGCCATTTTTAGCCTTATTAGCAACAAAACAAAACATTGAAAGTTGGAAAAACATGAGGGCATAGCAAAGCAAGTATCTATTCACCCTCCCCCATACTAAAAGTAAACATTGTCCTCAATGTTTCGAGTCTAAAGGTGGAGCACCCCCATACTAGAGACGAAGAGTCGAATGCTTAGGATCTAGCATGGAAAGGGTGATCAACAATATATCTAAAGCCATTTATGAATTATGCTAAAAGATAATTGTTAGAACAATAAAGGATATGTCATTGGATTCGTGACAAAAAACTTCTTCAAGCAAACGATGGAGGCTCACGTAAACGAACACGAGAGTCTTCAATCGTAGATGATGATGATGATCTAGATAACACAATCACAAACAACCACAAGACAATGAGTTGGAAGGGCACAAATCCCCTCTAATTAGTTATTAGTAAGCATAAATGGATAAGCATGGGATCTCCCCCACGAGGCACCTCGTTTTTGATTACCGAGTCATGAGCTCGACTCGATCCCCTCAAAATGTGAAAAATTAGGGAAAATCATGGTATGGTCAATTTTTTGATGAGGCTTACATGATAAACAAGGCCCAAAAAGCAACCGGTATTAAGGACTAAGTCCTTTAATGATGCAAAATACCGGGATCGAAGATGGCGTCTTCGTTTTCATTGGATAAACAATTCAACGCCACTTCAACACGTGCCATAAACTCAAAGAGTTTGAAGAAAGGAGATGAGAAGTAGAAGGGTGGGACAATTGGTAAGACAAACTTTTGAGCTACTCGAGGTAGACTCGCACCAAGCAAATAGATATAGTTTCCATTTATTGCATCGGTGGAAGACCGAGATTTCCCTTTATAAGCAATTCCGGGATCAAATATCTCGTCCTCGGTGGATAAGGATGAGGGAACATAAGGGGCTTCCCCCATACTAAAACCACACAAAGCGTCGTCAAAAGGAGTAGACGAGCTTGTAGCACTCAAAACACGTGGTGATGACGGAGTTAGGTTTGTAGAAAAATCAATTAAATCACATTTTAAATCTTTTCCTTTTTTACCTTTTGAACTATCCTTATGAAAACCCTTTTTGATTATGTCGAAAATATTTGGTGTCTCTAAGACGATGTTAGTCACACTAAAAATTCTCACATTTGAAAACCGTTTTGGTTTTGGTGGTGGTAAGTTCTTAAAACGTTTATCGACAAAGAAAACCTCCCCATCGGGGTCAACATATTCGTCATCCGGAAGATCTTCCGTAGAAACCAGCAACTTATCAACACTTTTCATGAATGAATGTTCGAGGTGAGGCGAAGGATTTTTCGATTCAAGTATTGATGGTTTCTTCCTCGTAGGTTTAACACTCATAACCTCCACCGGCGGAGGAAATGGTAAATTGTTTTTGGCAACATTTCCTAAAACTCTTGGTGAAAATTCTTTGCAAACGACATTGGTTGAATCACCATGGTTTAAAGTTGCAATGGAATAGACATGAGAAAGATTGGAGTTTTGTGTTGCATTGATGACAAGTTCTTCCTCATTGAAACGAAGGGTGATTTTTCGAGCATGAACATCAATAAGTGCTCTTGATGTATCCAAAAATGAACGACCCAAAATGAGAGGAACTTTCCGATCGATAGGAATGTCTACAACGATAAAGTCAACGGGATAGTAAAACTTTCCGACTTTAACGAAAACGTCCTCGGCTACTCCACATGCTAAAATTATAGAATGATCGGCCATCTCGATAGACATGTTCGAAGGAGTAAGAGCCGAAAGCGAAAGCGATTTGAAAATGTCGAGAGGCATTAAATTAATACTAGCACCAAGATCGGCCAAGGCGTAACATTCCTCCATATCTTGAATTGCACACGGAATCAAAAATTTACTGGGATCACCGACTTTTTGTGGTATGCGGCTAAGAAAAACCGATGAACAACTAGACGATTGTTGTAACTTCTCTTTGTTGTTTAGCATACTTTTGAAGTTTGCGGCGAATCGAGGCATCATGATAAGAGCGTCGGCAAAACTTATGTTAAAATGTATGTCACGAAACATTTTCATAAAAAGCTCAAATTGATAGTTATTCCGTTCTTGTGCCTTTTCTTTGTTACGTCTCGAAGGGTAAGGTAACGGTGGTGTGGGTTGGACATTAGGCAACGGCCTTGGAATCTCGGGTTCCATAATTGGTATTGGTTCAACCGTAGGTGTGGTATGAGCGGTACTTCGTGGGCTTGTGATATGCTCCTTTTCGACCATCACCTCGGGCTCTTTCTCGATTTCCTTCTCCGTAGAAGTACTTGGACGAGAGATTGGTTCCTTGAAAGTTTTACTACTTCGTGTAGTAATAACCTTCATTTCTCCCTTCGGGTTTGCAATGGTATCACTAGGAAGACCACCCGAGGAAGAGGGTTTACAAATGATTGCTTCAAACATTTTTGCCATTCGGTCCTCAAATTTTGATTGCCTCAAATCCGCTTTTAACAATTCTTGCTTAATCTCATGTTGTCCTTGTTCCATCTTTTGTTTATTTTGTTGAAGACATTGGACATTTCCCTCCATTTTATTAGCATGAGTTTTAAGTTCATTAGCAAGTTCGTTTTTAAGCTCGTTTTTCAACTCGGATCTTAAGCTAATCATCTCACGTTGCATGTTATCAAATTTAGCGTCATTTGCTTTAGCATAATCCAAAAATTCTCCTTGAAGATTTTTAGTATGAGCATTTTGAAAACCTTGTGTAGTGTTTTGAAAATCACGGTTTTGGTTTTGATTAGTAACTTGTCCATTCCGACTTTGATAATTCCCTTTGTTGTAGTTACATGAATTTCCTTGATAATTACCACCTTGGTTGTTGTTTCGATAGTTATTAGCATTTTTATTTGGTGGAGCTTGATTTGGGCGGGAACCTTGTCCGTTTTCGTTGTAAGTTCCCGTTGCTACGTAAGCACTCGAAGTGTTACCACCGGCGGTAATGCACTCGGAAAGATCATGAGCTCCACCACAAGACAAACAACTCTTTGCAACCTCTTTAACCGAAGCGGAATTCAAAGCCTCTTGAGCTTTCCAATGAGTCATAAGATTAGCAAATCTATCGAAAACCCGATTTTCCTCATTAGCTTCATCATGTAAGGAATTAATGCTACGAGACTATGACGACGATGACGAACCCAAATTTGCAACACTCGGTGTGTTACGAGGGCTATAAACCTTAGATCTATTCTCGATAATCTTTAAAGCTTCATCGGTCGTTTTGCACAAAAAATTACCACCCGCGGCGGCATTCAAGTAATCTCGTTCATGATCATTAAGCCCATTATAAAAAGTATCAACTTGATGTAATTCCAAAAAATCATGGTGTGGACATTCATGTAACATTTCTTTAAATCGTTCCCATGCCATTGAAAAACATTCATTATTTCAAATGTGTTGTTTTAGATGGTGGAAAAAATTTGTTCACAAACTTAGAAACGAGATCACCCCATGTCAAAATTGAATTTGGTGGTTCTTTCTCAAGCCAAATTTTAGCGGGTCCATCTAACAAGTATAGAAACAAAATCATCTTAATGGCGTCATGTGGAACATCCTTAAACTTGCTAGTAGCGGTGAGACGATTAAAATTCCTTATGTGGTAATGCGGGTTGTCTTTCTCATGACCTCTAAACTTATTAGCTTGCAACATAGACATTAAACCCGTCTTAATTTTGAAATTCTCCGCAAGGATAGCGGGAATCATAATGGCCTCTCCAAAACCCTCGGTGGGTGCTTGTAGCAACTCCATCATAGTACGATTAGCCATGACGACTTGTTGTTCTACAATAGGTTCAACAATTGGAGTTTGTTCTTCAATCAACGTCTCTTGATTTGCTTGCTTTTGAAGACGTTTACGAGCTCGTTTTGCTTGATTACGAGTGATCATAAACTTCACGAAGAATGGGAGGTGAGCAAAGAAGATTCTTTTTGGGTGTTTTGTGAATTTTCAATTTTTTTGTGTTTTTGATTGTTTTTAATTTTTTGGATTTTGGTGAATCTTCGTAGACAACAATCTACCAAATCTCTCCTTGAATCAAACTCTTGATTAAAGAAGCCTCAAAAGAATGAAAACGATCACGTGGAGTGAACGCCTTCGAATGACTTTAGAACTTTGGTGAAAACCAAATTGTTCAAGAGGGTTTAATCACAAAGAAAACCAAGCAAATATATTATACGTAATAATACTTTGGGCGGCAAAACCCTCGATTAGCCTTCAATATCAAAATACTCACAAGCAAGCGGGGAAACGAGGCGGCGCGAAGCACTTAAGAGCCTTTTTCCATAGGGTATATTTTATAATACCCGCCTTATACCCACCTTATAGTTTGTATTTTTCAAAATCGAGCTTCACGAAAGTATTTATCTATTTTTGCCTTTTTCTTTTTGTTTGAGATTCGAATACAATAATTAGGAGATCAAATCCCAATTAAGGTTGTGTTTTCACACTTTTGGAGATATTTTGAATTGATTGTGATACTTAAT
The DNA here is from genome assembly GCA_025667525.1 of Glebionis coronaria. Taxonomy (NCBI): domain Eukaryota; kingdom Viridiplantae; phylum Streptophyta; class Magnoliopsida; order Asterales; family Asteraceae; genus Glebionis; species Glebionis coronaria. The sequence continues at coordinate 401,483,595 of CM046878.1, forward strand.
ACAATATAGTAATAATAATTTCATAAGAAAAACCAAAAAACCGATAATACGTATTAGTAGATTTCTACTAATACAAATACTATTTATGGTTAATATTAAAAACAACAAGACAAATTAATCACGACACACCTCCCCGGCAGCGGCGCCAAAATGATTGTAGAGTTTTTGTCTACCCTTTAGGAAAAGAGTACCAAAATAGGGAAAGTATTAAATACGACGGTTTAGGAAAACCGTGTACAAATGACCCTTATGAAGTCCAAGTTCGTTTCCCAAGGAGGTATATGTGTGTGAATAAAATGTAGCAAGATTTGAGATTAATATTGGTTAGAAGGGGATGAGAAAAGAGGATGACGAAGACGTGAAATTAATTACTACTACGACTACACGTAAAACCGTAAAATGAGCACAAATAAAAATTAATTCTAAAAATTACCAAAAATTCACCAAAAATCAAAATAAATAAACTAAGAGTTTACCAATGATCAAAACTTTTTCAAATCTTTTAATTAATTAAATATTAATTTTTAAATGCTAATTAAAGCCCTAAAAATCAAATTAATTATCAAAAAGCCCAAATAAAGATTTTTTTCAATTGGTAAACCTCTAAAATGACCTAAAAAGATTAAAACTATTTTTAGAAGTTTTTAAACTAATAAAAACTATTTAAAATGATTTAAAAACTATTAAAACTTAAAATAATTATAAAAATTAATCTAAAGATGATAAAATTAATCTAAAAGTTGTAAAATTCCTATTTTAATGTATTTGAGCTCAGAAAAATATAAAAAGTGCAAAAATGTGAAATTAGAAAAATATTAATAAAATAATATTAAAAATCCAAAAATTCTAAAAAATTCTAAAAACTTGCAAAGTAGTTTATTTTAACCTAAATAAACAGAAAATGAAGGTGAAAAGACCAGAATACCCCTATTGGAAAACCAAATGGGCAAAAATCAAAAACAGTCAAGCTTAATGGGCTTTTTAGCCCAAAAAGTCAAAATAAGCCCAAATGACTTGGAAAAGCACTATCTGACTCAAAATTTAATTCTAAACACAAAACCTTGAAGGCCCAAAAGCTAAAAGTGAGTTTATCACAGCTTAATGAACAAACAGCTTATCCTTATTGGGCCAATAAGCCCATTAAGCAATAAGCTAATGTCATAAGCTCTAATTTCACACACAACCTTCTTTTGGGATACTAAAGAGATCTGTAAAAATAAATTTTGAAAAAGCACACTCAATAAGCCATAAATAAGCAAAATAGAAATCCACTAAACGGCAAAATAGTCGGGCTAGAGTTCTAGGACGTTTCAGAAGCTTTGGTTTGTTGCAAAAACTCACAAATAGCTTAACTAAGAATAAACAATCAAGAAAATCACAAAAAGCCAATTAGAATAAGCTGTGAAAACCAATAAGCTGGCTGAAAAAGCTAAATAAGCTAGTTTTCTAGCAAAAGCTTAACCAAAAGACTTGTAACCTTCCAGACTTGTTATTAAGCTGAGAAAAATGAGTTCTATTACAAAAAGCAAGTTGTTGCATGTACCAATAAGCAAAACAGATTCAATAAGCTATGTGACCAAGTTTGACCAAAAGTCAAACGCTGACAAGAGAAAATCAAACGCTGACAAGCACAAATTGGACATTGACAGACTTAATGAAGTGTTGAGACTTGTTTTTCACCCTGCTGGTCAAGGCTTGAGTACAATCCTTGTGAATCAAGGCCTACTAGTTGAGTAGACTTGATGAGTTTTGGCACAGATAAGCCAATAAGCCAGTAAGCTTATAAGCTATCAAAAAAGCAATCCAATTAACCAAATAACCTCACAAGCAGCACACAAATAGGATCCAAGCAACAAAACAGCAATCCTTACACTAGAAATACCAATGCAAACACCAAATGAGGTGGTCACTTTGCTGATGCAGATGACCACTTCAGCCAACTTTGATAAGCTATAGCACACTTTATAAGCCACCAATTTCAACAACCACATAACCAAAAGATAGCTTATCACCCAAACTACTCCCAAACCTGATTTCAGCCCTTAGATCCAACTAACAAAGAAGTTATTGGATCTGATGTGTTTGACCAATTCCAAAACACTTCTATCAGATTTTTGCAAAACTTGGATTCCCTTTTCCAAACTTTCAGAAACTTAACCAATGACTAAAACTTGTTTCAAATGACTTGTTTAGACTTCCCAAACCCTAAGAACCAAGGGCACAAGGCCACAAGGCCTTATGAACCAGTAATCCCAAACAGTCCTTAATCCACAACTTTTCAAAGCAACTTGTGATTTTTAAACACAACCTACTGATTTTATCATTCAATTAGCTACACTAGGTGACAACTAACAGATTGCAGCCATAAAACACAAAGCACAAACACAAAATCACAAAATCACATACCAAGTCATTAAACAGACAATAGTATGAAATTTTTAGGGGAAACTTAAACAAGGGATTATACCTGTCCTCCACAACATCCTAGGAGGACCATCTATGCTCCTTGGACCTTGTTCAACAACTAGAACAAGACCAATGTACTTCAACAAGAAAGATGGATGACTGCCTTGGTTGATGTTTTAAAGCAGAAACTCAAGGGATTGATTTCTTCAACACAATGAACAAACAGCCCAACCAAAGGCCCTAATCCCTTCACAAGCTTGGTGTCAACAAGCTTGTAAGAGCTTATAGCTTTTGGTTTAGGATTAGTACAACAAAATAAGCAAATTCAAAAACCACTTTTCAAGCTTTTTCAAACTTGAAAACCTTACCAAATATAAACGCCCTTGAATCAAATGATTCAAGCACACTTATAACAATAAATGGAACTCAGAATCACCTTTAAACAACACCAACTTTCAAAAACATAAAAAGGAATTACAATTTTCTCAAAATACCAACTTTTATAAAATTCAAAAAGGAATTACAAGTTTAAAAGGTAAAACTGGAACAAAGGGACTCTCACAGGTTGAGGTCTCCTTTTATAGGCAAATGCATACATAACACTATTCATAAACCCTAGATGTGAATTTCCCAAATTATCCTTGAGTGCTTCTAGACGAATCCTTGATATGAGCTGTCCAATTTGATCAAAACCGTTCAAAATAGCTTGGTAGTTAAGCAGAGAGTCTAAGCTGTTGATCTTGACACGTGTCCTTACTTGGAGAGGAAGTTGGAATGTGATAGGTGGAACGGGTTTGGGTGTGGGGTCCTTGGTGAGTCGAGAAGAGGGATTTTATTGTTGGGATGGGTTTCTGCATGTGTGAATCACACGGGGGAACTCCCATTTTCATTTTACCCTTTGTTGGTAAAAAGTAAAATCTGGGTTCATACGTGCTACAGTAAGTTCTTTTGATCCGTTTTCTTAGGGAAAGATTTGTTTGGCGCGTGTTTAGGAGTTTAAACTTCTAAATAGGCAGCTTTCGTCCTTGTTCTTTGGCAAAAGGTGTATAACATGTTTTCTACCAACAAAACTTCATCCCCTTTGTTAAATAAGTTTTCATCTTCCCACTTTTGGCACAAAACTTTTCCAAAAAGATATCAAGGGTTATTTTTGCCATGTGTTTATATTTGAAGGACTGATTTTGGACTTTATTGATCTTTAAAGGTCTTCAATAGATTTTTGCCTTCATTAGGGACCATAATTGACAATGTTGAATAGTTGAGGGACTAATCTTGCCATTTCTTCAAAGTTGAAGGACCTTTTTGCAAATTTGACAAACTTAAGGGACCAAACTTGTAATTATGACTTCACAAGGGTTTTAAGTGTCATTTCTTCATTCATTGAGGATCAATCTTGCATATCTTCAAGTCTTCAAGGGTAAATCTTGGATAATTCATGAACTAGGGCCCGGTTCTTTATACGGCTTCGTTTCTCCTGTCCGTTTTTCCTTGTTTCTTGTGATCTTTTGTCTTTTCACGATATCCATACCTAAAATACACAAGTAAACAAACACAAGCATATATATGGCATTTTATGACATTTTTATGCATTTAAAGCCCGAAAAGAACGATGAGATCATGCATAAATGCCATCTCATCACTTTTATATAAGGAACTTTAAAAAGCGAAAGTCTTAACTCTTATGGGTTAAGAACAAGAACTTTTCGCAAGTTCCTATAATTGATCCTAGAAAGTCGTTTATCAAGGGAACTTTAAAATGCAAATTCTAAACTTGAAAAAGTCTAATAAGATGCAAGATCCTATAGATGACATGAAAACCCGAAACTTTGATTTAATAGGCTAAGCATCCACGAGTCTCATTCTTTGAGATTTTAAATTGTGGAGAACGAGAGATGATAGAGTCAATTATAAGTTTGGTATTCTTTCATGAATTTATGTGAGTTAATTATGAGCTTTTTCTCCCATCGCCTGTTAATAAATTTAATTGCAATAAGTAAGGTTGTACGATTTGAAAAGTTACTTAGCTTCTAGCACAAGATCGTTTAAAAGTTGCTCGGTATTAATTAGAGTTCATAGCCAAGGCATAACTTATTGAAGCGGGATGCGAAGATTGAAGAGTCCGAAAAGGCCTTAACAAGGCATGAGGGCTACATTTTGTTGCTAAAGATCCAAAGTGATGTGAAGAATCATTTATCAAAAATCAATATGAAGGATCGAGACACACGACGAAAAGCAAATACTCCCCTAAAGATCATGGAGAAGTCTATCCGAAAAGACCCTAGCAAGGTATGAAGATAAATAGATCCAAGTCCTAAAAGGAGGCGGATAGTTGTATATCAAAATCCCAAATAAAGATTGTAGAAAAATGAAGAAGTCGTGGTCCAAGTATGAAGAATCTCTCAAAAACTTCAAGTGAAGAAATACCTATTATGAAGAGAAGACCATTATTTCAAGAACGTCTCTTAAGATTTGAAGTATGAAGTCAATGTCAAATATCGATCCGAGAAAGGTCTCAAATCGTGAAGCGAGTTATGCCAAGATATGAACTTTATGAGGTCTCGAGAAGCAGTTTTAAAAGATTTTTTCATTTAGTTAACTATTGATTAAATCGTCCTACTTTATTTTCGGCCTAAATAACTATTGAAATAAGTCAACAATGCATCCTCGTGATCATTCAAGACAACAATAAAATATAAGAGATACACCTAGGAATAAGGGAGTCTAAGTGAATAATTAGGCCACATGAGTTTGTGTTAGTTTGCTAACTTATGATAACAATGATCTCTTTTTTAAGCTTCGTTTGGGGAACGTGAAACTTGAGGGTGATAAACATTCATGACAACCAAAGCCCTAATGTAAGTCTTCGATTTCTTTACTTGTTTTCTTCCTTCTAATATTTTGATATTTTCTATCTTTTTAAGTTTCCTTAATGTCTTGTGTTCAATAAAGGCCAAGGTGGGTTAATTATGATGGAAAATGTAAATCTTGCTTTGTAATTAATACATTGCATGAGGGCATTGCAATGGTCAAGTGTAGGGGATTTAATAAGTGTGAAAACACTTATCCTTTTACCACTTAATTATAATAATAACCAATCCAAAACGTGTATTTAGTGTCGTAAATGTCAGAATTATGCATGGTTTGTGTTTTTATTGTGTTTTAGGACCAAAATGTGAAAAGGGAAGAAAACACGGGCTTTCACGGGCTTTTATCGAAGAAAAAGACAAAAGACGAAGTCAAAAGATCAAGAGTGCAAAAAGAACGGAAGTCAAAGGCCTATTCTGAAGATTTATCGAAGAAAAAAAGTCTAAAGATGGAAGTTTAATGAAGTCGAAGAACTCAAGTCTAATAAATGAAGAAATTATAAGACGAGATAAATTTATCTATCGACAAATCTCGAGACAAAGTCGAGAAGACGAAGAATTTATAAGATGAAAAGATGAGAAGAAGAAGAAAGCATCAACACATGTTAATCCTCCTATAAATAGTGAACTTAACCTCATTTGTGAGATGTTAGCTAATTTGACAAATTATTTCTCCATTTTCATATTGTCATTTTAATACTTGTCATTTATTTTTCAAGTTAATTCAAGTAAGTCTTTAATTTGTGTTGTTGAATCTTTATTTTTAATCAAGCTTTTCATTATTCTCATTCTACCTTTCTTGTTTGGTTAATCTTTATGCTTGTTTGCTTATTGGATTATTGCTTATTTGATAGTTTTGGTTGATTTGGTTTTAATTAATTAAGTGGGTTTTATAGTTTTTATGATTTGATTCGAATAAAGTTGGTTGATTTAGTGTTTGTTAGATCTTATTTGGTGTTTTAATTAGCTTATTTCTTAGATTATTTGGCTTATTTTTGGTTTTCTAGAATTTAGGATCGGGTTTAGTAATTCTTGTGATTATTGAGAAGTGGTCCCGAGGGTTTTTGTTTATTTCGATGTTAGCTTTAAAAATTACTCCGAAGTTAAATAATTTCCCAAATTCCGAAGTTCATTTTTACAAAAATTCCGAAGTTCATTTTAACAAAAAATTCCGAAGTTCATTGTTTCCGAAGTCACTTCTCAATATTTGTATTTTGCTAAGTCATTCTCAATATTGGTATTTTGCTAAGTCACTTCTCAATATTAGTATTTTGCTAAGTCACTTCTCAATATTGGTATTTTGCTAAGTCACTTCTGAATATTGGTATTTTGCTAAGTCACTTCTCAATTGGTATTTTCCGAAGTCACTTCTCAATATCCGTATTTTGCTAAGTCACTTCTCAATATTGGTATTTTGCTAAGTCACTTCTCAATATTGGTATTTTGCTAAGTCACTTCTCAATATTGGTATTTTTCTAAGTCACTTCTCAATATTGGTATTTTGCTAAGTCACTTCTCAATATTGGTATTTTGCTAAGTCACTTCTCAATATTGGTATTTTGCTAAGTCACTTCTCAATATTGGTATTTTCCGAAGTCACTTCTCAATATTGGTATTTTGCTAAGTCACTTCTCAATATTGGTATTTTGCTAAGTCACTTCTCAATATTGGTATTTTGCTAAGTCACTTCTCAATATTGGTATTTTGCTAAGTCACTTCTCAATATTTTTAAAGTAGCCACGTAGTCCAATTTCTTTCTTTTTCATTAAGTAAATTTTATTTTTAAGTCGAAGTTTATTTTTATTGCCAGTTTTATTTTTATTAATTGTTTCGTTTTATGTTTCGTATTAATATTTGCCTTGTTTCTTTATTATTAGTCATTTGTCTGTAGTTATTTTTAATATTTTTCGCATTTACTTTTTAAGTAGATATAGACAACGACATTTTCTTTTTACTGACCAAGAACAACTGAGTCACACTTTAATCTGTGATCAATTCGATTAGAAACGAAGAACATTTTTCTTATTAAAATCTAGTTATTACCCCTCACATTAAACTAATTAGAAAGCGATAATATGTACATGGATAAGAATGGGACTCCCCCACGAGGCACCTTGTTTTTGATAACCGAGTCAAAAGCTCGACTCGAATCCCCCATAAATGTGATCATTTAGGGATAATCATGGTATGGTCAATTTTTGGTGGGGCTTACATGATGAACAAGGCCCAAAAATAACCGGTATTAAGGACTAAGTCCTTTGATGATGCAAAATACCGGGATCGAAGATGGCGTCCTCGTTTTCATTGGATAAACAAACCAACGCCACTTCAAAACGTGGCAAAACAAACCCAAAGGGTTCAAAGAAAATAGATGAGAAGAAATAGAAGGGTGGGACAATGGGTAAGTCACAAAAACCATGAGCTACTCGAGGTAGACTCGCATCAATCAAATGAAAGTATTTTCTATTTATTGCATCGGTGGAAGACCGAGATTTCCATTTATAAGCAATTTCGGGATCAAATATCTCGTCCTCAGTGGAGAAAGCGAAGGGAACATAAGGGGCTTCCCCCACACAAAGCATCGTCAAAAGGAGAAGACGAGCTTGTAGCACTCAAAACACGAGGTGATGACGGAGTTAGAATTGTAGAAAAATCTTTTAAACCCAATTCAAAAATTTTTCCTTTTTCATCTTTTGAAAACTCCTTATGAAAACCCGATTTGATTATGTCAAAATATTTGGTGTTTCTAAAGCGATGTTAGGCATACTAAAAATTCTCACATTTAAAAACCTTTTTGGTGGTGGTAAGTTCTCAAAACGCTTATCAACAAAGAACACCGCCCCCTCGGGGCCAACATATTCATCATCCGAAGATTCTTCCGTGATTGGAGACGTAGGTTTAACACTCTTAACCTCAAACGACGGAGGGGATGGAAAATCGTTTTTATCAACAACTCCTAAAACTCTTTTTGAAAATCCTTTGCTAATGTTTTTGATTGAATCAACATTGTTCAAAGACTTGATAGAATACACATGAGAAAGTGTAGAGTTTGGAATTTCATTTATGACGAGCTCCTCCTCATTGAAACGTAGAGTGATTTTCCTAGCATGAACATCAATAAGCGCTCTCGATGTATCCAAAAAGTATCGACCTAAAATTAGAGGAACTTTAGGATCCATGGGAATGTCAACAACAATAAAGTCCACGGGATAGTAAAACTTTCCAACTTTCACAAAGACGTTTTCGGCTACTCCACAAGCTAGAATCGTAGAATGAACGGCCATCTCGATTGACATTCTTGAAGGAGTGAGATTAGGAAGATTGAGCGACTTAAAAATCTCAAGAGGCATCAAATTTATACTAGCACCAAGATCGGCCAAGGCGTAGTATTCTTCCATATCTTGGATTGCACATGAGATTAAAAATTTACCGGGATCACCGACTTTTTGAGGTATTCGGCTAAGAAAAACCGATGAACAACTAGACGACTTTTGCAATTTCTCTTTGTTATTCAACATACTTTTGAAGTTTGCGGCAAATCGAGGCATCATGACCAAAGCGTCGGCAAAACTTATGTTAAAATGCAAGTCACGAAACATTTTCATAAAAAGTTCAAATTGATAATTGTTACGTTCTTGTGCCTTTTCCTTGTTTCGTCTTGATGGGTAAGGTAAGGGTGGAGTGGGTTGGGGCATAGGCAACGGCCTTGGAATCTCGGGTTCCACTATTGGTATTGGTTCAACCGTAGGTGTGGTTTGAGCGGTACTTCGTAGGCTTGTAATTTGCTCCTTTTCAACCACCACATCGGGTTCTTTCTCTATTTCCTTCTCCGTAGAAGTACTTGGACGAGAAATGGGTTCTTTGAAAGTTTTACCACTACGAGTAGTAATAACCTTCAATTCTCCTTTCGGTTTTACGATGGTATCACTAGGAAGACCACCCGAAGAAGACGGTTTACACATGATAGCTTCAAACATTTTTCCCATTTGATCTTCAAATTTAGATTGCCTAGCATCCGCTTTTAACAATTCTTGCTTCATCTCATGTTGACCTTGCTCCATTTTTTGTTGATTTTGTTGGAAACGTTGAACATTTCCTTCCATTTTATTAGCATGATTTTTCAATTCATTAGCAAGTTCGTTTTTAAGCTCGTTTTTCAACTCGGATCTTAAGCTAATCATCTCACGTTACATGTTATCAAACTTAGCATCGTTTGCCTTTGCATAATCCAATAATTCTCCATTAAGATTTTAGTGTGAGCATTTTGAAAACCTTGTGTGGTAGTTTGAAAATCACGGTTTTGATTTTGATTTGAAATTTGCCCATTGTTCCAACTTTGGTAATTACCCTTGTTGTAGTTACGTAAATTTCCTTGATAAGCACCATTTTGATTGTTGTTTTGATAGTTGTTAGCATTTTGATTTTGTGGAGCTTGATTTGGGCGGGAACCTTGGCCGTTTTGGTTATAAGTTTTCGTGGCTACATAAGCATTCGAAGTGTTACCATCCGCGGTAATTCACTCGGAAAAATCATGAGCTCCACCACACGAAATACAACTCTTTCCAACCGCTTTAACCGATGCGGAATTCAAAGCATCTTGTGCTTTCCAATGAGTCATAAGCGTCGAAAACCTATCGAAAAACCAATTTTCCTCATTTGCTTCATCTTGCAAGGCACTCATGTTACGAGACGACGATGACGAACCCATAGTGGCAACACTTGGTGTGTTACGAGGGTTGTAAACCTTAGACCTATTCTCAATGATTTTCAAAGCCTCATCGGTCGTTTTGCACAAAAAATTACCACCCGCGGCGGCATTTAAGTAATCTCGTTCATGATCATTAAGCCCATTATAAAAAGTGTCGGGATGCAATTCGGAAAAATCATGGTGCAGACATTCATGTAACATTTCTTTAAACCTTTCCCAAGCCATAGAAAAACTCTCATTAGACCTTTGAGTAAATCGTGAAATCTCGCTTTTCAAATGTGTTGTTTTAGATGGTGGAAAAAAAACTGATTCACAAACTTAGAAACGAGATCACCCCACGTCAAAATTGAATTTGGGGGTTCTTTCTCGAGCCATATCTTGGCGGGTCCATCCAACGAGTATGGAAACAACTTCATCTTAATGGCATCGTGGGGTACTGATAACTGGATTTTACTCAGGTTAAAAATATTCGTTGTACCAATCTCTTCGAATTGAAAAACTTGTTGTTTAATGTGTGACTCAGTTGAACTTTGGTGGAACAAAGATGTGTCGTTGTAGTTTTGAAAATTAAAGGTGCAGAACAATTAAAGTAAATGACTTTAATAAAATCTAAGTCTAATTAAAGTAAAGGTGCAGGTATTTAAAAGCAAGACTAAAACTAAAGGGCAATAATGTAAATAACGCAAACTTAAATCTAACTAAAGCAAACTTAAAATGCAACTAAAACTAAAACTTAGACTAAGGCAAATAAACTTAAAGTGCGAGTAAGGAAAAAGGTGGGAAAAATAAAGCTTAAAATGAAAAGGCAGAAAACTAAAAACTAAGATTTCCCTATCCGGAATAAACTCCTATTCGGAATAAAAGGCTATTCGGAATATCTGTCCCTATTCGGAATGAAGTCCTACTCGGAATATTGAGCCTATTCGGAAAACTTGAGCCTATTCGGAAAGATCTGTTATGCGGAATAAAAGTCTCTATTCGGAAAAATAGCCCTATGCGGAAAACCTCCCCTATTCGGAATATAGGATATTCCGAATAGCAATTTCTTCAAAACCCCTATGCGGAATAATTAAATATTCCGAATAAGCAATTTCTACAAAACTGTTACGCGGAATAAAACCTCTGTTCGGAATATGAAATATTCCGTATAGGGCACAATGATCCACACCTATTCGGAATGTTTCTGGGCTCGATCTGGGAAATTTCAGAAACAGTAAAACGAAGAACAAGGAAAAGAGATAGCACGAATTAAATAAAAACTTAACCAAATCAACAAAAAGATTAAACCAAACTAATAATAAAACATCTAATAAACATAAACAATCAATCCAAAACAACAAATCAAACAATAAAGATCACAATAATCAAAACCCACTTGAATAAATCAACAAAATCAAGATCATAAACATAAACAATAACAATCAAAGAATAAGAAAGGAAGAATGAGATTAACAAGATAAAGATAAAGCTTGACAAGAGTTAAAAAGAAAAAAAACTTACTTGAATTAAATGGTAATTAAGGTGCAAGACAAGGTAATTAAAATGGACAAGTATTTAAATTGACAAGGTAATTAAAGGTGGAAGGACTAATTGTCACTATTAGCCAACAAAAACAAAATGCTTAACAATCTAAACTATTTATAGGGGAGGATTAAGGAAGCTTCCTCCCCTCCTTCATTTCTTGTTAATTGCAAGATTAAGCCCTTTCTTCTTAATTCTTCATTAATTGCGTATTTAGTCCTTCTCTTCTAATCTTTCTTTTAAACTTGGACTTTAAGAACTTGTGGCTCGGGATTTCTTTTGAATTCGTCTTTAATTTCTTCAATAAAATAGACTTGAGTTTCTCGACTTTTGATAAACTTCCGTCTTTTGACTTTTTCTTCGATAAATCTTCAGAATTGGTCTTAGACTTCCGTTCTTTTTCCACTCTTGACTTCTCGACTCCGTCTTTCATTCTTTTCTTTAATAAAAGTCAGTAAATGCCCGTGAATGTCCGAGTTTTCTCCACTTTTCACCTTTTCATCCTAAATCACAACAAAAACACAAACCACGTATAATTCCGACATAAAAGACATAAAATACACGTTTTGGTCCGGTTATTATTGTAATTAAGTGGTAGAAAAGATGGGTGTTTACACACCTATCAAATCCCCTACACTTGACCATTGCAATGTCCTCATGCAATGCATTAGTTACAAAGCATGTTTACACTTTTCATCATAGTCAATCCACGTTGGCCTTTATTAAAGAGATAGGAAATTATAAAAATGCAAAGCAAAGAAATTAAAAGCATACCTTGGGTTTTGAAAATGTCATGAATAATCATCATCCTCAACTTTTCACTTTCTCCAAACCAAGCTTAAAAACGAGATCATTGTTATTATAAGTTAGTAAACTAACACGAACTCATGTGGGCCAATTATTCACTTAGACTCCCTTATTCCTATGGGTATCTCTTATATTTTATTATTTGTCTTGAATGATCACTAAGATGCATTGTTTGACTTATTTCGATAATTATTTAGTCTGAAAATAAAGTGCACGATTTAATCAATAGTTAGCTAAAGGACCAAATCTTTTAAAACTGCTTCTCGGGATATCAAAAAGTTCATATCTTGGCATAACTTGGTTCGCGATTTGAGACCTTTTTCGGGCCGATATTTGGCAGCGACTTCATACTTCAAATCTTGAGAGACGTTCATGAAATAATGGTCTTCTCTTCATAATTGGAATTTCTTCACTTGGAATTTTTGAGAGATTCTTCATATATGGACCACGACTTCTTCATTTTTCTCCAATCTTTATTTTGGATTTTGATATACAACGATCCGCCTCCTTTATTGACTTGGATCTATTTATCCTCATACCTTGTTAGGGTCTTTTCGGATACACTTCTCCATGACTTTTTGGGAGTTTTTTGCTTTTCGTCGTGTGTCTCGATCCTTCATATTGATTTTCGATAAATGATTCTTCACATCACTTTTGGATCTTTAGCAACAAAACATATCCCTCATGCCTTGTTACGGCCTTTTCGGACTCGCCAATCTTCGCGCCCCGCTTCATAAGTTATGTCTTGGCTATGAACTCTCGTCATTACCGAGCAACTTTTAAACGATCTGGGGCTAGAAGCTAAGTAATTTTTCAAATCGTACAACCTTATTTATTAGCAGATAAATTTATTAGTAAGCGATGGGAGAATAGGCTCATAATTAACTCACATAAATTCACGAAAGAATACCGAACTTATAATTGGCTCTATCATCTCTCGTTCTCCACAGTTTAAAATCTCAAGTAATGAGACTCGTGGATGCTTAGCCTATTAAATCAAAGTTTTGGGTTTTCGAGTCGCCTATAGGATCTTGCAAATTCTTAGACTTTTTCAAGTTTAGAGTTCGCGTTTTAAAGTTCCCTTGATAAACGACTCTCTAGGATCAATTATAGGAACTTGCGAAAAGTTCTTGTTCTTAACCCGTGTGAGTTAAGACTTTCGCGTTTTATAGCTCCCTATATAAAAGCCTAGCAAAACTTGACTTAAACATGTTAAGGATACTAGCTAGAGTAAACTCGGATTGAGTCAAAAGATTCACAACGTTTGAAAATTAAAACCACTTATTAAACATTTATTCTAATAAGGAAAGAAAATAACTATACAAAAGGGAAAAACTAATAGGCCAAAATAGATCAAAAATTTTGAAAAATGTCGAGAAATTGATTTTCCGGTTAAAATGAGGACAAATACAAGGAAAAGACCACTTAACTTCGATAGAAGTCCCCCCTACACTTAAGATAAACATTGTCCTCAATGTTTAAGCAGGTGGGAGTAAACTCCCCTACACTTAGGACATTGTGCACGTTGTTTAAATCTCGCTAAGGAAAAGACAACTAAAGAGATTCCTATTTTAATATTGAGAAAATCTAAAATAGTGAATCGAAAAGAGTTTAGGATAGAACCGTGATAAAGTAGAACACGGAATCACGGGTTGTCAAGAATCATCAAGAGTGGGTCATTGAAGTTCGAATCCCTGATTAAGAAGTGAGGAGAGGAAATAGCAATCCAAAGGGTCCCCCCTACACTTATGATAAAGAAAGCGAAAAGATAGATGCATGGGTTGCCTCCAAGAAGCGCTTGGTTTTTGTTAACCGAGTCGTGAGCCTGACTCGATCTTGAGCATCAACGGAAGAAACATGAAACAAATCCACCAGGATCAAAAACATAGTTTTCATCCATCAATAAGCAAGAGCTTAAGGCGAACAAGGCAAGCCATAAGAGAAGTGGCAAGGTTCCCTTAAGCAGTGATGGAGCACAGTAGAAGCAAGTAGGAAACGGTGCGAGCATGTCTTCAATAATGCCAAAGATTTTTCCTTTTATTTCATCAGGTGGATACTGAGATGGCTTAAAGACGTCAATACCAGGGTCGAACACTTTTTCCTTCAAGGGAAAATAGCACTCAGGCTCAGCCGAGTGTGAAGAATATCCGCAAAGAAGCACAACCTCGTCCTCAGAAGTGGGACAAAGAAGTGTCAAATTATAAGTGCAATGGATTTTGGTGTCAACCGGTTTCTTCTCCTTTGACAAAATGCTCTTCAAATCCAAAGTAGGATCAAGACGATAATCTTCAAAGTCATAAGGAGGTGCATCACTCTCATGCGGGAAGTATGTATTGAGAAACATAGAGAAGTCTTCCTCGAATGAGTAATCGTCCAAGGTAGGATCGAGTGATGGCGGAGGATCTTCATCATGTGAAGAATCGCTCGAGAGAGTATCGGCCTCATCAAAATCATCATATGTAGGCAACTCGGGATACTCAGAAGTACAATCAAAATCATCCGAATCTGAGCTAGAATCATCATCATAAGCATCAAAGACCGGTGGTGAATCATAAATGGGAGAAGCTTCCAAATTGGGGCGAGAATCATCCACATCTTCTTTAAAAAGTGGATTATCAATGCAAGAGTCGAATAGAGGATTGTCGTAGATGACAAAGTCATCGAGCACATTAATCATATTGACTGATTCTCGTCCAAAAGATTTGCCTGTAAGCTACCCCATTTTGAAAATTTGTGAATCTTTCCCGACTCTTAAGATTAACTCACCTTCGGCTACATCTACTAAAGCACGTCCGGATCTCAAGAATGGTCGACCAAGTATTAAAGGAATACGAGGGTCCATTTCATAATCAACTACGACAAAATCGACCGGGAAAGTAAATGCGCCAACTTTAATAAACACGTCTTCAGCTATACCGACGGGGTAAGCGAGAGTGCGATTTGCAAGTTCAAGAGTCATCTTTGTTGGATTGAGGTCGGGTAAAGATAGTGTTTTCCAAACACTCAGTGGCATAAGATTAATACTAGCCCCGAGATCGACAAGGGCAGTAAATTCTTCAGTTTTGTTGAACACGCAAGGCAACACAAAACGACCGGGATCTCCAAGCTTTTCCGGAAGTTCTTTAAGAATAACTGCAGAGCAGTTTTCATTTAATCGTGTGTTGGCGAGTTCAAGCAGCTTCTCCTTCTTGTTAAGCAATTCCTTAAATTCTTTAACAAATTTGGGCATGTGGACAAGTGCTTCAAGGAAACTAATGCTGAATCCCATTTGAGAAATCATATTGATATATTTGGTTATTTGCGAGTCCTCCTTTGTTAGATCATTGGTCTTGCCTATACGAGAAGGGTATGGGATTCTTGGTTGATAGGGAGAAGGTGAAGGTTGAGATGTGGAAGGGTCCTTTCGAGATACATCGTCATGACGAGGCGGAGACGGTAATGGTGTACTACTACTAGGTGTAGGAGGAGTAGGGATACATGGTGGTGGAGGAGGTGTAGATGATGGTGGTGAATCAGGTGGATTGACAACGGTAATTCCACTACGCGTAGTTATAGCACTCACATTAGCTCGCGGATTAGTGACGGTGTTTGAAGGTAGAGAACCCGAAGAAGAAGAAGGTTGAGCTTCGGGCAAGAAACTAGCCAATAGATTCTTCAATTCAGTTGTTTGAGTGATGAAAGAGGATTGAAGATTATCACGAACCTCGGTTCTGATGTCATTACCTTGCTTCAAGATATCTCCTTTCAAATTGATTATTTGGCTCTGTAGATTCTTGATTTGCTCACCTTGAGTTCTCATGATTGTGTCAACATCGGGATTAATGGGTGGGTGTTGTTGGGTGGGTGGTTGATAAGGGTTAGAAGCACGAGGTGGGATTTGGTTGCTTCTATTGTAGTTGTTGGCGGGATTTTAGTTTTGAGGAGAAAAACCGGGTGAAAGGTAGTTGTTGGAACGGTAGCTCAGCAGATTTCTATCCCCTTGTTGTCTAGCTTGGTAATTTTCCGGTGAATAATTACCGTAAGCTGCATACACATTTTCCGGATTTCCTTGTGTCGAAGGACAATCGGTGTATGAGTGAGGACCGCCACATGTTTCACAAGGATTAGCAACCGCTTTAACTTTTTGTTGTTGTTGGTTTGAAGCGAGAAGCGTATACTTTTGCTCATTTCAGCCATCATGCGGGTGAGTTCGGTCATCTCAGGGTTTGCTGAGGTAGAAGAAACATTGACTCTCGTGATGAGTAGTCATGTTTTCAATTAACTCTCTACACTCCTCGGGTCTCCTTTTCATGAATGTGCCACCGGCGGCTGCATTGATCGTATCACGATCTCGAAAAGTCAATCCGTTGTAGAAAGTATCGATCAAGGTGACCGGAAGCATATTGTGGTTTGGACAACGGTCGATCAAGACATTATATCTCTCCCATGCATCAAAAAGAGATTCATCGGGATCTTGCATGAAACCGCTAATCTGATTTCGAAGGCTTGTGACCATGGATGGTGGAAAGTAGCGCGACAAAAAGCGTTGAGTCATGTCATCCCAAGTGTGAATAGAATTCTTCGGGAGACGATCAAACCATTTCTCGGCATGATGCGATAAAGTATGTGGGAAGAGTTGTAGGCGAAGTACATCCATTGTGGCCCCAGGCAACTTCATGCTTTGGGTGATTGTAATGAACTTGTCGAGGTGTTTGTTGGCATCATCATCAGGCAATCCTCTAAATGGGTTTGTTTGTACTTGCTGAATCATGTGGTGCTTCAACGAAAACTCAGGAGCGTTGATTTGCATCGGCGCAATCGGTCCTCCTCGTCCAAACATTGTTGGTTGACAAAGTTCCTCCATGGTCCGAAGATCGGGCTGTGGAAGAGCATTGTTGTTATTGTTGAGGTGCGGTAGTTGATTATTGTTGTTAACACCTGCCATATCTAAATCTTCTTGAGGCTCGGGCTCTTGATAATTAGAAGATCTAGTACGCATACACCTGAAAATGCAAAAGAAAACAAAACCAAACATAAAGACAATATATATACACAATAAAGATAAAATCTTTTTGGATTTTTGAAATTTTTAATTTTTATGGTTTTTATCTAGTTTTTAATTTTTATGATTTTTTGAAATTTTTATGCAAGAAAAATAACGTTCACAAGTGAACGGATCCCAAAAAGCAACGTGTCTCTCCCAAAAAACTGTTGATCTTTACGAAAAGAGCCGGCAGCGGCGCCATTTGATAACTGGATTTTACTCAGGTTAAAAATATTCGTTGTACCAATCTCTTCGAATTGAAAAACTTGTTGTTTAATGTGTGACTCAGTTGAACTTTGGTGGAACAAAGATGTGTCGTTGTAGTTTTGAAAATTAAAGGTGTAGAACAATTAAAGTAAATGACTTTAAGAAAATCTAAGTCTAATTAAAGTAAAGGTGCAGGTATTTAAAAGCAAGACTAAAACTAAAGGGCAATAATGTAAATAACGCAAACTTAAATCTAACTAAAGCAAACTTAAAATGCAACTAAAACTAAAACTTAGACTAAGGCAAATAAACTTAAAGTGCGAGTAAGGAAAAAGGTAGGAAAAATAAAGCTTAAAATGAAAAGGCAGAAAACTAAAAACTAAGATTTCCCTATCCGGAATAAACTCCTATTCGGAATAAAAGGCTATTCGGAATATCTGTCCCTATTCGGAATGAAGTCCTACTCGGAATATTGAGCCTATTCGGAAAACTTGAGCCTATTCGGAAAGATCTGTTATGCGGAATAAAAGTCTCTATTCGGAAAAATAGCCCTATGCGGAAAACCTCCCCTATTCGGAATATAGGATATTCCGAATAGCAATTTCTTCAAAACCCCTATGCGGAATAATTAAATATTCCGAATAAGCAATTTCTACAAAACTGTTACGCGGAATAAAACCTCTGTTCGGAATATGAAATATTCCGTATAGGGCACAATGATCCACACCTATTCGGAATGTTTCTGGGCTCGATCTGGGAAATTTCAGAAACAGTAAAACGAAGAACAAGGAAAAGAGATAGCACGAATTAAATAAAAACTTAACCAAATCAACAAAAAGATTAAACCAAACTAATAATAAAACATCTAATAAACATAAACAATCAATCCAAAACAACAAATCAAACAATAAAGATCACAATAATCAAAACCCACTTGAATAAATCAACAAAATCAAGATCATAAACATAAACAATAACAATCAAAGAATAAGAAAGGAAGAATGAGATTAACAAGATAAAGATAAAGCTTGACAATAGTTAAAAAGAAAAAAAACTTACTTGAATTAAATGGTAATTAAGGTGCAAGACAAGGTAATTAAAATGGACAAGTATTTAAATTGACAAGGTAATTAAAGGTGGAAGGACTAATTGTCACTATTAGCCAACAAAAACAAATGCTTAACAATCTAAACTATTTATAGGGGAGGATTAAGGAAGCTTCCTCCCCTCCTTCATTTCTTGTTAATTGCAAGATTAAGCCCTTTCTTCTTAATTCTTCATTAATTGCGTATTTAGTCCTTCTCTTCTAATCTTTCTTTTAAACTTGGACTTTAAGAACTTGTGGCTCGGGATTTCTTTTGAATTCGTCTTTAATTTCTTCAATAAAATAGACTTGAGTTTCTCGACTTTTGATAAACTTCCGTCTTTTAACTTTTTCTTCGATAAATCTTCAAAATTGGTCTTGGACTTGCGTTCTTTTTCCACTCTTGACTTCTCGACTCCGTCTTTCATTCTTTTCTTCAATAAAAGTCAGTAAATGCCCGTGAATGTCCGAGTTTTCTCCACTTTTCACCTTTTCATCCTAAATCACAACAAAAACACAAACCACGCATAATTCCGACATAAAAGACATAAAATACACGTTTTGGTCCGGTTATTATTGTAATTAAGTGGTAGAAAATATGGGTGTTTACACACCTATCAGGTACATCCTTAAACTTGCTAGTCGCGGTGAGACGATTGAATTGCCTGATGTGATAATGTGGGTTGTCTTTTTCGTGTCCGCGAAACTTGTTGGCTTGAAGCATAGACATTAAACCCGTCTTAATCTCGAAGTTCTCCGCAAGGATGGAGGGGATCACAATGGCCTCTCCAAAACCCTCGGCGGGTGCTTGAAGCAACTCCATCATATTACGATTAGCCATGATAGCTTCTTGTTCTACAAAGGGTTCCTCACTTGGAGTCTCTTCACTAGAAGGTGTTGGTGTGTTTTCATTTCGATTACGAAGTTTACGTGCACGTCTTGCTTGATTTCGAGTTTGCATAAACGTCACGTACAACGTGGGGATGAGCAAAGAGGATTATTTTTGGTCTTTTTTACTTTTCCAATTTTTTGTGGTTTTTTATTGTTTTTACTTTTTTTGGATTTTGGTGAATGTTTTAAGTAGACAAAATCTACAAATCTCTCCTAAAATCAAATCTCTTGATTAAAGGAGCCTCAAGGAATGAAAACGATCACGTGAAGTGAACGCCTTCGATGACTTTAGAACGTTGGTGGAACACCAAAACGTTCAAGAGGGTTTAATCAAATGAAACCAAGAAAATATACATGATACTTAGATAATACTTTGGTTGGCAAACCCTCGATTAGCCATTTTTATCTAAACACGCACAAGCAAGCGGGGAAACGAGGCGGCGTGAAGCACTTAAAAGCTTTTTTCCTTAGGGTATATTTTATAATGCCCGCCTTATACCCACCTTATACTTTGTGTTTGTCAAAATTAAGCTTCACGAAAGTAATTATCTATTTTGCCTTTTTTCTTGTTTGAGATTCGAATACAATGATCGAGTGATGAAATCCCGAATCAAGGTTGTGTTTTCACACTTTTGGAGTACTTGTGAATTTATTGTTCTACGTATACAATATAGTAATATTCACATAAAAACGAAAACCGATAATACGTATTAGTAGAGTGCTACTAATACAAATAGATATTATGGATAGTATAAAAACAACAATTGTTCAAATCAAAACACAACACGCCTCCCCGGCAGCGGCGCCAAAATCGATAGTGGTAGTAATACATCTTTTAGGAAAAAGAGCGAAATTAGGGTAAGTACGACGGTTTAGGAAAACCGTGCACAAATGACCCAAAAATGAGTTCGTTCTCAAGGAGGCTAGTGTGTTGTGTAAGAATTGATTAATGATTGTGATTATTTTATGAAGAAAGAAAAATGGAAAAGAGATTAGAAAAGAATGACGGTTACGATTATGAATTACACTAAGACGAAAAGTCGTGCACGTAAAACCGTAAAAAGTGACTAATTTTAAAAATTAACCTAAAAATTCTTGAAAAATTACAATAAATCTTAAAAAATGTAATTAGAGTTTACAAAAAATCAAAAATCACTCAAACCTTTTATTTAATTAAATATTAATTTTTTTAATGCTAATTAAAGCCCTAAGAATCAGTTTAATTAACAACAAGCCCAAAATGAGATTTTTTAACTTGTAAACCTCTAAAATGACTTAACTAAATTAAAAAATATTTTTGAAATTTTTAAAATTAATTAAAACTATTAAAAAATGATTAAAAACTATAAAAACTTAAAATAATTCTAAAAATTAATCTAATGACAATAAAATTAATCTAAGAATTTTAAAATTCCTAACTTAATGTATTTAAACTAGAAAAAATGAAAAACTTGCAAAATCTAAATTTTAATTTTTAATAATAAAATAATAATAAAATAATATTAAAAATCCAAAATTTATTAAAAAAATCCAAAAAGTTGCAAACTGGTTTATTTTAACCTAATTGAACAGAAAATAAACTTGAAATACCAAAAATACCCCTATTGGGCCTTCAAATGGGCTAAAATGAAAAACAGACCCTTAATGGGCTTAGATTTAGCCCAATAAGAAAAAGTCCACAAAATAGCCCAAAAAATCCAGTTAAGCTTAAAATTCAATTTTAAACACAAAAATTCAAAGGCCCAAAAGCTGAAACTGAGCTTATCACAGCTTATTTCAAAACAGCTTATTCTTAATGGGCTTTTTGGCCCATTAAGCTATAAGCTGATGCCATTAGCTGAAATTTGACACACAACCTTCTCTTGACCTAATTAAGCTGTTTGTGAAAAGAATTTTTGAATAAGCCCAAGAAATAAGCCTGAAATAAGCAAAAGCTCTCTACACAAAACGACAAAATAGTCGTTTTCGAGTTCTAGGCCACTTCAAAAGCTTATTCAACTTACAAAAGGTTTTAAATCACTTAAATAAGCTTAATCAAAAAAAGTTTTCCAATAAGCACACTTAATAAGCTAAAATAAGTAATAAGTTGATTTTAAAAAAGACAAAATAGTCGTTTTCTAGTCAAAAGCTAAAACCAAAAGCTGTAAACTTCCAGACTGACTTATAAGCTCAAAATAATAAGACCTATTACAAAAAATAAGTTGTTGCACATTGGAATAAGCTAGAATGAACAAGAAATAAGCTGAATACTAATTTGTACTAGCAGTGGCTAGCAGCCGGGGAAAGTAGTTCCCATTGCTTTGACTTTTTGACTTTGTTTTTTAGAGAGTTTTACTTGGTTTTGTTGGACAATCAAGGCAACCTTGCAACCAGTGGGTTGTAAGGAGTCACAAACAATCAAGAAAACACAATTACACTCAGCTAAATGATATAGTTTAATCAATTAGTCCACAGATATGATCCAGACATGTAATAAGCAGATCTGGTGGTTATAAGCTACTTTTAAGCTAGTATAAGCCTACCAAACTTAACCAAAAGCACACAACATTAATAACAGACTTAGTGACATACAAATAAACTCAATTCCAGCAAAGATTCCAACTTATGAACAAGATCTAAGCACAAACAGTTACTGATGAACAAAGATGAACACAAGAACAATTTTTGTTGATCTACTTACACCAAATCCAAATTCAAGGCCTTAGATCTATCACTCAGGTTGCAAATACTATGAATTAACACTTGTTAGCCCTAGATTAACATGCAAACTAGGTGTGCACAAGATTTCAAAGCAAAACAACAAGTTTTCAAGATTTTATAGCCAAATGTTTGATTAGGTGATTCAAAGCACAAGATATGCAGATATCAGAACACAAGCACCTTAACAACATATACAATCTTAAACAATACAACAATACCTACTAAAACTCATGTAGACTTGAACCAAAGACAATCCCAAACACCTTTTTAACTTTTTAAAAATCAATTTTAACAAAGCCAAAGTATTCTCAAGATTGATTTAATCCCAAATAAGCATCATAACAACCAACTTATGAATCAAGAACCAATTTGCAGGCATAAAAACACACATACACCAGCAGAATCACAAAATCACTTAGAACACCTTTTTTATCAGATTTTCAAGGAAATAAGACAAACCTCATGAATGTACATCCACACTCATGTATGTTTGAGCTTATGTGGTAGATTAACAACCACAAGCTTCCAACAAGCTGCTAAGAACAACAAGATTAGTAACACACAAATTATATAAAACAGAAAAGGAAAATGACCAAGATCTTTTAAAGCTTGATTCCCTACCCCTTGATGATTTCCAAACCACAAGCCTCACAACACGTTGATAAACTCTTTATCAGGGTGATATGATCAACTTATAGCCCAAAAAGTTCAAGTGTTTGAACAAGGACTTAAAAAATCAAGTTTTTGGAAAACTTGCAAAAGCTTGCACAATCTTTAAAAACAATCGTTCAAACTTCAAACTCACAAACATATGTCAATAACAACAGAATGTAAAGGTTGGAACTTGGAATTCGTCACAAAATCAAACACTTTTTTCATTCACTAGAAACAAAGGCTTTACAGATTTTTGACCAAAGAAAACCAAGAACAAAGAACTATGTTGTGATACTAATGCCTTATATAGGCTACATGAAACCTAAAAATGCTGAAAAACAAAGGAAAACCCTAGTGGTAAACTTCAAGAATTTCCCTTGAGGTTTTGAACTTTTTGTTGACTAAATTTGACTTGGGGCTTGATACATGTGACCATTCTTGTTGTTATATGATCTTGGACGTCCAAATAGTGCGTAGGAATGAAGCATAATCATGGCACGTTAATTCTCTGGCTGGTCTTGTCTTAATGTGAGTTCGTGGGTCAGGGGAGGTAGCATGTGACAAAAGAGGTTATGAGGTGGCTTGTTTAAGAGTTGGGTTATGATTAAGATGACCTTAATCATAAATCTGGAGCTAATTGAGGTTTGATTCATCATGGTTAAGGAAAGCCCAAATCTGGTTATGAACACTTAAGAACATGGTTTTGATCTTGATTGGGTTTTAAATATCTGTAAGCCGCCAAGTTTAACTTAATTAATATTAAGTTTAACCGGTGGTGAGTGGATTGATGAGGTGGCTGATTGGTGAGTTCTGATTGGGTGTGGAGAGTAAGTGGGGCACGTCGAGGATGGTGGTTGGTCTAGGTAAGGTTTTGTGTCTGCCAGCTTTAATCCCTGGTTTTCTTTCCACTCTTCATTTTAGTTCAAACTTGCAACAACGCCCATATCCTTTGTTAACAACTTTTGTTTTTCACACTTTTTCCCCAAAAAGTTTCCAAAAGATATTTAAAGGACTAGTTTTGTCATTTCTTGATATTTGAAGGACCAAACTTGTTCTTTCTTGTATCTTGAAGGTCTTCATGGTATGTTTGACTTTGAGGAGGACTAATATTGACAATTTAGTTTTGTTGAGGGACTAAACTTGCCAATTCTTCAAAGTGGAGGGCCCTTCTTGTACAATCTTCATTTCTTCAAGGACTTTTCTTGGAAAATCATCATTAGGGCTTGGTTCATTGTGCGGCTTTGTTTCCCGTGTTCGTTTTTACTTGTTTCTTGTGATCTTTTGTCATTTTCTCGGTATCCGTACCTAAAATACACATGTAACAAACACAAGCATATATTTGGCACATTTCTTGATATTTAATGCATTTTAAGCCTATTTTGGATGATGCGACTATGTATAAAAGCAGTCTCATCACTGCTCGTGGCATCCCTTTACAGTTTTGGCCATTATATTATATTATCATGTGGGACGTATAGGTGCATCCTAATTACATGTTTTACCAGTATTACCAGAGTGAATGCGATGTGTGCCTTGCATCCTTCACTAGGAGTTGATACCTCCTACCCAAACTATTTAATTAGAGGCAACCCCTCTAATTGCATGACGAGGTCTCCCCTCCAAGTATTCATGCACGATGGAACCTCATGACCTATATGGGCTATTGGCTAATTAATATAGATTTTACATAAAAGCATAAGTCTTTTCAAACTATAAAACCAGTTTTATGAACATGTTACCAGGTTATCTAGGACTTATACTTTTATGCTTCTATTAGTCTTTATGCTTATGTTATTCCATGCTATTCTTGTATCAGTTCACTGGGCGTTATGCTCTGGATTTTTCCTTTCATATTCCCAAACGGCAGGTACTCAAGGGCGCTCGTAGACTTTAAGTGTACGTGCATATGGATTGGAAGCTATCTAGCATTCTCTACTTTATGTATTTCATCATACATTTTGCTACTTATTTCTTTGGACATTGTTTAGTCCTTTTCCTTTACAGTACTTATGTTTGTGTGTGATGAGCTTATACTTGGACTACCGATGTTTGTTTCCGGTATTTCCATTCATGGTTATTTAATGTTTTTAAGACATTTACCTTGTATGCATTGATGACACGCCATAATCACGCGTGACATTCCATTTACCAAAATGGGGTGTTACAATTATGGTATCAGAGACAAGGCTTCGACCTGTAGGCTCTCAAAACATGACCTGTGATTAGTGGGTAATCACCATGGTCTTCCTAGAACTGATAGTTGGTTTTCATGCATTTATATCATATGTCATTGTCGCAGGAATTTTGACTAAGTAATGGTTGGTACAGGACTGGCCATATTTAGTCGCATGTGCTTTTATCTATCGTGTTGTGTTGATGAACCAACCCATAGGCGTTCATCTTCGTCATGTCATTTTGTTTAGGTGAACCGACCCAAAGGCGTTCAACCAAACCCATGTGATTTCATCATCATGCATTCATACACTGTTTTCATGCATAAAAAAATTCTCATGATTTATTGGCATAAATTTTTTTTATTTTTTTCATGTATATATATTATGTTTTAATCAGTTTAATCATGCATTTGTTTTATACTGTCATATGGTTCTCACACGTGAGCAGGAACAACTCAATGTAGCTGTTCAAGCTGCGATGCAGGCCATGCTTCCTCAAATGATGAATGGAATCAGGGCCGAGGTGTAAGCTGCCAACAATCAGCACCAGCACCAGCATCCTATTCCTCCTCCTCCTACAGCTACATTGATCACATGGCTGGAGCGATTCAACAAGCAACGTCCTCGATCCTTCGAGAAGACTGACAGCCCCAATGAGGCTAAGAGCTGGCTAGCTCATATCGAGAAGATATTTGATGCAATGGGTTGCGACCCTGTCTTCAAGGCAAGGTTGGCCTGTTACAAGTTTGAAGGTGACGTGCTTGGATGGTGGAAGTCAGTGAAGTAGTCTGAGGGAGTTGACAATTGGGTGGTTGGCTTGACTTGGGATAAGATCAGGGAGTTGGTGATGGGACAGATCTTCCCCAAGGCTGAGCAAGATAAGTTGAAGAGGGAGTACCACGGGATTAGGCAGAGATCTGGGAAGAACAACAACGAGTTCAAGCAACGCTTTCTTTGTTTGGCTGGTTTTCTTGGCGCAGCAGCAAGTACTGTCGAAGAGCAAGCATACCACTTTTGTTGGACTCTTCGTACATCGGTTGCCAATAACTTGGTGTGTGCTACCTTTAACACAGTGGAACAAGTAGCTGATGCAACACGTAAGTTGGAGATGCTGCAGGAAAGAGATTAATTTGGTGAGGCAAAGAGACCCGAGAAGAGATATATTTTCGTCACTCAGTGGTGATCATTTAAATTCATTCAACACTATCCAAATATTTATCTTTCTATATAAATTGCATCTTTCAGGTAGAAGACTGGGGACCGGTCTCAACCGGCTACTCAGCAGCAGCCTACTCAGCACAAGGGTAACGGTCAGAGCCAAGACCGTTCTGCTTCGGATAGGTGTGGCGGTAATGATAATTACCGTAACAACGCTAGCAACTCCAATAGCAGCAGGTCCCTAAACTTACTCAGTTCTTATGTTACATGCTTATAATTCATTATTCTGACACTTCAGCATCTTCTACCAGGAATCATGGCAATGGAAGGGAGCAGGACCATAGAGGTTCATAGCCTAACCGAACAGCTATCACTGGTATTATGTCTTACGATTTTCTACATTGTCCTATTTGTACCCATAAACCATGTCTTATGTGTACTTTTCAGAACAGGCTCCCAGCCATCAAGGGCTCCTGTTGGAGGGTATACTCACCCTCTCTGCACTACCTGCAACCGTAGGCACCCAGGGTCATGACGCCACGACAGCGATGCTTGCTTCAAGTGTGGCCTGACAGGTCATCGCATGAAGGACTGCCTCAAGGGTGAGATAGAGGGCACATCTAGACATGCCGACTCCAAGCCACCTCCTACTATTGGACGGGTGTACACGACATTGTGTGATCAGGCCAACAAGTCTATAGGTTCTATCACTGGAATCTTGTATATGTATGGTCAAGCTGCATGTGTTTTAGTTGACACGGGTGCTACTCATTCGGTCATTTCTTCTACTTATGCCAAGAATGTTAGGATATCCCCTATGCCATTAGAGAATGTATTAAACATATCAATGCCCTTAAGAGACTTTGTACGCATAACCCATGCGTACAAGAGTCTTCCCCTGATTTGACGATAAGATTCGCCCAGTTGACGCACTTCCATTAGATATGTGCGATTTCGACATGATATTAGGCATGGACTGGCTATCCAAACATCATGCCACCATTGACTGCCATTCATATCAGGTCATCTTCGGTGATGTAAATGCACCAGATTACATTCACAAGGGTTTCATACCCGGAAGGTCTGTACAAATAATTTCAACCTTACAAGCACGTGCACTACTGTCACATGGTTGTGAGGGATATCTTGCTAATGTTCATGATTTGGAGGCTGAATCTCCATCTATCTAGAATCAGCCGATCATGTCAGAATTCCCAGACATATTTCCAGTAGAACTTTCGGGCATACCACCTGCTCGTGAAATGGAATTTAATATTGAGCTCATCCCAGGAGCTGAGCCAATTTCTAAGGCTCCTTATCGCATGGCTCCCATAGAGATGAAGGAGTTAAAGGAACAACTGCAGGAACTGTTGGAACGCGGTTTCATCCGACCTAGTGCTTCTCTATGGGGCCCACTGGTTATATTCGTAAAGAAAAGGATGGTAGTATGCGTCTCTGCATAGATTATCATGAACTTAACAAGATCACCATCAGGAATGGATTCCGTTACCACGCATTGTAGATCTGTTTGACCAACTCCAAGGGGCCAAATATTTCTCCAAGATTGATCTGTGGTTGGGCTATCATCAGTTACGGGTTAAAGAGTAGGACATCGCCAAGACTGCTTTTCCTACACGTTATGGGCACTAAAAATTTGTAGTCATGCCATTTGGCCTTACCAATGCTCCAACTATTTTCATGGACTTGATGAACCGTATCTTCCATGAGTTCCTGGACAAGTTCGTCATTATTTTCATTGACGACATTCTGATTTTCTCTAAGTCAGAGGAGGAACACGAAAACCATCTTCGTACCGTATTACAGATACTTCGCCAGAAGCAGTTGTATGCTAAATTCTCCAAGTGTAAATTCTGGTTAGACAAGGTGGCGTTCCTAGGTCACATTGTATCAGCAGAAGGAATAACCATAGATCCAGCAAAGGTTGAGGCTATTACCAAGTGGCCACGACCGACATCAACGACTGAAGTTCGTAGTTTCCTAAGCTTAGTTGGTTACTACCGTAGGTTCATAGAGAACTTTTCTCGTTTAGCACTGCCATTGGCCAAACTGATGCGGAAAGGGGAGAAATTCGTCTGGACGGAAGAAAGAGAGAAGAGCTTTGAAGACCTAAACAGAGGCTGGTATCTGCATCGATTCTTACTCTCCCATCTGGTACAGGTGTATTTCAAATATACAGTGATGCTTTAGGGAAGGGACTTGGCTATGTTCTCATGCAACATGGGAAAGTGATTGCTTACGCATCACAACAGCTTAAGCCTTATGAGGAGAACTACCCTTCGCATGACTTGGAGCTTGCAGCAGTCGTGTTTGCATGTAAGATATGGAGGCACTACTTGTATGGTGAATCATGTGATATTTTCATAGATCACAAGAGCCTGAAATACATCTTCACTCAACGTGAACTGAACATGAGGTAGAGAAGACGGCTAGAGCTGTTGAAGGATTATGACATTAATCTGCAGTATCATCCCAGAAAGGCGAATGTAGCCACAGATGCTCTTAGTAGGAAGTCGGGTATGATCAACGTCATTAAGATAGAGGAAGAGATAATAAGAGACTTGGAGAGACTAGACATTGAGATCATGGTACGTGGGCAGCACAGTTACTGGGTAATCTTAAAGTGGAATCTGAGTTACACTCTAGGATCAAGGAAGCTCAGAAGGATGATGGTGAAATTTGGGCAATTATTCAGATCTTGGAGCAGCAGACTGAGTTTCGGTTGGATGACAACAGTAGCTTATGACAGGGCACCAGACTTTGTGTTCCTGATGACCTTACACTCAGGGAATCATTATTGACCAAGATGTACCACGACATCAAGCAGTACTTTTGGTGGAGTGGTATGAAACAAGATGTTGCTACTTATGTCTCCAAATGTCTTACCTGCCAATAGGTTAAGATCGAGCATCAGCGGTCTAGTGGTCTACTACAACCGTTAGACATTCCATAGTGGAAGTGGGACAAGATCACCATGGATTTTGTTATCGGTCTTCAGCAGACAAAGAGGAAGCATGATGCGATTTGGGTTATCGTTGATCGACTTACTAAGTCAGCTCATTTCTTATCGATCCGCAAGGATGATCCGGTTAGCAAACTCGCCGATACTTACAATAAGGAGATCATGAGACTTCATGGTGCTCCATCCAATATCATCTCGGACAGAGATCCTCGGTTTACTTCGCAATTTTGGAGAAGTCTGCAGAAAGCTTGGGGTACCAAACTTAAGCTTAGCACGGCTTTTCATCCTCAAACAGACGGACAGTCGGAGCGAACTATTCATACATTGGAAGACATGCTTCGGGCATGTGCACTAGAGTGGACAGGATATTGGGATGATTATATCTGCTTGGTAGAGTTCGCATACAACAATAGTTGGCACGCCAGCATCAAGTGTGCACCGTTTGAGATGTTGTATGGCAGAAAGTGTTGCGCCCCAAGCTGCTGGGATCAGGTAGGTGAGCGAACACTTGAAGGACTGAGATGATAGAGTTGACCAACGAGAAGGTCATTGTAGCTAAGGCGAAATTACAAGAAGCTCGTGCACGTCAGAAGAGTTATGCCGACAAGCATCGTATGGACGTACATTTCAACGTCGTAGATCATGTCTTTCTTAGGGTATCACCGACACGTGGTGTTAGACGTTTTGGAATCAAAGGGAAACTCAGTCCTCGATTCATCGTACCGTTTGATATCATCGAGCGAGTCGGTGAAGTATCTTACCGTTTAGCGTTACCTCCGCAGCTTTCTCACGTTCATGACGTTTTCCATATGTCCTTACTTAGAGGGTACAATTATCATCCCCTTCACATGGTTCAGTATCCACTGGAACAGATTCGTGAAGATCTTACCTTCATAGAGGAACCCGAGCGAGTTCTTGACGGACAAGAACGAGTCATGAGGAAGAAGACGATTCCATTCGCCAAAATCCTTTGGAGGGATCATACCGAGCGGGAAGCCACTTGGGAAACAGAGGAGTCTATTCGGGCTTCTTATCCTCATTTCAAGTTTTGAATTCGGGTATGTTCCTCTTTCAGTTTACTTTATCTATAATTCAAGGACAAATTATTCTTTTTATGGAGGAAGAGTTGTAAAACCCGCATACTTTTACCATGAACAATACACTTAGTAAACGTATATACAAACTAAAACTTTCCTTTTATAACATGAACACGTGTCACGAATATTAAATTACAGAAACTACATACGTGTTATTACACGATAAGTATTAAGTACGTGATATTACACGATCATTATTAAACATAATAATTATAATCACGAATATGAAATCATGAACGTTAAATCACGAACATGTAATTACGTACGTATTTATTATAATACAATAAATATCGTTTATGTACAAGTATTTATTTATAACATGAACAATTAATTAAGATATACCACGAGAACGCTAACGTATGAACACGTAAAATATTAGACACGAAAAACATTCAGGTTTCCCTTGTGGGCTCCTCGTAGCCGCGGACACCAAGACAATGGGAGGGCCCAAGCCTATTTTTGGTTTTAACTAAATTAGACAAAAAGGGTTACACCCTTTTCATTCTACAAAACATTGATAAAAAAAACCCTAGCCTCCCTTTTGTCTCCCTTTGGCCGCTGGCTATAGCATCACCACAAGGAGTGGTTGTTTGATCTTGGTAATTAAAAAGAAGTGCTAGTGTTCGTGTTATTTTTTCTCAATCGTTCACGCTTTCGGTAAACCTTTTAAACCTTTCTTTTTATTCTTTTGATTACAATCAAGAACACATGATTATGTTAATATTAAAAACAAAGTAATGAACATGTGGGTTTAACCTAGAAATCATAAAAGGATCGGGTTTGGGTTGGTTTTGTTCGGCCGACACTCAGCTGAGAGCCCCATGGCTCTCGGCTTGTTTTGGTTTGCACCACCAACCGAGACTTCAAGTCTCGGTGTGGTTGGGTTCGGTCGGAAGCAAAGATCAAGGACCCCGACGCAAGTCGGGGTGGCCTTGTGGTCTCCTTGGTCTCGGCGCAGCAGCAAGAAACACCACTGGTTTAAGCCGGTGGCTATTTCGGCTCGGCAGGGGGAACCACCAGCTAACTGCCGGTGGGAACCTTGTGTGGGCAGTGGCTAGCCGAGGCATGCCAGGGGAAACCACCGGCTAACAGCCGGTGGCGTTTTTGCACCAACAGTGGCAACCGGCTGAGCCGGTTCGCCACTGTTAAGGGGGTGTTTTTTTGGTCCGGTTCATGAGGAATTCCGTCCGGTTCATGACAGGTCTAAATTAAAATCACGGGTTCGATTCACGACTAATTTTTACAAGTTATTATTTTTACAAGTTATATTATTTTTGCAAGAAAATTAAATTAATTAAAACATGACTAATAATTACTTTAATTAAACATGGACTTAGGTTATTATTATTTATGAAATAATACATGTTCTAACATAAGTATTTTATTTATTTAATTTAGAGTATAGTATTTGTTAATTAAATAAAACATGGGATATAATTAATTAATAAACATGACTTAGGTTATAATTAATATAATATTAATACATGTTTAACCTAAGTATTTTATACACCTTAATTTAATTAAATCATGCTTATATTTAATTAGATCGTATAACCTATAGTTTATATAATTAACATGGTATTATTAATAAACTATACAAATAATTACATGACTTATGATATTTAACCAGTAAACTTAAGCTTATATTATTAGCTTATTAATCCAGCTTATTTCTAAATATGGAAACTTTCTATTTCAGGAAACTTACTATTTTTGGAAACTTTCTATTTTTAGAAACTGGTCTATTTTTAGAAACTTTCTATTTTTGGAAACTTTCTATTTTTGGAAACTTTCTATTTTAGGAAACCCGCTATTTTTAGGAAGTTACTTATTATTACACAACAAGTATAACAATACAATAATACAAGTAATACTTAACCATAATACATAGAATACATGATAAACACATCATAATATCAAAATCAGTAAAACAAGACAAGAACATATAAAACAAGCTAAGACATGATATAATCAGTTACGTACTCAGTAAACAGAATACTTATACATGTCCCCTATTTATGTAGCATTAGTGAGATCGGAGTAGGACTTTCATTCTTTCGTCTTCTTCGCTCACTAGACACAAGGTACGGATTTCACGTCCCTTCAGTATGGACATTCTTTCCTTATTAGGATTCTCCGTTTGCAGCTAACTGTTTTCCTAGTATCGTTTTATGTGTTTGATTACTTATGTTAGTTTAAGAGCCTAAGCCATATACATGCATGACCAGTGTCACCTAGTTATGTAGGTACCATAACCATAACACTGAAGGCACCAGTGTTATGACTTCCCCACGGCGGAGTGATTGCTCGTGGCGTCCCTTTACAGTTTTGGCCATTATATTATATTATCATGTGGGGCGTATAGGTGCATCCTAGTTACATGTTTTACCAGTATTACCAGAGTGAATGCGATGTGTGCCTTTCATCCTTCACTAGGAGTTGATCCCTTCTACCCAGACTATTTAATTAGAGGCAACCCCTCTAATTGCATGACGAGGTATCCCCTCCAAGTATTCATGCACGGTGGAACCTCATGACCTATATGGGCTATTGGATAATTAATACAGTTTTAATAAAATCATAAGTCTTTTCAAACTATAAAACTAGTTTTATGAACATGTTACCAGGTTATCTACGACTTATACTTTTCCGCTGCTATTAGTCTTTATGCTTATGTTATTCCATGCTTTACTTGTATCCGTTCACTAGGCGTTATGCTCGGCCGTTTTCCTTTCATGTTCCCAAACGGCAGGTACTCAAGGGCGCTCGTAGACTTTAATCGTACGTGCATATGGATTGGAAGCTATCTAGCCTTCTCTACTTTATGCATTTTAACATACATTTTGCTACTTATTTCTTTGGACATTGTTTAGTCCTTTTCCTTTACAGTATTATGTTTGTATGAGATGAGCTTATACTTGGACTACCGATGTTTGTTTCTGGTATTTCCATTCATGATCATTTAATGTTTTTAAATCATTTACCTTGTATGCTTTGATGATACGCCATAATCACGCGCGACATTCCATTTAACAAAATGGGGTGTTACGGTGCACAAAGCACATGACGGGAAATCTCAAGCTTCTCAGTAACTTCGTGGAGAAGTTTATGGGTACGGTGCCGTTTGGAAATGATCAGTTTGCACCGATACTTGGATATGGCGATTTGGTTCAAGGAAATCTCACTATCAAACGGGTTTATTACGTCGAGGGACTAAATCATAATTTATTCTCGGTTGGTCAATTTTGTGATGCGGATTTGGAAGTGGCTTTTCGGAAAACTACTTGCTATGTTAGAGACTACGATGGGAATGACCTTCTTACAGGTTCTCGTGGTTTTGATCTCTACACAGTAACTCTTCAAGACACATCTTCAACAAATCCAATTTGCTTCATGGCTAAAGCTTCATCATCTCAAGCATGGTTATGGCATCAACGATTGTCACATCTCAACTTTGACACCATCAACTTGCTTTCGAAGAATGATATTGTGACTGGTCTTCCTAAGTTAAAATTCATCAAAGATCATCTTTGTTCTTCTTGTGAGTTGGGGAAAGCAAAAGGAAAGTCTTTCAAAACGAATACTACCCCAAGCTTAAAAGGACGATTGAACTTCTACACATGGATTTATGTGGTCCCATGCATATAGAGAGTATTAACAGGAAAAAGTATATTCTCGTGATTGTCGATGATTACTCCAGATACACATGGACTTACTTTTTAAGGTCCAAAGATGAAACACCATAGGTTCTCAAAAACTTTCTCAAGATGATACAACGCAAGCTTCAAGCTCAAGTCTTAACGGTAAGAACGGATAGGGGTACTAAATTTTTGAACAAGACTTTGCAATCTTACCTTCAAGAAGAAGGCATCGAACATCAAACGTCTATTGCTCGAACTCCTGAACAAAACGGCGTTGTCGAAAGACAGAACTATACTTTGGTTAAGGCAGCTCGAAAAATTCTTTCTGCATCCAAGTTACCACTATTCTTCTTGGCTGAAGCAATTGCAAGTGCATGTTATACTCAGAATCATTCTCTCGTAATCCCTAGAAATGAAAAGACACCTTACCACATCATCAATAGCAGGAAACCTACTATTAAATTCTTTCACGTATTTGGATCTTTATGCTACATTCTTAAAGACGATGAGAATCTCGACAAGATGAAAGAAAAAGGTGATGCATGTATTTTTGTGGGGTATGCTACATTGTCGAAAGGATATCGAGTTTACAACAAGAGAGCAAGGATTATTTTCGAAGCAATTCATGTGAACTTTGACGAATTGCCACAAATGGTACTTGATCACAACAGCTCAAGTCCCGTACCTCAATGTCCAGCAATGGCACCTACACAAAACAGTGTACGTCCCGTGCAAAAATGTCAAGAAAGTACTCCTACAGCAGACTCGACGGATACGACACAAATAAATGAGTTGGTTGATTTATATGATCTAATGTTTGATGAATATTACTATGGAAACAATCAAGTTGTGTCAAAGTCTTCCGCTGCCAATACTGCTGATGCACCCGAACAAAGTCAACAAGACACAACTACCTCTACTTCAGCAATCGCTGGTCAAGAGATAATACCATTGGATACTCAACAAACTCAAGAAACCATCATGATATGTGTGTAAACACCCATCCTTTTTACCACTTAATTACAATAATAACCGAGCCAAAACGTGTATTTTATGTCATTTATGTCGGAATTATGCGTGGTTTGTGTTTTTGTTGTGATTTAGGACGAAAATGTGGAAAAGGGAGAAAACACGGGCATTCACGGGCTTTTATCGAAGAAAAAGACGAAAGACGAAGTCAAGAAGTCAAGAGTACAAAAAGAACGGAAGTCCAAGACCAATTCTGAAGATTTATCGAAGAAAAAGTCAAAAGACGGAAGTTTGCTAAAAGCCGAAGAACTCAAGTCTAATTTATTGAAGAATTACAAGACGAGTTTAAAAGAAATCCCGAGACAAAGTCATTAAAGTCCAAGATTTAAGAAGATTAAAGAAGATTAAGGACTTAAATGTGCAATTAAGGAAAGAAGAAAGAAGGGAGGAAGCTTCCTAAGCACCTCCCTAATCTCCTCTATAAATAGGATTTATTTTCATTCATTTGTTTTTTGTTGGCTAATAGTGACAATTAGTTCTTCCAATTTTAATTACCTTGTCATTTACTTTTCATGTCAAATTTAAATACTTGTCTTGCACCTTAAATACCTTTAATTTCAAGTAAGTTTCCTTTTAATTCTTGTCAATCTATATTTTTATTGTTCATCTCCTATCTACCCTTCTTTAATCTTTGATCTTTATGTTTATATTCATGTTTATGTTTTTGAGTTTTTATTGATTAAAGGGGGTTTTGATTATTTTGATTAGTTTTGTTAGTTTGATTGATTTGGATTATTTGTTTATGATTAGTAGATGTTATTTGATTAGTTTGATTTAATCTTGTGGTTGATTTTGTTTAGTTTTGTTTAGATTCGTATATATTTTGTGCTTCCTTATTCTTTGTGTTTCTGTTACTGTATTCCCAGGAAACATTCCGGATCAAGCCCAGATATTCCGAGTGAAGATTGTTTGTTGATTATTCTGAATAAAGGGCGTTCGTCCGGAATAAGTGACATATTCCGGATCAAGTCCATATTCCGGATCAGCAAAACATTCCGAGTAAAGGATTTAAGGGTTGTTCATCCGGAATAACGGAGATATTCCGGATCAAGGGTCTTTTATTCGGAATAGTAAAACATTCCGGATCAAGGTCTTCATCCGGAATCTTCAACATTCCGGATTAAGGAAGATATTCCGGATCAAGAAACATTCCGGATCAAGGAAGTTCATCAGGAATATATTCCGAATCAAGCTTTTATCTGATTTTATTCCGGATCAGCAAAGTATTCCGAACCAAGGCATTATTCCGAATCTAGACTTTATTCCGGATAAGTGACATATTCCGGATAAAGGATTTATTCCGGATCAAGGATTTTGGTAAATATTTCGAGTGAAGAAGAATCATTCCGAACGAAGGTGACATTCCGGATGAGTGATTATTCCGAACGAAGGATTATTCCGAATGAGCTGTTTTCAGGTTATTTTTAGTTTCAGTTTTTAACTTTCTGTTTTTAATCTTCAAGCTTTATTTTTCCCGCCTTTTTCCTTAGTTGCACTTTAAGTTTATGTGCCTTAGATTTATTTTAGCCTTGCCTTAGTTTTAAGTTTTAGTTGCGTTTTAAGTTTGCCTTAGGTTAGTTTTAAATTTGCGTTATTTACTTTAATTGCCTTTTAATTTTCCGTCACGCTTTTAATTTCTCGCCATTTATTTTTAAATTAGAGTTAGATTTGAATTAACGTCATTTTAATGCTCTTTACTTTAAAGTTTTGCACTTTTTAATTACTACAACGACACAACTATTTGTTTCACCAAAGAACGATTGAGTCGCATAGTTAACCAGGATCAATTCGATTAGACTGGAACAACGAAAAATCTTTTTACCTGGTCAAAAGCCTTGTATCAAATGGCGCCGTTGCCGGCTCTTTTCGTAAAGATTAACGGTTTTCTGTGAGAGACGCGTTGCTTTTTGGGATCCGTTTACTTGTGAGCGTTATTTTCTTGCATTAAAAATCTTCCAAAAAAATTAAAAATTGTAAAAAATCCATAAAAATTAAAAAATTTCAAAAATCCAAAAAGATTTTATTTTATTGTGTATATATATTGTCTATTGCTTTGGTATTGTTTTCTTTTGCCTTTGTAGGTGTATGCGTACTAGATCTTCTAGTTATCAAGAGCCCGAGACTCGAGAAGATTTAGCTATGGTAGGTGTTAACAACAACAATAATCCACCGCACCTCAATAATAACAACAATGTTCTTCCACAGCCCGACCTTCGGACAATGGAGGAGCTTTGTCAACCTACCATGTTTGGACGAGGAGGACTGATTGCACCGATGCAAATCACGGCTCCGGAGTTTTCGTTGAAGCACCACATGATTCAGCAAGTGCAAACTAATCCATTCGCCGGAATGCCTGATGATGATGCTAACAAACACCTCGACAAGTTCATTACAATCACTCAAAGCATGAAGTTGCCCGGTGCCACAATGGATGTTCTACGCCTTCAACTCTTTCCGCATACTTTATCACACTACGCCGAGAAATTGTTTGATCGTCTCTCGAAGAATTCCATTCATACTTGGGATGACATGACTCAACGCTTTTTGTCGCGCTACTTTCCACCATCCATGGTCACGAGCCTTTACAATCAAATCAGCGGTTTCATGCAAGAACCCGATGAATCTCTCTTTGATGCTTGGGAAAGATATAATGTTTTGATCGATCGTTGTCCAAACCACAGCATGCTCCCTGTGACCTTAATTGATACTTTCTACAACGGTTTGACTTTTCGAGATCGTGATACGATTAATGCAGCCGCCGGTGGCACATTTATGAAAAGGAGATCCGAGGAGTGTAGAGAGCTTATTGAGAACATGACTACTCATCACAAAAACTGGGATTCCTCCGCTTCTTCAAGGAACAACCCGAGAGTCAATGTTTCTTTTACTTCAGCAAACCCCGACATGACCAAATTCACCCGCATAATGACCGAAATGAACAAAAATATCTTGCTTCTCGCTACAAACCAACAACAAGTTAAAGCGGTTGCATCTCCTTGTGAGACAT
This sequence comes from Glebionis coronaria, assembly GCA_025667525.1. Classification (NCBI taxonomy): domain Eukaryota; kingdom Viridiplantae; phylum Streptophyta; class Magnoliopsida; order Asterales; family Asteraceae; genus Glebionis; species Glebionis coronaria. The sequence continues at coordinate 401,521,546 of CM046878.1, forward strand.
GCGGCGGTCCTCACTCATACACTGATTGTCCTTCTACTCAAGGAAATCCAGAAAATGTGTATGCAGCTTATGGTAATTATTCACCGGAAAATTACCAAGCTCGACCTCAAGGGGATCGAAATTTGCTGAGTTACCGATCAAACAACTACCTTTCACCCGGTTTTTCTCCTCAAAACCAAAACCCCAACAACAATTACAATAGAAGCAACCAAATACCACCTCGAGCTTCTAATCCTTATCACCCACCCGCTCAACAAGCCCCACCCATGAATCAAGATGTTCAAGCTTTGATGAGAACCCAAGGAGAGCAAATCAAGAACCTACAAAGCCAAATTATCAATTTGAAAGGGGATATCACCAAGCAAGGGAATGACATTCGCTCCGAGCTTCGAGATAATATTCAATCCTCCTTCAGCAATCAAACGAATGATTTGAAGAATATGCTGGCTAGTTTCTTGCCCACAACTCAACCCTCTACCTCGAGTTCTCTACCTTCAAACACCGTCACCTATCCGCGAGCGAATGTGAGTGCTATTACTACCCGTAGTGGAGTTACCATAGTAGGACCACCTATCCTGCCCCCATCATCTACACCTCCTCCACCACCATTTATCCCTACTCCTCCCACACCGAGTATTAGTACACCATTACCGTCTCCGCCTCGTCATGACGATGTACCCAAGAAGAACCCTTCAACATCTCACCCTTCAACATCTCAACCTTTACCTGCTACACCTTCACCACCTAAACCTAATATCCCTTATCCATCTCGCTTAGGCAAGACTAGAATGCTAACCAAGGATGACTCTCAAGTGTCGAGCTATGTGAAGATGATCTCTCAAATGAACTTCAACATTAGCCTTGTCGAAGCACTTGTCCACATGCCGAAATTTGTCAAAGCATTCAAGGAATTGCTTAACAAGAAGGAGAAGTTGATTGAGCTCACCAACACACGCTTAAATGAAAACTGTTCTGCAGTTATTCTTAAAGAACTTCCGGAAAAATTTGGAGATCCCGGTTGTTTTGTGTTGCCTTGCATTTTTAACAAAACCGAAGAATTTACTTCCCTAGCTGATCTCGGGGCCAGTATTAATCTGATGCCATTAAGTGTTTGGAAAACACTCTCATTACCCGACCTTACACCAACAAAGATGACTCTTGAACTTGCAAATCGCACTCTCGCTTACCCCGTTGGTATTACCGAAGATGTGTTCATTAAAGTTGGCACATTCACTTTTCCGGTCGACTTCGTCGTTGTTGATTATGAAATGGACCCTCGTATTCCTTTAATACTTGGTCGGCCATTCTTGAGAACCGGAAGAGCTTTAGTTGATGTTGCCGAAGGTGAGTTAATCTTACGAGTCGGGGATGATGCACAAGTTTTCAAAATGGGGAAGCTTACAAGCAAATCCTTTGGCCGAGAATCAGTGAATATGATTAATGTGCTCGATGATTTTGTCTTCTACAACAATCCTCTATTCGAGTCTTGCATTGATAATCCACTATTTCAAGATGATGTGGATGATTCTCTCTCCAATTTGGAACCTTCACCTATTTATGATTCTCCACCGATCTTTGATGCTTATGATGATGATTCTAGCTCAGATTCAGATGATTATGATGATTTTACTTCCGAGTATCCCGACATGCCCACGTATGATGATTTTGATGAGGCCGATACTCTTTCGAGTGGTTCTTCACATGATGAAGATCCTCCGCCATCCATGCTTAATCCTACTTTGGATGATTACTCATTTGAGGAAGACTTTTCAACTTTTCTCAATACTTACTTCCCTCATGAGAGTGATGCCCCTCCTTTAGATTTTGATGATTATGGTCTTGATCCTACTTTGGATTTGAAGAAAATTCTTTCAAAGGAGAAGCAACCGGACGACACCAACATCCGCAGCACATATGATTTAACACCTCTTTGTCCACCTTCTGAGGACGAGGTTGTGCATTTTCTTCGCGGATCTTCTTCACATTCTGCTGAGCCTGAGTGCTATATTTCCCTAAAGGAAAAGGTGTTCGACCCCGGTATCGATATTCTTCAGCCATCTCAGTATCCATCTGATGAAATAAAAGGAAAAATCTTTGGAACTATTGGCGATATACTTGCACCACCTCACCCTTGCTACCACCGTGCTCCATCTTTGCTTAAAGGAACCTTGCCTACTCTTCTTTGGCTTGCCTTGTTCGCCTTAAGCTTGTGCTATTTGATGGACGAAAACTATGTCTTTGATCCCGGTGGATATGTTTCATGCTTCTTCCTTTGCTAATCAAGGTGGATTCAGGCTCACGACTCGGTAATCAAAAATCAAGCGCTTCTTGGGAGGCAACCCATGTATCTATCTATTAGCTTTCTTTATCCTAAGTGTAGGGGAGACCCATTGGTGTTTGCTATCTCCTCTCTTCAAAATATTCAGGGATTCGAGCGCTCAATGATCCACTCTTGATGATTTTTGACGACCCGTGATTCCGTGTTCCCATTTTCCCGGTTCTATCCTAAACTCTTTTCGATTCACTATTTTATATTTCTCAATATTAAAATAGGAATCTCGTTAGTTGTCTCTTCCTTAGCAAAATTTAAACAAAGTGCACAATGTCCTAAGTGTAGGGGAGTTGACTCCCACATGCTTAAACATTGAGGACAATGTTTATATTAAGTGTAGTGGGACTTCTATCGATGTTAAGTGGCCTTTTCCTTGTATTTGTCCTCATTTTAATCGAAAATATCTATTTTTCGACATTTTTCAAAATTTTTGATCTATTTTGGCCTATTAGTTTTTACCTTTGTATAGTTATTTTCTTTCCTTATTAGAATAAATGTTTAATAAAGTGGTTTTAATTTTCAAACGTTGTGAATATTTTGACTCAACCCGAGTTTACTTATCTAAGTTTACTCTAGCTAGTATCCTTAACGTGTTTAAGTCAAGTTTTGCTAGGCTTTTATATAGGGAGCTATAAAACGCGAAAGTCTTAACCCTCACGGGTTAAGAACAAGAACTTTTCGCAAGTTCCTATAATTGATCCTAGAGAGTCGTTTATCAAGGGAACTTTAAAACGCGATTTCTAAAACTTGAAAAAGCCTAAGAGTTTGCAAGATCCTATAGATGACTCGAAAACCCAAAACTCTGATTTAATAGGCTAAGTATCCACGAGTCTCATTCCTTGAGATTTTAAACTGTGGAAAACGAGAGATGATAGAGTCAATTATAAGTTTGGTATTCTTTCGTGAATTTATGTGAGTTGATTATAAGCCTATTCTCCCATCGCTTGCTAATAAATTTATTCTGCAATAAATAAGGTTGTACGATTTGAAAAGTTACTTAGCTTCTAGCCCAAGATCGTTTAAAAGTTGCTCGGTATGGATTAGAGTTCATAGCCAAGGCATAACTTATTGAAGCGGGATGTGAAGATTGGCGAGTCTGAAAAGGCCCTAACAAGGCATGAGGGATACATTTTGTTGCTAAAGATCCCAAGTGATGTGAAGAATCATTTATCAAAAATCAATATGAAGGATCGAGACACACGACGAAAAGCAAGAACTCCCCAAAAGATCATGGAGAAGTCTATCCAAAAAGGCCCTAACAAGGTATGAGGATAAATAGATCCAAGTCCAAAAAGGAGGCGGATCGTTGTATATCAAAGTCCAAAATAAAGATTGGAGAAAAATGAAGAAGTCGTGGTCCAAGTATGAAGAATCTCTCAAAACTTCAAGTGAAGAAATTCCTATTATGAAGAGAAGACCATTATTTCATGAACGTCTCTCAAGATTTGAAGTATGAATTCGCTGCCAAATATCGGTCCGAGAAAGGTCTCAAATCGCGAAGCGAGTTATGCCAAGATATGAACTTTATGAGGTCCCGAGAAGCAGTTTTAAAAGATTTTGTCCTTTAGCTAACTATTGATTAAATCGTCCCACTTTGTTTTCAGACTTAATAACTATCGAAATAAGTCAACAATGCATCCTCGTGATCATTCAAGACAACAATAAAATATAAGAGATACACCTAGGAATAAGGGAATCTAAGTAAATAATTGGCCCACATGAGTTCGTGTTAGTTTGCTAACTTATAATAACAATGATCTCGTTTTTAAGCTTGGTTTGAAGAAAGTGAAAACTTGAGGATGATGATTATTCATGACATTTTCAAAACCCGCAGGTATGTTTTTGATTTCTTTACTTTGAATGTTTATAATTTTCTATCTCTTTAATAAAGGCCAGCGTGGATTGATTATGATGAAAAGTGTAATCGTGCTTTGTAGCTAATACATTGCATGAGGACATTGCAATGGTCAAGTGTAGGGGATTTGATATGTGTGTAAACACTCATCCTTTTTACCACTTAATTACAATAATAACCGAGCCAAAACGTGTATTTTATGTCATTTATGTCGGAATTATGCGTGGTTTGTGTTTTTGTTGTGATTTAGGACAAAAATGTGGAAAAGGGAGAAACACGGGCATTCACGGGCTTTTATCGAAGAAAAAGACGAAAGACGAAGTCAAGATGTCAAGAGTACAAAAAGAACGGAATTCCAAGACCAATTCTGAAGATTTATCGAAGAAAAAGTCAAAACACGGAAGTTTGCTAAAAGCCGAAGAACTCAAGTCTAATTTATTGAAGAATTACAAGACCAGTTTAAAAGAAATCCCGAAACAAAGTCATTAAAGTCCAAGATTTAAGAAGATTAAAGAAGATTAAGGACTTAAATGTGCAATTAAGGAAAAAAGAAAGAAGGGAGGAAGCTTCCTAAGCACCTCCCTAATCTCCTCTATAAATAGGATTTATTTTCATTCATGTGTTTTTTGTTGGCTAATAGTGACAATTAGTTCTTCCAATTTTAATTACCTTGTCATTTACTTTTCATGTCAAATTTAAATACTTGTCTTGCACCTTAAATAACTTTAATTTCAAGTAAGTTTCCTTTTAATTCTTGTCAATCTTTATTTTTATTGTTCATCTCCTATCTACCTTTCTTTAATCTTTGATCTTTATGTTTATGTTCATGTTTATGTTTTTGAGTTTTTATTGATTAAAGTGGGTTTTGATTATTTTGATTAGTTTTGTTAGTTTGATTGATTTGGATTATTTGTTTATGATTAGTAGATGTTATTTGATTAGTTTGATTTAATCTTGTGGTTGATTACGTTTAGTTTTGTTTAGATTCGTATATATTTTGTGCTTCCTTGTTCTTCGTGTTTCTGTTACTGTATTCCCAGGAAACATTCCGGATCAAGCCCAGATATTCCGAGTGAAGATTGTTTGTTGATTATTCTGAATAAAGGGCGTTCATCCGGAATAAGTGACATATTCCGGATCAAGTCCATATTCTGGATCAGCAAAACATTCCGAGTAAAGGATTTAAGGGTTGTTCATCCGGAATAACGGAGATATTCCGGATCAAGGGTCTTTTACTCGGAATAGTAAAACATTCCGGATCAAGGTCTTCATCCGGAATCTTCAACATTCCGGATTAAGGAAGATATTCCGGATCAAGAAACATTCCGGATCAAGGAAGTTCATCCGGAATATATTCCGAATCAAGCTTTTATCTGATTTTATTCCGGATCAGCAAAGTATTCCGTACCAAGGCATTATTCCGAATCAAGACTTTATTCCAGATAAGTGACATATTCCGGATAAAGGATTTATTCCGAATCAAGGATTTTGGTAAATATTCCGAGTGAAGAAGAATCATTCCGAACGAAGGTGACATTTCGAATGAGTGATTATTCCGAACGAAGGATTATTCCGAATGAGCTGTTTTCAGGTTATTTTTAGTTTCAGTTTTTAACTTTCTGTTTTTAATCTTCAAGCTTTATTTTTCCCGCCTTTTTCCTTAGTTGCACTTTAAGTTTATTTGCCTTAGATTTATTTTAGCCTTGCCTTAGTTTTAAGTTTTAGTTGCTTTTTAAGTTTACCTTAGGTTAGTTTTAAATTTGCGTTATTTACTTTAATTGCCTTTTAATTTTCCGTCACGCTTCTAATTTCTCGCCATTTATTTTTAAATTAGAGTTAGATTTGAATTAACGTCATTTACTGCTCTTTACTTTAAAGTTTTGCACTTTTTAATTACTACAACGACACAACTATTTGTTTCACCAAAGAACGACTGAGTCGCATAGTTAACCAGGATCAATTCGATTAGACTGGGACAACGAAAAATCTTTTTACCTGGTCAAAAGCCTTGTATCACATCATAAAACCAACATCATCAACCGTCAATGCTGTAGGAGGAAACAACAATCAAGCAGTTGATGCACAGTCTGACGAAGAAGAATTTATCAACCCATTCGGTACACCGGTACGCGAAGTCGGAGAGTCTTCTACTCAACACGTTGATCCGTCAAACATGCACACATTCTATCAACGATAACCATCCACTCACCATTGGACACGTGATCATCCATTGGTACAAGTTATTGGAAATCCTTCACAACCAGTTCGAACACGCAGACAACTCGAAACTGATGGAAATATATGTATGTATGCACTCACTGTGAGTTTCACTGTTCTTACAAACATCAAACAAGCCATGACTGATCATGCGTAGATCGAATCAATGCAAGACGAACTTCATCAATTTGAAAGACTTTGAGTATGGGAACTTGTCGACAGACCATATGGAACATCGATTCTCAATTTAAAATTCTGGAAAAACAAATTGGATGAAGAACATCATCAAAAACAAATCTCGTCTTGTGGTTAAGGGATACCGTCAACAAGAAGGAATAGATTTCGATGAATCATTCGCTCCAATCGCTCATTTGGAAGCAGTAAGGATATTCCTTGCTTATGCTGCACACAAGGGCTTCACGGTTTATCCGATGGACGTTAAAACTGCTTTTCTCAACGGTCATTTGAAGGAAGAAGTTTATGTGAATCAGCCGGAAGGATTCGTTGATCCTCATCATCCGGAAAAAGTCTACCTTCTCAAGAAGTTTGTATATGGACTTAAACAAGCTCCAAGGGCGTAGTACGAAGAACTATCAAACTTCTTAGTTTCCAAAGGATTCTCCAAAGGTTCTATTGATCCTACTCTCTTTATAAACACATATGGGGATGACATACTGCTGGTGCAAGTTTATGTTGATGACATTATTTTTGGTTCTACGAACCCAAAACTTTCAAAACGTTTTGAAAAACTAATGCACAGCAGATTTGACATGTTAATGATGGGGGAGCTAAAAATCTTTTTAGGCCGCCAGATTAATCAATCCCCACGTGGTATCTTTATTAACCAAGCTAAGTATGCTCAAGAGATACTTCAAAAGCATGGTATGACCTCATGTGCTCGCATTGGTACACCTTTGTCGACCTCATCCCTAGACGCTGACTTTTACTTACCGCCCATAGATCAAACGCGATATCACGGTATGATCGGGTCTCTCATGTACCTTACAGCCAGCAGGCCTGATATTCATCATGCCACATGTTATTGTGCATGTTATCAAGCCAGACCTACTGAAAATCACCTCAAGGAGGTTAAACGGATCTTTCGGTACCTTAAGAATACCATTCACATGGGACTCTGGCATCTGAAGGAAACCGGTTTTCATCTAATTGCTTTTTTAGATTCTGATCATGCAGGTTGCCTTGATACTAGAAAGAGAACCTCTCGTAACGTATAATTTCTAGGGAAGGACAAGCTCGTGAGTTGGTCGTCAAAGAAGCAGGATTGCACCTCGCTGTCATCCGCAGAAGCAGAGTATGTGTCTCTCTCCGTGTATTGTGCTTAAGTCCTTTGGATGAGAACTCAACTCACGGATTATGGCTTCCACTTTGATAAAATACCTATGTATTGTGACTCAAAGTCAGCCATAGCCATCTCTTGAAATCCGGTTCAACACTCCCGCCCCGAGCACATCGATGTCAGATATCACTTAATCAAGGAACAAGTGGAACGCGGCATCGTGGAATTATACTTTGTCAGAACTGAGTACCAGCTGGCAGACTTGTTTAAAAAATCTCTAACGGAAGATAGGTTTGCGTATCTCGTTGGTCGTCTTGGTATGAAGTATATGACTCCAGATGACTTGGAGGTTCTGGCAAATGAAGCTGCTTGATATTCTCTCATAATGACTTCTAAGCGCATCACAGCTTAGGACTCGGACCTCAAATAAGGAAAGTGTATCTCGGACGACAACTTGTCCTTCTCAACGAGAATTTAATATTTCTCGGTCATGAGCTTCTCATAAAAACATTCCAAGTTATTAAGTTCATGAAAAACGATTTCTAAGTAAATGTCAGCTTAGAACTCGCACTTCACCTTAAGGAAAGTTTATCACGGATGATAACTTATCCTTCACAACGGGAAATTAATTTTTCTCGGTCATGAGCTAGTCACAAAACAATCCAAGTTTTGAGCTCATGTAAATCGAAATTTATTTTAAAACCGTTGAACACAAGTTTTCAAGAATTTCTCAAAAGGTTTTTCTAAATCTTTCAAAATTATGTGTTCAACACTCCCTTCCTCATAAAATGGTTTTTATATCTCAAAAATGTCATATGTTATTTGGATCAATTTTTGAGGGGGAGCGTTTTAAAATCAAAGCCTTTAATGTTGTTAGGTACATCTCAGATATTATCATATTTTAAGTATCTAACACATTCCGAAAATGATATTAAATTTGTCACATGTTATATCGGATAAGGCATCTCAACTCCGTACCTCAACATATTTTGGGGTGTCGTTTTTTCCAAAATTTTGTCAAATTTTGTCTCAAGACACACATATATTGTTGAGGGGGAGCAACCCGACTTCAAAAGTTCCATGATTCATGCGTGCACACATGTTTCTCTCCCAATCGGTTTTAGAAATTGTCATATTTTAATCATTTGGTATCTCTAAAATTATATTTTTATATTAAAGATAGGGGAGAAAATGTGATTAAAATGTAATATATCTCAACATGTGATCTTAAAGACTCAAGTGCAACCCTTTCCTTCACATGCTAAACTGTTTCGTATATCGATGCATGTGTAGGGGGAGCTTTTCGGCAATGTAAAACTTTCATAGTGTTACAAGTTTTTATTTTTATCGAACACTTTGAATGGTTTTTCAATGGTTTTATGGTTACGATCTATACCCAAACAACCTAATATCCAGGACGGAACGATGGAGTCAAAAGGTGGTTTATGATAGGAAACTAAGTCCTATGAGCCAACCAAAACCAGAGGGATCTACCCAAGGATATTCCATAGCTAGAAATAGTTGTCCTTAGGAAAGATGGAGTTGAATGAAGCTGAATGCGGACCAATTACTTAAGCTAGTACCGGAACAAACACAACAAGGTGCTAGTGATGACGTATTGGTAAGCATTGAAGGAGTTGAATATTCTATGCAACTTAGGCAGAAACCGGGTTAACACGTCTTTTGAAGACAAGTGTCATGGACCCAGTGATGCGATGTACAACCCTTCCCCGGCCATTCGAGTTTCTCTCAAAAGAAACTTGTCTCATTGTCACGGAGATCAACATGTATCTATTGACTTTCTCACTCCGAGTTAGTTAATACTGAAAAGGTGCCAGTCTGCTCCAGTCTCCGATTACCAAAATGCACTTATCGAGTCTAGAGCCAAAAAGAGATCAATCTATTATCTCATTAGGACACAATCGAGTCCTATGCATTATCCTTGTGATATTGCCAGAACATCTGAATGATACGATTCACAATGAAGATGGAAATCCTGCTTAAGCCAGCATAAAACAAGCTCACGATAGGTAACTTGTGCGATTCTACACGAATCAAACTTGTGAGAACTAGAATGAAACTAAGTTTGGATTCTTAACTTATTCAAACTTGATTCCAGGCTTCTTCGCAAAATCCGTGTGATCTTGCCAGAACATTCAGTGTGACACTCTTCAGTGCTCACAATGACGAATGGAAATCCTTCCAGTGTTAACATAAAACAGCACTGCGGTAGGTGACTCGCAAGATTCTTTATGAATCGAGCTTGTGACAAACTGGAAAGAAACAATGGTGCGATTATTTTAGAATCAAGCTTGTTCCAGGAAATCTGAATTGACGACTCTAATCAGACGGATAATTTATCCTTATGATTCACTCTTTACGTTCGCAGTCTGCTTTGAGATGGTCGAGTAAAGAGAACTGGCTATTACTGCCGGGAAACCCTATCAAGGAGATTCTTAATCGAATCTACCCGATCACAGGTACGGTATCTAATACCGTCTAACGGTCTTCACCGACCGGAGGTAAAACGCTACCGAGGTAGGATGAAATGTTCAAAGCCATTTTATCCGTATCTATATATGTTGTTGCATATCAAGATGGTGGCGTAGTGTGACAATCCGTCAATTTATGGTTGATATTTTATTCTCAATATTATTTAAAAACAATTTACAATATGAACTCACATATTTTTGGGAAGAAATTTGAATTTACGTCTTGGAGTAGCATCGACTACGTCTAAACCGGAGGATTCAACGTTACATGCTTACGTTTACATACACCGTCTTTGGTGACAGTCCGACATTTCAGAAAAATAAATTTATCCGTAAATATTATTTTGGAGTTTTAAATTTGTGTTGGTTCATAAACTCACAAATTTACGAGAAGAGATTAGGACTTACGATTTTATTTTAACGTCCTTTACGACTAAACCGGAAACCCTAGGATTACGTATTTACGTTTTCGAACTCCGTTTTCGATGAGACAATTTTTATTGGATTCGTTTTGTGACGGTGATTCATAATTTATAAAAACGTTTTTCGTAAAACGACCCGAGGGCACGCAAATCGAGGAAACTAGAATCGAGGAGTACCCGTAAATAAATGGGGATGAGACAAGTGGGACACTTGTCCCACCCCCATCAAAACCGGCTATAACTCTCCAACACAACAACTTGGTGTCAAGTTGTTAGTTTATAACTTACACATGTAAGCAAGAGCTTACATTGTAAGCCACTACTAACTCAAAACCATCAAACCTCATTTCTACCATTTGCAACATGCAATACCACTCAAAAACTCACAACTCTCTCTCTCTCACTCATCTATGCCGTCCCATATCCATCCTCAAACACCCATTTCATACAAATTTTAACCATGAACATATGTTATAATCAACATATGTTAATCTCCATTCAAAAAGAGGAAGATTGATGCAAGTTTTAACATCCATGGAGAAGTTTTCATATTGTTTTGAGGCTGATTTTCCACAAGGAGTTCATGGAGCATGGTGGTCTTGAAGATGGTCATGGTTGTCTACAAGTTTCTCCATCAAAAACCATGTCAAAATCATAACCTATATCAACTTGGTGGTATAAAGATTGTCCTCCCCAACTTCTTGTTATTTTGATTATGTAAACATGTATTTTATTTCCTATTGTATATATTTATGATGATTATATGATGATAAAAATGTTATGTGAGGATTTGTTGTTGATAAACATGATTAAAAAGGTGAAAAACCATATGAAACAAGGTTAAAATCTTGATTAATTTACATGGCTGTATAAAACAGTAAAGAAACATGTTATGAACTGATGAAATAATTAAGTAGGATCCATTTACAGTAAGCTAAATGTCTTGTACACATGTGAGAGTTGGCCATGCAATGGAATCAAAATAATGAGTGAGATATGATCAAAACAAGTTTAGGGTATAAATCTGAAGTTACTGTTTTGGACGATTTTTAGAAAATACTTAAAGGATGATTCAACAGTAGCTATAGTAGAGTTAAATGTAGCACATATCATGTAGTTTATGTGATAAAAATTTGAGCTTCTATCTTCATGTAGAACTCAAGATATGGCAGTTTTGGTGAAGATGAAGTTAAAAATCAGATTTTTGGAAATTAAAGAATAATACTATTATATAAGCACTCACATTTTAATATATAAAATGTAAAATGAAAGCCCACTAACTTATAAAACTTATTTATATAAATATATAAAAAAGGGGTAATCAAATAGATAAATTATATAAATGGTGGTGAAATAATGTTTATAAGTAATAAAAACTATAAACTTGATTTTTACGACTTTTCGGCTATTGCCGTAAAATTAACGTTTTTGTTAAATAAAACTTAGATGGTTGGACCCGTCTAATGAAAACTTTATAAAACTTATATACTGATATATAGACATGTATAACAAGTAAAAACCGATAAAACCCGAACTATAGGGAATACGGACATTAACGAGCTAAGTAAACATATTGGACTAATACTTGGGCTAATAATTGGACTAAATAAGATAAACACCCATAAAAAGAACTTATTGGGCTTAACCCATTTAGGCCCAACTTGGAAAGTATACATACTGATAATATAGGTACAAAATAGATTAAAATAAGTTAAATAACTTATAATAAGCTTATTGGACTTAAGACACGTAAACGGGTAAAATTAGTAAACTAATATAAAAGTTATCGACATATAACACTAAGAGGAGTAAACGAGAATATGTAAACCCACTTGATCATCATATATATATAATCATCATATGTATACATAATTGATATTTTTATAAAGTCATTGGACAAACGTCTAAGACCTATTATTATTTGTCTAGGTTTCCGTGATTGAAGCACGTACCGTACGTCCGAGTTGCCGATAACCCGCTTTTCCACATCAACGTGAGTTCATAGCCTCGCACTCTTTTAAATGTTTTATAAATGCTTTATAAACCCGCGAGGGAGATAACATGTTAGTTTTTATAAAAAGTTTGGACACCATTTGTCCCGATTGTTTGTTTATTGATTTTGGACCCGAATGATTGAATGACCCGATTGTATGACCCGATAAATGATTAAAGGACCCGATAGATGAAATCAAATGGATTATTAAAGTTAGGTTATGTCACTAAAAGTCCCATTAGCATGAATTGTGAACTACCGGGAGTTGGTAGACGCTTATGCATTTAATAGTACTATTTGGGGACGATCACCCCAGTTCGCGCCTTGACGGTTGATCCCCGTCGTGCCACATTGATTGGTAAGCGAATTTATGAATGAGAAGATTTCCAATAGCGTGACCTTTGTGACGACACGCTACTTTAGATGGGCAAAATTGGTATCGGTTTAGCTACCCGTTGTTGGTTTAGTAAGGTAACAATGTCATGCGGCTTATAATAATCCAAAATCTAACGAAATACTATTAGACGCTTCGAATTACGATGTATTGCCTGACTAGCAATACTGGGTCATACTATTGATATTATGATTGTATTTTGGTTTTCATAACCATATTCATATAACGGTTTTTATTTGATTTTATACAACGTCATAAGACATGTTGTATGATGTTTTTACGACATTGGCTCGTATAATAATTTTTAAGGCAAATGCCTATATTATGATTTTCGATAAGAATTTATAATAAATGACTTTGGCTATTTTATGGCCTATTACAAAGATTTGTATAAAACGATTTTGGCTATTTTACGGCCTATTACAATGATTTGAATGAAGTGATTTTTGGTACTAATTTTATACCAAAGTTATATTGATGGAATTTATTAAACTCTATGAATTCACTCGGCGTTATCGCTGACCTTTTCTTTTAACATGTTTTATCTCAGGTACTTGAAGGTAATTCTCGGGAAGACGACAAGAATTCATGGCCCGCACTTAAACAATATTTTTCCATTCAAATACTTATAAAACTTTGTATTAAATACAATGACTTGGGACCGATGTATCTTTGATATTTATGAATGGAAATGTTTTATTATTAAACGACGCGATTTTTATGCGTTGTCTATGATGTGAGTAATGTGCTATCCCGTAACACCAACTAGTCTTCCGCTGTACTGAGTTGTATAAATTTGGGGGTGTTACAGTTTGGTACCAGAGCTCTCGTTATAGAGAACGAAAGATTTTTAAAACCAAGATTTTGAATAAAACATTTCAAAATCTTTTAACTAAAAACATTTTTCTAAAAATGTCTAAAAATCTTTTGACTATAACGGTGCCGAAGAATTCCCGAGTTACCGACAAGGCCAGACTGAGAAGTGTTATTTTAATATATATAACTTGGATTATATATATATATATATATGATGTAATTTTATTACATGATTGTTTTGATGATTATTTCGATATTTATACGAGGTATTTATACGACGTAGATTGTCACAAGAAACCCTAAATCCCCTAGTAAACTAATCGAAGCTATTCTCGTAGGAATTCTAGCTATCCTAGATCTAAACCAAGTTGTGGATATTTATAATCCCAACAAATGGTTGATATTCGTAGAAATGTAGATATTAGTTGATTGTGATATTGAAAAAGAATTGGCGAGATTAAAACTGATATCGATGTCATGACGATCTTTCCTTATAAAGTGGAGTTTGACAAAACGTTACCACCTAGAAAGATGTCATCTGATTTGTTGTCATCCAGTTCTTAAATTGAAATCGAAAGGGTGAATGTTGCACTTGAGGCTGTTATTGGAACCATTACCCAAAAGCCTCATGCCACTAATACCTTTCCGAGAAATCTGATTGAATATGTGAGTCATCTCATGCTAGTGACTCATTTGATAATTGTTGTCGTAAGAGCTATAGGATTGGAAATTAAGTGTTGATTCATATTGAGATTGTATTGCCTTTACAAGGCCGAAGATTAAGGTTGTAAGTATTGGAATATGAGGTAGGATATCGAATTGAGTAAAAGTTGATTAAACTTGAATGAAGTGAAAATTTAACCCGTATGGAATATGAGATTGATAATAGAAGTCGTTAAGTCCTGTGATTGAATTATAAGGTTTTGATTGATTGATAGTTCGTGTTAAGGGTTGTTCCTAGACCATTGTCCACTAACGAGGATGCCCAGTGTCCAAGAAATGAATTGAAGAAATCTTCTTCAGAATTGAGACCGATGGATCTTCTAGGACATGTGGAACACCAAATGACTCTTGTAGATTAGTATTCATTGTGGTATCTTTTAAAAATAATCCCTAACTTAACTGTGACATCAGTGGGTAGGATGAGTTCTGAGAATTGTATGACATAGTGACACGTAATGTGTTACGGTACAATTTTGACTTGTTTGTGATTAATGAAAAAGACTACCTTTGATTGCTAAATTCTACATGTATTGATGTTATCTATCTTTTCTTGCTTCATCCTAATGTTCACATTAGTGATGCAACCATTGAACAAGTACTCATCTCGATTTGAGTTACGTTGTGGATCATTCTTCGTGAGTGCCATCGAGATCATGAACCTCATGATTATTTGGCTAAGCTCATTTCCTATCATATTGTAGTTAGTTCTTGGTGAACAACTCTTCATCACTCTTTTGCAGATCACACATTGTTTTTATAAAGTTAAAACGGTATCCTTTGAGAAAATTTAATTTTCATCACAATAAGGATTATTCAAAGTGAGATTTATAAGTGATTGTTATCGAAAGGAAATTGTTTATAAAACATCTTGGAAAAACTAATTGTTTTCATAACAAGGAAAGCCTTTGTAAATATATTTTTGATTCTTATTTAAGAATTAAGCGTGAAAATGTTTTTATTATAAACATGATGATAAAATTTTGACGAACTGAGTATTGCATCGTTAATCTTGAAATTGTATATAGTTGCGCGCCTACATACAATTTGGAATGGACTATGCAAGACTGATTAGTAGTCACCATAAAACTAACGAATAAACACTACATTTTCTTTGAAGATTGTGAAAGATTACATTTTATGAGATCTGCAAGAAGTGAAAAATAGGGACATAGTGTTAGGGACACCTACATATGTGCCTGTAGCATCTATTCTTCTGAGTTGAATTTACTCATTTGTGGAAATTGTCTTATTTGACAATTGATATTCCGTTCTTGTCCAATTCTCCCGTAGTGAGATTCTTAGGAAAAGTATCCGATTACCGAGTATTGATACCCGACTGGATGTATTGACATTCTTATCATTTCTTATGATTTAATTTCATTTGAATGACCTGGGTAACGATCCGAGGAGCTTTCGAATGCGTACTCAAATTATGAAAACATGGGATATATTCATATTCGTTAAATGTTTTCGTCTGTATCTGATTTGAAATTCTCTCGCGTAGATTATGCGTTGACCTTACTCTTTTAAGGCTAGTTATGACTCCAGATATCCTTGAATTTGAGAAGGATTATGAATTATTATTAGTCTTTTGAGAAGTTCACATCTTATCGACGACAATAAAACTGGAAAGTTGATAGTGCCAGTAGAATGGATTGATTGATTATGACGTGACGACATTGTCTTAATTGATGGGAACTCGAGTAGAATTCCCTAAAGGATAAGATGTTGATTATCAAAAGTGATCTAAATAATTCTTGACGGATGCCCGTATCTTGCATTTAGACTTGAGATTTACGGTGAATGGTTGTGAACTAGTTATAGATATTATAATCTAGAAAGAACTTAAAATAAATGTATTAAAAGATGTTTATGTTATCTGAAACTTTAGGAAGTATTTGTTGATGAATTACCTAGACTTTCGCCATTAAGGCAAGTAGAATTTGGTATTTGATTATATTTCCGGTGCTGCACCTGTGGCATGTGCACTGTACGTCAGCACCATCTAAATTAAAGGAATTACCGTACAACTGAGAAAGTTGTCGGAGAAAGATTTTATTATACCAAGCCTGTCATCCTGAAGAGCTATGGTGTTATCTTTCCTTATATTTATAGATTACTGTGACTGAGTAAATTGACAATCGAAAACGATATCCATAACTCGAAATGGAAGATTTGTTCGATCATTTACAAGGTTTTAGCGTATGGTTTAAAGATTTGATCCATAGCATGGTTATCATCAACTTCGCATCTGCGAAAGAGATTATCTATTCCAATCACTACATCCGGTGCTTGTAATGAACATTATGAGTTTCACGTGATGTCGTTTGGATTGACCAATGCACATGTAGCATTCATAAATTGGTGAATCACGTGTGTAGGCTGTAATTTGATAAATTCATGCTCGTGATCATTAAGGACTATATGTTTGTTTATCAGAATAAGAATGAGTTAATAATTATTTATAGACTGCCCTGAATTGGCTGAACAGTGTAAACCTGAACCTTGAATAATTAACACGTGATTAAAGACTTGAACCTTTACATGATTTGACTATGTGATTAAAAGGATAATGGAATATAAATTGACTCTTCAAAAATTAAGAGCCCTTTTAAGACTTTGGATTTTACCAAAAAGAAATGGAAATATGTTTTGACAAATGTTATAACAAAGAATTTTAAGGGATTATTCCCTTATACGCAAACCATTTAACTAAACTTCTGTTTAGGGGTAAATGTTTGTGTATACTTCTAGACAACTTAAGAAGAATTGAGGAAACTATATAAATTATGACTTGAAATTTGAAACGACAATTTTTGCATTTTAAATAAGAAAATTTTGACTAAAGTATAAACCAAAGATTTTTCGAACAATTACGAAATCTTATTAAATATTTTCGATAAATCAACAAAAATCTTGTTAATTAAATTCAAATTATTTTTGAACGTTTGATATAATTGGTCGAACTAAGAAATTTAAAACTTTTACGTTTACGCTTCATAAAAATTAACTAATAATTATTTAATTAATTATAATAATTATCGACGCTTTAGACGCCGGATTGAGTAAAACGGATAAAAATGATAGATGAGACGAAACTAAAACATAGAAGATATGAAGAAAGAATTTTGAATAAATACGGTTAGGATTTTATTTCATCAGGAAGATGAACGTAATTACTGACGCATAATATAGAAAGAATATCTGAGTGAATTGTGGACATGATAATTATATCATCATAAGAAGTGAATATAGATACCGACGCATTATGTAAAAATATAAAGAACCAATTAGGACATGTTCCTTAATAATGAAGGTGCAAAATAAATTGCCGAACGATATAAAAATAAACGATGTTTGTAAAAAGGATAATATAGATAATCAAAGAGGTTCGCGTCTAATGTGAACCATTAAAATAGAGAAACCAATAGCGTTAAATATTTTAAAGGCCACTTGTGGTTGCCTAACTATGAAGGAGATATAGCTATGTTGGAATTTGTAAGTATAAGTATTATATGTATGTCATTTTATGACTAAAAGTATCTTTGTCTGAAGAAGTTGTACTAATGGCAATTATGAAGGCAGACATCGCCTCATACATTAGTAAACGTCTAGCTATTGCAAAGGTCATCATCTGAATTTGATTCGATTTGGGTCATCGTCGACAGACTGACCAAATCTGCTAATATCATTCCCGTTAATGATAAATGCAAAAGAGTTGTGTAAACATGGTGTGCCGTATCGATCATCTCTATCAAGATCCTTGATTCGCATCAAATTTCTTGAGATTTGCTCAGAAGTCATTGTGGACTAATCTTGATAAGAATACTATGTACCACCCCAAATCGAAGGGACGAGGTAAAGTAACGATACAAAATACTATAAGTGTTGTTTTATGTTTGAATGATTGACCTTTGGTAATAGACCGTATAATCGTTTTCCTTTGGAGAGATTATCCTTGATAATCGTTGTCACACCCCACCATGGCGGAATATGGGGCGCGACGTATGGATATCATCACAACAACAGCGTGTCTATAGAGAGAACTAAATGAAATTGAAATATCATAGATGGCGACACAAATGTCGTGACAATATCTCAACAATGCAGGCGTCTAGGTAAGTAGGTAACAGGCCTACCTCTTACCAAAGACATACAAATAAACAAACATCAAACATATAGGTACCACAAAGTTCACTTAATCAAAACACAAAGTAAGATCTAAGAGGAAAAGGGGATTCCTCCGAATGCAATCCTAGCAGCCTCTATACTCTAGCCACTTCTAACATCATCTTGCACAACTACCTCACCTGAAAATGACACTAAAATCTGTCAACATAAAGTTGGTGAGAACAAAGGTTTAAGTTATCTAGAACATCATAAGAAACCTTGACATCCGCTGTAAATAAGTTGAAGAAAAACAATTTATAGTAATGGACCATAATGTGATAATCATGCTACATGCATCCACAACAAAACTCAAGCCAAGTACCAACCACATCTACAATTCACAAAGCACATTATAACAATCAAGAAGTATCCCGTCACACGCACAAGAACACACACCACACTATCCGGATCTTTCCCACACCACTTGTGGAAGATGAACTATATCCCCGTCGAGATATCTTGCCTCCGAAGAGACGATGCACAAGTACTCAGGACGGATCGTGTCCCACGCTCCACACACATCACAACTGGTCCCATAGACGCCCATACATCTATGTACCAAAGCCAATCACAATCCAAACAAGATTCACATAGCAGAACACGTACCAAAGCACATATGAGAACACATAAGCACGCAAGTCACACAATAACACATTTATGTCCACACATTTTATAACATAGTACTAAATCATATTAAAGAACATTACAAGTGTCATCTCCATCCCATACTGGAAAAAAACATTTAAAAACGTAGTAAAATGGGACTATGAACTCACCTGATTGCTTCTCCAAAGTCCTTGCTCTAGCCCCAAGCTAATAATCCAAAAACACATAAATCAATACATGAACCAACCTCTAAAATGGTTCATCAACCTATGATGGACATCTAACCTCCTCTCATATAAATACCCCATTTATAACTCTAAACACCCCATTACCCTTCCCTAACAAGTCCTTAACTTGGTTAAGTTTAATAGCTATCCCGTTCACAATTTTACACAAAACAGTCCCAGTTTTAGGTCTCAAAACTTTAAGTCAAACGTCCACTTAAACATACCCATGGTTTCTGTAAAAGGAATATTCATACCCTTACATATGTTGGCTAACACCTCCCACTTGCCCTAACCTTAAAGCTACTGTTAAGGCCCTGATATATATATGTATACTTTTGTCATTCCAGTTTTCCTGATTTTAAACGTATGAAAAGTTCATTACCATTAGAGGGTCTTACCCTAAACCACAATCTTAGCCCAAGTGCAGATCCTTATTACAATATATAAACCATCTCTCATGTTCGTGAGAAGATCCCAATGCAACCCTAAGTACCCCAAACAACCCAAAACTTAAAAAGAAAACAGGCTGAATTCAAAACTGTTTTGACCTCCGACTGTTGTAACCTGTTTTTGACCCACTTCCCGACCTCCAATTTAGTTCTAGTTTCTTGCATTGGAAAGCCACTTCAAATACCTTTTCAGGGGTATGTGGATCGTAAGATAAAAGTTTGTAGAGCTCCCTATATGATCAAAACAATGACCCAAAATTCTGCCCAGTTTTTAAAAACGGGTTTAACAAAATCAACCTCATTAATTAACCCTAATCCCTCTAATTACAAGCCCTAATTTATGTGATCATCATATTATGATTAATACAACATTAATTTACTGTTTTTATATTAAACCTTAACCCTAATCCATCAATAGATGATTAAATAAACATAAAAACAATTTAATTAAAAAGGGATTTGAAGGTTTTACCTTTAAATTAATGGAAGAAGAAAAAAACTATGAAACCCTAAAAACTCTCCCAAAAACCGTCGACCATTAATCTCCAGGGATTTAATTATGTTCTTTTTGTAGTAAATAATATAATATATAGGGTGTGGGTGAATCCTTGTCCAACCCAAACCCAACTTTCCTTTTTCCTCTTTTTTTCTTTTTTTTTTCCTTCTTTTCTTTTTTCCAAACCGACTAACACCCCCTTAATTTTCGTTTTTTTTCTCTTTTTATTATTAATATATGTATTAACAATATTACCTTAATTTTCCTTAATTTATTTCAGCTCTTAAAGCCTCCAAAACCCCAAAACCGTAAAACTAGTCAGTTTTTACGCGTTTTACCGTAAAAGACGTAAAATATACACTTTTATAAAAAATCTCAAATTTTGAAATAAACTTTATAACTAAGTCCTAAATGACTTAAAACCATCCCGAAAAATATTCATATGGATAATTACCTCACCCGAGACCTCTAAATGCTAAACCGTAAATCCTAAAAAAATACTACTACTATAATACTTATACGTATACGTAAACACCACAATATCACCATTTTCATTTCATAGTCACCACTTGTGAGCTCATGAACATGAAATAACCGTTCCTCGATTTACTTATGAGTACTCTATACTCATAAACGATAACCACACCAACCTCGTTCACACAAAATAAACACGTAAACACACAATTCAAGTAAGCACACATAAAATAACCTAAAAGTAAGACCAAGTGACAAACCCAAAACCTAGGGTTGTCACAATCGTCGTATTAGGATTGAGATCGAATCTTGTTAGAATCTATATTAGAGCATCTGTAAGCAGGAGTTGAGATGAAGACACCCGACATACACCCATTGTGAGTTGGACGTGTCTTTTAGGTTTAAGGTTTCCTATGATGGCGAACCTATCCTTGCAAAATACCCGACCCGCGAGATCTGAAATGATTGTTGAAATTAGGATTTGATTATTAACTGCCGGTAGTGAGCAGGAGGTTATGTGAATGTGAAATGTAGATCTTGAAGTGCCAAATGGGTAGCGAAGTTATGCCACAATTTTTAACCTTGGAAAAATGAATTCATGATCTGACAAATCATGGGATATAAGTCCCCGTTGTATGGGACCATTGAAATGATGTAAAAGTTGGGATTGAAAGGCATATAAGCTGGATCTACCCTAGGACTTCAAAGACTGCGTGAATTATGTTTCGTAAATCGAACTTGATGGAATACCTATCAAGTGAAAATCTGATTATTCTTAGTAAAGCTTAGATCGGCGAAAAGTTGCATTCATCAGAAACCCGTGAACATCATGGATAGAGAAAGTAAGTCAACAATTAGCCTGATCTTATTCCCGTAGTTATGTTTGATGAAACTCGCGTATTGTAATAAATGGCACTTGTGAGAAAAGACCGAATGTGGAGGAAATACCCACATGGCTTTAACTCTATAAGAAGCGAGTAGTAAGGTAAGATGATCTTTGAGGACAAAGATCCGTTTAGGGGTAAATGCTGTGACAATCCGTCAATTTATGGTTGATATTTTATTCTCAATATTATTTGAAAACAATTTACAATATGAACTCACATATTTTTGGGAAGAAATTTGAATTTACGTCTTGGAGTAGCATCGACTACGTCTAAACCGGAGGATTCAACGTTACATGCTTACGTTTACATACACCGTCTTTGATGACAGTCCGACATTTCAGAAAAATAAATTTATCCGTAAATATTATTTTGGAGTTTTAAATTTGTGTTGGTTCATAAACTCACAAATTTACGAGAAGAGATTAGGACTTACGATTTTATTTTAACGTCCTTTACGACTAAACCGGAAACCCTAGGATTACGTATTTACGTTTTCGAACTCCGTTTTCGATGAGACAATTCTTATTGGATTCGTTTTGTGACGGTGATTCATAATTTATAAAAACGTTTTTCGTAAAACGGCCCGAGGGCACGCAAATCGAGGAAACTAGAATCGAGGAGTACCCGTAAATAAATGGGGATGAGACAAGTGGGACACTTGTCCCACCCCCATCAAAACCGGCTATAACTCTCCAACACAACAACTTGGTGTCAAGTTGTTAGTTTATAACTTACACATGTAAGCAAGAGCTTACATTGTAAGCCACTACTAACTCAAAACCATCAAACCTCATTTCTACCATTTGCAACATGCAATACCACTCAAAAACTCACAACTCTCTCTCTCTCACTCATCTGTGCCGTCCCATATCCATCCTCAAACACCCATTTCATACAAATTTTAACCATGAACATATGTTAATCTCCATTCAAAAAGAGGAAGATTGATGCAAGTTTTAACATCCATGGAGGAGTTTTCATATTGTTTTGAGGCTGATTTTCCACAAGGAGTTCATGGAGCATGGTGGTCTTGAAGATGGTCATGGTTGTCTACAAGTTTCTCCATCAAAAACCATGTCAAAATCATAACCTATATCAACTTGGTGGTATAAAGATTGTCCTCCCCAACTTCTTGTTATTTTGATTATGTAAACATGTATTTTATTTCCTATTGTATATATTTATGATGATTATATGATGATAAAAATGTTATGTGGGGATTTGTTGTTGATAAACATGATTAAAAAGGTGAAAAACCATATGAAACGAGGTTAAAATCTTGATTAATTTACATGGCTGTATAAAACAGTAAAGAAACATATTATGAACTGATGAAATAATAAAGTAGGATCCATTTACAGTAAGCTAAATGTCTTGTACACATGTGAGAGTTGTCCATGCAATGGAATCAAAATAATGAGTGAGATATGATCAAAACAAGTTTAGGGTATAAATCTGAAGTTACTGTTTTGGACGATTTTTATAAAATACTTAAAGGATGATTCAACAGTAGCTATAGAAGAGTTAAATGTAGCACATATCATGTAGTTTATGTGATAAAAATTTGAGCTTCTATCTTCATGTAGAACTCAAGATATGGCAGTTTTGGTGAAGATGAAGTTAAAAATCAGATTTTTGGAAATTAAAGAATAATACTATTATATAAGCACTCACATTTTAATATATAAAATGTAAAATGAAAGCCCACTAACTTATAAAACTTATTTATATAAATATATATAAAAGGGGTAATCAAATAGATAAATTATATAAATGGTGGTGAAATAATGTTTATAAGTAATAAAAACTATAAACTTGATTTTTACGACTTTTCGGCTATTGCCGTAAAATTAACGTTTTTGTTAAATAAAACTTAGATGGTTGGACCCGTCTAATGAAAACTTTATAAAACTTATATACTGATATATAGACATGTATAACAAGTAAAAACCGATAAAACCCGAACTATAGGGAATACGGACATTAACGAGCTAAGTAAACATATTGGAATAATACTTGGGCTAATAATTGGACTAAATAAGATAAACACCCATAAAAAGAACTTATTGGGCTTAACCCATTTAGGCCCAACTTGGAAAGTATACATACTGATAATATAGGTACAAAATGGATTAAAATAAGTTAAATAACTTATAATAAGCTTATTGGACTTAAGACACGTAAACGGGTAAAACTAGTAAACTAATATAAAAGTTATCGACATATAACACTAAGAGGAGTAAACGAGAATATGTAAACCCACTTGATCATCATATATATATAATCATCATATGTATACATAATTGATATTTTTATAAAGTCATTGGACAAACGTCTAAGACCGATTATTATTTGTCTAGGTTTCCGTGATTGAAGCACGTACCGTACGTCCGAGTTGCCGATAACCCGCTTTTCCACATCAACGTGAGTTCATAGCCTCGCACTCTTTTAAATGTTTTATAAATGCTTTATAAACCCGCGAGGGAGATAACATGTTAGTTTTTATAAAAAGTTTGGACACCATTTGTCCCTATTGTTTGTTTATTGATTTTGGACCCGAATGATTGAATGACCCGATTGTATGACCCGATAAATGATTAAAGGACCCGATAGATGAAATCAAATGGATTATTAAAGTTAGGTTATGTCACTAAAAGTCCCATTAGCATGAATTGTGAACTACCGGGAGTTGGTAGACGCTTATGCATTTAATAGTACTATTTGGGGACGATCACCCCAGTTCGCGCCTTGACGGTTGATCCCCGTCGTGCCACATTGATTGGTAAGCGAATTTATGTATGAGAAGATTTCCAATAGCGTGACCTTTGTGACGACACGCTAATTTAGATGGGCAAAATTGGTATCGGGTTAGCTACCCGTTGTTGGTTTAGTAAGGTAACAATGTCATGCGGCTTATAATAATCCAAAATCTAACGAAATACTATTAGACGCTTCGAATTACGATGTATTGCCTGACTAGCAATACTGGGTCATACTATTGATATTATGATTGTATTTTGGTTTTCATAACCATATTCATATAACGGTTTTTATTTGATTTTATACAACGTCATAAGACATGTTGTATGATGTTTTTACGACATTGGCTCGTATAATAATTTTTAAGGCAAATGCCTATATTATGATTTTCGATAAGAATTTATAATAAATGACTTTGGCTATTTTATGGCCTATTACAAAGATTTGTATAAAACGATTTTGGCTATTTTACGGCCTATTACAATGATTTGAATGAAGTGATTTTTGGTACTAATTTTATACCAAAGTTATATTGATGGAATTTATTAAACTCTATGAATTCACTCGGCGTTATCGCTGACCTTTTCTTTTAACATGTTTTATCTCAAGTACTTGAAGGTAATTCTCGGGAAGACGACAAGAATTCATGGCCCGCACTTAAACAATATTTTTCCATTCAAATACTTATAAAACTTTGTATTAAATACAATGACTTGGGACCGATGTATCTTTGATATTTATGAATGGAAATGTTTTATTATTAAACGACGCGATTTTTATGCGTTGTCTATGATGTGAGTAATGTGCTATCCCGTAACACCAACTAGTCTTCCGCTGTACTGAGTTGTATAAATTTGGGGGTGTTACACGTAGCTTTGTACTAACCGAAGTCGTCTTCACATGTTCATACTAAAAGTTAAAGTCTTCCGCAACTCTAATGAATATTTGAAGGATTAACTGCAACTATACTTGTATGGGAAATTGTTAGCCTTTCGAAATCAACAAAGTGTGAACATGTCGATTCAGAAGTCACAAGAGCACAAGATGATAATCAAGATACCTAAGAATGTAATAGGTCATCTTAGTCACAAGGAGCACAAGATGAAGATCTAAGCATTCAAAGTCAAATGACAAAGGCTCAAGATAAAGATCACAAAAGCATGAAGGAACAAAACCGTTACAAACAAGATCAAGACCAAGATATAAGACCTAAGAAGGAAGATCACCTCCACAAAAATGTATTCACTCAATCATCTTATGCATTTTAAAGATGACCAATACATTGGGGGAGATTGTTAGCCCTATATTTTATATAGTCGAACAAGATTGTAATAGGTCATCTTAGTCGTTAAAGGTCTTGTATTGTAATAGGTTAGTCAGGAAAACCAGGCTTGGACTTTAAGCTAATATTGTTTAAGGTAGGGGCTTTATGCCCAAGATAGGCCAAGCCCGGCCCAAGAAACAAGCCCATGAGCCCACCAAGCTCATGGGTATATAAACCCTCTTCCATGTGTGGAAGAGGGTGTTGGTTCATTTTACTTTCTCTCTATAGTAAACATTAACCTTCCACTATTCTCTCTACTTTCTCTCTCTAACTTTCTTCTCTTTCTCTTTCTAGTTCTATCTAAATCTTGTGTTGTGGATTGAAGTGAGATTAACAGTTTTTGCGTAAAATCTAGTACTCTCACCAACCTTTGTGTTGACAGATTTTAGTATCATTTTTCAGGATTTTGCTATATTGATATAAGCTTTAAAGAGCGAAGGATTAGAGAGACCATAGGATTGCATTCGCATGAAGTGGCTTATTTATATTTCATTGTTAACTTGTTATATGAATGATGCATTATGTTCGTGTTCGTGTTCATGTTTGAATTTGAATAGATGTTATCATGACACGTTTGTGTTGTGTTATTTTAATGAATGTCATCTTTAGATTTTGTTTCTCTATTGTGACGCCATTGTGTCGTGATGATGTCTATTTGTTCGCGGCTCGTGATTTCCGCCTTGACGGGGTGTGACGTCCTCTGTGACCTTTGTTAATTGTTTCAACACTTATTCATTTTTCTACTATATGATTTCTTGATTTAACGCATGAACACAAGTACACTTACTCGTTTATTGATTGGTCTAAGTCCCTATTTAACCCAAGTTATTTTTTATCCACTTTTATGAACTGTTAATTTCGAGACCGGATGACCAATCGAAAGCGCGAACGTTATGGATAGATCTATTGAGAATTACATTCCTACCTAATTGTGGTTGTGTGATCAAAATAGGTACACTTACATTTGAGTCAGTTTACGGATGTTGCGGGTTAGGCACCTGTTTGGGCTACCTTATATTATAAAACTGTCGGATATGTTAACGTTTCGGTGTCATGAGCTTAGAAAATAATAAATGTTATTTTATTTAGTGACTTTGTATTTGTTATATTGTCACTAAGTGGTTAGAAAATCTTGTGGTTCATTAAAAATTTATATTATTATAGAAACTCAAACTATTATCAGTGAGCTCTGTTTTTATCATAAAACACTATTTATTATCCGTGAACTCTGTTTTATTAGAAAACCCTATTTATTTCCAGTGAAATATGTTTTATAAAAAAACTCTATTTATTTTCAGTGGACTTTATTTTTATCAGTAAACTGTATTCATTATCAGTGAACTCTGTTTTATAGGAAACTCTATTTATTTCTATTGAACTATGTTCTTATCAATAAACTATATTTATTATCAGTAAACTATGTTTTTATCAATAAATTCTGCCTTTATTATCGAACTTTAACAGCATCAAAGAGAAGTCTATTCAACAGGAAACTATGATTTTTTTTTAAACTCTTATATTTTACTACAAAGTGCAATGGTCGATATAAACTCAAATTTTTTATGAACATCTTAAAACAAACTTATGAACTCACCTACTTTATGTTGACATTTTTAAACATATATACCAGGTACTTGACTGTATGGACTATTTGGATTTTGCTATGTGGTTTTGGGATGTAGAGATCGTTCTCGGATCAAGCTCTCAATTACTCATGAAGTCACAGCCTCCCAAAGCCAGTCTTCAGCTGCGGCGAATTTGGGGTTGTGACAGCTGGAAAATGGTGGGTTGTTGTGGAGGTCGCCGGAAGATGGTGGGTTGTTGTGGAGGTCGTCGGAAGATGGTGAGTTATTGTGGAGGTCGTCGGATAGGGGTGAGTTTCTTGTGGAAGTCGCTGTAAAAGTGGTTTTGTTGTGGAGGTCGCCGAAAAATGGTGGATTCTTGTGGATCTCGTCGGAAAATGATGGATTCTTGTGGATCTCTTCGGATATGGATGGTTTGTTGTAGAGATCGTCGGAAAAGGGGGGTTGGTTGTGGTGGTCGCTAGAAAATGAGGGGTTGGTTGCGGTGGTCGCCGAAAGAGTTGACAACGGGATCCATTATTTTTTTGTGAAAATTATGATGGGTTTAGTGGAGATGGATTTAATCATGACTATTGACTCATACCAAGATCAATGAATGTAAATAATTTATTGGTACTTTGATAAATAAAGAGTATTGAGAATCTTTTCCCATAAACCTTAATAGGGGTGCAATCGAGTCAAGCCGAGCTCAAGCTTTATAGAGCTTAAGCTTAGCTTGATAAAACAATTGTAAGCTTGAGTTTGTCTTGATAGCTTGTCAAGCTTTAACAATACAGGCTTGAGCTTGACTTAATAAAGCTTGAGCTTGGCTTAAAAAGCTTGAATGTGTAAAAAAAAAAATTATAATAAAACTCATCAATAAAGACATATATATATATATATATATATATATATATATATATATATATATATATATATATATATATATATATATATATATATATATATATATATATATATATATATATATATATATATATATCTTTACATTATATATAAGAGGAGGGATTTGCCACGTCATCAATCAGAGCACTAATCCTAGTCAGCACATGGGCTTAAAGTTACCTTATGGGCTTACAAATTCCCGAATCCCAAAAACTTAATCGCACCGTGTATAAAAACGAGACATAAAACTTTAAATTGAGACATCAGGTTTATTCTCTCATCTTAACCCTAGGTTTATAATCGATATCGATGGATTTATATGCGATTCATGTATCTAATGCAACATATCTCTAAATATATATCATCTTCGATATTGTTCATGGCTCCGACACTTGCCAAGGAACTCACGGTAAAACATAGCATCTCATACAATTCAATTAGTTTATTCACCGGTTATGGAAAGTTGACCACTGAAGCAAACCAATTATTGTGATACAGCTTTCTCTGTTAACCTTATAGCTATCTGTCAAGGAGAAATTGAATAAGTGTGAGTGTGAACAATTAAATCGTTCGCTTGAGTGCCAAAGTTCATGGTAGTGATTCAGGGATTTAGTTTGTTTGCAGTTATAAATTTTAATTATGAATTTTATATTTTTATGAATTTTACTTTGTTTCTAATTCAAGTATGTATGGCAATTGATTTTAGGTTTAATCACGTATGTATTGATGTTCAATTCAGGTATTAATTGCTATGTATATATATATGCTTAGAAAGAGTTTGATACCAACACATGATTTATCTGTTGTTCCTCAGAACTGTTCCAGTTAGGACCGTCAATAGATAATGTTCCTCGGGTCTTTAAGCAGTTGACGATGTAGCTACAGTCATTAAAGCCAGATTCTATGATATTATTGGTGCTGGTTTGGAATCTACGGCTGCCGACCCCATGGCTTTAGAGGGATCAGTTAACCTAAGGGTATACTCTTATCTCTGTCAATTATAGGCTTATATTTTTTTTATGATTAACATTGCCAGGTGAAAAAAATGGCACATGAACATGCAAAAACAAACCATAGTGATGAGGGATCAGATAACATTCCCAAATGAAGGACCGCACAGTTCACATCACGTAAGTACTCATTTATATATATAAAAAATACAGGACATATGTTCGATTATGAGTAAGGCACAAAATTAATTTACCGTATGATTGCATGTTATTGTAGTTTGTTCCCATGATCCGATCCTTCGCATAAATTTCTTTTATTCCTTTATCTTGAGTTTGTGACTGCTGATGTTATCTTTGGTTGTATGTGTAAATGATTCATACTGTGATATGATTGCGTTTGTTTCCGTAGGGATATGGATATTGTACCTTCTCTTGATGATAGCGTGCTCACAGCTGTAGTAGAGGATGTAATTAAGGGTTTATAAAATTGAAAGAAAATGCACGTTAAAATTTCATCTGTGTAATTTAATTGCTTTATTTCAGGAGATAAATTGAGCGAGCAAATCCAGTTAAGATCCGAACTTGCTAGGCCATTGCAAGAGCTTCAAGACAGTGCATGTAGAATGGCAGAGGTACATTTCACAAAACTTACTCTAACCTGGGAGTTTTTAACTAAATTTCGTCAAATCAATACACTATTCTTTTCATTCATTTTAATTTCATTTATAATTCTGCATTCTTTTCTATTCTTTACTCTTTTATCCAAGACAACCTTGACTGAATGGCTGCTTTATAATGAAATGTTCACAGATGGGCGTTATTCAATATACATAGATTTCCCTAAAAACTTCGTCTGGTATGTAGACTCTAAAAGCTGGAGATTAAGGCAACGAAAGGGAGCAGGTTCAATAGGCCGACTTGCCTACGTTCACCCGAGTTCAGGCGATCTATTTTACTTAAGGATATTATTATGTCACCAAACAGGGTGCCCGACGTTTGAAGACATACGAACAGTGAACCACAACTTATATCCAACTTATAGAGCTGCATGTCAAGCTATGGGACTTTTAGGGGACGATAATGAGTGGCACATAGCTTTGGAAGAAGCATCTTTTTCGTCTACAGGCCGCGAGTTACGGCTTCTGTTTACTCAGCTGCTTATTCACTGTGACGTTGCGGATCCTGTTAGACTATGGAAAGCTTATTGGCCAAAGATGTCTGAAGATATCGTGTACACTACTTCAAACTCCCTTCGTATACATGATTTGCATATGAATGAGAAGGAGTTGCAGGCCGGCGTCCTATATGAGTTAGAAGTTATATTGAATACATATTCCAAGACACTCAAAGACTTTGGACTGCCAACACTTTCGAAAGAGATGGTTGTTGCACTAAAGAACAGAGAACTCATGGAAGAGAGGAGTTACAATCAAGTTGAACTACCAAAGGAAACCGCATTGTTGGTTCCTAAACTCAATTCGGGTCAGAAAAAAAATATAGGATATCATCTTGAACGCTGCTTCCAGAAGTCAACAAGAGTTGGTATTTGTATATGGACATGGAGGAACTGGGAAGACATTTCTTTGGAAGACAATTGTAGCTGCTTTCTGTTCACAAGGCAAGATTGTGCTAGCTGTGGCATCTTCCGGAATAGCGTCACTTCTTCTTCCATCAGGGCAAACGGCTCATTCAAGGTTCAAAATTCCTTTAGACCTAACAGGTGAATCTTTGTGCAACATAAAAAAGGGAACTCATATGGCAACACTCCTGTCAGAAATGGAACTCATTATATGGTATGAGTCCCCTATGAACAACCGGCGATGTTTCGAAACGTTGGACAGGACCCTCAAAGACATACTATATCGTCCAGATGTAATCTTTGGTGGCAAATCTGTAGTGCTGGGGGGAGATTTTTGACAGACTTTGCCCGTAATAAAAGGTGCATCGAAGGAAGAAATCATAGCCGCGTCAGTTTCCGAATCAACATTGTGGTCGAGTTTTAAGGTATGCACATTGACAGAAAACATGCGATTACTGCAGCCAAGTCTTACCGACGATCAGAAGATAGCAGTGGGAAGATTTGCCTCATGGCTTTTGCGTGTGGGCGATGGGGAGATTGAGAAACCAGATAGTACCGGAGATGGGATCTCTTCGCGGGTCACAATTCCTGATGAATACTGTGTCTCAAATGAAAAAGACGGGTTGGACAAGTTGATTCAGTTTATCTATGATCCGGCGACACTAGAAAACCATAACGCATATGATCTGCAGCAAAAAGTGATTGTATGTCCCAAAAATGATACGGACAGATGTTATAAACGCTAGGATCTTGAGGACACTAAATACCCGGAGTGTAGTATATGCTAGCTCAGACAACGTTATACCACTTGGCAACAACGGGGGAGCTGTAGAACTGTTATATCCACCAGAATATCTGAACACCTTTCATTTTCTGGGTTTTCCAGCTCACAAATTGGAATTAAAGTAAGGAGCACCCATTATGTTGCTAAGAAACATGAACCTTCAAGGAGGAATGTGCAACGTAACTAGAATGATTGTCAAGAAGCTGTCGTCCAAATTAATCGAGGCACAAGTGATCACAAGAAACAGAGTTGGAGAACGGGTATACATAGCGAGGATACTCTTAACAACCAGGGAACCTCACATGGCATTTGTATTTAAAAGAAAGCAATTTCCAGTAAAAGTTTGCTATGCTATGACCATAAATAAAAGTCAAGGACTGTCGCTCAACAAGATCGGTGTCTATCTTCCCGAACCTGTTTTCGCACATGGGCAGCTATACGTTGCTCTCTCAAGGGCTACGTCTATACAGGGACTAAAAGTTTTGATGACTCCACAAGAAGATCAGCCTGCAAACACAACCCAAAATATAGTTTACCCCGATTTCTTGGCTAACATCGTGACATCGACCCCAATAGCCGAATAGTTGACCTGTATATAATATGTATCTTTTGTGTCATTAATAAAAAACTACTAAGTTTATGTCTACTTATTACTTTATATGCTATTTGATATCTGATATGTGATAATAATTGTGGTATGTGTATCTGTATACAAACTGCCTCAAAAGAACACGCCCCTTTCTCCTTTACATCTATTGAAAAAATCATAATGTGCTTTCTCTTTGTCACAAGCAACATGACTCAGCACTGTATTTCCGATCTGCGTCCAGGAGCAAAAAACAAGATATTATAAGCAAAAGTCTACCGCATGTGGATAAACCGCAGTCCACCAAACCCTAACACAACAGATTACTGCTGCATTCTCCTAGACAGAGAGGTAAAGTTCATTCATTTTCTTCATCACTTAAACAAAAAACATCGAACGCATATTGAAAATAATTATTGGCCCACAGGGTTCAGCTATCCAAGCCAACATGGGCATATATGATATCCCACACTTTAACGCAATACTGAAAGAAGGATCGGCCTATAGGATATCAAACTTCAACTGCATAACTACATCCAACTACCAACAGACTTTGGAGACCGTTACTACTCTGCAGTTTGGGGCAGCATACACAAAATTTGAAAAGATTCCCGCAACATCTTTTCCCAAACATCATTTCAACTTCGTTGCCTATAATCAGTTGGGCCCTAAAATACACATAAAAGGACAGGCGCGGCAACCCACTCTGACCGGTTCGTTTTCACATCTTTTTATTACACAAGTTTAAATTTATCTCAAACTTGGTTCCGTCTACTAATATTGGTACCTAACAACATAAAAAACAACAAATAACAACACAATTTTTGCACCTACACACTACATTGGCTGCTTAACAAGAGTAGGCAACACCCAACCTGTTGGAACCGCAGGTGGAAACCAAGCTACCATAAGAAGACTCGACATTGAAAATCTCAAGTACATATTTTTTTGTCCGCACAACATTAACAAACACATATTCTAACAATAGCAGCTACACTCATATCTAATACAATTGACTATTATACAGTGGCAACGTGATAGAACTCACCCTCGGGGACAACATGGCTACAGACTTTGACATGGCCGCTTTCGAACAAATGGAAAGACCAATTGTATTTGCTGTCACCTCTTGTAGAGTTATTAGCTACGGAGGTATGCTTTCAAAATACAATGTATTTACATTTTTTCTTCATGTACCAAACGCCACATGAAAACACATGCTATACCAAACGCCATAGGACCTCAACTATCTGGAACTCCTGCTATGTACTACTACTTCAACCCAGACATGCCAGAACTCGAACACTTGAAAAATGCGTAAGCCAAAAAAAATCACACACAACGTAAAAATAAGAACATATGTCAAACCAAAAAATATAACCCATTAACCAAATTCTACTGCAGGTATAAACAAAGACAAAACATAAAACCACCTCTCAAAATAACAAAAGAAAGATACACGAACCCAAACGAGGAGAAAAACAGAAACATGTATCCGTTGTTGACCTTGCTGCAACAAAACCCCACCAGATACAAGTAAGCAAACCCTTCCTTCTTGCCTCCAAATTGTTGCATACATCCTTGTCGTCTAACATTTGAGTGCATCATTCAGGGAGTCAGGTTCGTTTGCGAAGGCAACATAACCACCATCAACACAACAAGGGATTGGTACTAACAATCATGCAATGAATGTCCCCAAAAAGTCACAAGCGACAATGGCACGGGCCACTGTGGACGGCACGGACCCCAAACCAAATCGACTTACAGGTATACTTTTGCTCCTAGATTTGCGCCCCTTGAAACCAAAAACAACTTCCCGCTAATATGCATCAATACAGGTTCAACTTCAAGGCATCTATTAGTGACGATACTGCAACAGGAAACTTCACTTTTTTTACTCCAAATGCAAATGTACTCATAGGCTGCGACTGACAATCTTTTTGTTCTTGGATATAGTGACTCTCTAAAGCATATTTAATCAATGTGCAGAAACTTAGTATTATGTTTCCTACTGCAGCATCCGGCCCACGAGCACCATTTACTATGTAGTTACTGTATGATTTAATGAGTCAGTGATTATCAACCCTCCCCCGCGAATACTCAAGTGAATACTTGGAAACTTAAACACTTCGTTTATATGACTTATTAAGGCTAATGATACATCTTTGGACATGTGAAGTGACTCGTATATATGTATAGATTTAGAGTGAACTATAGATGTTTGTCGTTATTAGAGATTTGAATACTAACGTTGCAAAATATACATACTCATACTATGGTTGACTTATAGTTTAAGTTTATGTCGCATTTAGATGCTCCTCGGGACAAAGTGAAAGAATTTGATATTTCTAAGTAGTAAATATTGATTATTTGCCATACATGTATAATACAAGGCGACTATACAACTTCAACACAACACATAGAAGGACGTCTACTGTACATGGCCGACACAATAAGCAAATGGTTATCACTAATAAGAAAATAGGTCATTGGTTGCTCTATTCAAATGTATATGATACCAGTCACAACAACGACTCATACATATAAAGATAGTAGGACAAATGAAGAAAGAAAAACCAAAGTGAAAACAATACATTTAAGTACTATCATGTGGTAAAATCTGGTTCAGCAAATATACTTTCATTGAGTAAGAATACCAAAAAACTCTTAACCACAAACTCATACACAACCTATTCTATTAAGTGAGAACAAATTGATACATAGTATAATAATATTCAGGTTAAGCTACGTTTTTACCAAGCAATTCAAGCTCGATCTCGAGCTAATGTTTGACTCGATTAAACCAAACTTTTATCAAGCTCAAGCTAAAAAATAGCTCGAAACATAAATTAAACTTAAGCTCAAACTTTTGAGAACTTGGCTCGAACTCTTATCAAGTATTTTTTAAACTTTAATAAAAATATGTTTTCATAATTAATGCATATAAACATCTATAGTAAATCTTAATTTGAATATTAGTCTAATTATAAAAGCTTATTTTATAGATAAATATATAATATATTCTATAATAACTTTTAACTCTGATTAAATTTTTATTTTAAATCTTTGTATTTTAAATAATTTTTTATTTTTCTATCTATCAAGCATTATTTCATACATTATTTGAATGTAAATATAAAGATTCTTTTACTATATAATACACCATCCAATTTATTTACAAGAATATATATTATTAAAAAAAATATCTCTACAACAAAAACTAATATTTATCAATAGCATTTAGACCCAAAGTATTTATTAAGAATTAAAAAACTATTACACTGGTAAACAAAGTCTTGCAAAAAAAACACCATGTAATCATATATCCGTGTAAATAGATAACATGTTTAACCATAATCCAAATTGATATTATATCAGTTAGCAGCTAATATGTTTAACGATAACCCGTATATACAAAAAAGAAAAACTCAAAAAAGTAAATTAAAAAAAATGATTTTATAAGCTCAGATTGAAAATTTTTAATTTAATTCATGCCGACTAATAAGGCATTAAAAACTATACTAAAAAATATTTAATAAAAAATAATATACTTAAAAAATACAAAAAATACATACCCATATAAAAAAATGACAAACAATTAATTTCGTAAATAAATTTTTTTATAAACAAATACAAGTCATGCCAAAATATATTGCATCAAAATACAATTATTCCAAAGTATAAACATAAAAACAAATATTTCACAAATAAAAAAAGGTTAAACGACAATTAGAAGTCAAACCCGTCTATCGGACGGGTTTTGCAACTAGTATGTATATATATATATATATATATATATATATATATATATATATATATATATATATATATATATATATATATATATATATATATATATATATATATATATATATATATATATATATATAAGTAAAACATACAAAAACGATAACTCAAAACCAAATTCGATTCATTTAGCATTAATAAAACAAAAAATCAACATAATCGTACAGTCTTGGTTTCAAAATGCGTTTTGCGATCCAATGCGATTAAGGTCCTAAAAGTCATTGCGTGATGTGATTGTTAACACAATTACGACACCTTCGTATTAAAAAGAGTACAAAAAATATTTATACATATTATATTTATCCAAGTACCAAGTAAATGAAATGAATTAATAAAAATAAAAAAGTATTTAAAATACGATTAGCTAGATTATAAATTTAATCAAAGTTAAAAATTCTTTTAGAATATATTATATATTTATGAAATAAGCCTTTATAATTAAGTTAATACTCAAATTAACCATAAGTTGTTTAATGAATTTATCATAAAAATATATTTTAATAAAGCTTGATAAGACTCGAGCCGAGCTATCAAAAGCTTGAGCTTGAGCTTGATATATGTTTCAAGCTATTTTTTGGACTTGTGCTTGATAAAATCTTTGCTTGATCGAGCCAAGCTCGAGCTCGAGTTATTTGATAAAAGATTGACTTGATTATAGCCTACCCCTTATACTTCATAACCTAATAATATCATAATTACAAAATATTAAACACAAATTTTTTTATAACTACTTCTTACTAAAATTTCACTTTGATTGCCAAAGACGTATGCATTATACTTATCACTGTCTAAATACACGTTTCTTCCCAAATAACTTTTGTTGTGCGCCGAAGTTAAACAAACGAACATAACGAAACCATGTTGATTAGTTATCCGAAGGGTGATTACCATTTTGTCTAAATAATTGCAATTTGTTGTCTAAACGGTGAACATCACTGTCTAAATAATTGTTGTTATCATGATGATTGGCAATATGGCATAATGTGCCTCGTATTATTAAAGCTGGACATATTTTGTATCAGTTTTTATTCTGTATTTTTGTCAATTTAACAGTTTTAATTTATTAAATTTTATTTTTTGATTCCGTATTTTTCGATTCACAGTTTTATAACAAAACAAAAATGAAAAATAAAATTAAAATTAAAAAAAATAAAAAAAATATAAAATTCAGAGGGTATAGATGAAAGTTTTGGGAGGTCTTTATAACCTGAGTCATTATTAAATGGAAAAAGAGAGTAGGTGTGAATGATGGTGTGTCATGTAACACTAGAAAAATACAAAATGTTTTGGGGATTTTCATGGGTCCATATTGATTTTTTATGTTTCCTATACCTCCTCTTTTCCCATGTATCCCCACAATTCATCCAACTTTATTTTGTCGCAAAGTATTTCATAAGCTAGTACAATTTTACAAGTCTACTCAAAATTTTTAAAGGTATTTCTTCTGTTTTATAATTATAATTTACGTTTTTATTTTAAGCTCAATTATTCATTTTTAAATATAATTAATAAATTTAGATTAAGTTTACTTTATTATTTTCACTTGAAGTACTAATTACAAAATTTAAATAAGTTTTTAATTAATTGGTTATGGTAAAATTATCATTCTATAAAAAATAAGTGAGAGAAAATTGTAAAGGTATTACTTTTCTTGAAATTCGTATTGTCAGTGGACTCTAATTATTAGATGGATGGAGTATTATTTATGCTACTTTTATTAGTTACATCAAAAAACACTTTCATAAGAAAAAATAACAGAATTCATGGCTGCCGCTCCTAAAACCCTAATTTTTTCATCTTCTTTATCTGATCTCTCCTTTTCCATTCATTGAATAACACTCGATTAATCATGCATGATCTTGATCTATCATCTTCATTATTAGGTTGTGACTGGGTTATGCTTATGATCTTTTGATTACTCCCTAATTCGGGGTAATCGCCTAATTCCATTAGTGACTTATCGATTTTTGCGTGTATCTTTAATTTTTTTATTTGATTCGATAAGTGAATGAAGATCTTGATTTTTTTTTTTAGGGTTTCGTTATGGCGGCTAAGTCTTATAGTAATGCGGATATTACTCGGTCGATCTTTACATCGATCTTTGTGACGAATTTCCCTAATGATACCACGGCTAAAGATCTTCTGTAGTATTGTCACACAGATGCCCGCCTAGAAGAGCCACTCGCTTTGTAGTGTTGTCACACAAGATAAGCACGTCGCCCGCCTGCTGGCCGGGCGAATCTAAGTTCTCTTCCGGTCAACTGTCCACCCAGTCAAGTGCAAAAAAACACACTAGAATCACGCGACGCACGCTGTTGGTGTGCATCCTGCTCGCGAGGAAAGAAAGAAGAGCTGGTTCATAACGTTCTCTATAACTGTTACCGAAACGAAGAAAGGGAGAATTTCCATTTTGATTCTATTCCAGATTTAGAGGATCTCACTTTTGCATAAGAAGAGATGATTATGACTGAAATATTTGACAATGCTTTCCTCAAAAAGTTTCCAGGTATTTGTTATCATAGATTCCTAAATGAAGTGATAATATCTTGTACATGTGTTGATGATGAAATAATCTTCAATAAGAGTGTTGTTATGCTCTATTGAAAGAACTCGATCCTTGTGGAGTGTTTGCCAATCGTATAGGAATGTGGTTGTAAAACCCGCATATAAATGTCATGAACAATACACTACGTAAACTTACGACCCAATTAAAACTTTCCATTTATGTTATGTACACGTGTCACGAACATTAATTTCAGAAACTACGTATGTAATAATGCACGATAGTTATTAAGTACGTAATATTACACGATAATTATTAAGTATAATAATTATATCACGAACATATAGTCATGAACATTTATAAACACGGTAATTATTAAATATCATAATTATAAACACGAATATTAAGTAACACGAACTAGAACGAATAATTAATAAGAGTACACACGATTAATAGTTAACATGACAAAAGCCCGGTCTGGCCTTGGTGGGGCCTTGTGTCCGCAGAAACCAAAGGGAATGGGGGGCCAAGCCCGTTTTGATTTAACTAATGGTAAAAGTAAAACACAGGAAACATATTACATAAATTTTTACAGAAGAAAATAAAACCCTAGCCCCTTGGTGACTATAGGCCACGACACACAACAAAGAACAAGGAGGATTCCTTTTTTTATTTTTGATCTTTGGTTATTGGTATTTGTGTTCGTGTTCGTGTTCTTTTCAATCACGCATTAGGGTAAAACATCAAACCTTCATCTTTTTAATTCCTTTTTAATTTATTTATGAACACATGATTGATCTTAAAATCAATTAATATAAACATGTTAGTGGGAATTAATAAATAAGAAAAAGGGTTCGTTTGGTTTGTTGTGTGGTTCGGCAGCCAACCGAGAGCCAAAGGCTCTCGGTGTCCCTCGTGTGACCACAACCGAGACCACATGGGGCTCAGTGGGTGGTGATCTCCAACAACAAGAACCATCGGCTCAAGTCGGTGGCTATGTGGCTCGAACAGGGGGAACAGGCGAGGCAGCAGGGGGAACCATCGGCCTAAGCCGGTGGGAACCTTGCTCGAACAGTGGCTAGCCACGGCGCTGCAGCAACGGTAGTTGCCGCCGTTGGCTGCGCAGCCACCAGCCGCCACCACAACCGCGACTGTGAGTGGTGGTTGGTGTTCAGGATTTTGGTTTTCAGGCTCGGGATTGTTTGTTAATTTTTACAAGATTTATTAAATTAATTAACATGTCTAATAATTAATTTAATGAAAACATGGACTTAGGTTATATTATTTTTATAAATAATACATGTTTAGCCTAAGTATATTTTTTCATATAATTTTAGACTATAGTTTATTAATTAATTATTTAATACATGGACATATAATTAATTAATAATTCATGACTTAGGTTTGGTAATTAAAATTAATAATACATGTTAACCTAAGTATTTTATTAGACTTAATTTAATTAAACCATGACTTAATTAAATTTGTATAACCTATATTTTATTAATTAACCATGATATATTATTAATTAATAAAACAAGAACTATCATTATTAATTAATAATCAGTTATAACCGATAGTATTTAATTAATAAACTATTATATTAATTCCATGACTTATAACTTTTAACTAGTTAACACTAGCTTATATTATTAGCTTATTAATCCAGCTTATTTTTAATTATGGAAACTTTCTATTTCAGGAAACTTACTATTTTTAGAAACTTTCTATTTTTATAAATTGATCATTTTTTTAGAAACTGGTCTATTTTTAGAAACTTATCTATTTTTGGAAACTTTCTATTTTTGGAAACTTTCTATTTTTGGAAATTTTTTATTTTTGGAAACTTTCTATTTAGAAATCTAGTACTTTTAGAAAGTTACTTATTATTACAATACAAGTATAATAATACAAGAATACAAGACAACACATAATCAGAAGACATGAAATACATGAGTAATCCAATATATCATTTAAAACAGTAAAATAAGACAAGAACATATAAAACAAGCTAAGAACATACAAGAACCAGTAATATACTCAGATATCAGACAAATCATACATGTCCCTTATTAATGTAGCAATATTGAGGTCAGAGTAGGACTTTTCATCCTTTCATCTTTCCTCGTTCACTGGACATAAGGTACGGATATTCCGTCCTTCAGTATGGACATTCTTTCCTTATTAAGATTTTCCGTTTGTAGCCAACTGTTTTCCCAAGTATTTGTTTTATATGTTTTGAACTGCTTATGTTAGTTTAGATGCCTATGCCATATACATGCATGACCATGTCACCTAGTTATGGAGGTACCATAACCATAACACTAGAGGCACCGGTGTTATGACTTCCCCACGGCGGAGTGATTGCTCGTGGCGTCCCTTTACAATTTTGTCCTTATATTTATATTATCATGTAGGACGTATGTGTACATCCTAGTTACATGTTTTTACAGGATTTTCATGGTGAATGTGGTGTGTGTCTTGCGTCCTTCACAAGGAGTTGATCCCTCCTACCAATACTAATTTAATTAGAGGCATCCCCTCTAATTGCATGATGAGGTAACCCTCCAAGTATTCATGCACGATGGAACCTCGTGACCTATATGGGATATTGGCTAATTAATACAGTTTTACATATAAAAACATAAGTCTTTTCAAACTATAAAACTAGTTTTATGAACATGTTTCCAGGTTATCTAGGA
The DNA here is from genome assembly GCA_025667525.1 of Glebionis coronaria. NCBI lineage: Eukaryota > Viridiplantae > Streptophyta > Magnoliopsida > Asterales > Asteraceae > Glebionis > Glebionis coronaria. The sequence goes on from CM046878.1 coordinate 401,562,859, forward strand.
CTTATACATTTCTGCTGCTATTAGTCTTATTATGCTTATGTCATTTCATGTTATGCTTGTATATCCGTTCACTGGGCGTTATGCTCAGCCGTTTTCCTTTCATGTTCCTAAACGGCATGTAATCAGGGACGCAACTAGGACTTGAGAGTATGTGCATACGGATGGAAGTTATCTAGCCTTCATTACTTTATGCATTTTCCATACATTACGCTACTTCATTTCTTTGGACATTTTTTAGTCCTTTTCCATTTCAGTACTTATATTTGTGTGTGTGAGCTTAAGTTGGATTACCGATGTTTGATTCCGGTATTTTCTGTTATGGTCATTTAATGTTTTTGGACATTTACCTTGCATGCTTTGATGACACGCCATAATTATCCTATGACATTCCATTTATCAAAATGGGGTGTTACAATTATGGTATCAGAGACCAAGGTTTCGACTTGTAGGCTCTAAAAACATGACATGTGATTAGTGGGTAATCACCATGGTCTTCCTAGAATTGACAGTTTGTTTTCATGCATTTGTTTCATGTATCATTGTTGCAGGAATTTTGACTAAGTAATGGTTGGTACAAGACTGGCCATATTTAGTCGCATGTGCTTTTAATCGAGTCATTTGTTTTGATGAACCGACCGATAGGCGTTCATCCTCGTTATGTCATTTTTTTTTTGGTGAACCGACCCATAGGCGTTCACCCAAACCCATGTCATTTTGTTGACCATGCATTCATACACTGTTTCATGCATAAAAAAATTCATGTTTATATGCATAATTTTTTTCATGATTATATATTATGTTCAATCAGCCTAATCATTGCATTTTTTTATACTGTCAGATGGTTCTCACACGTGAACAAGAACAACTGAATGCAGCAGTCCAGGCTACTATGCAAGCTATGCTTACTCAACTAAAGAATGAGATTCGAGCTGAGGTGCAAGATGCCAACAATAAGCACCAGCACCAGCATCAGAATCCTCCTCATCCACCTCTAGCTACCCTGATCACATGGCTAGAGCGATACAATAAGCAACGTCCGAAATCTTTCGAGCAGACTGATAGCTCCACTGAGGCTGAGAGCTGGATAGCTCACATTGAGAAGATCTTCGACGCAATGGGATGCGACCCTGTCTTTAAGTCAAGGTTAGCTTGTTACAAGTTTGAAGGAAACGTGCTTGCATGGTGGAGGGAACTTAAGCTGTCGAATGGAGGGGACGATTGGGTGACTGGTTTGACTTGGGCGGAGTTTAAGGAGTTGGTTATGGGGCAGTTCTTCCCGAAAGCTGAGCAGGATAAGCTCAAGAGGAAGTATCATTGTATTAGGCAGAGAGCTGGGGAAAACAACAATGAGTTCATGAAGAGGTTCCTTCGACTGGCTGGATTCCTTGGCGCAGCAGCCGGGACTGCAGAGGAGCTGGCGTATAACTTTCGTTGGGCTCTTCGCACATCTATCGCCAATAACTTGGTGTGTGCTACCTTTAATACCATGGCACAGGTGGCAGATGTAGCCCGCAAGTTGGAGATGGTGCAAGAGAGGGACGAGTTTGGAGAGGCAGAAAGACCCGAAAAGAGGTATATTTCGTCATCAACGGTGATCATTTCATTTAATTAGATAATATCCAAATATTTATCTTTCTCTATACAATTGCATCTTTCAGGAAGAAGACTGGGGACCGGTCCTAACCCGTCACTCAGCAGCAGAATCAGACTAAAGGTAACGGTCAGACTCATGACCGCTCTGCTTCAGATAGGCGTGGCGGTAATGATAATTATCGTAACAACTCCAACAACAGCAGGTCTCTAAACTTACTCATTTTTATGTTATGTACTTTATGATTCATAATTCTGACACTTCGGCATCTAATACCAGGAATAATGGCAACCGACGGGAGCAGGTCCGCAGAGGTTCATAACCCAACCGTGCAACTACATCTGGTATTACGTCTTACGATTTTCTGCATTGTCCTGTTTGTACCTGATAATCATGTCTCACATATACTTTTCTGAAACAGGCTCCCAGCCAGCTAGGGCACCTGTTGGAGGGTATACTCACCCTCTTTTCACTTCGTGCAACCGCAGACACCTAGGTCCGTGTCGCCGTGATAGCGATGCTTGCTTCAAGTGTGGCCAGCCAGGCCATCGCATGAAGGACTGTCGTAAGGGTGAGATTGAGGGCACTTCTAGACATGCCGACTCAAAGCCACCTCCTACTACTGGACGTGTGTACACTACCTCGCGTGACCAGGCCAACAAGTCATCAGGTACCATCACTAGAATCTTGTATATGTATGGTCAAGCTGCATGCGTATTATTTGACATGGGTGCTACTCATTCGGTCATATCCACAGTTTATGCCAATCGTGTTAGGATATCCCCTATGCCACTAGAAAATGTGTAACACCCCACTTGGATAAATGGATCGTTACGTGTATTTATGGCGTGTCATCAAAGCATGCAAGGCAATGTATTAAACATTAACTGACCAAACGGAAATACCGGAATCAAACATCGGTAGTCCAACAAGCCCAAAATATAAAAATTAAGTACTGAAAGGAAAAGGACGAAACAGTGTCCAAACAACCAAAGTAAAGTAACGTAATGTGTGCATAAAAATAAAGGAGTCTGGATAGCTCCCATCCAAATGCACGTACTCTCTTAGAAGTCCTAAGATCGTCCCTGTGTACCTGCCGTTTGGAAACATGAAAGGAAACTACGGCTGAGCATAACGCTCAGTGGACGGATATAGCATGATAAGAATGTACTGAAAGTAAAGGAATAGGAGACAACAATGGAGCTATAAGACTGATATGTAACATGTGGTATAACTTTGCATGAAATCTGCAGGACCTGGTTCATATATACTGAAACTGAAACATAACTTTAATTTCTGAAAACATGCATTTACTGTATTTTATTTGCCAGAGCTTATATAGGTCACGTGCTGTAACAACCGTGCATGAATAACTGGAGGGGTGACCTCGTCATGCTATAGAGGGGTGACCTCTAAATAACTGTGTTGGGTGGAGGGATCAGCTCCAATGTGAAGGATGTAGAGCACACACCACATTCACCCTGATAACTTGTAACACATATAAGCCTAGGATGCATCCATACGCCCCACTAAAACATACATATAAAAATGGCCAAACTAAACATGAGTGGGACGATGCAGGATATCACTCTCCTGCATGTGAGTCACGACACCGGTGCCTCTAGTGCCATGGTTACGGTACCTCCGTAACTAGTACATAAACTGGTCGTGCTTGTATATAACGCTGAGGCAAATCTATTTAGTTATTAACATGGTTACTGATAAATTTAAACATATACTGGGGAAAAACATTCGGCTGAAGATGGGAAATCCTAATCATGCATATAAAGGAAGTCCTTACTGAAAGGACGGAAAATCCGTACCTCTAGCCCAGTACTGACTGAAAGGAAAACTGAACGAATACTACTCGGGCTTCACACGTGCTACATGAATAAAAGACGCGAATAAGTTAACCGATATCCGTTATTAAATCTTACTAACCGTATTGGTTTCTTATTTATTTCTTTATTTATTCCTGAAGTTCTATACGCTTATACTGATAAATCTGATCTTTCTTATAATTCTTTTAACGTATTATCGTTCTGTTATTAATTTGGCATAACGTATTCTGACGCTATATTAACATTATATTAGGTAACCTGCTGAAAACAAAAGTTTGCTAAATTGGTAAGTTTCCGAAAATAATTTACTTCATTTAATAGGCTTATACTCTTTTAAATTTTATAAACTAATTTATATTTAATTTACTAAATACATTTTTAAAACATTTATTTAAAGTAAACTAATTTATAAGGTATGATTTTACAGTCCCAAACGCACCCTTAACGGTTTCTAAACCGGGTTGCCAAACACCCCGTTAAGCCTGTAGCCAAACAGCCCTAAATCTGGTTTTAAAACTCACTGCCAAACACCCCCTACTGCCAGTTTTTCCCACTGGCAGTTCTGGGTTCCCCCCGTCTGTGGTTCGTTTCCCCTGCTAGTTATAACAATCCCACCGACAGTGGTGGTTTCCCACTGCCAGAACAAACACCTCCCCTTCCTGCTGTTGCCACTGGTAGGCCAGACGCACCCCTGTTGGGGTTGTATTTTCCCCCGCCAACAATAAACCAAGCCAACACCCCTTTAAGGGTTGCGGCTGGTGTAAACATTTACCACCGAGACCATTGATTGGTCTCGGTTTGAGTGAAAACTGGCCAAACGAAACCCTCTTTAATCCATCATTAACGAACGTGTTCTTAACATGTTTTAAAACTCAGATTTTATTCGTGATCCATTAAATCAAACGAAAGAACACAAAGAAAGAAAAGAAACGGAATGAATGATTTACCTATTTGTGTTTTAGGGTTTAAGATCAAATCTTTTGTTCTTCTAGGATTAAAACTCGACCCTTACTCTTGTTTCCTTGATGTGGGTCGCGGCAGGGAAGGAGAAAGCACAAAAAAAAGTGGCGGCTGTATAAGATTTCTAGGGTTTCAGTTTGTGTGTTGTGTGTCGGCATAGAGAAAAAAAAACACCCCGTCCCTTTTTTTTTATTATAACCGGCCAAGAGCAACAAAACACTTGGGCCTTGAGCCCAAGTCCTTCTCCATTCTATATTATCAAAAACAGCCCCAAAACTTGATTCGTTTAATAAAACGTACGCGTTAAATAAATACGTATACGGTTTCTCGTATAAGTTATGCCGTGAAATATCTTGTATGTGTTATAAGTAGTATTAATTTACGTACTACGAATAAACGCGTCTAATATTAATGTTTAAGTGCTACGTAGTTTACGTAATTTAATTAGTTATTTTATTGTAGTATTTAAATCAACCGAGATTGCGTATTATTTCTGCGTTTATATCTCTGTCTAATAATTAATACTTATATAGTTTGTTAATAATAACCCGTGTATTTAAAATATTCTGACGTTTTAAATACGGGTTTTACAATTCTTCCCCTCTAAAAACAATAATTCGTCCCCGAATTAAAGATACGACTATACTAGGTTTTATAATTCTTCCCCTCTAAAAAGGAGAAATTCGACCTCGAATTAAAAGAAATAAGCTGACTGAAATAAAAGCTAAAATGCTGATAAACTGAACGACATAAAAGCTGAAAAGACATACCCGAATCAAAACTGAAAGTGAGGATAAGAAGTCCGTATAGACTCCTCTGTTTCCCAAGTGGCCTCCCGCTCGGTATGGTTCCTCCACAGGATTTTGACGAAAGGAATGGTCTTCCTTCTCATAACTCGATCCTGGCAATCTAAAACTACTTCGGGTTCCTCAATATAGGATAAATCCTCCCGAATCTGATCGAGTGGATAATTTACTTTGTGAAGCTCATGATAGTTGTACCCCCTGAGTAGTGATACATGAAACACGTTGTGGACGTGTGAAAGCTGAGGCGGTAACGCCAATCGATATGACACTTCACCAATACGTTCAAGGATTTCGAACGGTCCGATGTAACGAGGGCTAAGTTTGCCTTTGAGGCCAAAACGTCTGACACCGCGTGCGGGTGATACTTTGAGGAACACACGATCCCCAGTCTGAAAAGATAGATCTCTGCGATGCTTGTCGGCGTAACTCTTCTGGCGAGTACGCGCTTCTTGCAGCTTTGCCCTAGCAATGGCGACCTTTTCATTGGTCAGTTCTATCAGTTCAGGTCCTTCAATCAAACGTTCTCCCACCTGATCCCAACAAATAGGAGCACGGCATTTTCTGCCGTATAACATCTCAAATGGAGCACGCTTGATACTAGCATGCCAACTGTTGTTGTAAGCAAACTCGACCAAGCAAATATAGTCATCCCAGTGTCCTGTCCATTCTAATGCACAGGCGCGTAGCATGTCCTCTAAGGTCTGGATGGTACGCTCTGACTGACCGTCCGTCTGTGGATGGAAAGCTGTGCTGAGCTTGAGCCTAGTTCCCCAAGCTTTATGCAGACCTCCCCAGAAATGAGAAGTGAAACGGGGATCCCTATCTGATATAATTTCCGAAGGTGTACCGTGTAATCGTACGATCTCCTCGGTGAATAGTTTCGCTAATTTACTGACTGCGAAATCTTTACGAATAGGAATGAAATGTGCTGACTTGGTCAAACGATCGACAACTACCCAGATTGCATCATGTCTCCGCTGAGTCTGTGGTAGTCCGGTGACAAAATCCATAGAGATCTTGTCCCACTTCCACATTGGAATATCTAATGGCTGGAGAAGACCACTGGAACGCTGGTGATCTATCTTAACCTGCTGACAGGTTAAGCATTTAGACACAAATGTTGCAACATCTTGTTTCATACCGCTCCACCAGAAATGCTGCTTAAGATCGTGGTACATTTTGGTGGAACCCGGATGGATAGAGAACGGAGAGCTGTGAGCCTCAGTCATTAAGGCTTCTCTGAGAGCAGGGTCTTCTGGAACGCAGAGTTTGGTACCCTGCCATACGATACCATCGTCATCGATGCGAAATTCGGTCTGTCGGTCAATGTTCTGGATAATCGCCCAGATTTCACCATCATCCTTTTGGGCGTCTTTAATCCTAGAGAGTAATTCTGGTTCTACCCTCAAACTAGCCCAGTATCCCCTCTGTCCGCGTACTAAGAGCTCAATATCATACCGTTCTAAGTCCCGAATAATTTCTTCTTGAACTTGGATGCCATTTACCATACCCGACTTTCTGCTAAGGGCATCTGCCACTACATTCGCTTTACCTGGGTGATACTGGATATTAGTGTCGTAGTCTTTCAGTAGTTCTAACCATCGCCTCTGTCTCATGTTCAGCTCTCGCTGTGTAAATATATACTTGAGACTTTTGTGATCGGTGAAGATATCACACGACTCACCGTATAAATAATGCCTCCAGATTTTAAGGGCGAAAACGACTGCTGTGAGCTCTAGATCATGAGTAGGGTAATTTTTCTCATACGGCTTCAGTTGACGCGAAGCATAAGCAATGACTTTCCCATGTTGCATAAGAACACAACCTAAGCCCTTTCTGATGCGTCACTGTAAATCTGATAACCGCATGTACCGGATGGAAGAGTAAGTATCGGTGCTGAGATCAATCGATGCTTGAGTTCCTCAAAGCTCTTTTCTCTCTCCTCGGTCCATATAAACTTCTCACCCTTTCGCATAAGTTGGGTCAATGGTAACGCCAAACGTGAGAAGTTTTCCACAAACCTGCGGTAATAACCCGCCAACCCAAGAAAACTACGTATCTCTGTGATAGATGTCGGTCTTGGCCATTTGGTGATAGCCTCCACCTTTGCAGGATCCATAGTTATTCCTTCTGCGGAAACAATATGGCCTAGAAACGCCACTGTATTCAGCCAAAACTCGCACTTCGAAAATTTAGCGTATAGTTTTTCTCGTCTGAGAATCTGCAAAACTGTACGGAGATGGTTCTCATGTTCCTCTTTGGATTTGGAGAAAATGAGGATATCATCGATGAATACGATCACAAACTTGTCTAAAAATTCGTGGAAGACTCTGTTCATTAAGTCCATAAACACTGCGGGCGCATTCGTGAGACCGAATGGCATAACGACAAACTCGTAATGACCGTACCTCGTGCGAAAAGCAGCTTTAGATATATCCTGCTCTTTTACACGCAGCTGATGGTAGCCTGATCGCAGATCGATTTTTGAGAAGTGCTTGGCACCCTGAAGCTGATCGAATAAATCGTCAATACGAGGAAGTGGATAACGGTTACGAATAGTGAGCTTATTCAACTCACGGTAGTCAATACACAAACGCATACTACCATCCTTCTTCTTGACAAACAAAACTGGAGCGCCCCATGGTGATACGCTGGGACGAATGAAACCCCTTTCGAGAAGTTCCTGAAGTTGATCCTTCAGTTCCTTAAGCTCTACAGGAGCCATACGGTAAGGAGCTTTAGATACTGGTTCTGCACCTGGAATGAGATCGATGCCAAATTCTACCTCTCGCATGGGAGGTAAACCTGGAAGTTCCTCGGGAAAGACATCTGGAAAGTCTGACACAACTGGCTGATCATGAATTGAAGGTGTCTCCGAAGTCGTGTCATGAACTGTGGCTAGGAAGCCCTCACAACCATGATATAGTAAGGTACGAGCCTGTAAAGCTGAAATGATCTGAACATGTTTTCCTGGTAGGAAACCTCGGTGAATATACTCTGGTGTCTGGACATCACTAAAGATGACCTGGTGAGCATGGCAATCTATGGTGGCATGATGAACCGATAACCAATCCATACCTAGAATAATATCGAACTCACACATATCCAAAGGAAGAGCACTGACTGGACGGATTTTATCATCAAACTCAAGAGGGAGATCCTTATATACTTGGGTAATGAGTACAGAGTCTCGCATGGGGGTAGATATAATAAGTGCACTGTCTAGTGGCGTAGGGGTCATGTTTATTCTAACAGCATATGAAGTAGATATAACCGAGTGCGTGGCGCCTGTATCGAAAAGCACGCATGCTGACTGTCCGTGTATAAACAAAATGCCAGTAATAGTACCTGCGGTCTTATTTGCTTGTTCACGGGTAGTAGTGTAGACACGACCAGTGGTTGGTGGTATCGGTGGTGGGGGAGGTAAAATCTGAGGAATCTGGCCTGAGGTACCGGCAGCATCCCCGCTCTTGCAATCCCTCTTCAAATGGCCCGGCTGACCACACTTGTAGCAATTACCCGAACCACGACGACAAGGTCCCGAGTGTTTCTTCCCACACGTGATGCAAGTGGGGTAAGTAAACCCGGTGGAAGTAGCTCTGGTTTGCTGAGAACCTGATTTACGATGATATATACGTGTCACGATTCTGATAACTTAACTGAAATAAGGCTGACTGACTGAATTTTTAAAATTACCAGAATTTGCCGGTCGGGCAACCTGTTGACCCCTGTTGTTTTGGTCGCGCCCCTGTCCAGCATCTCTGTTGGAATTTACAAATAAATTTAAGATCTGTTTTACACGATAGTTTAGTATTCTTGGAGCTTAAAGGCTCACCTGTAGCTGCCAGAGGAGTTAGAGCTGCCGCCGTAATTATCACCGCCGTTCCTCCTATCTGATCGATTACGGTCATATGACTGACCGTGGTTCCTGTAGTTCTGATGCGGAGTAGCCGATTGGGATCGGTCTCCTCCTCTGTGTCTGTAAGATTTTAATAACATATAAGTTGCCAAGCAATAATGGCTAAATTGTTTAAGTCTGTTGGGTGAGATGTACCTCTTCTCCGGGCGCTCTAAATTCTCGAGCTCGTCCCTCTCAAAAAGCATCTCGATGTCCCGAGCTGCATTAGCTACTTGTGACACATTAGTGAATGTGGCACTCATCAATCTATCTGCAGTCCTAGTGTGAAGAGCCCAGCGAAATTGCTTCACTTGCTCCTCTACGGTACCCGCAGCCTCCCCTAAGAATCCAGCCATCCTGAGGTATCGGTGCATGAACTCTATACTGTTCTCGCCATTATTCTGACGAATAACATGAAAGTCCCTCTTCATCTTAGCTTGCTCCGCATGCGGGAAAAACTGGTCATAGAACATCGTCTTGAAACGTGCCCAGGTCAATGCAAGCTCCCAAGCATCTCCTCCATTGGACAGTTTCTGAGACCTCCACCAATGTAGAGCAGGACCCTCCAGCTTGTAAACTGCAAGCCTAACTTTGAAAACATCACCACAACCCATAGCCCCAAAAATTTTCTCTATATGGTAGATCCAGTCTTCTGCATCAGTTGGAGCTACAGTCTGCTCAAACAGTCGGGGCTTCTGCTTGTTGAACAGATCCAGCCAAGCGGGTAAAGTGGCAGGTGGTGGAGCAGGAGGGTTGTTATTCTGCTGAGGTCCATTTTGATACTCAGCTCGGATCTCATCACGAATTTGGGGTAACATGGCCTGTATAGCAGCCTGAACAGCAGCAGCAATGGCAGCTGCGTTAGGATCATTCTCGGTGTCGCGCCTGGGTGGCATCTGAAATAAAAGAGGATAAATCGACAAAACGTAAGAACCTGAAGTAATAAATCTGAATATGCTTAGTGTAATTCATGAAGGTATAGCTAACAAAACATGACATGAATACTGGTGAACGCCTAGGGTCAGTTCACAAAATGACAATTTCTGAAACATAAATCTGACATGAGTAAGGATGAACGCCTATGGTCAGTTCATCCATACAAAACTTAAGCGGGCAAGGGTGAACGCCTATGGTCAGTTCACCAAAACGAAATGTTCTTGAAAAGCACATGCGATTAAGTATGGCCAGTCCTGTACCAACCGTTTACTTAATCAAAATTTTGAAAATCCGACTGATACAATTCCTGAGTAGCATGGAAAATAACGACGCCAAAATACAAGAAGTTCTTGGTGACTACCCACTAGTCACAGGTCAAGTTTTAGAGCCTACAGGTCGAACTTGCGCTCTGATACCATAATTGTAACACCCCACTTGGATAAATGGACCGTTACGTGTATTTATGGCGTGTCATCAAAGCATGCAAGGCAATGTATTAAACATTAACTGACCAAACGGAAATACCGGAATCAAACATCGGTAGTCCAACAAGCCCAAAATATAAAAATTAAGTACTGAAAGGAAAAGGACGAAACAGTGTCCAAACAACCAAAGTAAAGTAACGTAATGTGTGCATAAAAATAAAGGAGTCTGGATAGCTCCCATCCAAATGCACGTACTCTCTTAGAAGTCCTAATATCGTCCCTGTGTACCTGTCGTTTGGAAACATGAAAGGAAACTACGGCTGAGCATAACGCTCAGTGGACGGATATAGCATGATAAGAATGTACTGAAAGTAAAGGAATAGGAGACAACAATGGAGCTATAAGACTGATATGTAACATGTGGTATAACTTTGCATGAAATCTGCAGGACCTGGTTCATATATACTGAAACTGAAACATAACTTTAATTTCTGAAAACATGCATTTACTGTATTTTATTTGCCAGAGCTTATATAGGTCACGTGCTGTAACAACCGTGCATGAATAACTGGAGGGGTGACCTCGTCATGCTATAGAGGGGTGACCTCTAAATAACTGTGCTGGGTGGAGGGATCAGCTCCAATGTGAAGGATGTAGAGCACACACCACATTCACCCTGATAACTTGTAACACATATAAGCCTAGGATGCATCCATACGCCCCACTAAAACATACATATAAAAATGGCCAAACTGAACATGAGTGGGACGATGCAGGATATCACTCTCCTGCATGTGAGTCACGACACCGGTGCCTCTAGTGCCGTGGTTACGGTACCTCCGTAACTAGTACATAAACTGGTCGTGCTTGTATATAACGCTCAGTCAAATCTATTTAGTTATTAACATGGTTACTGATAAATTTAAACATATACTGGGGAAAAACATTCGGCTGAAGATGGGAAATCCTAATCATGCATATAAAGGAAGTCCTTACTGAAAGGACGGAAAATCCGTACCTCTAGCCCAGTACTGACTGAAAGGAAAACTGAACAATACTACTCGGGCTTCACACGTGCTACATGAATAAAAGACGCGAATAAGTTAACCGATATCCGTTATTAAATCTTACTAACCGTATTGGTTTCTTATTTATTTCTTTATTTATTCCTGAAGTTCTATACGCTTATACTGATAAATCTGATCTTTCTTATAATTCTTTTAACGTATTATCGTTCTGTTATTAATTTGGCATAACGTATTCTGACGCTATATTAACATTATATTAGGTAACCTGCTGAAAACAAAAGTTTGCTAAATTGGTAAGTTTCCGAAAATAATTTACTTCATTTAATAGGCTTATACTCTTTTAAATTTTATAAACTAATTTATATTTAATTTACTAAATACATTTTTAAAACATTTATTTAAAGTAAACTAATTTATAAGGTATGATTTTACAGTCCCAAACGCACCCTTAACGGTTTCTAAACCGGGTTGCCAAACACCCCGTTAAGCCTGTAGCCAAACAACCCTAAATCTGGTTTTAAAACTCACTGCCAAACACCCCCCCCTACTGCCAGTTTTTCCCACTGGCAGTTCTGGGTTCCCCCCGTCTGTGGTTCGTTTCCCCTGCTAGTTATAACAATCCCACCGACAGTGGTGGTTTCCCACTGCCAGAACAAACACCTCCCCTTCCTGCTGTTGCCACTGGTAGGCCAGACGCACCCCTGTTGGGGTTGTATTTTCCCCCGCCAACAATAAACCAAGCCAACACCCCTTTAAGGGTTGCGGCTGGTGTAAACATTTACCACCGAGACCATTGATTGGTCTCGGTTTGAGTGAAAACTGGCCAAACGAAACCCTCTTTAATCCATCATTAACGAACGTGTTCTTAACATGTTTTAAAACTCAGATTTTATTCGTGATCCATTAAATCAAACGAAAGAACACAAAGAAAGAAAAGAAATGGAATGAATGATTTACCTATTTGTGTTTTAGGGTTTAAGATCAAATCTTTTGTTCTTCTAGGATTAAAACTCGACCCTTACTCTTGTTTCCTTGATGTGGGTCGCGGCAGGGAAGGAGAAAGCACAAAAAAAAGTGGCGGCTGTATAAGATTTCTAGGGTTTCAGTTTGTGTGTTGTGTGTCGGCATAGAGAAAAAAACACCCCGTCCCTTTTTTTTATTATAACCGGCCAAGAGCAACAAAACACTTGGTCCTTGAGCCCAAGTCCTTCTCCATTCTATATTGTCAAAAACAGCCCCAAAACTTGATTCGTTTAATAAAACGTACGCGTTAAATAAATACGTATACGGTTTCTCGTATAAGTTATGCCGTGAAATATCTTGTATGTGTTATAAGTAGTATTAATTTACGTACTACGAATAAACGTGTCTAATATTAATGTTTAAGTGCTACGTAGTTTACGTAATTTAATTAGTTATTTTATTGTAGTATTTAAATCAACCGAGATTGCGTATTATTTCTGCGTTTATATCTCTGTCTAATAATTAATACTTATATAGTTTGTTAATAATAACCCGTGTATTTAAAATATTCTGACGTTTTAAATACGGGTTTTACAAAATGTCTCAAACATTTCCACGCCCATAAGAGACTCGGTACGTATCACACATTGGTACAAGGGTCTTCCCCTTGAGTTTGACGACAAAATTCGTCCAGTTGATGCACTTCCATTGGACATGTGCGATTTCGACATGATATTAGGCATGGACTGGCTATCCAAACACCATCCCACCATAGACTACCATTCATATCGGGTCATTTTTTTGTGATGTAAACGCACCAGAGTACATACACAATGGTTTTATACCAGGAAGGTCTATACAAATAATTTCAACCTTACAAGCACGTGCATTACTGTCACATGGTTATGAGGGATACTTAGCTACTGTTCATGATATGGAGGCTGAATCTCCATCCATCCAGAATCAGCCTATCGTGTCAGAATTTCCCGATGTGTTTCCTGAAGAACTTCCAGGCATACCACCTGCTCGAGAGGCGGAGTTTAATATTGAGCTCATCCCAGGAGCTGAGCCAATTTCTAAGGCTCCTTATCGCATGGCTCCCATAGACCTTAAAGAGTTAAAGGAACAGCTACATGAACTTTTGGAACGATGTTTCATCCGACCTAGTGCATCTCCATGGGTTGCACCGGTTTTATTTTTGTAGAAGAAGGACGGCAGTATGCGTCTATGCATTGATTATCGTGGGCTTAATAAGATCACCATCAGAAATTGATATCCTTTTCCACGCATTGATGATCTGTTTGACCAACTACAAGGTACCAAATATTTCTCTAAGATCGATCTGAGGTCTGGCTACCATTAGCTACGGGTGAAAGAGCAGGATATCACCAAGACTGCTTTTCGTACACGTTATGGGCACTATGAATTCGTAGTCATGCCGTTTGGCCTTACCAATGCTCCAGCAGTTTTCATGGACTTGATGAACAGTATCTTCCATGAGTTTCTGGACAAGTTTGTTATTGTCTTCATTGACGATATTCTGATTTTCTCTAAATCAAAGGAAGAACATGAAGACCATCTTCGTACAGTATTACAAATACTTCGCCAAAAGTAGTTGTATGTTAAATTTTCCAAATGCAATTTCTGGTTGAGTAAAGTGGCGTTTCTAGGCCACATCGTATCCGCAGAAGGAAAAACCATGGATCCTGCGAAGGTTGAGGCTATTACCAAGTGGCCAAGACCGACGTTAGCAACGGAAGTTCGCAGCTTTCTAGGCTTATCTGGTTACTACCATAGGTTCGTAGAGAACTTTTCCTGTTTAGCACTGCCATTGACCAAACTGATGTGGAAAGGGGAGAAATTCATTTAGACTGGCGAAAGATAGAAGAGCTTTGAAGACCTAAAGCAGAGGCTGGTATCTGTACCTATTCTTACTCTCCCATATGGTATAGGTGGATTTCAGATCTATAATGATGCTTCAGGGAAGGGCCTTGGCTGTGTTCTCATGCAACATAGGAAAGTGATTGCTTCCGCATCACGGCAGCTTAAGCCTTATGAGGAGAACTATCCTACGCATGTCATAGAACTTGCAGCTGTTGTGTTTGCACTGAAGATTTGGAGGCATTACTTGTATTGCGGATCATGTGATATCTTCACAGATCACAAGAGCCTGAAATATATCTTCACTCAGCGTGAACTGAACATGAGGCAGAGAAGGTGGTTAGAGCCATTGAAGGATTATGACATTTACCTACAGTATCATCCCGACAAGGCGAATGTAGTGGCAGATGCTCTTAGTAGAAAGTTGGGTATGATTAACGGCATTAAGATAGAGGAAGAGATTATACGAGACTTGGAGCGACTGGATATTGAGATCAAGGTACGTGTACAGCATGGATACTGGACTAATCTTAGAGTGGAGCCTGACTTACTCTCTAGAATCAAGGAAGCTCAGAAGGATAATGGTGAAATCTGGGCAATTATTCAAAACCTAGAGTAGCAAACGGAGTTTTGGTTAGATGACGACGGTATCTTATGGCAGGGCACTAGACTTTGTGTTCCTGATGATCATATACTCAAGGAGGCGTTATTGGCTGAAGCTCATAGCTCCCCATTCTCCATTCATCCTGGGTCCACCAAGATGTACCACGACATCAAACAGTATTTCTGGTGGAGTGGTATGAAGTAGGATGTTGTTACCTATGTCTCCAAATGTCTTACCTGCCAGCAGCTTAAGAACGAATATCAACGATCTAGAAGTATACTACAACCATTAGACATTCCAGAGTGGAAGTGGGACAAGATCTCCTTGGATTTTTTCACCGGACTTCCGTAGACCAATAGGAAGCATGATGTCATTTGGGTTATCGTTGACCGACTTACCAAGTCAGCACATTTCTTACCGATCCGCAAGGATGATGCGGTTAGCAAACTCGCTGACCTATATCAGAAGGAGATCATGAGACTTCATGGTTCTACATCCAGTATCATCTCGGACAGAGATCCTCGGTTTACTTCGTGAATTTAAAGAAGTCTGCAGAAAGCTTGGGGCACAAGACTTAAGCTTAGCACGGCTTTCCATCCTCAAACAGACGGACAATCGGAGGGTACCATTCAGACATTAGAGGACATGCTTTGAGCGTGTGCTTTAGAATGGACAGGAAGTTGGGACGACTATATCTGCTTGGTAGAATTTGCATACAACAATAGTTGGCACGCCAATATCAAGTGTGCACCGTTTGAGATGTTTGGCAGGAAATGTCGTGCCCAGTCTGCTAGGATCAGGTTGGTGAGCGAATTCTTGAAGGTCCGGAGATGATAGAGATGACCAACGAAAGAGTCGTTGTAGCTAAGGCGAAACTGCAAGAAGCTCGTGCACGACAAAAGAGTTATGCAGACAAGCATCGTAGGGAATTGCATTTCAACGTGGGAGATCATGTTTTTCTAAAGGTATCACCGGCGCGTGGAGTTAGACGTTTTGGAATCAAAGGAAAACTCAGTCCTTAATTCATCGGACCGTTTGATATCATCGAGCGAGTCGGTGAAGTATCGTATCGTTTAGCGTTACCTCTGCAGCTTTCTCATGTTCATAACGTCTTTCATGTGTCCTTACTCAGAGGGTACAATTATCATCTCCTTCACATGGTTCAGTATCCATTCGAACAGATTCTTGAGGATCTTACTTTCATTGAGGAGCCCGAACGAGTTCTTGATCGTCAAGAGCGAGTCATGAGGAAGAAGAGGATTCCATTCATCAAAATCCTTTCGAGGGACCATTCCGAGCGGGAAGCCACTTGGGAGATGGAGGAGTCTATCTGGACTTCTTACCCTCATTTCCAGTTTTGATTCGTGTATGTTCCTCTTTCATCTTACGTTATCTATAATTCGGGGACGAATTATTCTTTTAGGGGGGAAGAGTTGTAAAACCCGCATATAAATGCCATGAACAGTACACTACGTAAACATACGAACCAATTAACACTTTCCATTTATGTTATGTACACGTGTCACGAACATTAAATTCAGAAACGTATGTAATAATGCACGATAATTATTAAGTACGTAATATTACACGATAATTATTCAGTATAATAATTATAATCACGAACATATAATCACGAACATTTATAAACACGATAATTATTAAGTATAATAATTATAAACACGAATATTAAGTAACACGAACTAGAACGAATAATTAACACGAGTATACACGAGTAATAGTTAACATGACAAAAGCCCGGTTTGGCCTTGGTGGGGCCTTGTGTCCGCTATAACCAAAGGGAAGGGGAGCCCAAGCCCGTTTTGATTTAACTAATGGTAAAAGTAAAACACAGGAAACATATTACATAAATTTTTATAGAAGAAAATAAAACCCTAGCCCCTTGGTGACTATAGGCCGCGACACACAACAAAGAACAAGGAGGATTCGTTTTTTATTTTTGATCTTTGGTTACTGGTATTTGTGTTCGTGTTCTTTTCAATCACACATTGGGGTAAAACATCAAACCTTCATCTTTTTAATTCCTTTTTAATTTATTTATGAGCACATGATTGATCTTAAAATCAATTAATATAAACATGTTAGTGGGAATTAATAAACAAGAAAAAGGGTTCGTTTGGTTTGTTGTGTGGTTCGGCAGCCAACCGAGAGCCAAAGGCTCTCGATGTCCCTCGTGTGACCATAGCCGAGACCCCATGGGGCTCGGTGGGTGGCGATCTCCAATAGCAGGAACCACCGGCTCAAGCCGGTGGCTATGTGGCTCGAACAGGGGGAACAGGCAAGGCAACAGGGGGAACCGCCAGCTTAAGCCGGTGGGAACCTTGCTCGAACAGTGGCTAGCCACGACGCAGCAGCAGCGGTAGCTGCCACTGTTGGCTACGCAGCCACCAGCCGCCACCACATCCGCGGTTGTGATTGGTGGTTGGTGTTTGGGATTTTGGTTTTTGGGCTCGGGATTGTTTGTTATTTTTTACAAGATTTATTAAATTAATTAACATGTCTAATAATTAATTTAATTAAAACATGGACTTAGGTTATATTATTTTTATAAATAATACATGTTTAGCCTAAGTATATTTTGTCATATAATTTAGACTATAGTTTATAAATTAATTATTTAATACATGGACATATAATTATCTACTAATTCATGACTTAGGTTTATTAAGTAAAATTAATAATACATGTTAGCCTAAGTATTTTATTAGACTTAATTTAATTAAACCATGACTTAATTAAATTTGAATAACCTATAGTTTATTAATTAACCATGATATATTATTAATTAATAAAACATGAACTATCATTATTAATTAATAATCAGTTATATAATATAGTATATAATTAATAAACTATGATATTAATTCCATGATTTATAACTTTTAACCAGTTAACACTAGCTTATATTATTAGCTTATTAATCCAGCTTGTCTCTAGTTATGGAAACTTTCTATTTCAGGAAACTTACTATTTTTAGAAACTTTCCATTTTTGGAAACTGGTCTGTTTTTTAGAAACTTGTCTATTTTTAGAAACTGGTCTATTTTTGAAAACTTTGTATTTTTGGAAACTTCCTATTTTTTGAAACTTTCTATTTTTGGAAACCTGTTATTTTTAAAAAGTTACTTATTATTACATTACAAGTATAATAATACAAGAATACAAGATAACACATAATGAGAAGACATGAAATACATGAATAATCCAGTATATCATTTAAAACAGTAAAATAAGACAAGAACATATAAAACAAGCTAAGAACATACAAGAACCAGTAATATACTCAGATATCAGACAACTCATACATGTCCCTTATTTAGGTAGCAATAGTGAGGTCGGAGTAGAATTTTTCATCCTTTCATCTTTCCTTGTTCAATGGACATAAGGTACGGATATTCCGTCCTTCAGTATGGACATTCTTTCCTTATTAGGATTTCCTGTTTGCAGCCAACTGTTTTCCCAAGTATTTGCTTTATATGTTTTGAACTGCTTATGTTAGTTTAAATGCCTAGGCCATATACATGCATGACCATGTCACCTAGTTATGAAGGTACCATAACCATAACACTGGAGGCACCGGTGTTATGACTTCCCCACGGCGGAGTGATTGCTCGTGGCGTCCCTTTACAGTTTTGTCCTTATATTTATATTATCATGTGGGGCGTATGGGTGCATCCTAGTTACATGTTTTTACAGGATTTTCATGGTAAATGTGGTGTGTGCCTTGCATCCTTCACAAGGAGTTGATCCCTCCTACCTAGACTAATTTAATTAGAGGCATCCTCTTTAAATGCATGATGAGGTCACCCCTCCAAGTATTCATGCACGGTGGAACCTCGTTACATATATGGGCTATTGGCTAATTAACACAGTTTTTCATATAAAAACATAAGTCTTTTCAAACTATAAAACCAGTTTTATGAACATGTTTCCAGGTTATCTAGGACTTATACATTTCCGCTGCTATTAGTCTTATTATGCTTATGTCATTTCATGTTATGCTTGTATATCTGTTCACTGGGCGTTATGCTCAGCCGTTTTCCTTTCATGTTCCCAAACGGTAGGTACTCAGGGACGCAACTAGGACTTGAGAGTATGTGCATACGGATGGAAGTTATCTAGCCTTCATTACTTTATGAATTTTCCATACATTACACTACTTCATTTCTTTGGACATTGTTTAGTCATTTTCCATTTCAGTACTTATATTCATGTGTGTGAGCTTATGTTGGACTCCAATGTTTGATTCTGGTATTTCCTTTTATGGTCATTTAATGTTTTTAGACATTTACCTTGCATGCTTTGATGACACGTCATTATTATCCTGTGACATTCTATTTATCAAAATGGGGTGTTACAGTGGTAGATGTTTTTATACCTAATTGAAAATCTAAAGCTGGTAACGTTTTGCTTTTATCTAGTTCATTAGGGCTAACAATGTTGACAGACTGGTCTGGAGTCTTTGTACTTTGTGGATTGGCTGCATGCATTTTCATGCTAATGTCGCTCACTTCGTCCGTACGTCGAATCCTTATCCTCGTACCGTTCGACCTACCCAAACCGGCAGTGGTTCTTATTTCAGCTTTCCAAGGCAATACTCCTAATCCTCCTTTTATTGCTAATTCGCCTGCAATGGTTCTCGATGACTCATGTGTTGTAGAGCGTTATTTAATAATTTTGTTATGGGTGAGCTTTAGTTTTTTTTCCTCGATTCCAAACCTACGTTCTCTTTTGTTGAAAAACGGGTTCCCGAATGTAAGTCTTACGTATTTAGGAGGATTATTGGTCATGATGAAGTTAGAATCGAGTAAGAATAAATAGAATTTTTTGAAACATGTGGGCGTGTCATTGTGCTTCTATCGTATTTGTAATGCTCAATCAGATTTTATGGCTACTGAACGTATTTTATGGGTTAACATTGAAGGTTTACCTCTCCATGCTTGGTCAAGTGTTACTTTTGCTAAGATTTGTTCTAAACAAGGTGAGGTGATGGACTTAGAAGAATGTAAGGATGATTTATTTGCTCGAAAACGCATTTGTGTTAAAACTAAGATGGAGGATAATATTCTTGAGAAATTTAAGACAATTATTCGTAGGAAGATCTTTGTGATTAGAGCTAAGGAGTTATTTGCATGGTCTCCGGGTTTTAATGATGTTGATGAGGTTGTATATTGTTCGGATGATGAGTCTAGTAAATGAGATGAGGCGAATAGAGAAGAGAATAAGAATAACATGAATTCGGCTAATTAAAGTGATGATGATGATGTTTCTAAAACTTGCTTTGGTGAACGTGATGGTAATTTAGGAGATGAAAATGTCGTAGAGAAACCATTGAAGGAAAATGATTTTTCTAAGGACCCGTTTGGTATTTATGGTCTTTTGGGGAAAAGGTGCAGATGTGGTTTCTTTAGAGGTAGACAGGAGTATCGCCTTCCCTCCTGGCTATACACATGTGAATTCTTACGGAGTTGCTAAAGTGCAAGACATAATTGAGAAGGAGGATACCAAATATCCTAGTAGGTCTTCCTGTTCGCGTATAAGGGAGGATGTTCATGCTTTTGATGTTGATTTCATTTTAGTTGCACCTGAATCTATTCACACACAGAAAAAGGAAGGGTCCATTTTGAAGCTCTTAGATGATTTGATTAAAGTGGGGCAAGCTTTGGGATATACTATAGACGGGTGTGAAAAATATATCGAAGGTATTATTGGATTACAAGAAGTCAATGATGTGACACCCTAGGCAAATCCCACATCGGTTGTGGCCAGGAGAGATATTGGTTCATAAGATAACATTCGCCTTACCATGTCACAACGCATTTTGTGGTCTACTGCAAGTGGGGTTCTTGGAACTATGCAGTTAAACATGCTCCTGTGAGAGTAGTAGTGGATTGGGTGACCGACCGAGAAGTACCCACATGAGGGCTACAAAGCAAAGCCGTGAGCCTGCGGGGCAAAGAGGGCAATATTGTGGTCTGAGTAGGCAGGATTTTACAGGTGGTATCATAGCCACTCTTGAGCCGTTCGGGATGGTGGGGCAAATCTCATCAAGGGCGATCAGTCCCTAAGGGGGTGATTGTGGCATCCTAGGCATATCCCACATGGTTGTGGCCAGGAAATATGTTAGTTCATTAGATAAGATTCACCTTACCATCACACAACGCGTTTTGTGGTCTACTGCAAGTGGGGTTATTAGGAACTATGCAGTTAAGCGTGCTCACGTGAGAGTAGTACTGGCTTGGGTGACCGACTCAAAAGTACTCACATGAGGGCTACAAAGCAAATCCGTGAGCCTGCGAGAAAAGCAGACAATATTGTGGTCTGAGTAGGCGGGGTGTTACAAATGATGTTATCTAATGAATTGTTTGTCTCTCAATATCCAAGGCTTAGGATCCAAGGCCAAACAAGATTGGATTATGGAGTTAAATGGTAAACACGTGGTGAGTTTTTTTGTCTCTTCAAGAAACTAAGTTAGATACTATTTCGAATATGGAGGTAAAGTCGTTTTAGGGTAATTGCTATTTTGATTATGTCTTCAGTGAAGCTGTCGGTTTCTCATGAGGTATATTATGTGTAGAATTCTACTGTTTTTCATATAGAGAATCTTGTTATTTCGGATAACTTTGTTGCTTTATATGGTACTTGGAATCCTAATAAAACTAGGTTAATTGTGATTTCTATTTATGCGCCTCAAGTTCTTTACGAGAAAAAGGCTATTGTAGATTACATTTCTATGATTATAAATCACTAGGATGGTGAATGTATTGTCATGGGAGATTTTAAAGAGGTTTGTTTTGTGGAAGAACGTACGGGTTCGGTGTTTAAAAACAAGGGGCTAATGGTTTTAATGATTTTATTTTTAGTTCGAACCTTATTGATGTTCGGTTGGAAGGGTATTCGTTTACTTGGTCGCATCCTTTGGCTACTAAAATGAGCAAATTGGACCGTTTTCTCGTTTCGGGTGGGTTTACTTCTCTTTTTCCTCATACGTCGGCCTTATGTTTGGATAGGCATTTTTTGGATCATTGGCCAATCTTGCTTCGGGATGTGTGAATCAATTATGGTGTTACTCCCTTTCCGCTTCTATCATTCTTGTTTAAGATGGAATGGGTTCGATCATATGGTGACCCGTGTTTGGAACTGGCTTCTCTTGATGATAGTAATGGTATAGTTCGGTTTAAGAAGAAGCATCAATTTCTGAAAAAGGAAATTCGGATGTGGGTTTTGGGGCAAAAATAGTTAGATGTGGGACGTGTTAACGACATTAAAACCAAGTTTAGTGACATCGACATTACGATGGACCAAGGTGGAGTTAATGACGAGATACTTCTTTCTCGGTTGAATCTAATGAAGCAATTGCATGACCAAAGGGCGTTAGACGTTCATGAATGTATGTAGAAAGCCAAGATCCGGAGGGCTATTGAGGGGAATGAAAACTCCAAATTCTTTCATGACATTATTAATAGGAAACAAGTTAACCTATCTATTAGAGGCTTTATGGTTATGGTGAATGGGTGGATGACCCACACCGTGTCAAGGAAGAATTGCATTCATGTTTTGCTAAGCGTTTTAACGATCGGTTGGCACTCGTAGTAAGCTTTCTGTGAATACAAATATTGTATTTAAACGATGTTTATATTTTAACCACTCTGAAGGTTTTGTTAATGACAAAACGTCAAACATATTTTTACGTTTATGTTACAACCAACATTAAAGCTTTTTGATCCATGATCTTGTGTTTCTAAACATTTGTAAAAAAATTTCTACACTTAAAAGTCTTTTTGTAAACATAAAATGTGTAAAAACACACTTCTCTCTCTGTATCTCTAATGTAAAAAGTCAACTTTGCTAGATACATTGTTTGAGTGTGATCTTGGACAAAGTATTTATGAGTCAACCAAAGTCAAACCTCACGGATCCCTTCGTAAAGGGGACCCTTTGGTAAAAGGGTCCGCGGGGTCTAGGAGTTGCTGTTTGTTTTACCAATAAATATCAAGCATTCTCCAAGCATCATACTCACCCCTCTTCTAATTAATCTCTCTAAATCCCTCTTCTAATTAATCTCTCTAAATCCCTGATTATCTCTAACTCCTAACTTATATTCTTCTTTTACTTCTTCTCTCATGTGATTTAGATCTTTGTTTACTTGAAGTTCATTTACAATAATTATATCTCCAAGTTTTGATCCTTCAAAGTTTACATTATGTGATTGGGTTAAGTATTATCTATACAATCACTATTGTTGTACCCATTCATCTACTACTTATGTAATAGTGTGGTTAGTATTTTAGTCCTCAAAATACATAGTGTGAAGGGATTTGTTGTACCCGTGTAAAAGAACACGACATAATAGCTTAGGTGTCGGTAAAGATTGTAAGAAAATTGGTAAGGTTTCTTCACCGGTGTAAAGGAGATTCTTGACTAGTGAAAGTAGAAATCTTGAGTGGATACTCGAGGAGTGGAAGTAGGGGCAAGATAAGTGAGATCTTGCTATGCCGAACCACTATAAATCCTTTTACATTATGGTTTGATTTATTCTTTCTCTATCTCTATTACTCAGTCTATCATACTTGATCTATATTTACATTTTCACAAAAAAAAATTCAAAGAAACTAAAACTAATCGGTAAAACTATTCAACCCTCTTCTAGTTTTCCACAATTGGTATCAGAGCTACGTACTCAAGATTTTTAAAGTATATTGTATTTTAAAAGTTGAATGGATCCATGTATTCTGAAAATTACAAATAAGTACAATCTATGCAAAGACCACCGCTCTTTGAAACCGATGGTTTTATATATTGGAAAAATCATTTTGAAACTTATATGAAATCTAAGAATATAGATTTTTGGTACATAATCATTAAAGGTGATTATGCACCAACGGTCAAGAATGTCACTACAAACCAATTTGAATCGGTTCCAAGTGAAAGGCTAACCGGTGATCAAAAGAAAATGTTGAAAAAAATAATGAAGCCAAAATGATGTTTTACAATGCTCTACCTAAAAAGGAGTATGAAAGAATCTTCATGTGTCAAACCGACAAAGAAATTTGGCACTCGTTAATAGTCACACATCAAGGAAACTCACAAGTCAAAGATAATAAAATTGATCTACTTGTTCAACAATACAATTTTCTATCCTTGAAGAAGAGTCAATTGATGTAGAATTTGCCCGGTTTAACACTATCATTACTTCACCCAAAACACTTGACGGAACTTTCTCTACTAAGAACTTTGTCAGGAAATTTCAGGGAGCACTTCATCCAAAATGGAGAGAAAAAGTCACGGCCATCAAAGAATCTAAAGTCTTTCGAACTGGTCATTAGATGAGCTTATCGGGAATCTCAAGGTATACGAGATGGTGATAGAAAAGGATTCCGATATCATCAATGTAAAGAAAGAGAAGCAAAGATCAATCGCGTTGAAGGATAGAATTGAATCTAGTGATGATGATCAAGACTCTGATAGCGATGAAAAAGAATATGTCATAGCCGCTTGTGACTTCAATAAATTTTCAAAAGATGAGGAAGATTCATAAGGTAGACTGTTGGGTCAGTATTTACTGACCCTGAAGTAACTCTAGGATTTGAATATAAAATCACCCTAAGTGTTTCATGCTCAGCAGTAAGGTTAGTCTGCTGAAGGATGACTAGAGGAACAAAGTTCCTTCTGAAGACTTTGTAGCTGAAGAACGTTTAGCATTCCTCTTCCAGTTGACTTAGAAGACAAATGAGTCTTCACTTTAAATACTAGGCGGTCTAGTTGCTAAAGAACAAGTACTAAAGAAGAGCTTTCAGTTTAATTTAGCTTGACAATGCCAAACTGAATGATGTCGATCTCCTCTAGGATATTGAAGACTCATCAGTATTCTGATGGTTTGCATTAGGCGGGAAAAGATAACTTTAAGTCAAAGTAGGTTTCTTGTATACTTAGATATAAGTACAACCTTTATCTTTTCTAGAATAGTTTACTATGTACTTTGTATTGTTTATCCAAGATGGGCATCAACCACCCACTGGATAAACCCATGCATTGAAACATGCAAATGCAAACCCTAGTTTATACTGCCTATAAAAGAAGTGTACATTGAGAGATAAAGGGTTAACCAATACAAGAGTAGAAACTCTAGAAAACCTTTCTTTCTCGATACCAACTAAACCATATAGCCAAGAAGCATATGAACGTTTAGATTGAAGCTTAGAATTTAACTTCAGTTATATGTTTAAGTAGAGGAGATCACAACCCATTGTCATTCAACCACTTTGTTATTCCGCAAGCAAAGTGGGTTATAGATTATTTATTTGATTCTAATAAAATTCTATACGTTGAATAGTTATTGGTATTGTTGTTTTAATTGTTCATAGTTCTTATTTATTGTTAAAACAACACATTTGAGTCTTGGTAAAGAGTTATTACTTAAGGTTGATAAGTAATAACGATTTACAAGGGACCAACAAGTGGTATCAGAGCAGTTTGATTAACTAAACTCTTATTTTATTAAACTGCTCATTTAAAAATTTTCAAATCAAGATCCAAAAATGGCTCAAGTTATACCACAAACCCTAGAATATAGGGGTGGCCAACTCAATGTTGCTCCTGTACTAGAGGTAGCTAATTTCACAAATTGAAAGAAGAGGTTTCTTGTCCACATGGTTGGGATTGAACCTCAATTCCTTAGAATCATTGAAAATGGTCCTTTTGTTCCCATGGTTGGGGACAATATAAAACCTGAAGTACAATGGACTGCTGATGAGAGAAAAGCTGCTAACCTAGACCAGCGTCTCAAAAGTCTCATCATGTCTGTGCTTCCAGATGACCAAATGACATCTGTTGTGAACTGCAAATCAGCAAAATCTACATGGAGGACCATATTCTCTATCATGAGGGACCCTCTGATGTGAAAGAAACTAGAATCATGGATTTAAAGCTTCAATACAATACCTTCAAGCACAAAGAAAGGGAAACCCTCACACAGACATTCACCGGATACAAAGCACTGATGAATGAACTTGTGAATGATGGTGTTGAGCTTTCAAAACTTGAAATCAACATAGTTTTTGTTAATGCATTGCCAAAAAAGTGGCTCAATTTCTGCCAAAGCTTGATAAATGTTAATCACATTAAAGATTGTGATCTGGCCTCTATTTTTGGGAAACTCAAATATGAAGAAAACCTAGTTGATAGGATTTATGAAGGCTCAAGCAAGAGTAAAGCATTAACCATTGCTACACCCTTGTCTACAGCCTTCTTCCGTGATGCTGTCATCCAAGACTACCAAGATAGTCCTGATGATGAAGAAGACACAAGAACCAGTGAGGAATATCTGAATGACCTCAAAGAGGAATTTCATGAAAGAGCACGTCTGGCCAAGTCTAGAAGGTTCTTTAAGAAAGGAGGCAAGTTCTCCAGCACCACAAACGCTTCAGTTGACACTGAATGCTACAAATGTGGGAAGAGTGGTCACTATGCTAGGGATTGTTACTCCAAAACATCCATTCCTTCCTATTCCTCACCAGCTTAATCAAGACCATCTGGTCAATCATCATTTCAACCAAAACAAATTGCTTCAACTTCTTTTTAGCAAAACAGGGTTGAACTTCGACCAACAAAAGACTTTGAGGCTAAATACAGAGAAATCAAGGCTAGACTGGCCCTCATGAGCACTGAACGTTATTCCTCCAAGGTTCCTAAGTAAGATAAGAACAAAGGGCTCGTTTCTGAAGCTTATGAATGGGATGAAGGAGATGTTTCTTCAGATGATGATGAATTGGTTAATGTAAAAGTGTTAATGGCACTTGCTGATGATGAAGGGTCAAACTCCAATGTTATGGCCAGAGAAAGTGCCAAAAATGGTGAATGGGTCAATATCACAATCAAAAAGGTACAAACTCTTCTTGAATTAGAAGATAAAGATGACATTAAATTTATCTTTGATTACCTATGTATTGATCTGAAATTTGTTGAAGAACAAAGAAACAATTTGCTTGAAAAATATCATAAACTTGTTCTAAAACTTGATGATTTTGAAAGTAAGCTAATAGAGCTAAAAGAAGCTAAACTTGATGTACTTACTTTTCAACAATTGAACAAAGAGATTCTTGATGAAAATAACTCCCTAAGAGTTGAAGTAAAAGAAGCAAAAGATATTGTTAAGTCTTGACTTAGAAACTCTGATAGGGTAAATCAATGCATCAATGAACAAATTCCTGCTCAAAAAAGGAAAATGCTTGGTGCTGAAGGATCCTCTAGCACCAACTCTATTGTCTTTGTCAAAGCCTCATATGTGGATGGTAGCTTAATCCCTGACGTTGTAAGGTCAGGTGAAGAGAATTTACCCAATCATGACACTGGACGTATCCTTCTCCCTGAGTTTCAGGCAAATGCTGATTCTTCAGCACCTGTTGAGTCCTCAGTCACTAAGGATGACTTAGATGATGATTTAGAGAATGAAGTAAGTACCCCACTTCCTCCTTTGGAGAAGCTGTCTGGTGCTGAATCCTCTACTGGACCTAAATCAATCCAGTCAATCATCAAGTCTCACACCACACACAAAAGTAGTTCTTCCAAACATTTCAAAATTGACACTTCAAAGAACTCTTCGATTATGCTGACGGTTCACATATGGGAACTACCTTTTCAGTTTCAACAAATAAACTGAAGAATGATAGATCTGAGGAAGATGAGAGAATGTCTCTTGTCATGCAAGAGATCAATGATCTCAAATTGTAACTCAGGTAGCAGCAAACACCAACTCGATTCAGAGATGAACCTTCAAACTCTCCCCATTACAAGTAAAAGACACAATTTAAAAGGGCTTGTGATCTATGTGGTCTAAACAACCATCTCACTGAAACTTGCCTAAAAGTGATTTATTGTACTAAATGTGAGAGGGCTGACCATCGCACTTGTGAACATACTCAGTATATGCTTGCTAAAACTAGTGTTGATGCTCACAATACTGAAGCATCTCATTCCAGGCGCAATATGCCTTTCCCACCATGCGTTCATTGTGTATGGGCAATCATCACTCAGATGACTGCCACTATTACCTTATTTGTAATATTTGTGGAAGTTATGACCATGACACTCATGGACATAATCGAATTGTCTCACTCAAAAGAGGTATTAAACCAAGAAACCCAAACTCTATTACCAAATGTTGTGAAACTTGTGGAAGCAATGTCCACACTACATCTGATCACAATCATATAGAGTGGTTCAAAAGAGGTGAAGCCCTCCAGGCTAATAAAGCAAAAGCTGTTTAGACCTCTTCTTCTTCTGAGCAATCACACACATCCTCATCAAGAGGACCCTTCATATCTAGAACACCTTCATGATCTAAAACCCCCACCCATCAAAGGTGGGTTTCAAAACAAAACTGACCGTTTCCTTAACTTGTGCAGTATGATCTTAGGAAGCCTCTTTGGGACCTAGATAGTTGATGCTCAAGGCATATGACTGGCACCAAAAGTTATATGTACAAGTATAAGGAGGAACAAGGTCCTAAAGTTGTTTTTGGTGATAACTCATCAGCTACTACTGAAGGATTTGGTTTAGTGAAATGTAATGGTATAGTTTTCACAAGGGTAGCATATGTCAATGGATTGAAGCACAACCTCATCAGCATCAGTCAACTTTGTGATGCAAAGTTTCTAGTGTTGTTAGATGACAAAAAAAGGTACAATCTTCAACTCTAATCATGAAATTGTGATGATTGCTCCTATAGTCAAAGATGTTTATGTCATGAACATGAACTCTACTCAGGAGACATGTTTCTTTGCTAAAGCTTCCAACATTACTAACTGGCTTTGGCATAAGAGGCTCTTACATCTAAATTTCAAAACAATAACTCTGCTGGCAAAACAAAATATTGTTATTGGTCTCCCTTCACTTGTCTATTCCAAGGACAAACCATGCTCAACATGTGAAAAAGGGAAGCACCATAGGGCCAGTTTCAAAACAAAGCAAACTTTCTCAATCAAAGAAAGTCTTCACTTGCTTCACATGGACTTATTTGGCCCAGTATCATCTATGGCCATTTGTCATGAAAAATATACACTTGTCATTGTTGATGAGTAATCTAGGTACACCTGGGTATATTTTCTGACAAAGAAAAGCCATGCACCATATGCCATTATGTCCTTTATCAAAAGAGTTGAAAATCAAAATGACACTCATGTCAAGCAACTCAGGACTGATAATGGTATTGAATTCAGAAATCACACACTGACCAAATTCTGTGATGACAAAGGAATTTCCTAAAGAATTTCATCACCTTACACACCTGAACAAAATGGTGTGGTTGAAAGAATGAACAAAACCTTGATTGAAGCAGCAAGGACAATGCTTGTTAGATGTGCTCTCTCTAAGCACTTTTGGACTGATGTTGTAGCCACTGCTTGCTACACTCAAAATAGATCCATCATTGTGAAGAGACACATGAAGACTCCCTATGAATTCTTTAGGGGGAGAATTCCAAACATTTCATTCTTACATGTGTTTGGGTGTCTAGTATTCATTCACAATCACAAGGATTACCTTGGTAAGTTTGATGAAAAATCTGATGATGGTTACTTCCTTGGATACTCTTTAGTATCTAAAGCATATAGAGTCTTCAACACAAGAAGAATATGTATTGAAGAAACTTATCACATCACTTTCAATGAAAGTTCTAAAGCTCTCAAATTTACAAATCCATCAGATGATGAACTTCATATTCATGAATCTCACAACTATCCATCTGATGAATTTCAACATTATGAGTCTTCTCAAAGATATCAAACAAGCAATTCAGTTCCTCATATTGATCCATTTAAAGATATGAAAAGTCCTACAAAAGGAAATCCTTCAATATCAAATACTGATGGTTGTCAATCAAATAATCAAAATGATTAGTCTCAAAATGATCAAAATGATCAGCAAAGCAACACAAATGACCAAAATGGTCAGCTTCAAAAAAATCAACATGGTGACATACATGATCAAAATGATCAATCTAATGAAGCTGCTGATGAAAAATCTGAGCCCTCTGCTCAAAGCTCTCCTACTATCTCTAGGGATTAGGTCTTGGATGTGTTGATTCTGACCAAGAAAGAAGCCCTCCATTGATTGAACCTTTGTCTATTAAATATCATTCAGTAGACACTAGAGATAATCCAAGTCCAAGTCCATGTCATGGACTTCCAAGTTCTAGCTCTAATCATGATACCAGTGCCTATTCCCCAGGTCCACAAAAATCTTGGACTAATAATAGTCACATATAGCTGGTGAACATAATAGGCAATCCTGGTGAAGGTAGAGTCACTAGATCTATGGCAAAGAAACTGAGTGTTGCTTCATCTAGAGAATGCCTCTATGCAAATTTTCTTTCAGAAATTGAACCTACAAAGGCTTTTGAAGCACTCACACACCCTGGATGGGTGGATGCCTTGCAAGAGGAACTAACTTAGTTTGAAAGAAACAAAGTCTGGAATTGTTTCCTCTTCCACATGGTAAATCAACCACTGTCACCAAATGGGTTTACAAGATCAAAAAAGATGAAACCAATGTAGTGACCAAAAACAAAGCTAGGCTGGTGGCCCAAGGATTCAATCAAGAGCCTGGTGTTGAATTTGATCAAACCTTTGCTCCAGTTTCATGTATGGAAGCCATAAGAATCTTTCTTGCTTATGCCACTTACATGAACTTCATCATCTACCAAATGGATGTCAAAAGTGCATTCCTAAATGGTGACTTAAAAGAAGAAGTTTATGTTACACGGCCTCCTGGATTTGAGAGTAGTAAATACCCAAACCATGTCTACAAGCTTTACAAAGCTTTGTATGGACTGAAGCAAGCGCCAAGAGCATGGTATTAAACTCTCTCAACATTTCTCATTGAACATAAGTTTGTCAGAGGAAAAATAGATAGCACCTTATTTATCTATAATCTAAAACTGACACCATTCTGGTACAAATTTATGTGGATGACATCATATTTGGTTCAACAAGCTTGAAACTTTGCAAACAATTTGCCAAGCTTATGACCAGCAAGTTTGAGATGAGTATGATAGGATAACTCACATACTTCCTTGGTCTCCAGATTAAAAAATCTGACCAAGGCATCTCCATCAATCAAGAAAAATATGTCAAGGATCTACTAAAGAAGTATGATATCAATTGTGCTTCAATAAAGACTCCAATGGTACCCCCTAACAACTTAGGACCTGATCTCAATGGACAATCAGTCAATGAGACTCAGTATAGAGGTATGACTGGGTCACTCATGTACTTAACTGCAAGCAGGCCTGACATTCAATTCTCACATGCCTTTGTGCAAGATACCAAGCAGATCCAAAGGAATCACACCTTACTGCTGTAAAGAGAATCTTCATATACCTAAAAGGTACACCAAGTCTAGGTCTTTGGTACCCCAAATCCTCAGTTTTTTATCTAAAGGGGTATTCAGATTCTGACTATGATGTATGCAATATGGACAGAAAAAGCACATCTGGTGCTTGCCAATTGCTAGGTGGCAAAATTGTGTGTTGGAGTGCTAAAAAGCAACAAACAGTTGCCATGTCTTCAGCAGAAGCTGAATATGTGGCAGATGCTGGATGTTGTGCCAATGTTCTTTGGATGAAAAGCCAACCGGCTGATTATGACTTAGAATATGAAAAGGTACCAATCTTTTGTGATAACACTAGTGCTATTGCAATATCCAACAATCCAGTCCTTCACTCAAGAACAAAACACATTGATATCAGAGATCATATTGTGAAAGGGGACATTGAATTACATTTCATCCCCACTCAGTATCAATTGGCTGATATCTTCACCAAACCACTAGATGAACCAACTTTCAAAAGATTGATAATGGAGCTTGGTATGTTGAACATTAATGATACAAAACCTGAACCTTCAACATTCACTAAAGAAGCTTGAACGTTCAGCATTTCTTAAAAGTTTTTTGATTAATGCTAAGTAGTAGTGTCTGAGTAAAGGAGTGTGCAATGTCATGTGTCTATGTAAAACCCGCATGCTTTTACCATGAATAGTACCCTTAAGATCGTACGTACTAGATTAAAACTTTCCTATTATATCATGATTACGATTACGTGTTAGGATTTTACGTATTACGTACGTGTTAGAACACGATAAGTATTTACTACGCACGAGCACGCAATAATTTTTTGACAATAATTAATCACGAACATGCGATCATGAAATCATGAACGTAATTCAATCACGAACTACTATTAATTACGTATATATATTTATTACGAGCGTAAATAAATATATTAGGTCACGGTAATTATTTAACGAGAATACATTAAACGCGAACACAAATAATCACGAACGAGTAATTAATCAACGAGACACGGAAAACGGTACGGGTACCCCATGTGGGGCCCCTACCCGCGGCTACAAGGGAAAGATGGGCCAAGCCATCTCAATTTTTACTAAGGAGGGTAAAAGGAAAAACCACTACTCATTTTTCACTTTTATAGAAGAATTTTACAAAACCTAAAAAGGCTCTTCCTTCTCCTTTTTCTTTCTTTTGGCCGCCACCCATAAACACACCAAAGGAGGTGTTATTTGATCTTTGATCTTGGTTTTGGTGCTAGTGTTCGTGTTTGTTCATCGTTGTTTAGATCCACGCATTCGGTAATTCTTTTAACCTTTTTTTTATTTAATCTTTTAAATAATTAAGAACATGATATGTTTTTCTTAAAAACCTAATTAAATCATAGATCTAACATGAAATTGGTTTTGGAATAAATCAAAAGGGATGTTTTAGGGGTTTTTGTTCTTGGCCGCTGCCTAAACCGAACCCGAGGGGGTCTCGGTTTGGCTATTCGACCACCACCGAGACCATATGGTCCCGGTTGGTTGGTGTGGGTCCCACGGCAGCAACAAGACAAGGGGAACCCTGAAGTGGTTCGGGGTATGGTGTCGATTTCATGTCCGGTTCATGGTTCTTAGTCAAGATCCGGTTCACGGTGTATGTTAAGATTATTATTTTTATAATCTTATCTTTAAATTAAATTAATAAACATGACATGATTAATTTAATAACATGACTTAGGTTATTCTAATTATTAAAATCATGAAATTATTAACCTAAGTATTTTATATTTTTAGACTTATAAATTAATTAATTATTTAAAAAACATGGTTATAATTAATTAATTAACATGACTTAGGTTATACTATTAATAAATAATAATACATGTTTTAGCCTAAGTATTTAACTTTATCTAATTAAAAACATGATATGCTTTAATTAAATATTTTAACTTATAGTTTATTTTAATTACATGAAATAATTAATAAACTATACATTATATCTTATGACTTAGAAAATAATCATGAAAACACTTAGGCTTATATACTTAGCTTATTTAACCAACTTATATCTAATTATGGAAACGTTCTATTTTTAGAAACTTATTTAAAAAAGGCAGCAATCTATTTATGGAAACCTTCTATTTTTAGAAACTTATTTATTTCAGGCAGCTAATCTATTTATGGAAACTTATTTAAATAAGACAGCTAATCTATTTATGGAAACTTTCTATTTTTAGAAACTTATCTATTTTAAGCAGTAATTCTATTTTTGGAAACTTTCTATTTTTGGAAACTTTCTATTTTTGGAAACTTTCTATTTTTGGAAACTTTCTATTTTTGTAAACTTTCTATTTTTGGAAACTTTCTATTTTTGGTAACTTTCTATTTTTGGAAACTTTCTATTTTTGGAAACTTTCTATTTTAGGAAACCTGCTATTTTTGGAAAGTTACTTATTATTACACAGTAAGTATAATTATACATGAAATACCAGAAACACTTAATAAGAGTAAACAGAATATAAGGTAAACACAGTTTAAGGCTTAAAACAGTAAAACATGATAAGAACATATAAAATAAGCTAAGACATGACATAAAATCAGTTACGTATTAGTAAGCAGATACTTATTCATGTATGTATTTATGTAGTATTAGTGATACAGAAGTAGGATTCCTCTCAGTTCGTCTTCTTCGTTCATTGGACATAAGGTACGGATTCCCGTCCTTTCAGTATGGACATTCTTTCCTTATTAGGATTCCCCGTATGCAGCCAAATGTTTTCCCGTAGTATAAGTATGTGTTTGAATTGCTTGTGTTTAATTTATAATACCTATAGCCATATACATGCATGACCAGTTTCACCTAGTTATGGAGGTACCATAACCATAACATTAGAGGCACTGATGTTATGACTTCACCACGATGGAGTGATTGCTCGTGGCGTCCCTTCAGCTTTTGGCCATTTATATTATATTTATCATGTGGGGCGTATGGGTGCATCCTAGTTACATGTTTTCAGTCAGGATTTCATGGTGAATGTGGTGTGTGCCTTGCTTCCTTCACAAGGAGCTGATCCCTCCTACCCAAAAACTAGTGTATTAAATTAGAGGCAACCCCTCTAATTTGCATGATGAGGTCACCCCTCCAATTATTCATGCACGGTGGATTTTCATGACCTATATTGGCTAATGGTAAAATATGATAAACAGTTTTTACAAGATAAACATAAGGCTTTTCAAACTATAAAACCAGTTTTATCAAGACTTAATCGGATTACTCGGGATTTAGTTTCTTCCGCTGTTATATGTTATATGCTTATCCTATTCATGCTTTATTGTACATCCGTGCACTGAGCGTATTGCTCAACCGTTTTCCTTTTCTATGTCCCCAAAACGGCAGGTACTCAGGGACGCTCGTAGACTTTAAGAGTATGTGCATATGGACTGGAAGCTTTCTAGTCTTTCTTTACTTTATGCATTACTTTTCCTTTGATATACTTGCTATGGACATTGTTTAGTCCTTTCCTTTACTATACTATGTTTGTGTGTGATGAGCTTACTTTTGGACTACCGATGTTTGATTCCGGTATTTTCCTTTTATGGTCATGTAATGTTTAGACATTTTTCCTTGTATGCTTTGATGACACGCCATAATTACACGTGACATTTCCATTATCAAAATGGGGTGTTACAATTATGGTATCAGAGCCAAGGCTTCGACCTGTAGGCTCTCAAATATGACCTGTGATTAGTGGGTAGTCACTACGGTCTTCCTAGAACTGACAGTTGTTTTCATGCATTCATCATTTTTAAGCATACATATATATGTCATTGTCGCAGATTTATGACTAAGTAATGGTTGGTCCAGGACTGGCCCTATTTAGTCGCATGTGTTTTATCGAAACTTTTAAATTTGGGACCGACCCATAGGCGTCCCCTCTCCATGTCTTTTGTTTTGGGTGAACTGACCATAGGCGTTCACTCTCGAGCATACAAAAGTTTTCATAAAACTGCATCATGCATTCATACACACAATTTTCTTGCATAAAATTTTTCTCTTGAAATTTTGGTATAAATTTTTTCATGTATAGATATTTTATGTTTTGATCTGTTTAATCATATATTTTATGTTATACTGTCAGATGGTTCTCATACGCGAACATGAACAGCTCAATGCTGCAATTCAAGCTGCTATGCAAGCTTTGCTTCCTCAACTGAGGAACGACATTAGGGTTGAAGTTCAAGCTGCCAACAATCAGCAGCATAATCAGGCACCTCCTCCTCCTCCTCCTCCAATGACATTAGCAGTATGGCTGGAGAGATTCAACAAGCTCCATCCTCGAACTTTTGAGAAGACAGATATCCCCAGTGATGCTGAAAGCTGGTTGGCTCATATCGAGAAGATTTTCAATGCTATGGGTTGTGACCCCGCATACAAGGCGAGGTTGGCATGCTATCTGTTCGAAGGCGATGTGCTAAATTGGTGGTTAGCGTTGATGCAGTCTGAGGGTGGTGACGAGTGGGTTGCTGGTTTGACTTGGGCTTAGTTCAAGGACAGGGTGATGGAGCAGTTCTTTCCCAAGGCTGAGCAGGACAAGCTCAAGAGAAAGTACCATGGGATCCGACAGAGAGCTGGGGAGAATAGCAACGAGTTTATGTAGCGCTTTCTTCGCTTAGTTGGTTTCCTTGGTGCGGCTGCAGGTACTCCTGAAGAGCAGGCACACAACTTTAGGTGGGCTCTTCTCACATCGGTCGCGAACAATCTGGTGTGTGCTACGTTCAACACTGTAGCACAAGTGGCCGATGCAGCACGTAAGCTGGAGATGCTGCAGGAGAGAGATGAGTTCGGGGAAGCTGAGAGACCCGACAAGAGGTAAAACATTCGTATTCAAGCGATGATCAATCCGTATACTTTCCATTTATGTCAATTATTCATCTCTTTAAATGTATCCTCCAGGCAGAAAACTAGGGACCGGTCTCAGCCGGCTACTCAGCAGCAGCCTCATCAGCCCAAGGGAAACGGTCAGACTAACGACCGTTCTGCTACGGATAGGCGTGGTGGTAATGATAATTACCGCAACAACGCTGGACACTCCAACAGCAGCAGGTCCTAATACATACGTATTTCATTATGATTTCATGTTATAACTCATATTCTGACACTTTAGCAAAACTTCTACCAGGAACCATGGAAACGGTAGGGACCAGAACCAGAGAGGTTCACAGCCTAGCCGTCCAGCTATCATTGGTATTCAATCTTACGATTTTCCGCATTGTCCTTGGTACCCTATTATCATGTCTTATGTAAAAAATTTATCAGGTTCCCAGCCAGCCAGAGCACCTGCTGGAGGATTTACTCATCCTCTTTGCTCTACTTGCCACCATAGGCACCCAGGGCCATGTCGCCGTAACACTGACGCGTGCTTCAAGTGTGGTCTTCCTGGCCATATCATGAAGGATTGCCGTAAGGGCGAGATGGAGGGTACACCAGGACATGTTGATTCCAAGCCGCCTCCTACTATCGGGCGTGTCTACACGACATCTCGAGACCAGGCCAACAAGTCTACAGGTACCATCACTGGAATCTTGTATATGTATGGTCAAGCTGCATGTGTTCTTTTCGATACGGGTGCTACTCACTCGGTTATTTCTACTGCTTATGCTAAGAACATTAGGATGCTCCCCATGCCACTAGAAAATAGGCTTACTATTTCCACGCCTTTGAGGGACTCTGTATTAATCACCCATGTATACAAGAGTCTTCCCCTAGAATTTGACGATAAGGTTCGACCTGTTGACGCACTTCCGCTGAACATGAATGACGTTGACATGATTTTGGGCATGGATTGGCTATCCAAGCATCATGCTACCATAGACTGCCATTCATATCGAGTTATCTTCGGTGATGTTAATGCACCAGAGTACATTCATAACGGGTTCATACCCGGACGGTCTGTACAAGTCATATCTACCCTGCAAGCGCGTGCACTACTGTCACATGGTTGCGAGGGTTATCTAGCTACGGTTCACGACATGGATGCTGAATCCCCATCAATTCAGGATCAACTTATAGTGTCGGAATTCCAAGATGTTTTTCCAGCAGAACTTCCGGGTATACCACCTGCACGAGAAGTGGAATTCAATATCGAGCTTATTCCAGGAGCTGAACCAATCTCCAAGGCTCCTTATCGCATGGCTCCCATAGAGCTGAAGGAGCTGAAGGATCAACTACAAGAACTTCTTGAACGAGGTTTCATTCGACCGAGCGCATCTCCATGGGGCGCACCAGTCTTGTTCGTTAAGAAGAAGGACGGCAGTATGCGTCTTTGCATAGACTATCGCGAGCTCAACAAGATTACTAGCCGGAATAGATATCCACTGCCACGTATTGACGATCTGTTTGACCAACTCCAAGGGGCCAAACACTTCTCCAAGATTGATCTTAGGTCAGGCTATCATCAGCTACGGGTCAAGGAGCAGGACATCGCTAAGACTGCCTTTCGTACCCGCTATGGCCACTACGAGTTTGTAGTTATGCCATTTGGCCTGACAAATTCTCCGGCAGTGTTCATGGACTTGATGAACAGAATCTTCTATGAATTTCTGGACAAGTTCGTCATTGTCTTCATCGATGACATCCTGATTTTCTCAAAGTCCAAGGAGGAACACGAAGACCATCTTCGTACAGTACTACAGATTCTTCGCCAGAAATAGTTGTATGCTAAATTCTCCAAGTGTGAGTTCTGGTTAGACAAGGTGGCATTTTTAGGTCACATTGTATCAGCAGAAGGAATCACTATGGATCCAGCTAAGGTTGAGGCCATTACTAAGTGGCCAAGGCGACATCAGCGACGGAATTCCGCAGTTTCTTAGGCTTAGCTGGCTATTACCGCAGGTTCGTGGAGAACTTTTCCCGCTTAGCACTACCATTGACCAAACTGATGCGGAAAGGGGAGAAATTCGCCTGGACTGAAGAACGAGAGAAGAGCTTTGAAGACCTGAAGAAGAAGCTAGTATCTGCACCTATTATTACTCTCCCATCTGGTACGGGTGGATTTCAAATCTACAGCGATGCATCGGGGAAGGGACTTGGTTGTGTTCTCATGCAACATGGGAAAGTGATCGCGTACGCTTCACGGCAGCTTAAGCCTTATGAAGAAAATTACCCCACGCATGACTTGGAACTTGCAGCAGTGGTGTTTGCCTTGAAGATATGGAGGCACTACTTGTATGGAGAATCATGTGACATTTTCACGGACCACAAGAGCTTGAAGTATATCTTCACTCAACGTGAATTGAACATGAGACAGAGGAGATGGTTAGAGCTGTTGAAGGATTATGACATTAATCTACAGTATCATCCCGGAAAGGCAAATGTAGTAGCAGATGCTCTTAGCAGGAAGTCCGGAATAATCAACGGCATTAAAATCGAAGGGGAAAATCATAAGAGACTTGGAGCGACTTGACATCGAGATCATGGTACGTGGACAACACGGTTACTGGGCTAATCTTAGAGTAGAACCCGAGTTACTCTCTAAGATCAAGGAAGCTCAGAAGGATGACGGAGAAATCTGGGCGATAGTACAGAATTTGGTGAAACAGATAGAATACAGAGTAGATGCAGATGGTATCGTATGGCAGGGCACGAGACTTTGTGTTCCTGATAACCAAGAACTCTGGGAAGCCTTGTTAGCTGAAGCTCATAGCTCCCCATTCTCTATACATCCTGGTTCGACTAAGATGTACCATGACATCAAGCAGTACTTTTGGTGGAGTGGTATGAAACAGGATGTGGCCACTTACGTCTCCAAATGTCTTACCTGCCAGCAGGTTAAGATCGAGCATCAGCGATCTGGCGGTCTCCTTCAACCGTTAGATATTCCAGAGTGGAAGTGGGACAAAATCACCATGGATTTTGTTACTGTTCTTCCGCCCACTAAGAGGAAACACGATGCGATTGGGTTATCGTAGATCGACTTACCAAATCAGCTCATTTCTTACCGATCCGCAAGGAAGATCCGGTAAGTGAACTCGCCGATACGTATAGAAGAGAGATCATGAGACTCCACGGTGCACCATCCAGCATCGTCTCAGACAGAGATCCTCGATTCACTTCGCGCTTTTGGAAGAGTCTGCAAAAAGCTTGGGGTACACAACTTAAGCTTAGCACGGCTTTTCATCCTCAAATGGACGGATAGTCGGAGCGAAGCATTCAGACATTGGAAGATATGTTGAGGTCATGTGCGTTGGAATGGACGGGTGATTGGGACTGATGTGATCATGATAGTATAATGATAATTTGAGATTACGTTATAGGGTAAATTAAAAAAATTACCTTTAGAAAAAAGTAATAGACTAATTTTACCAATGACGAATTCAATTAAACACGTGAATGAACCAAGTTCGTTGTACACGAAGATCGAGTGAATTTGAGACGTTTTGTTTTGACTTGGACAATTGATTTAAATGGTTTGACGGTTTTTAAACTAAAATTAATCCTACGATTTTAATCCTAAATTGCATGAATCGTAAACCTCGAATTATTCTATCTAAAGACGATTAGTAAAAAAAATAGACATTTAATTTTAAAATTTAAACTATTTATCTAAAAGTAATTTTAAACCATTTAAACAAATTTAAAAATCTAAAAATTAATAAAATCTATTTAAAAGTAACTTTTGCTTTTTATCAAGAAAGTAAATTTATAAAACTAATTTAATTAAAATCTACTTTAAATTCAAATCTTTATAACTAATTAATAAAACATTTTTTTATTCTTATTTTTATTATTATTATTATTTTACTTTTTTTTCTTTTATATTTAATCTAAATATACTTGCCCAAAAATTAAATAAACTTTTTAATAAAAGACATTAAACTTTTTATTAAAAGAAAGTGAACTGCTAATTAAGGTTAACGTTTAACTAATAAATCTGACATCCAAAAGGAACGAAACTATATTAAAGTCTAAAACAATAGTTTAAACAAAAAGAGCTATTGG
Organism: Glebionis coronaria; assembly: GCA_025667525.1. Lineage (NCBI taxonomy): Eukaryota > Viridiplantae > Streptophyta > Magnoliopsida > Asterales > Asteraceae > Glebionis > Glebionis coronaria. Next base: position 401,603,135 of record CM046878.1, read on the forward strand.
CATAGTGGTAAAAGCGTTTGGCTGTGAGCCAGAGGTCGAAGGATCGAGCCCCATTGATGACATTTTTTAGATATAATTATTTTGGTACAACTCAATTTAAGGAAATAGATAAAGTATTTGACAGCTTTGAGTCAACGACTGTTAAATCGAATCAGAAGAAACAGAGAAGATAAAATAAAACAGACTATACTGAATAAAGGCAAGCAAGGATAAAATGACCAAACCAAACGAAAACTTGCAGACCTAATGCAACTCAACAATGACTAGCAAAGATCAGCAAACCAAAAATAAGTAACAAATGACAGCTTAACAAATTCAACATTGATCTAGGATATCTACTGCGCAAGCATTAGCAGGTCAGCGTTACTAGGACAAGTCGAAAGCAGCCAAAACAATAACCGATAGCACTTGACAAAACCTCTATTATGGCAGCAAAAACTAATTTGAGAGTGATAAGCACTCAGTACTAATATAACAACACAATTCTTATATGAATATCAACTAAACAGTTTAAGGAAAGTTAATCAGCAGACAATCAAAACTAAAGTTACAAATCAGTAGAATCACAAGAACATCTAATCACAATCCACAGCTCTTAGTCAAAATTCATCAGCTATATCAAAACTCAAACCAAGATAAACTCATGGTGACAGAAAAACTCATTAAAGTTACAGTACAGTAAACTAAAGTAATTATGCAGTTTATAAACGAAATTAAAACCAAAAGCATATTCAAACAGCAAAATCCATATAACCACGCCAAAAGTTACAGTAAATAACAAAGGTAGCAGCTAAATCAAAACTAAATAAAATCAAACTCATCGCAGGCAATATAGATTCAGTGCAAGCAAATTTTGCAACAAAATGACAAATCTAGGCTCTAATATACTCAATAACGGTTACTTTTATCAGCTACAATGCGATTCCACTCTAAGAAATTACCTAATTGGCAAATCCAACTTCCATATCATTCATCATTATAGCAACAATTACACAGACTCAATTTCTTCATGATCATACTCAAACCGCAATCCAACATCAGCAACAAACAATTGAACAATTAATTCAGCAAGAATGGATAGCTTAATTAATTGCAGCATTCGATGAAAAATGACAATACAACGAAACCAATAGTGGCAGCGTTTATCCTTACAACATAACAAAGATCAGATCCAAATTCCAATTAAGAGCCACAATAATCAACAAATAACAAGTAACTCAGCAGATTAGACTAACTTTAACCGAAAGTAAAATTAATTACGAGATCTAGCGTACCTTTGACTTTCTTGCTAAAACGAAAGTCAGTAATATTTGCTCTTTAGAGCTTTTCTTTCTGCCCGTAGCTGACGATCCACGAGCTTAAACACCTTATTAATTATCAAATCCTATCTAAACCTATGCTGACCATCAGCTCTAAATACCAACGCGTTAACTCGTAATCTAACCTCGAACATCAGCAGCTTTAACACCTATTTTGAACTTATTCAGTGGGAATAAGCTTGTTTTCCCTTATTCAATCAAAATTACTATCATAAGCTATACCTTTAACTTAGATAACATTCCACATAAAAAAACGAGTTTATGAATAAGATTGCTAACAGATTTAATAAGCAAATTAAATTGCAAGAACAAAAGAGATATCACTTAATTTCGAATTTTATTAAATCAAAACAGAAATTACAACATTTTAAAAGGAAATTACAAGTCTAGCTAAAATCTAGCATTATAACAGTAAGAAAGAAAAAGGGATGAATACATGATTATTTTCTGGGGTATTTATAGCCTAACCGAAGGCTTGTAGGTGGAGTTTGTTGAGGCCGAAATCATCATCTTCACCGTCTATTTGGCATCTTTTCTTCTCTTCCTTCTCACTCTTTAATCCTACGGTTGAGATACACCCTTGTGCACACGGATTGCCACCGTGGCACAAGGTGTGTTAGTTTCTTGCTGAAGTGGAGGCTGATTATTGGTGGATTGAGGGGAGTGAGCTGTTTCAACCAATGAAAAGGGAACACGTCACCGATTCCTTCCATCTTCTAGTTCCGAATTCATAGGGAATTAATTACCACTCGTGTGAATCACACGAGTAAACCAAATTCCCCAAATTATTTGACTGTTTAGTTAACTAGGGTTTTGATAATTGCGTCTTGTTATTTTTGTGAGGTGGAGGAGAGGATAAGCTTTGGTTGTATCGAAGGTATTTGTAAATGTGTGTGGTGGTGAGTTATTGTGAATAGATGGTAGGACATTTTTTCACACGTTTTATATTTTTCTCGTTTGTAACTGGTTCTAAATGAACCATTCTTTAGTGATCCAAAACAATTTGCAAAGATGTGAAGCCCAATCCGTCACATGTATTGTATCTTGGGCTTGGACCCAAGAGTGAATATTACTTCATCAGTCTAATCTTTGTTGTGCCTTTTGAACCCAATTCCAATTCATTTCCATCCATTTATATAACTTGTAACTTGGGCCATTGGTGGGCTTTTGAGCCCATTTTCCAAAATGTGGGACCCACTAAGGCCCATTACTTTGATCAAACTCGAATCCTGGCTTAAAATGATTTCTCGTTTGACTTTTGATAAAATCCATCAAAAAACGAACTTGATTTTGGCTTCCTCAATCTTTTCTTCAAACTCGTGCCGGTTTTTGTCGGTTTTTCGTGAATTTGGTACCTACACACATTAAAACAAGAAACAAACAAATACAAGGCATATTTCATGATTTTTATGCATTATTTGAGTGTTTTAAGATACAATTGATATGAGTAAAATCACTCATATCAAACTCCCCCTTGCTAAGCAATTGCCGTGTCCTCACGCAATGATAAAATAAAACACTAACTACACCTTTATTCATCTTTTGACATTTTATTTTGCAAAGACATAATGTATTGCTTTCATTATTTGAAAAATAACTTTAAGGATCATAAAACTCAAATAGATTCATCGTCCACGACTTTTCACTTTTCCATGCCAAGTGCAAAAACAAGATCATTGTTATTATAAGTTAGCAAACTAACACGAACTCATGTGGGCCAATTATTCACTTAGACTCCCTTATTCCTAGGTGTATCTCTTTTATTTTATTGTTGTCTTGAATGATCACGAGGATGCATTGTTGACTTATTTCGATAATTTATTAGGCCGAAAATAAAGTGAACGATTTAATCAATAGTTAGCTAAAGGACAAAATCTTTTAAAACTGCTTCTCGGGACCTCATAAAGTTCATATCTTGGCATAACTTGCTTCGCGATTTGAGACCTTTCTCGGACCGATATTTGGCAGCGACTTTATACTTCAAACCTTGAGAGACGTTCATGAAATAATGGTCTTCTCTTCATATAGGAATTTCTTCACTTGAAGTTTTGAGAGATTCATACTTAGACCACGACTTCTTCATTTTTCTCCAATCTTTATTTGGGATTTTGATATACAACGATCCGCCTCCTTTTTGGACTTGGCTTTATTTATCCTCATACCTTGTTAAGGCCTTTTTGGATAGACTTCTCCATGACTTTTGGGGAGTATTTGCTTTTCGTCGTGTGTCTCGATCCTTCATATTGATTTTTGATAAATGATTCTTCACATCACTTTGGATCTTTAGCAATAAAATATAGCCCTCATGTCTTGTTAGGACCTTTTTGAACTCGCCAATCTTCGCATCCTGCTTCAATAAGTTATGCCTTGGCTATGAACTCTAATCCATACCGAGCAACTTTTAAACGATGTTGGGCTAGAAGCTAAGTAAGTTTTCAAATCGTGCAACCTTATTTATTGCAAATAAATTTATTAGCAAGCGATGGGAGAATAGGCTTATAATTAACTCACATAAATTCCCGAAAGAATACCAAACTTATAATTGGCTCTATCATCTCTTGTTCTCCATAATGTAAAATTTCAAGAATGTGAAATCAATGGATACTTAGCCTATTAAATCAAAGTTTTGGGTTTTCAAGTCATCTATAGGATCTTGCATCTTCTTATACTCTTTCAAGTTTTAGAATTTGCGTTTTAAAGTTCCCTTAATAAACGACTTTCTAGGATCAATTATAGGAGCTTGCGAAAAGTTCTTGTTCTTAACTCGTATGAATTAAGACTTTCGCGTTTTAAAGCTCCCTATATAAAAGCCTAGCAAAACTTAATTCAAATACGTTAAGGAAAAGCTAAGGTTAAAAACCGAGTCGAGTCAAAAACTATTCTTATTTTCACCAAAGGAAAGCCTACATTTGTGTCAAAAGCACTTATTTTATTTATTAAAACTTAAAAATAACACTAAAAATTTAAAATTTTATGAAAAATGAGAAAAACAACACGTTTGGACACGACAAAAGCAATAGCAAGCGATTATATCGATTGACTCCCCCATGCTAGAACTAAACATTGTCCTCAATGTTTCTTAGCTCAAGAGTAACACCCCCTTGCTAAAATACGAAGAGTCTAATGCAAATTTCTAGCATGGAAAGAGCACGCAAATCTATAAGCCGTTTATTAATTATGCCTCAAGATAAAACGTTAGTCAATAAAAATCAAGGGATAAAGAGTGTGCCCCTTTTTGCCATTCAAAGAATGGAAGATCAAGTGGACCGGCAAAAACCGAACACGAGAGTCTTCAAATATTAGGGTCGTACCTAAGATCACAACACAACAAAACACGAGCACGAGCTTGAAAGATCAAGCCTTATTAGTGTTAGAAAATAGAAAGAAGATAGAATGTATGGGACTCCCCCACAAGGCACCTCGTTTTTGTTCACCGAGTCATGAGCTCGACTCGATCCCCGCATTCATTGGTCCTTAGGGAAAAATGGTAGAAACCGGCATAATGGAATAAAATCCAACATAAAGCGCGATGTCGGGGTCAAAGATCTCATCCTCGTTGTCGGATGACAAACGAAAGGATAAAACTCCAACATAAATCTCTAACAAGAGATGGTAGTCACAAATTATGGAATGGATAAAGCATGCTCCCCGAGATAAACTCGCACCAAGATGATCGAAAAATCTTTCAATTATTACATCGGTGAAAGGCCGAGATTTCCTAAAATTGATGATTCTGGGATCGAATACCTCGTCCTCGAAAGAGAAAGGAAAGGACAACACGGTGTCATCCCCCCATGCTAATTCAAGATCATATAAAGCACATGGTAATGGTGGGATAAAAATCTCATCCAAAGTGGAATCAACATTCTTAGCTTTAACGACCATTTCACCCTTAGAAATGTGATTAATCGGGTCATAGTACTCAATATGAGACACATGAAAACCCCGCACATTAAGGTTAAAGTGGGTGGGAGGAGGACTTGGGACGACATCATCATCAAGTAAATTCTCTAAAAAGAGAGCGTCCCCCTCCGGGTCGATATCATCAACACCCGGTGGTATCGAATCATGAGAAGCAAGAAAAGTATCAATCTCCTCCATAAGCAGATCACTATCCTCAACGGGAATAGGAGATGGAGAGAAAGACTTTCTAATAGGCTTAGAATTCAAAGCCTCGATCCTAGAAATGAGAAGATAGACGTTTGATAACTTCTCGCGAAGAATCACCTCTTCCACATCTAAATGAGTAAGTTCATCGGAGAACTTCTCAAGGATCAGAATAGTCAAATTAACCTCATTTCCCGGTGGATATGGGTCTAAAGGAGCAAGTTCAAAAGTGAACCTCTCATAAAACGGATCACTATCATCCTCATTTCCTGGTGGAAATGGGTGAAGAAGAGTAGGTTCATCGGTAAACCCCTCAAAATCCGAGTCGTGAATATCATCTTTATAAGAAAGTTCATCGGAGAAATCCTCATTAGAAAATTCACTAGAAGTAGAATCATCCTCAAAATCTTCATTTCCATCACAATTTTCATCATTAGAATTGGAGAAAATATCAAAGTGAATGGAAGAAGTAGAGTCATCACAATGTGGCAAATCACACATCTCATTGGAAATACCATCAAACTCTCTTGGGTTTAGGACAAGAATAGTGCTATTATGCTCGTCCCCCTTGCTTAGAGAATTTTCGGATTCCATGATGGAAGAATCATGAATAGGATTGGTGATGTCATGAGAGATTTCCTCATCATCTAGGATGGGAGAATCCTCGGGCTCAATAGCCGGCAAGATACGAATAGGAAATACGATAGCACTAGACGAAGGATGTAGAGAAATAAGATCTCTCAAAGAAAGAGTACTATCCTCATCATCATCCAAAAGAAGAGAATGCTCGAGTTCACGATTAGCAAGAGATTTTGCTTCCGCTTGAGCTCGTTCTTTCTCTCGAATTATTTGTTGGGAAATTGTTTCAAGTCGTTCAATATCGAAAGAATATTGTGGAGATTGGTCAAAATCGGAAGGAATCGGATAATAGCAAGGATTAGGCTCATAAAAATTTTGATCTCTCGGTTGACAACAAAAACTCTCGTGAGGACCTCCACAATACTCACAACAAAGATATTGTTGTGATAAAATCGGTAAATCTTGTGGATAACAATTATCATTAAAGTTTTGATTGTAGCTCGGTTCTTGCTCGTAATTAAGCGAGAATCGATGCGAACAATCATCACCAAAATGAGAATCGTTTCCACAAAATTCATACGAGGGTGTCTCGTATGTAGGGTATGGAGGTGGATTGAAATCGAGAGAATTATTCGAAAAATTCGGATTTCCACATGAAGTAATTTCATTACAAGAAGGACAAAATACAACTCGTAAATCGTGACGTAAGTCATTTCCACAACGCTCACACGTGCACCACCGACATGGTAAAAAACCATATAACGGTTCTCCACACCCAACACAATCGACAAAGGAATTTATGGAAGAATTAAAATTTAGAGGGTGATGAGAAAAAGAATTAAACATGATAGAGGATTAAGAAGATTATTTTTGGTATTTTCCATAAAAACGATACATACTCTATAATAGAAAAATAACAAAACTTTCCGAGGACGGAAAGGGTCTTCAAATCAACGATCAACAAATCTCCACAAAGACGAATCGTACACAAGATCCCCGGCAGCGGCGCCAAAATTTTTGATGTGTGAAGATAAGTATATGTGATAATTTGAGATTACGTTATAGGGTAAATTAGAAAATTACCTTTAGAAAAACGTAATAGACTAGTTTTACCAATGACGAATTCAATTAAACACGTGAATGAACCAAGTTCGTTGTACACGAAGATCGAGCGAACTTGAGACGTTTTGTTTTGACTTGGACAATTGATTTGAATGGTTTGACGGTTTTTAAACTAAAATTAATCCTACGATTTTTAATCCTAAATTGCATGAATCGTAAACCTCGAATTATTCTATCTAAAGACGATTAGTAAAAAAAATAGACAACTGAACTCTTAAAAATAAACATTCTATTAAAAATCAATTTTAAAATTTAAACTATTTATCTAAAAGTAATTTTAAACCATTTAAACAAATTTAAAAATCTAAAAATTAATAAAATCTATTTATTAATAAATTTTGCTTTTTATCAAGAAAGTAAATTTATAAAACTAATTTAATTAAAATCTACTTTAAATTCAAATCTTTATAACTAATAAATAAAACATTTTTTTTATTCTTATTTTTATTATTATTATTTTACTTTTTTTCTTTTATATTTAATCTAAATATAATTGCCCAAAAATTAAATAAACTTTTTAATAAAAGACATTAAACTTTTTATTAAAAGAAAGTGAACTGCTAATTAAGGTTAACGTTTAACTAATAAATCTGACATCCAAAAGGAACGAAACTATATTAAAGTCTTAAACAATAGTTTAAACAAAAAGAGCTATTGGCATAGTGGTAAAAGCGTTTGGCTGTGAGCCAGAGGTCGAAGGATCGAGCCCCATTGATGACATTTTTTTAGATATAATTATTTTGGTACAGCTCAATTTAAGGAAATAGATAAAGTATTTGACAGCTATTGAGTCAACGACTGTTAAATCGAATCAGAAGAAATAGAGCAGATAAAATAAAACAGACTATACTGAATAAAGGCAAGCAAGGATAAAATGACCAAACCAAACGAAAACTTGCAAACCTAATGCAACTCAACAATGACTAGCAAAGATCAGCAAACCAAAATTAAGTAACAAATGACAGCTTAACAAATTCAACATTGATCTAGGATATCTACTGCGCAAGCAATAGCAGGTCTGCGTTACTAGGACTAGTCGAAAGCAGCCAAAACAATAACCGATAGCACTTGACAAAACCTCTATTATGGCAGCAAAAACTAATTTGAGAGTGATAAGCACTCAATACTAATATAACAGCACAATTCTTATCTAAATATCAACTAAACAGTTTAAGGAAAATTAATCAGCAGACAATCAAAATTAAAGTTACAAATTAGTAGAATCACAAGAACATCTAATCACAATCCACAGCTCTTAGTCAAAATTCATCAGCTATATCAAAACTCAAACCAAGATAAACTCATGGTGACAGAAAAACTCATTAAAGTTACAGTACAGTAAACTAAAGTAATTATGCAGTTTATAAACGAAATTAAAACCAAAAGCATATTCAAACAGCAAAATCCATATAACCACGCCAAAAGTTACAGTAAATAACAAAGGTAGCAGCTAAATCAAAACTAAATAAAATCAAACTCATCGCAGGCAATATAGATTCAGTGCAAGCAAATTTTGCAACAAAATGACAAATCTAGGCTCTAATATACTCAATAACGGTTACTTTTATCAGCTACAATGCGATTCTACTCTAAGAAATTACCTAATTGGCAAATCCAACTTCCATATCATTCATCATTATAGCAACAATTACACAGACTCAATTTGTTCATAATCATACTCAAACCGCAATCCAACATCAGCAACAAACAATTGAACAATTAATTCAGCAAGAATGGATAGCTTAATTAATTCCAGCATTCGATGAAAAATGGCAATACAACGAAACCAATAGTGGCAGCATTTATCCTTACAACATAACAAAGATCAGATCCAAATTCCAATTAAGAGCCACAATAATCAACAAATAACAAGTAACTCAGCAGATTAGACTATCTTTAACCGAAAGTAAAATTAATTACGAGATCTAGCGTACCTTTGACTTTCTTGCTAAAACGAAAGTCAGTAATATTTGCTCTTTAGAGCTTTTCTTTATGCCCGTAGCTGACGAGCCACGAGCTTAAACACCTTATTAATTATCAAATCCTATCTAAACCTATGCTGACCATCAGCTCTAAATACCAACGCGTTAACTCGTAATCTAACCTCGAACATCAGCAGCTTTAACAACTATTTTGAACTTATTGAGTGGGAATAAGCATGTTTTCCCTTATTCAATCAAAATTACTATCATAAGCTATACCTTTAACTTAGATAACATTCCACATAAAAAACGAGTTTATGAATAAGATTGCTGACAGATTTAATACGCAAATTAAATTGCAAGAACAAAAGAGATATCACTTAATTTCGAATTTTATTAAATCAAAACAGAAATTACAACATTTTAAAAGGAAATTACAAGTCTAGCTAAAATCTAGCATTATAACAGTAAGAAAAAAAAAGGGATGAATACATGATTATTTTCTGGGGTATTTATAGCCTAACCGAAGGCTTGTAGGTGGAGTTTGTTGAGGCCGAAATCATCATCTTCACCGTCTATTTTGCATCTTTTCTTCTCTTCGTTCTCACTCTTTAATCCTACGGTTGAGATACACCCTTGTGCACACGGATTGCCACCGTGGCACAAGGTGTGTTAGTTTCTTGCTGAAGTGGAGGCTGATTATTGGTGGATTGAGGGGAGTGAGCTGTTTCAACCAATGAAAAGGGAGCACGTCACCGATTCCTTCCATCTTCTAGTTCCGAATTCACAGGGAATTACTTACCACTCGTGTGAATCACACGAGTAAACCAAATTCCCCAAATTATTTGACTGTTTTATTAACTAGGGTTTTGATAATTGCGTCTGGTTATTTTTGTGAGGTGGATGAGAGGATAAGCTTTGGTTGTATCGAAGGTATTTGTAAATGTGTGTGGTGGTGAGTTATTGTGAATAGATGGTAGGACATTTTTTCACACGTTTTATATTTTTCTCGTTTGTAACTGGTTCTAAATGAACCATTCTTTAGTGATCCAAAACAATTTGCAAAGATGTGAAGCCCAATCCGTCACATGTATTGTATCTTGGGCTTGGACCCAAGAGTGAATATTACTTCATCAGTCTAATCTTTGTTGGGCCTTTTGAACCCAATTACAATTTATTTCCATCCATTTATATAACTTGTAACTTGGGCCATTGGTGGGCTTTTGAGCCCATTTTCCAAAATGTGGGATCCACTAAGGCCCATTACTTTGATCAAACTCGAATCCCGGCTTAAAATGATTTATCGTTTGACTTTTGATAAAATCCATCAAAAACGAACTTGATTTTGGCTTCCTCAATCTTTTCTTCCAACTCGTGCCGGTTTTTGTCGGTTTTCATGAATTTGGTACCTACACACATTAAAACAAGAAACAAACAAATACAAGGCATATTTCATGATTTTTATGCATTATTTGAGTGTTTTAAGATACAATTCATATGAGTAAAATCACTCATATCAGGGACGATTACATCTGTTTGGTGGAGTTTGCATACAACAATAGTTGGCACGCAAGTATCAAGTGTGCTCCTTTCGAGATGTTGTATGGCAGAAGGTGTCGCGCCCCAATCTGTTGGGATCAGGTTGGTGAGTGAACACTTGAAGGACCAAAAATCATAGAGATGACCAATGAAAATATCGTTGTAGCTAAGCAGAAAATTCAGGAAGCACGGTCACGCCAGAAAAGTTACGCCGATAAGCATCGTAGGGACATACATTTTAACGTAGGAGATCACGTCTTCCTTAAGGTTTCGCCGGCACGTGGTGTTAGACGCTTCGGGATTAAAGTGAAGCTCAGTCCTCGTTTCATCGGACCGTTTGATATCATTGAACGAGTCGGTGAAGTATCTTACCGATTGCCGTTACCTCCGCAGCTTTCGCATGTGCGCAATGTGTTTCATGTGTCCTTACTCAGAGGGTACCAGTATCATCCCCTTCACATGGTTCAGTATCCACTGGAACAGATACGTGAAGATCTCACTTTTATAGAAGAACCCGAACGAGTTCTTGACAGACAAGAACGAGTCATGAGAAAGAAGACGATTCCATTCGTCAAAATCCTATGGAGGGATCATACCGAGCGGGAAGCCACTTGGGAAACAGAGGTGTCTATCCGGGCTTCTTACCCTCATTTCATATTTTGAATTCGGGTATGTTCTTCTTTTCCAGTTTACTTTATCTATAATTCGGGGACGAATTATTCTTTTTAGGGGGGAAGAGTTGTAAAACCCGCATGCTTTTACCATGATAGTACCCTTAAGATCGTACATACTAGATTAAAACTTTCCTATTATAGCATGATTACGATTACGTGTTAGGATTTTACTTATTACGTACGTGTTAGAACACGATAAGTATTTACTACGCACGAGCACGCAATAATTTTTGACAATAATTAATCACGAACATGCGATCATGAAATCATGAACGTAATTAAATCACGAACTACTATTAATTACGTATATATATTTATTACGAGCGTAAATAAATATATTAGGTCACGGTAATTACTTAACGAGAACACATTAAAAGCGAACACAAATAATCACGAACGAGTAATTAATCAACGAGACACGAAAAACGGTACGGGTACCCCATGTGGGGCCCCTACCCGCGGCTACAAGGGAAAGATTACAAAACCTAAAAAGGCTCTTCCTTCTCCTTTTTCTTTCTTTTGGCCGCCACCCATAAACAAACCAAAGGAGGTGTTATTTGATCTTTGATCTTGGTTTTGGTGCTAGTGTTCGTGTTTGTTCATCGTTGTTTAGATCCACGCATTCAGTAATTCTTTTAACCTTTTTTTTTATTTAATCTTTTAAATAATTAAGAACATGATATGTTTTTCTTAAAAACCTAATTAAATCATAGATCTAACATGAAATTGGTTTTGGAATAAATCAAAAGGGATGTTTTAGGGGTGTTTGTTCTTGGCCGCCGCCTAAACCGAACCCGAGGGGGTCTCGGTTTGGCTATTCGACCACCACCGAGACCATATGGTCCCGGTTAGTTGGTGTGGGTCCCACGGCAGCAACAAGACAAGGGAACCCCGAAGTGGTTCGGAGTATGGTGTCGATTTCATGTCCGGTTCATGGTTCTTAGTCAAGATCCGGTTCACGGTGTATGTTAAGATTATTATTTTTATAATCTTATGTTAAAATTAAATTAATAAACATGACATGATTAATTTAATAACATGACTTAGGTTATTCTAATTATTAAAATCATGAAATTATTAACCTAAGTATTTTATATTTTTAGACTTATAAATTAATTAATTATTTAAAAACCATGGTTATAATTAATTAACTAACATGACTTAGGTTATATTATTAATAAATAATAATACATGTTTTAACCTAAGTATTTAACTTTATTTAATTAAAAACATGATATGCTTTAATTAAATATTTTAACTTATAGTTTATTTTAATTACATGAAATAGTTAATAAACTATACATTATATCTTATGACTTATAAAATAATCATGAAAACACTTAGGCTTATATACTTAGCTTATTTAACCAGCTTATATCTAATTATGGAAACGTTCTATTTTTAGAAACTTATTTAAATAAGGCAGCAATCTATTTATGGAAACCTTCTATTTTAGAAACTTATTTATTTCAGGCAACTAATCTATTTATGGAAACTTATTTAAATAAGGCAGCTAATCTATTTATGGAAACTTTCTATTTTTAGAAACTTATCTATTTTAAGCAGTAATTCTATTTTTGGAAACTTTCTATTTTTGGAAACTTTCTATTTTTGGAAACTTTCTATTTTTGGAAACTTTCTATTTTTAGAAACTTTCTATTTTTTGGAAACTTTCTATTTTTGGTAACTTTCTATTTGGAAACTTTCTATTTTGGAAACTTTCTATTTTAGGAAACCTGCTATTTTTGGAAAGTTACTTATTATTACACAGTAAGTATAATTATACATGAAATACCAGAAACACTTAATCAGAGTAAACAGAATATAAGGTAAACACAGTTTAAGGCTTAAAACAGTAAAACATGATAAGAACATATAAAATAAGCTAAGACATGACATAAAATCAGTTACGTATTAGTAAGCAGATACTTATTCATGTATGTATTTATGTAGCATTAGTGATACGGAAGTAGGATTCCTCTCAGTTCGTCTTCTTCGTTCACTGGACATAAGGTACGGATTCCCGTCCTTTCAGTATGGACATTCTTTCCTTATTAGGATTCCCCGTATGCAGCCAAATGTTTTCCCGTAGTATAAGTATGTGTTTGAATTGCTTGTGTTTAATTTAGAATACCTATAGCCATATACATGCATGACCAGTTTCACCTAGTTATGGAGGTACCATAACCATAACATTAGAGGCACTGATGTTATGACTTCACCACGGCGGAGTGATTGCTCGTGGCGTCCATTCAGCTTTTGACAATTTATATTATATTTATCATGTGGGGCGTATGGGTGCATCCTAGTTACATGTTTTCAATCAGGATTTCATGGTGAATGTGGTGTGTGCCTTGCATCCTTCACAAGGAGCTGATCCCTCCTACCCAAAAACCATTGTATTAAATTAGAGGCAACCCCTCTAATTTGCATGATGAGGTCACCCCTCCAATTATTCATGCACGGTGGATTTTCATGACCTATATTGGCTAATGGTAAAATATGATAAACAGTTTTTACAAGATAAACATAAGGCTTTTCAAACTATAAAACCAGTTTTATCAAGACTTAATCAGGTTACTTGGGATTTAGTTTCTTCCGCTGTTATATGTTATATGCTTATCATATTCATGCTTTATTGTACATCTGTGCACTGAGCGTATTGCTCAGCCGTTTTCCTTTTCTATGTCCCCAAAACGGCAGGTACTCAGGGATGCTCATAGACTTTAAGAGTATGTGCATATGGACTGGAAGCTTTCTAGCCTTTCTTTACTTTATGCATTACTTTTCCTTTGATACACTTGCTATGGACATTGTTTAGTCCTTTCCTTTACTATACTATGTTTGTGTGTGATGAGCTTACTTTTGGACTACCGATGTTTGATTCCGGTATTTTCCTTTTATGGTCATGTAATGTTTAGACATTTTTCCTTGTATGCTTTGATGACACGCCATAATTACATGTGACATTTCCATTATCAAAATGGGGTGTTACAGTCTATCTCACTTTATGTAATTGTGTACATGATGTTTTGTCGCCCTGATTCACTGAAGCTGAACAAATGATCACCATTCATCAAAATTTTCCTTCAGCAAATACTAAACAAATGTCTAATACAACTGAGTAGCTAGGCCTGAGTAGAGGAGCGTGCAATGTCATATGTCTTGTTCACTTATGTTAACATGTATATGGGGTTTTGTCGCTCATTTGACGCAGTGAAGCTCACAAGTATTACCATCAGCTTCAGCATATCTGAGCAACATCATTTAAAACAAATCAATCATGTGATAAAAAGTAGTTAATGGAATTAAATTTCTTGAGAATAAATACAAAACATTCTTTCAAAAGGTGTCAATTTTTTATCTAGGAAATATCAAGCGTCCATATCACAGTCAACAACTTCCTGACACAATGAGGTGTTTCACTATTCAAAGCAATAGAAAATCATATCACTTTTCAGAATATTAATGAGAGAGTTTGTGCCATTTGTTCAAAAGAAACCCTAAAAGTTTATAATCTTTTCAAAAGTTTTAAAAACTTTTACAAATCAGTCTAAAGTGTTTACATACATCTTTTGAAGATTGAAAATTCATATCATTAGCAAAAGCTTTCATAAAAAACACACACACAAAATCTCTCTCTTTCAAAAAACACACAAAAACAACAATGATTGTCGAATCATCTTCACAATCACAAGAGGTTGAGATCACCCTCAATCCTTCCATCCATGTTAACTATCCCATTGAGTACATCTTCTTTAAACCCAACAACGTCACCTTGATCAAACCAGAAACCCTAAAATCTGGTCCTAGAAACCAAGTCATGATTTTTTATCTAACTGTGTGATCCGTGATGCCTTGTTCAAAGATCCAGGGGTGATGTTTCAAAACGTGTTAAAAGAATTTTGGTTCACGGTACAAGGGTCAAAGAACAAGAAATCTATTGATTTTGATTCTACAACTACTGGTATTCATGGGAAAATAGGTTTAAAGTTGTTTAGAAGGGTTTTAGGGCTAAACTATTTGGATGACCCTAATGAGTATGAGGTTGTACCCAATGACTTCTCTGTTGTCAAAACATTTTTCAAAGAAATTGGGTACACTGAAGAGATTAGTGATAAGGGTGGGCTGAAGAGAAGTTGTTTACCACCTAAGTGGAAGCTCTTGATGTCAATCTTAATTGAGTGTCTGGGTAGGAAAACTAGAGGGCTTGATCAAATCAACCAAAAGGATGCCTTGATTTTATATTGTCTGGAAAAGGATATAAAAGCTGATTTTGGGAGGTTAATCTTTGAGGATCTTCATGGAAAAATGGAGAATAAACTAGGGAAAAGAATGTGGTCTACACCAGGTTTTTGTCACTCATTTTTGTTGACCACCTTGGTGATGATTATTCAAACAACCAAGGAGTTAAATTAGTTTTCAACCCTTTGATATCAATCGCTGGAACATTCTAGTTAGCACAGCTGACCCTCCTTTCACACAATCCATGCTGGACATTTGCTCAGCAAATGATCCAGTAGTGTACAAAGCTCCGCAAGACACTCCTCCAACTGGAGAAGGGGATCTGACATGCACAAAGCCTGGAGCTTCTTCATCAGGACCACGTAAGAAGAGCACGTTAGTGAATACTCTAAAGTGTAGACGTGAGTCCAAGAAAAGGAGGCACCCCACAGGATCTTCATCAAAGAATAGTACTGATGATCCCAAAGGCCAAGCTTCGAAGAAACATAAGTCCTCGGCCAACTACTAGAACCCTAGCCAGCTACCACCTTCAGTCTCTGTTGAAGGTGGCATGCATAAAGAGGCCCTGAAGGCAACCCCTCTCTCAACCTTTTTAGGAGAGAAGGGTGAATATAGAGCGCACCCTCAGCTCAGTCGTGTGAAGTCAGCATTGGTAAGTAATTTAAATCTGAATACATCTCAAATTTCATTACCAAGTTATGTATTTGTCACTCTAAGTCTGCATCAGGGCGTGAGGCGTCAGCAAATACAACAGCTGACGCTGACCCTGACCCTTCTGTTTCTAATGATGTAGTCCTCTCACAACAGGATCATACTAAAGAAACCAAAAACATTATCATTGATCTTAACTTATCAGGGACTCTTTCTCAGGATCCATTAGGTAAAACCAACCCTGGTGGTGAAGGACTTGAAACTAACCAGCACACGGGAGGTGACGATCAGCAGACAACCAAGGAAGTGCTTCTCTCCACTGGCGCCAAGGGGGGACACTTGCCTACATTTGTATTCAACATGTCTGCTGATGACTTAGAGAAGGAGTTGGGGTTAAGTGAAAGGACTCCAGTAAATTTAGATGATAGTGAGCCTGAAGATGATATTTCTGATCAAACTCCTAAGCCACCGTCCCCTAGAACCACTCAGGTAAAAGAACTGACAAATCAAGTGTTGGTTCTTCAATCATAGGTGGCCAAACTCAAGGAGAAAAAGGCTATTCCTGATGCTGAACTAGTTACTCTCAAAGCAAGGCCAGTTCCTCCCACTACTGAGCAAATAAAGAATGCCATTCTCACTACTTTGAAGCCCTTAATAAAGGATGCGACCACCACCACCTCTGTCAAGAAGGAAATCACATATGGACTCCATCAATACTGCATCATTTGAGTTCCCAACTGATTTCAAGCCAATTCCCAATTAGCTGAATGAGTTATGTGATTATGTATCAAAGATCAAGGATAGGATGGATCTGCTGGAACAACAAAAACTAAACCTATCTGATGAGGTTCAGCAGAAACTGAACGCCCTTGCAAATGTTCCAGAAAAGCTGGCCAAGGTATCATCTACCTTAGACTCTTTATGTGCTTGTATGCCTGTTGGGGGTTCATCAGAAGTTGCTGGGCAATCTTCTGCTGAGGGGGAGAAAGTCACTATTCAGCAGCGTTTTCAAAAACATGCACAAAAGAAGGCCCAAAAACAACCTATTGTGTATGTATCACCTTTTAGTGAAGAGAGTCCAGCAAAGACTAAGGGGGAGTCTTCAGCTAAGGACGGTCATATTGACGGCCTTACCACCAGCAATGACTCATCTGATAATGGGTCACCTCCTATCAAACCCAAGAGCAAAGGTGAATTCACACTGGATGAAATAATTGTCAAATCTAGGTTGGCCACTTAAGAAGAACTTGATAAATTACATAAGCTTCAGGCTGAAGAAAAGCTCAGGGATCTGAAGATGAGCTTATATGAAAAATTGGAAAACCTGAGGTTGAAGGCCTCTTCAAGAAAAAAGATGTTATACGAAAAGTTTTGTATAACAAGGTTGAACAAAAGATATCTGTCAGAAATCACAAACGTTGACATGATGACTTACAAAGGATATATTAATCTGAATTTCTATAGGGCTGATGGGTCTGATGAGATCATAGATGACTTCTAAGGGAAGGAGCTCTCCTGTACTAAATGGTTAGAGATGAGCAAAATATTGAACAAAGAAAATCCAATAGATGGGATGAGGTTCGCACCAGAATTGAACACTTTGTGAGAAATCATGAAAAGCTTGGTCAGCATCTCAACATCAGCAATCAGATCTCACTAGAGGATCAAGATCCAATTCTGAAGCTGAACAAAAGAGCCAATCTGGTCCAACCTGGTGTGGGTGACATCTTTGTCACCACAAAGAAATACAAAGACCTTGTTCAGTTTGAAAATCATCTCCCTGGGCATGTGATAGAAGAACCAGAATTGGGAATGATTATGTTCAATCATCATGAACATCAAGACTTTGTGGGCATTAGTGATCATAATGATCTGAACAATGAACTTCTTGGGAACATTCAGAAAATCTTCTTTGCTCACCATGGTGGTCCAGGACTCACTTAAGCTGCTAAAACCTTCAGCATGTGCTTACTATCAATACTGGAAATCAGAAACTCTGATCCATCAGTTCAGACTCTTGTCATTGAAGAACTTAGGCCAAAGGAAAACTGAAATAGTCATTTGTACTATTTTTGTTGTAATTTGTAATGTTTCATGAATAAATGATTATCTGATGTTTATAAGTATTTTATTGTTCAGTGCAAGTAAGAAGAAGTTGTTATGCTCACTTACTACTGACATTAGACTTAGGTTATTTGTATATCCAAATAGGGGGATATTGTTGGGTCAGTATTTACTGACCCTGAAGCAACTCTATGATTTGAATATAAAATCCCCCTAAGTGTTTCATGCTCAGCAGTAAGGCCAGTCTGCTGAAGGATGACCAGAGGAACAAAGTTCCTTCTGAAGACTTTGTAGCAGAAGAACGTTCAGCATTCCTCTTCCAGTTAACTTAGAAGACAAAGGAGTCTTCGCTTCAAATACTAGGCGGTCTAGTTGCTGAAGAACAAGTACTGAATAAGAGCTTTTAGTTCAGTTTGGCTTGACAATACCAAACTGAATGATGTCGATCTCCTATAGGATACTGAAGACTCTTCAGTATTATGATGGTTTGCATTAGGCGGGAAAAGATAACTTTAAGTCAAAGTAGGTTGCTTGTATACTTAGATATAAGTACAACCTTTATCTTTTCTAGAATAGTTTATTATGTACTTTGTACTGTTTATCCAGCATGGGCATCAACCACCCACTGGATAAACCCATGCATTGAAACATGCAAATGAAAACCCTAGTTTACATTGCCTATAAAAGGAGTGTAAATTGAGAGAGAAAGGGTTAACCAATACAAGAGTAGAAACTCTGGAAAACCTTTCTCTCTTGATACCAACTAAACCATATAGCCAAGAAGCATATGAATGTTTAGATTGGAGCTTAGACTTTAACTTTGGTTATACGTTTAAGTAGAAGAGATCACAACTGTTGGGTCCACTAGTTGTAGATCTTGCAACCTGTTAAGGATGGTGAACGACTACTGTAACCACAAGTCTATTCACAGAGAGACTCTTAATGAAATACAAAGTATAAGTGCGTAATACAAATACTAAGATCAAGAAGAAACATAATAACTAAATAACTTGATCCTTACTAAGGATTTCTACTATTGATATGAAATGAATATTGGTGAAAGGTGTGTCTAACCCTTCTGCCAATGGGTTCCTTTTATACTACAAGGAAACCCTAAACTACATTAAACATAAAACGTGTAACTCCTGATATGCATATCCTTACCTAAGATATCTCATGCATTCCTAACAAGCTACTAAGAATAATATTGTTTGACTTTCTACTAGACCAGGAGCACGTATTGCTCCTACTACTACTAGGACCAGGAGGAAATACATACCTCCTAGTTCATCTATTACAAATATCCTATTACATAGGTCCTAACAATCCTTCCCTAAACTTGAATTTGACTGGTTGAGTTCAAGTTTCTTGGTAGATCCTGCAAAATCAGCTTGAGGATTGAAACAGCAAAACAAAAGCAGCGAAATAACCATCAGAAGTGAAAGCACAAAGAATGTTGCAACTAATAACTCTGAGAAGCTTCTTGAAAGCTTGGAAAATATCTGAACGTGTTGAATCGTCACAGCAACATGAGCAGATTTGATAAGCCTTTATCAAGTAGCTGCTCGCTCTTGGGCTAGCTAGTCTTTGTGGTGGAATAAGCATTACCCTAGGAGACCAAAACCCAGCCCAACTCATAGAACGTAAATTAATGGTGAGTGGGAGTACCCTAATGATTTTGGGCAAATCATCACAGCCGTCAACGGATTTGATTGAAGTCTTTACTAGAAGCCGTACCCTTCCGGACTAGCCAACTCTTAGCAATAAAGCATCGGTGAGCTGAAAACCCAATAGCTTTGAGCAAGATATTACAGCTATCAACGGATTTGATAAAAGTCTTTACCAAGAGCCGTACCCCCTTGGAATAGCCACTTTTCAGTCTAGGACCAAGGCAAGTGAAAACCCTCCAATTTTGGGTAAAATGGCAACCATCAACGGATTTGATAATACACCAGATCCGTACCAGGGGGACAATCCAACATAATCTTCAAATCACCCCAAAGGAACAACCCATGCCAGTTAGGAACATCACTAGGAGACTTAGGGATAGCAGCATCAACCAATCCATACGGAAGCATAAGATCATAACGTTCTACCTAAGATAATATGCTTTGCAGCCCAGAGAAGTATTTGTGGTAGCCATCACTAGTCATGATCAGATGTGTATATGTACCAGCACCAATGGGGGATGGCTGAACTTCCCAATGCACAATCCTACCACGGTCAAGTGGGAGTTCATCATTGCTATCAGAAGCGGTATCAATTAGGTTTGCAGGATCCCTCTTCTCCCATGGAACAGCCTTACCACGGCGAGCCTTTTTCTTGTGAATAGACCGGCGAGGGGTGGGGACAGTAGCAGAGGGTTCCTCCTTAACCTTGATAGTAGCAGAAGGGTGATCATCATCCTGAAGGGTCAGGTCAGCAAGCTTGGGATCAATAGCAGCTTCATCAACTAGTGGTGTAGGGGTTGGTTCAGAAACCGGTGGAGGAGTAGGATCAACAACAGAAGGAGGATCAATATCAGGGTTGGCAGTAGCTTCATCATGAGAAGGACAAGAGGGAACAACAGAAGTACCCTCAGCAGAAGTTGGGATACCAGATGTACCATCTTCTTGAACACCAGAGGATGGATAATATAGCCTTTTTTTAGCATAATCGTTTTATCCCCGGCAGCGGCGCCAATTTAATATAGGAATTTTATCAATTCTTTTTATCTCTAAATTTATCGTTCCTCAAATCGACTCGAATTGAAATCCAATTTTATCGTAGAGATTAATTGTTCTTGGTTAATAAAATTTGTTTGGTAATCTATGTCTATTTAAACTAAAAATGGGGAAAATATGTAGGCTAAGGAATATATAAAAATAAAAGCGCAATTAGTTCAAATAAAATTACTCTAAGATGCAAAATAAAATTAAACTACAAAAGTAGATCTAGATGCAACAAAAGTAACAATAATTAAAAATATATCTAAATGCAAAATTAGTCTAAATGCAAGCACGTAAAAGCAAATAAAAGTGACAAAAAATGAAATCACAAAGATAAACTTAAAAATAAAGCGTAAAGCTTCAACCTTTTTAAGCTTATTAATCTTTTAGATGATAAAACTTGGAGCTTTATATACTAATAAGCTCAATAATCTCAAAAAGGTGTAAACTTTATAATAATAATAAGCTTATCTAAATGAAATCTAATTTTTAAACGTTTAAATCTATATTTTAAAACAATAATAATAACTAAAACTAATTAAACCGATTTTTACGAAAAATATAACTTTTATGAAAAAAAAACACAATTTAAACTCTAACGATCTAATTAATAAAACTAAAGCGATAAAGCTAGAAAAATAAAAAGGAGAACTTTAGTACCCGTAGTCCGAAGATAACCTCTCTAAACAAACAACATCAACAAAATACGGCCCGTAAAGTACACGGCCAACCAATATCAAAACAAAACTAGCGTAACCCGGCCCGTAAAGTACACGGCCAACCGAATCAATCTCTAACCAAATTAATCAACCATATCAACTTGAACCGAGTTAATCGACAATAAGCTCTTTACCAATAGTGATAGATCGATACGCCGAGATCAAAGAAAACATAAAAGGTTAGGATAATAAGCAATAATTATTCTATGATAAAGAGATTTAAATAAAACTAATAGATCTAAACTACTTTTTTCAGTTTTTATATAATTTATATAATTTTAAAGCTAAAAATAAGAGATCTACAAAATTATAAAAAGATGAATCTAAGATGAAAAATAAATCTTAGCTAAATTAATTAATCTACTTGCAAAAATTAAAGATGTAAACTAAAAATATAAAAAGTACTAAATTAAAACTAGCTTATTAATAAGTTGTAAGCCTAGGCTTAGAACTTATGAGATTTAAAAAGCTAAAAAGCTAATTAAATAATTACTCCAACAATAAGCTAGATCTAGGAAAATAAGGCAACAATAAGCTTGAAATAAGCTTGTATATAAATCTAACTTATTAGGAAAAAGTTATAAAAACTTATCCCAAATAATAAGCTAGATTATAAAGAAAAGTATAAAAAGAAAGGAAGAATGAGAATAAGCTAAGAGATTAAGCTAAAAGTTTAATTTTATTAAAAGTGAAAAAGCTTAATAAATAATCTTGGTACAAACTTGAAAGAGAAATATTACAAACTACTTGTAAAACTACTACTAATGAAAAAACTTATGAAAGAAAAAAACTAGTGAAAAATAAGGGGAGAGGGGGACTTTATATAGAGCCAACATTGGGGGTATTTAAGTCATTTACTAGCTAATTTTTGCTTGGAGGCTAAGCATATGGGAGCACATGTCTTCACCTTCTTATCATAAGCCTGACACACGCCCAGCTTGTGTTGACATGCGCCATATGCCACGTGTCATCCTCTGATTGGTCTGAAAAGCTGAGTCAACTGCCACCTCGTCATTCTCTGCCACCTCTGTCATTCTCTGCCACCTCGTACCAGCACTAATGCACTAGATCCCATAAAAAATTCGTAGTTAAGCGTGCTTAGGCGAGAGTAGTACTAGCCTGGGTGACCCGTTGGGACGTCCAACACTAAAAAATTCATAGAAAATAAACCGTGAGGAGATACGACGCAAGGTCAGGACCGTTGACTTCGTAATTTTGTGCTCTTCAATGTGGTTTATTGGTGGATGAATATGGAGATTGGAAAAATGGTCCTTGTTGTAAAATCTTTATCAAATCTTCGTCTTTAGCCCTCCAAACTTCATTCTTTTGGTACTTTTGGTCCTTTGACTTTATCTTTGACCTTTTTCTTCGATAAATGACCGTGAAATCCCGTGTTTTCTTTCCTTTTGATCTTTTGTACCTATTTTCACAACAAAAACACAAACCACGCATAATTCCGACATTTACGATATTAATTACACGTTTTGGTCTCGTTTTCATCGTTTTAAGTGGTAAAAGGATAAGTGTTTACACACTTATTAATGGAGTGGGAGCAGCGTTAGGAGTGGGGGTTTGAACAACAGGAGGAGGTGGGCGAAAGATGGCATTAGTAGGCTTGGGCGCATCCTTCTGCTTGATCGTCTTGTTATACAAATCCTTAAGCTCATCATCAGACAACTTCTTGACCCTCTTCCAAGTCCATCCATAGGTGAAGTTGGATCCAGATTGATTTTTTCACATATTGCTGCATGAGCTTCTTTTGTTCAGCATAAGGGAGAGGTCTGTTGCGGCAAATCTGTCTAAGTTGAGCAGCCAAGTCTTCCCTTTGTCGTTGAACCAGAGACGTAGCTCGCTTCACCCCATTTCCTTGGTTCACATCCGAACCCAAGATATCAAAGAACTGAGAAACATCCGAGGTAAGGATGGTAACCACATCCATCCAGTCCTTGTTGTCCCAAAACATTGTGTCGTGCTTAACCTGTTCATACCTTTGTTTCTTCAAAGCTTAATCCTCAGCCGCAACCTCTTGGTCAAGTTCCTCTTGGAGTTTCTTAGCAGCCTCCTCTCTCATCCTTTCTTCCTCCATTTGTCTGCGAGTTCTCTTCCTAGGAGGGGAGGGTGCATCAGTCATTGGGGCTTTACCCTTGTTGTCATGAGAGGGACCAGGAGTTGAGGTTGAAGGACCAGAAGTATCAGTCCTTGGTACGGGGCCAGCAGCAGTAGGTGGAATGCTTGAAGCACTAGGAGGAGCAGGTAAGTCTTCACTCGGCTTTGCGGCAAATGCAGCCTTGGCCAAAACAGTCAAACCATCTTCCTCCTCTTCTTCATCAGTATCAGATAAAACCACCTTCTTCTTATGATGCTTCAACAACTTTTCCAATGACTTTACTCTGTTTGCCAAAGGGAGCATAAAATCCCTAGTGAGCTTGCGATGCTTATTGAGCTCATCCTCCAACGAGAGTATCTTCTCATTGTACCTGTGCATTAAAGCAAGCAATAAAGTGAGAGTAACAGGTTCCTCAGCTTCCTCACCAAGAGGACTTGGTTTGGGGGATGCTTCATTGGGACCAGAAGCAAATGATTGGTTAGCCATATGATCACGAGAGTTAGAAGGCTCCTCAGGTGAGGGGTGAACTGGACTAGGAGGGGGAGAATCAAGAAATGGGGACACATGTGGGCGTGAAGAAGAAGTAGCCTTTGAGGTAAATGGCATCTCTACCACCACCTCTCCAGCGTGTTCCTCAACCTCCACATGAGGTACCCTAGCAACAAGAACCTCCTCCTCTATGGGATCATCAACCAACTGAGGTTCCTCCTCGGCTTGATCAGTCGGAGGAACCACATTGGGACCCCCTTGGGCAAGGCCCAACATAGCAGCAGTGAGGGGCCTTTGAGGACCAAGATATCCAATCGTCATATTCGCATACACTTTAGGAGTGAGCTTAGAAGGCACATATTCTTTCCTATTTCTAGGCAAACACATAAGTATCTGTTGTAAGAACCTAGGATGCATTAGAAACTTCTTTTTCGAACTAGTAACACTAAGATTGCTAACCAAACCATCAAGCAGATAACGAGAGAAGTTAAACCTACGACCTTGGGCAATCCACACCAAACTAGTAGCAAGGGAGATGGGAAATGCATCCCAACTCCCAGCTTTGGGACTCAAGCATTGAATCAAGAAGTGGACAAGAAGCTTCCATTGAGGGGAAAACGATTTTTTTAAAAATTAAACTTCCCCTCATGATTATACCCAATGGCAGCCATCCCATCCAAAACCTCCGCATTTGGGAGAGAAATAATGCCACCTTAATCTTGAAGATGAAGGGCAGACCTGATGGAGGATTCAGTCACCACATAGGAGCGACCATCAATAGTAGCATGGAGCTCCAATGGGCGACCCAAAACCTTATGGGTATCGACAGTAGCCCAGAACTGACGAATGACAGAGTCATACACAGTAGGGCAAACAGTTAACGCATACTTGAGATTAGATGCCTCGATGAACTCCAAGATGTCAAGGAACTCCTCCCTTTTGGGGCCTTCTTCTAGGTAGGCAACCTTATTGTGATCGGGTTTGTACTGAAGAGCTGCCATTGATGATGATAGAGGATTGGAAGATGATTACTTGAAGATGGTTAAGGGTAGGAGCGTGTGTGTGTGTGTTTAAGTTGTGATAATTGAGTCAAATGATACCATTGACCATAAATAATGGTGAGGGAAAAATATTCATTGACCCCTAATTATGTAGGTTACCCTTTCTAAGTTAAGGCATTAATGGGGAGTAACCACTTGCCCTTTAATCCGTTATTAGAGAATCCCAGTTACCAAAGATAAACAAATATGGGTACCAGAAGTAACTTGCGTTGACTGAAAGTCAGAACAGCTATAGGTCAATGCTAGGAGCAGCGAGTGGTCAACGAAAGTAAACATAATCAACAGCGACCCGAAGTGATACTAGAAGCCAAACACAAGTGGATAATACGGGTTTTAACCTACTAGGAGTAGAAGAGTGCCACTAGGAGTAACCAAATTCTTCCACCTGAAGTTGCACACACAGCAAATACCCTTGTAAAATGCCGTAAGAAGCTACTAGAAGTAAGAATGTACAAGTATACATGTACAAGAAGCCTCCCCTTAGGCTTTGCCTCCCCTCAATCCTAGACCTTAAGGATTGACCATACCAATGTGAACCACCAAGTTGTTAAACCTTGGACCATCAAACGCTTTAGTCAACAAATCAACAACATTATCATCCGTATGTACCTTGAGAACCTGTATTAGCTTCTTTTCATTGGCATCGCGTATAAAATTGGTGTCGAATCTCTATATGCTTGGTGTGTTGATTAAACACATGATTCTTCACAATGCAAATAGTGATTTGATTGTCGATGAAGATTTTGGTGTTCCTAAAGTTGAACCCATAATCCAGCATTTGGTTTTGTATCCACAAGACTTGTCCATAGCAACTAGCAACAGCTACATATTCAGCTTCTGTTGAGGAAGTAGATACTATTGTTTGTTTCTTACATTGCCATGAGATAAGTCTTCGTCCCAAAAATTGACAACCATCAGTAGTTGACTTCCTATAATTATTAGCACCTGCATAATCACTATCACTATAGGCTTCAAGAACAAAAGGTGATTCACTTGGATACCACAAGCCTAGCTTGGGTTGTGCCTTGATATACTTGAAGATTTTCTTGACAGCATTCAAATTAGACACGGTGGGTGCCACCTAATGTCTAGAACAAGAACTAACAGCAAACCTAATGGTTGGGCGTGAAGCAGTCAAATACATGAGTGAGCCAATCATGGACCTGTACATATGAACATTTACCAGAGGATCTGGCTCATTCTTGAGTTTGACTTTAGTTACCTCATAAGGTGTTGTTGCTGGTCTAAGAGGTTCCACATCAAACTTCTGAATTATTTCATGAACATATTTATCTTGACTAATGAAGATACCATCCGACTGCTGCTTGACTTGGAGACCAAGGAAAAATGTTAGTTCTCCCATGGCACTCATCTGAAATTCTCCTTTCATTAGTTGTTCAAACTCATCACACCATTCCTTCTTAGTAGAACCGAAGATAATATCATCCACATATACCTGAACCAGGATGATGTCTTTGGCATTCCTCTTAAGGAACAATGTTTTGTCAATAGTGCTTCTCCTGTAACCATGTTGCAACAAGAAAGTATATAGACGCTCATACCAAGCTCTAGGAGCTTAATGAAGTCCATAAAGAGCTTTGACCACCTTGTAGACTTTCTTAGGATGAACGGGGTCCACAAAGCCCTTAGGTTGAGTGACATATACTTCCTCGTCAATCTTACCATATAGAAATGCACTCTTTACATCCATCTAAAATACCGTAAAGCCAATATAAGAAGCAAAAGCCAAAAACAGACGAATGGCCTCAATTCGTGCACCGGGAGCAAAAATTTCAGTATAGTCAATGCCTTCAAGTTGAGTGTGACCTTGTGAAACTAATCTAGCGTTATTCCTCACCACAATACCCCTTGCATCTTTCTTGTTTTTGAGAATCCATTTGGTACTAATTGTTGTCTTTCCATCAGGTAAATCAACTAGGATCCAAACATTCTGAAACAAGAATTGCTGCATCTCCTCCTGCATAGCCTCCACCCAACTTTGATCCTCAAGAGCATGTGAGATAGACCTAGGTTCCACCTGTGACAGAAAACAAGCAAACAAACAGTGAAGAAAATCTGTATGATTATTTCGCTTTTGGTCTTCAATGTAGCTCACAAGAGCATTATGACCAGAAGTTGCTTTCTTATGCATGCCGCGAGTCTTGACAGTAGAACCAGGATCTCCTATGATTTGAGTAGTAGGATTCACTTTATGGATCTGCTGAATGGGAGTAGGAGCTACTTCTACTTCTGGTGTCAAGTTATTAAGATCCCCGACTATGCCATCATCATATGAAGCATAGTCGAAAATGCCATCTATTGGTTGCTTATGAATATCATCCAGATTAGTTGAAGACTTCTTTTGATAGTTTCCTAGGTCAGAAGGACCATAGAACCTAGTTATGGAAGTTGGATCACTAATAGGGCTTCGAATAGGTATTGAACTTGCACTAGGAGTAACAATAGGATCACTAGGAGTAACAGGTACAACAGGAGTATCTAAAGGAAATCAAAGCCTCCTCGGGTAGCTGTAGTAGTAGCATCTTGTTGTTGCTTAAGCAGTGTATCAAGAGATCATTGTGAGTCCACAATCTCTGATGAAGTAGAACCAACAGGAGTAGCAGTGTTGTCGGGAGCGACTGTGGTGGAATAGGATGGTATGACAAAAATGTCATCATCCTCATCTGAGTCCGAAAAGCTAGAAGTAGCACCTGCACTAGAAGACGCAAATACCTGTGGACCTGCATTTTGGTTAGTTTTGAAACGAAAATATCCTAGTGAGTCACTGAGATAGTCAAGATCAAAATACCATTCAGGACCTTTGCCTTGGATGTTTGTCTTCTCCTCAAAGTACCTGAGATTGATAGTTTCAATGACACGCTTGGCAGTGAGATTGTAGACCCTATAGGCTCTTGAGTGAGCTGAATATCCTACAATGTAGCCTTCATCCGCCTTGCCATCAAATTTCCCCAAATAGTCACTAGTATTTAGAATGGTGACAAGACAGCCAAATGGCTTCAAATGAGTAATGCTTGATACTTTGGCTGTGAGTAGCTCATAGGGAGTCTTCTTATGTGGATTGGTAATTGAAACCCTATTCAACACATAACACGTAGTGTTGACTACTTCTGTCCAAAACATAGTCGGAAGCTTGGAATCAGCAAGCATGGTTCTTGCAGCTTCTATAAGGGTCCTGTTCTTCCTTTCTACATCACCATTCTGTTGAGGAGTCCTGGCAGCACTATAATCTCTTTTGATACCTTTGGAATTGCAAAGTGCTATGAGGTCTGCATTCTTGAACTCAGTTCCATTGTCACAACGAATACCTTTTACCTTTTTAGACACCTGATTTTCAGTGAGTGCAATGAAGTCATTGAGAATGAGGTAGGTCTCACTTTTAGCAGCCATAAAGAAAACCCATGAAAACCTGCTATAACCATCAGTTACCACAAGATAATAGTGTTTATGGTCAATGCTCCTAATAGAGGTAGGACCAAACAAATCCATATGTAGTAGCTGCAATGGTTCAGTTATTAAGCTGAGAGCAGTCATGGCTTTGAAGGATGCTTTGTGCTGTTTGCCTTTGTTGCAAGCAAGGCAATTGATGTCATTCCTTAAAGTTTTGGGAGGTAAACCAGAGACCAAGTTCATATTAGCCAGCTTGTGAATGGTCTTGAAGTTTACATGCCCCATCTTTATATGCCATTTGGTGGCTTCATCCTCTGATGCTTTGGCAACCAAACAGGCTAGTTGACCAGTAGGATTAACTTCATTCAACTTGATATTGTAGAGATTATGTCTTCTTGGGATTTTGAGTAGAACATAGGAGTCATCCGGTAACTTAAAGTCTTTGGACAGCACCAGTACTTCAGTATCCGTAAAGAGGACAAACTACTTCTTGTCACAAATTTGAGAGACAGAAATCAAGTTGAAGTCTTGAAGTGCTTCCACATAGTAAATCTGCTCAAAATTAAGGTTAGGGGTCTGAATGGTTCCTTTGCCAGAGATCCTTCCTTCACCACCTCTAAAGTACACCTTCCCGCCTTGAAATTGTACAAAGTTAGTCAAAAGTCCTTTATTCCCTGCCATACTCCTAGAGCATCCACTAGCTACAATTCCAAGAGATGGATCTTGGTATGGAGTAATCTACAACAACACAAAAGACATATGTAACAGTTAGTGTCTTAAGGAGACCCAAACCATTTCTGGCCTGAGTCTGCCTTGTGGATCATTAGTAGATAGCCATGGAGATTGATGAGATCCACTGTTGTTCTTGCGTTTTCTGTGCATCATATGGGTGTTATTTTGTGACCAAGAATAACCTGCTGAGGGCTTAACAACAGAACCCAAATATCCTAATCCAAAGTTCATTCGGTCTGAAGTAGCAGCATAATTCCGATTAAAATTTTGAAAATAATTTTTGGTTGGTCTATTAGGGGTACATGGATTGCTTCTCCAAGTAGTAGAAGCTGAAGGAGAGGTCCTTCTAGTAGAAGGAAAAGATTGGGCACATGGATTTAAACTTCTAGAAGCAAACCCCACACCAATAGGAGCAGCTCCTGGTGGACCAGGAGTAGCAAAAGATTGATAACCAGGAGGCTTTTGATCATAAAAATCACAATCTTTAATCAGATGAAATTTACTACCACAAATAAAGCATGTTTTAAAAGACCTTTTATTCAAATGACATTGTTTTAAACTGCTATTCTTATTACTAACCACTCTAGGAGAAGCAACATTCCTAGATTTCAACAAACTAGAATTAAAAACAACGGAAGTAGAAACAGTAGCAACTCTCTCATCACTCATCCTAGCACTCGTAGCAGTGTCATTTGTCTTAGGACTCGAAGGTCTTGACTCTTCACTTGAACCACATATTGCATAGTTACTTGCCTTGTCACTGAAAGTACAAGAGACAAAGTCATTAGTATTAGTAGAGCTTTTGGGAGACTCATGCATCTGTGATCCATCCAAGTCTTTATGCATGGATGTGAGCATAAATGTTCCTATAAGAGGTGGAGGAACAGCATGCATTGCTGTAGCTGGATTAAACCTATTGTAACTAGGTTTTCCATCCTCCTCTTTGTCAGGATCAAAGACAATTGAAAAGGATCAATCAAAAACATCATCTGGACCAATATATTTGTCAAAGCCCAACCCTCTCTTAGTTCTACCAGACATGCTGCTATCTATTAGCTTGGAAAGATTTTTGGGTGCTTTTTGCCATTTATCAAATCTTAATAGTGTAGCCTCCAATTTTTCTTGCATTTCTTGGTTTGCCTGAATACTCTCAGTGTTAAGTTTTTTAGTATACTTAAGCATGTTAGTGGTATTCTTTAAATCAATACTTAACACTCTAATCTTATCCTCATATTCAAGTTGAGTATTTTGAAGCCACTTCTTTTGTTGTTCTAAAGTTTTGAGAGAACTCTTATAAGCTTGAACTTTTAAAAAATATTTGTTATTTTGAGCATTTAGTTCATTGCATTGAGTTAAGAGGTCTGAGTATTTATCATCACAACCAAGAGGGAAATTTCGTACCTGAGGAGAGATTCCCATGAGAGCAAACTCCTCTGCTTCCTCTGCATCAGATATGTGACCAACAATCATAGCAAACACATCAGTGGAGGACTCAACTGATTCTAATGTTGGAGTCTCATGCTCATTCCAGTTGACTATGGTATCAACCGACACCGAAGCTTTTTTTTTCATCCTTGAGCTCTTAAACCTTGAAAGTTGAATAACTGTTCTTCTCCTGGTCATTTTTGTTAGGGCATTCCCTAGAAAAATGTCCTTGCTGCTGACAACTATAGCATTTAACTTTGCTCCTATCAAACCTGGCTAGCTATCTTGGGTTGTAACTGAATTTTCTACCAGTCTTCTTTTCAAACTTATGAACTCGGAGAGTAAGCATATCCATCTGCCACTTAAGGTCCATTTCATCCAAGTAAAGTTTATCAACCTGTTTGAGATCATCAAAAGCTAGCTACTGTTGTGGATCAACATCAACAACAAAGGAGTGAAGAACAGTTTCTACCATGCTACTAGTCTTGACTTTTGATTCAAGAGTAGAAGTATGTTGAGATGACAAAGTATAGCTTGGGCTACTGGTATAAGACATCGGACTAGAGCTCATGGAACTCACAAAAGCAGAGTTAGCAAGAGTGGAGTAGGAATCACTTGAGTACCCTCTCACATGAGACTCAAAAGTTTTGAGTTGTTAAAATAAGTCATCAAAAGAAAGATATTCAAGTCCACCTTTAGCCTTTATAGAAATGACTACCTGCTCCATGAATGAGGCATGGCTCTAAGAAACCTGGCATTAATGTCTTCATTTTCAGGTTTGGAACGGAGTTGATTCAATTGGCTGAGAATCTTTTGAAACCTGTCATAGCCTTGATGAAGACCTTCTGTCTCATAAATCTTGAATTCTGTAAATTCATCTCTCAGCATTGATCTGCGCATCTTCTTGGATTCCTTATTCCCTCCAAATCTTGCCTTGATCCCATTCCAAATTTCCCTAGCATCATCCAAGTGATAGAAGTCACCCATATGATCATCAGGAAGAGACTGAAGCAAAATATTTTTTGCTTTGATTTCCTTCTGAACTACAGTGATTTCTTCATGAGTTTTAGGATCTAGAATGGTGATATTACCATTCTTGTCTCTACCAGTAGTCTTCTTGTCGTTTCCATTCTGAACAATTTTCCACAAGTCTAGATCAGTGTTGGTGATCCAGCACTCCATCTTCATGGCCCAGCTATCATACTCTTCCTTCTTCAGGAGTGGGAATTTTCCATTTGTATTGGAAACAGTAGCAACGATTTGTTGTGTTTGCTGTATTGTGGTGGTGCTTAGTTGTCCTGTTTCAGTTGAACTAGAAGCAGACATGATTAGACAAAATACTTATTAAAAAAAATGGTTCTTCTTGTGCAGAGACTCTCCCAGGCTCTGATACCACTTGTTGGGTCCACTAGTTGTAGATCTTGCATCCTGTTAAGGATGGTGAACGACTTTTGTAATCACAAGTCTATTAAAAGAGAGACTCTTAATGAAATACAAAGTATAAGTGCGGAATACAAATACTAAGATAAAAAAGAAACAGAATAACTAAATAACTTGATCCTTACTAAGGATTTATACTATTGATATGAAATGAAAATCGGTGAAAGGTGTGTCTAACCCTTCTGCGAATGGGTTCCTTTTATACTACAAGGAAACCATAAACTACATTAAACTTAAAACGTGTAGCTCCTGATATGTATATCCTTTCCTAAGATATCTCATGCAAATACTAACAAACTACTAAGAATAATATTGTTTGACTTTCTACTAGACCAAGAGCACGTATTGCTCCTACTACTACTAGGACCAGGAGGAACTACATACCTCCTAGTTCATCTATTACAAATATCCTATTACATAGGTCCTAACAACACCCCATTATCATTCAACCACTTTGTTATTCCGCAAACAAAGTGGGTTATAGATTCTTTATTTGATTCTAATAAAAGTATATATGTTGAAAAGTTATTGGTATTGTTGTTTTAGTTGTTCATAGTTCTTATCTATTGTTAAAACAACACACTTGAGTCTTGGTAAAGAGTTATTACTTAAGGTTGATAAGTAATAACGATTTACAAGGGACCAACACAACCCACTAACGACAAGAAGGCACCTCGAAAGCCTTTTGACATCAAGAAAGACAAGAGGAAAGAAAAATGCTTCCAATGTGGCGATCTGAATCACTTCATAAGTAATTATCCAAAGTCTAAGCCAAAGACACAACGAGTATTCATAAGAGGAGCTTGGAGTGTGAGTGATAACGAAAGAGATGACTCCAAAAAGGAAGAGCCAACACTCACGGTGCATGAAACCAATGAGTTACATTCCGACTTATCTTATTACTCCTCCTTATTAGATAATGATACTTTAGAAATTGAATATAACAAACTTTGTGAATTAAGCCTTAAAATCATAAACAAAAACAAGCTTTTGAAAACTAAAAACGAAAGTTTAGAAAATGAAGTCTATGAACTAAAAGCAAAGCTACACAGAGTAGAACGAGGTAATCTAATGCTAAATGTGAGACATGTCAAGAACTTGCTCTCGAAGTTGAAAAACTTAAAACCAATCAAGAGGCATTAATTAAACAAAACTCAAAGTTTGTAAAGTTTAATAAAAATGCACATTGCATTGATGAGATGCTAAGTTTTCAAAGAGATAGTAAAGATAAAACAGGACTGGGGTTTGGGAAACAACATATGCCTTCTAGCTCGGAAATAACACCACAAAACGACAAGATAAACGTCCCAGCCAAAACTGTCACAGACAGTCACGAACCCGCGGACCCTTTCCGCCAAAGGACGCCACCTTCAAAAGGGTCTATGGGTTTGACAGAACAACAAATACTAAATTGTGCCGAATTTGTGGTTGTGTCTCGTAAACCAAAACAAATAAATCCAGAAAGATATAATATAAATATTAGAAACCTGGAAAGGAACATTAGAGCTAGAAATGTAAAAAACTCAACCAAGCCCATCTTATCCCAAATGCTCATTTCCAAGAAGTGACCAAGGAGTACTAGGAAGGTATAGTCGAGTACCATTTAACTATGACTATCAAAATCAATTCTCAAAGGAAAATTTGGTACCATGGGACGTATTTGGCAATACTTCAATTGGAATTGCCATGAGAAGCATGTTTTACCCAAACGGACCCATGAGACAATGAGGACCAAACGCTTGAGTTCTAAAATGTGTAGGTATGCTTGAAAGCCGGACTTGAACCAGATGAATGGATCAATGAAAACGGTTTTTCAAGACACATGATGGGTAATAGGAATCTTTTTAGTACATACAAACCTATGGACGGAGGTAATGTTATTTTTGGTGGAAATGTCAAAAGCAAAATCATTGGCAAATGTATGATTTCTAATAACCACATCACCATATATAATGTTGCTCATATCGAAAACTTAGGATATAATCTACTTAGCATAAGTCATCTTTGTAGTAACAAATTCAAAGTTCTCTTCAAAGAAAATGAAAGTAAAATATTAAAAGATGGCATAACCATAGCAAAAGGAATTAGGAAAAATAACATATATGTGATAAAGTTTGACTCATCAAAAAATGTCATTTATTTGACCACAATAGATGACACCTCTACCCTATGGAATACGCGTCTTGGTCATATCAACATGTATCTTTTATAATCTTTAGCTAGCAAGGATCTTGTTAGAAACCTACCAAAACTAAAATATGAACAACACTTTTGTGATGCGTGTAAAATGAGAAAACAATCACACTCATGCCATAAGGCTAAAAATTTTGTGTCTACATCTAAGTGTCCATAACTCTTGCATATGGACTTGTTTTGTCCATCCGTGATGCAAAGCTATGGAGGTAATCTCTGTACTTGGGTCATCGTGGATGATTACTCAAGATATACATGGACAAAAAATTTCAAAACCAAAAATAAGGTTTTTGGACATTTTGAGATTTTAAGCAAGAAAATTAAAACCAACTAGATTGTCGTATTGTGTCAATTCGTACGGATCACAGTAGGATTTTGATAATGCGGCACAATTTGAAGCATTTTGTGACACCAAAGGTATCACACATAATTTTTCGGCTCCTAGAACGCTTCAATCAAACAGGGTAGTAGAACATAAAAACCGAACACTTCACGAAATGAGTAGAACAATACTAAATGAGTCGGGCATGCCACAAAAATTTTGGTTTCATGCGGTAGATACTTATACATATATTCTTAATGGTGTTTTATTTCTTGATAACCCCTTATGAACTATTAAAATGAAGAAAACTGACTATTGGATATTTTAGAGTGTTTGGAAGTAAATGTTGTATTCTTAACACTAAGGATCATCTCACCAAGTTCGACCTAAATTCGTACGGAGGAGTATTTCTTAGATATTCTCAAAATAGTAAAGCCTACATAGTTCTAACTAGACAAACCATGCGTGTCGAGGAATTGTTGAACATAGCCTTCGACGAAAGTCAACCTCCCTCTAGAACATCACCTTTGGTAGATTATGATCTAGATGAAAAGAAGCACATAAAAAACAAGTTAATCTTGAAGAAGACAAAGGAAACGAACAATTAAACCTTGAACCTTTAAACATTAAAGAATCAAAAGGTCATCCCCAATGTCATTGACAAACTAGTACTATTTAATCACTAAATAATCACATAAGCATATAAGGGCACATAATTCCACAAAATACACTCATAAAAAAAACTAAGTGACGAACCTCAAAACCGTGGTTGTCACAATAGGTCATTCAATATCATTGAAGTATATTGTGATTTAAACATTGGATCGCTCTATGGTCTCTAGTTTTTAAAACAAATGGTTCTTAAAATAAAGTACGGTCCATGTATCAAATTTCTCATGGAGGGAGATTAAATATGAAATGTGTTTGTTATTTCATTCGTACAAGTTTTGGTGTTAAATAAACTATGTATAATAACTTGATGATAAATATCTTCAAAACATGTTTGGAAGTATAAAAATCGTTTGTGTCCTAATTAACTCTAAAACACGTGTTCTACATGTGAAAAATGATTTGTTAAAGTCCTACGGCCCCCGCCTAGTCATCAAATATTTTTTTATAAAAATTCATTTTTTTTCATTGTCGGAGGTTCTTTAATTGTTGCCCGAGGTTCCTTATATGCAAGGAACCGCGGTCTATCCGACACTGATTTTTGTAATCTTTGAAAAGTCATATAAAATCTACCGTAAGTTCATAGAATTCATGCCACCCATCATTTCAAACGTAATTGAGTCTTATTTTGTTTAAAAATACTTCTAAACCTTTATTCTGACTTTAAAATTTGTATGTTTCCTAAGTTCTATTCTTTGTCCAAACAAGTGAGTCTCGGTTTGTCATAAAACTTGTGTTTTACTCTTTTCTATTAAGTTAGACATCTTTTATTGGTATATCTTTGAAATTTGATATATTTACAAAGGGTTGAACTTAATCATATTTTAAAATAGGTCAAAAACTATTTTTAAATAAAATCAAGCTATGTATACTTTGTTGCATCTAACACTCAAAACAAAGAAAAATGCTTATGTATGTTTTCTTATGTGTTTTGGACATCTTTAAGTAATCATTAATATTGGTAGTAGTGTTACTAATTTGTCTCATCTTTTGTGCATTGCATATAGGATCAACATCTCTAGGTTTACAAATGTTACATAAACATCTTGTATACCTCGTCATGTTTATCAACACTCTTACGTTCGAAGCTATGTAAGCTTCTCAAATCTATGATAAGGGTCGTCTTACTCGATCATTGTGTTATTAGTTCAAGTAGATAAATGTCTCACCATAAAACATGAAACACTCTTAGAAAATCTTAGTTATTTTCTCTTAAAGGAGTGTTCGTGGGAATGAAGAAAGATTTCGAATATATATCAGTTTATTATTCAAATTATGATTGATATTATTATCGAATCTAATTAACATGTTTTTTAGTGTAGACATGAATTTGGATTCATAAGTATATACATCGGATCATAACTCACACTTGTGTTGATGATATTATATTGAATCTAGTTGTTCAAATTGTTAGACAAATTTATTTAATAATTACTTATAATGCATAATGAAGTCGGCTTGACAACTTGGATGTTTCAGCTGAAACGCTTAAGCAATTTACATTGAAATGCAATTGGTAAATGTGTCAATTCCGAAAGACCGATCAAGAGTGTTCTAAAAAATTATGCAAACTTTGTATATACAATTCAATGTTAATGGCCTCAAGATCTATTAAGGTAAATAACCTTAAGTATACTCTTTTTACAAGATAAACGAGTTTAAGAAAGTGCTATTAAAGAAATTAAAAGCATTTTCGGAGTCTTACAAGGTCGTTGGGCAATTATACGACAACTCGCACGTGCTTATGAAATAAACGCCTTAAAAAGAATCATTTATTGTTGTATGATTTTACGTAACATGATATTGAAAGATGAAAAATTCACAATTAATATGAGATATGTTTACGTTAATCCATAACCAAATATGTTCGAACTAGGATCAAACGTTGTGAAATGCATGAGAGAAAATATAAAGTATTTCGCGACAGAAGAGTACACAACGAGTTTCGAGCGGACCTTGTGTAGTATTTAGCGAACCCTTATAAATTAATTATAATCGTTAATTTTATTTGTAATTTTTTTAATTAATGAAGTTTATTTAGGGTATATTATATATTTAAATAAATTTAAAAAACTTTTTGACATCACATTTTTTGATGCCAACCAACCGCCTTAAAAATATAATACCAAAATTTTATAATGCCAAACTTAATTTATCCTACATAACACTTATTTTTTTCAAGTCGTATAACTTTTATATAGATGAGACAAAAACATTGTGATAAAGAATTGAAAGCTTAAAATCTCAAGTTTATATTTATTTAAGAAAAATACCGTTTATATTTCAGATACACTTACATAAAAAATCGAATCAAAGTCACGATTACGCAAATGTAATATATTAGCGCAATTGTAACACCCCATTTTGGTAAATGTAATGTCACGCGTGATTATGGCGTGTCATCAAAGCATACAAGGAAAAATGTCTTAAAAATTACATGACCATAAAGGAAATACTGGAAACAAACATCGGTACCCCAAAGTATAAGCTCTTCACACACAAACATAAGTACTGTAAAAGAAAAGGACTAAACAATGTCCATAGCAATAAGTAGCAAAATGTATGAAGAAATGCATAAAGTAATTAAGGCTAGAAAGCTTCTAATCTATATGCACGTACGCTTAGAGTCTACGAGCGTCCCTGAGTACCTGCCATTTTGGGAATATGAAAGGAAAAAGGTTGAGCATAACGCTCAGTGCACGGATATACAAGCATAGAATGAATAACATAAGCATATACAACATATAACAGTGGAATTGATTAAGTCTTGGAAGACCTAGGATAACTTAGTAAAACTGGTTTTATAGTTTGAAAAGCCTTACGTTTATCTTATAAAAACTATTTAACATGTTAACCATTAAGCCAATATAGGTCATGAAATATCAACGTGAATGAATACTTGGAGGGGTGACCTCATCATGCAATTACAGGGGTTGCCTCTAATTAATATAAGTTTGGGTAGGAGGGATCAGCTCCTTATGAAGGATGCAAGGCACACTCCATATTCACCTGAATAATCTGTTAAAAAACATGTAACCTAGGATGCACCCATACGCCCCACATGATAATATAATAATATGGCTAAAAGCTGAAAGGGACGCCACGAGCTATCACTCCGCCGTGGTGAAGTCATAACACTGGTGCCTATAGTGTTATGGTTATGGTACCTCCATAACTAGGTGAAACTGGTCATGCATGTATATGGCTTAGGCATTTAAATCAAACATAAGCAGATCAAAACATATAAAACATATACTGGGAAAACAGTTGGCTGCATACGGAGAATCCTATTAAGGAAAGAATGTCCATACTGAAAGGACGGAGAATTCGTACCTTATGTCCAGTGGACGAAGAAGACGAACGGAATAGAGTCCTACTTCGATCTCACTAATGCTACATAAATAGTATACGTGTATAAGTATTCTGATTACTGAGTACGTAACTGGTTTTATATGGTGACTTAGCTTGTTTTATATGTCCATATCTCGTTTTACTGATTTTAATGTTATACTGTGTTTATCATGTATTCTGGATATTCTGATTAAGTATTACTTGTATTTCTTGTATTTCTTGTATTATTATACTTGTTGTGTGATAATAAGTAACTTTCTAAAATAGCAGGTTTTCTAAAGTAGAAAGTTTCCAAAAATAGATTAACTGCTTAAAATAGATAAGTTTCTAAAAATAGAAAGTTTCCAAAAATAGTAAGTTTTCATAATTAGAAATAAGCTGGATTAATAAGCTAATAAGATAAGCTTAAGTTTTACTGATTAAATATACTAAGTCATGTGATTAATAGTATAGTTTATTAATTATAACATGTTAATTAAATAAACTATATGTTATACGATTTAATTAAATATAATCATGAGTTATTAATTTAAAGTGTATATAATACTTAGGTTAAAACATGTATTAATATTTAGATTAATATAACCTAAGTCATGGAAATTAATTACTTATATGTCATGTTTTAATAATTAATTAATTACTATAGTCTAAATTACATAATTAAATACTTAGGTTAAAATCATTTGTTATTAAATAATAATAAACCTAAGTCCATGTTTTAATTAAATTAATTATATGCCATGTTAAATTAATTTAATTAACTTGTAAATAAATATACTTGTAAAAATAAAAAACCGAACCCATGTATTATTTTTATAAAAAACATGTCGTGAACCGAACCCGTGAACCCATGAACCAGTCCGAACCAAACTTCTACCGAAAACAGTGGCAACCGGCCTAAGCCGGTTGCCCATGCTTGCGGTTAGGCTGCCACCGGCTGTGTGCCGGTGGTCTTGTCCTTCGGCCAGCCGCTGACCACACCGGGTTCCCTCCGACTGTGTGTCGGTGGTTCCCCCTGCCTGCGGTGGGCTCCCCCTGCTTACCATAAATATCCACCGGCAGTTGCCGGTGGTGGGGCTGTGTGGCTGCCAAGACCAACCGAACCACAAGACACCCCCGACGCACTTCGGGTGTCTTGTTTCCCTGCTGTTGACCGAAACCCACCACCAAGACATGAGTCTCGTGTGGTGGTGCAAACCAAACGACGCCGAGAGCCTCATGGCTCTCGGTTTGTGTGGCGGTCGAACACCAAACCCGAAAACATCCCAATTGATTTCCCCACCATGATTTTTAGCATGTTTTTAATCTTGTGTTTAATTCCCCATGATCACATGTTCATAAAACATAAAAAGAATTAAAAAGAAAGGATTTTCGGATTACCAAAACACGTGGAATCAATAGATCTTGTATACACGAACACGTACTTGTGATTTGCTTAAACAAAATCAACCAAACCCCCTTGTTTCTTAGTGTAGCCGCCGGCCTAAGGAGAGAGCAAGAGAGAATAGGGTTTTTGCTTCTCTAAAAATTCTTTTGTAATGTTTATATTTTCCATATTTGTTTCTTTAATAAAAACAAATGGGCTGGGCCCCCTCTCCTTCCTTGTGTTGCGGCTATTAGGGCCCACAAAGAGAAACCCGTAACTTTCCCATGTTCTAAATTATTACGTGTCCACGTGCTTGTATTTACGTGACGTTATTATTAAATATTCGTGTTAGTATAAATACTTATACGTAGTCGTAATAATAATTACGTAAATACATAATTATTCGTTCGTGATTCTTACTTTCATGATTTCATGTCGTGATTTAATTATTATTGATAATAATTATCGTGCATTTATACATACTTAATACTCATCGTGTAATAACATGTACGTAGTTCTTGAAATTTCTGTTCGTGAAACGTATTCATGTTATAAAAGGAAAGTTTTAATCATGTACGTACGATACTAAGGGTACTATTCATGGTAAAAGATGCGGGTTTTACAACTCTTCCCCCCTAAAAAGAATAATTTGTCCCCGAATTATAGATAAAGTAAACTGAAAAGAGGAACATACCCGAATTTAAAACTTGAAATGAGGGTAAGAAGTCCGGATAGACTCCTCGGTCTCCCAAGTGGATTCCCGCTCGGTATGATCCCTCCAAAGGATTTTGACGAATGGAATCGTCTTCTTCCTCATGACTCGTTCTTGTCTGTCAAGAACTCGTTCGGGTTCCTCTATGAAGGTAAGATCTTCACGAATCTGTTCTTGTGGATACTGAACCATGTGAAGGGGATGATACTTATACCCTCTGAGTAAGGACACATGGAAAACGTCGTGAATGTGAGAAATCTGCGGAGGTAACGCTAAACGATAAGATACTTCACCGACTCGCTCAATGACATTAAAAGGTCCGATGAATCGAGGACTGAGCTTCTATTTGATTCGAAAACGCTTATCACCACGTGTCGGCGATACCTTAAGAACGACGTGATCTCCTACATTAAAATGTAAGTCCCTACAATGCTTGTCGGCATAACTCCTCTGCCGTGATCGTGCTTCTTGCAATTTCTTCTTAGCTACAGCGACCTTCTCGTTGGTCAACTCTATCATTTTTGGTCCTTCAAGTTTTCACTCACCATCCTGATCCAAGCAGATTGAGGCGCGACACTTTCTGCCATACAACATCTCGAATGGAGCACACTTAATGCTAGCGTGCCAACTGTTGTTGTATGCAAACTCTACCAAACAGATGTAATCGTCCCAATCTCCTGTCCATTCGAACGCACATGACCTCAACATGTCTTCTAATGTCTGAATCGTTCGCTCCGATTGCCCGTCTGTTTGAGGATGTAAAGCTGTGCTAAGCTTAAGTTTTGTTCCCCAAGCTTTCTGCAGACTCTTCCAGAATCGCGAAGTGAAGCGAGGATCTCTGTCCGAGACGATGCTGGATGGAGCACCATGAAGTCTCATGATCTCCTTCTTGTAAGTATCGGCGAGTTTACTGACCGGATCATCCTTGCGAATCGGTAAGAAATGAGTTGACTTAGTAAGTCGATCAACGATAACCCAAATCGCATCGTGCCTCCTCTTTGTCTGCGGAAGACCGGTAACAAAATCCATGGTGATCTTATCCCACTTCCACTCTGGAATATCTAACGGTTGTAGAAGATCGCTAGATCGTTGATGCTCGATCTTAACCTGCTGGTAGGTAAGACATTTGGAGACGTAAGTTGCAACATCCTGTTTCATACCACTCCACCAAAAGTATTGCTTGATGTCGTGGTACATCTTGGTCGAACCAGGATGAATGGAGAATGGGGAGCTATGAGCCTCAGCTAGTAATGCTTCCCGGAGTTCTTGATCATCAGGAACAGAAAGACTCGTGCCCTGCCATAAGATACCGTCTTCGTCTACACGAATTTCTGTCTACTTCTCTAAGTTCTGAATTATCGCCCAGATTTCACCATCATCCTTCTGGGCTTCCTTGATCCTAGAGAGTAACTCAGGTTCCACTCTAAGATTAGCCCAGTAACCGTGTTGTCCACGTACCATGATCTCGATGTCTAGTCGCTCTAAGTCTTTTATAATTTCCTCTTCAATTTTAATGCCGTTTATCATACCGGACTTTCTACAAAGTGCATCTGCCACTACATTCGCCTTACCAGGATGATACTGCAGATTAATGTCATAATCCTTCAACAGCTCTGACCATCTCCTCTGTCTCATGTTCAGTTTTCGTTGAGTGAAGATGTACTTTAGGCTCTTGTGGTCTGTGAAGATGTGACATGATTCTCCATACAAGTAGTGCCTCCAAATCTTCAATGCAAACACGACTGCTGCAAGTTCCAAGTCATGCGTAGGGTAATTTTCCTCATAAGGCTTAAGCTGCCGTGAAAAATACGCGATCACTTTCCCATGTTGCATGAGAACACAACCAAGTCCCTTCCCTGAAGCATCACGGTAGATTTAAAATCTACCTGTACCAGATGGGAGAGTAAGAATTGGTGCAGATACTAACTTCTGCTTTAGGTCTTCAAAGCTCTTCTCTCTTTCTTCAGTCCAAATGAATTTCTCCCCTTTCCGCATCAGTTTGGTCAATGGTAGTGCTAAACGGGAAAAGTTCTCCATGAACCTATGGTAGTAACCAGCTAAGCCTAGGAAACTGCGAACTTCAGTTGCTGATGTCGGTCTTGGCCACTTGGTAATAGCCTCAACCTTTGCTGGATCCATGGTGATTCCTTCTGCTGATACAATGTGACCTAAGAACGCCACCTTGTCTAACCAGAACTCACACTTGGAGAATTTAGCATACAACTGCTTCTGGCGAAGAATCTGTAATACTGTACGAAGATGGTCTTCGTGTTCCTCCTTGGACTTAGAGAATATCAAGATGTCGTCAATGAAGACAATGACGAACTTATCCAAAAATTCATGGAAGATTTTGTTCATCAAATCCATGAAAACAGCTGGAGCATTGGTAAGGCCAAATGGCATGACTACAAATTCGTAGTGCCCATAGCGTGTACGGAAAGCAGTCTTGGCGATGTCCTGCTCTTTAACCTGTAACTGATGATAGCCCGACCTTAGATCAATTTTGGAGAAATCTTTGGCCCCTTGGAGTTGGTCAAACAAGTCGTCAATGCGTGGTAAAGGATACCTATTCCTGATGGTGATCTTGTTGAGCTCGCGATAATCTATGCAAAGACGCATACTGTCGTCTTTCTTCTTCACGAATAAGACCGGTGCGCCCCATGGAGATGCGCTTGGTCGAATGAAGCCTCGTTCCAGAAGTTCTTGCAATTGGTCCTTCAGCTCCTTCAACTCTATGGGAGCCATGCGATAAGGAGCCTTGGAAATCGGCTCAGCTCCTGGGATGAACTCGATATTAAACTCTACTTCACGTGCAGGTGGTATGCCTGGAAGTTCTTCTGGAAATTCTGACACTATTGGCTGATTCTAAATTGATGGAGATTCAGCATCCATGTCATGAATAGTAGCTAGATAGCCTTCGCAACCATATGAAAGTAATGCACGTGCTTGCAAGGTTGATATGATTTGTACAGACCTTCCGGGTACGAACCCGTTGTGAATGTACTCTGGTGCATTTGAATCACCGAAGATGACCCGATATGTATGGCAGTCTATGGTGGCGTGATGTTTGGATAGCCAGTTCATGCCCAATATCATGTCAAATCACCCATGTCCAGCGGAAGTACGTCAACAAGACGAATCTTGTCGTCAAACTCTAGGGGAAGGCTCTTGTACACATGGGTTATGCGTACAGCGTCTCTTAAAGGCGTGGAAATGTTTAGTACATTCTCTAATGGCATAGGGGATATCCTAACATTCTTAGCATAAGTAGTAGAAATGACCAAATGAGTAGCACCCGTGTCAAATAAAACACATGCAGCTTGACCATACATGTACAAGATTCTAGTGATAGTACCTGTAGACTTGTTGGCCTGATCGCGAGAAGTCGTGCAAACGCGTCCACTAGTCGAGAGGCGGCTTGGAATCAGCATGTCCAGATGTGCCCTCCATCTCGCCCTTGCGGCAGTCCTTCATGCGATGGCCAGTAAGGCCACACTTGTAGCATGCGTCGCTGTCGCGGCGACATGGCCTTGGGTGCCTACGGTTGCAGGTAGTACAAAGAGGATGAGTATACCCTCCAACAGGTTCCCTTGTTGGTTGGGAGCCTGTTAAGAACAGTATACATG
The DNA here is from genome assembly GCA_025667525.1 of Glebionis coronaria. Classification (NCBI taxonomy): domain Eukaryota; kingdom Viridiplantae; phylum Streptophyta; class Magnoliopsida; order Asterales; family Asteraceae; genus Glebionis; species Glebionis coronaria. The sequence goes on from CM046878.1 coordinate 401,647,685, forward strand.
AGACATGGTTTAACGGTACAAAAGGACAATGCGGAAAATTTCGTAAGATGTAATACCAGTGATAGCTAGACGGTTAGGCTGTGAACCTCTTTGGTTTTGGTCCCTCTCGTTACCATGATTCTTGGTAGAAGATTGCTAATATGTTAGAATTATGAAATATTGCATGTAACATAAGGAAATGAGTAAGTGTAAGGACCTGATGTTGTTGGAGTTTCTAGCGTTGTTATAGTAATTTTCATTACCACCACGCCTATCCATAGCAGAACGGTCTTGAGTCTGACCGTTCCCCTTGGGCTGAGTAGGCTGTTGCTGAGTAGCCGGCTGAGACCGGTCCCCAATCTTCTGCCTGGAAGATGCAGTTTAAAGAGAGATATAAATATTGGATAATACTAGAAGAATTCGGAATGGTCACCGCTGAATAATGAATATTTACCTCTTTTCGGGTCTCTCTACTTCCCCGAACTCTTCTCTTTCTTACAGCATCTCCATCTTACGTGCTGCATCGGCAACTTGTGCCACCATGTTGAACGTATCACACACCAAGTTGTTGGCGAATGATGTACGAAGAGCCCACCGAAAGTGGTATGCTTGATCTTCGGCAGTACCTGCTGCTGCGCCAAGAAAACCAGCCAAATAAAGAAAGCGCTCCATGAACTCATTGTTGTTCTCCCCAACTCTCTGCCTGATTCCGTGGTAATCCCTATTCAGCTTGTGTTGCTCAGCCTTGGGGAAGAACCGTCCCATCACTAACTCCTTGAATTGAGCCCAAGTCAAACCAGCCACCAATTCGTCACCTCCCTCAGATTGCTTGAGTGCCTTCCACCATCCTAGCACATCACCTTCGAACTTGTAACAGGCCAACCTCGACTTGAAGACGGGGTCATAGCCCATTGCATGGAATATCTTCTCAATGTGAGCCAACCAGCTTTCAGCTTCACTAGGGCTATCAGTTTTCTCGAAGGATTAAGGACGTTGCTTGTTGAATCTCTCCATCCATGTGACCAATGTTGATGGAGGAAGAGAATGAGGTACTAGGTGTTGTTGCTGATTGTTGGCAGCCTGCACCTCAGCCCTGATTTCGTTCCTCAGTTGAGGAAGCAAATCTTGCATCGCAGCTTAGACTGATGCATTGAGTTGTTCCTGCTCGCGTATGAGAACCATCTAACAGTATAACATAAAAATACATGATTAAACTGATCAAAACATAAAATATATAAATAAAAAAAATTATAGCAATAAATCATGAGAAAAAATTTATACAGGAAAACTAGTACATGAATGTGTGATGCAGTTTTATGAAAACTTTTATATGCACGAGAGTGAACGCCTATGGTCAGTTCACTCAAAACAAAAGACATGGCGAGGGGACGCCAATGGGTCGGTCCCAAAGTTAAAAGTTTTGATAAAAGCACATGCGACTAAATAGGGCCAGTCCTGTACCAACCATTACTTAGTCATAAACCTGCGACAATGACATATATATGAATGCATGAAAACAACGAATGCATGAAAATCGACTGTCAGTTCTAGGAAGACCATAGTGACTACCCACTAATCACAGGTCGTGTTTTGAGAGCCTACACGTCGAAGCCTTGGGCTCTGATACCATAATTGTAACACCCCATTTTGGTAAATGGAATGTCACGCGTGATTATGGCGTGTCATCAAAGCATACAAGGAAAAATGTCTTAAACATTACATGACCATAAAGGAAATACCGGAAACAAACATCGGTACCCCAAAGTATAAGCTCTTCACACACAAACATAAGTACTGTAAAGGAAAAGGACTAAACAATGTCCATAGCAATAAGTAGAAAAATGTATGAAGAAATGCATAAAGTAATGAAGGCTAGAAAGCTTCCAATCCATATGCACTGATGAGATGGCATTTGTACATGATCTCATCATTCTTTTCGGGCTTTAAATGCATTAAAATTTCATAAAATACCATATATATGCTTGATTTGTTTACTTGTGTGTTTTAGGTATGGATATCGTGAAAAAGACAAAAGATCACAAGAAACAAGGAAAAACGGACACGAGAAACGAAGTCGTACAAAGAACCGGGCCCTAGTTCATGATTTATCCAAGATTAACCCTTCAAGACTTGAAGATGTACAAGATTGATCCTCAAAATATGTAGAAATGACACTTAAAACCCTTGTATATTCATAATTACAAGTTTGGTCCCTTAAGTTTGTCAAAATTACAAAATGGTCCTTCAACTTTGAAGAAATGGCAAGATTAGTCCCTCGTCAATTCTAATTTGTCAATTATGGTCCCTCATAAAGTCAAAGATACTATGAAGACCTTTGAAGATCAAGAATGTCCAGGATCAGCCCTTGAATTATGGAAAAATGGCAAAAATAACCCTTGAAATAATTTTGCCAAAGTTTTGGGGCAAAAGTATGAAAAAAGAAACTTCAAATGTGAAGGAAACACGTTTTTAAGGCTGAAAAACTTCATTTGAATTTTTTTCCCAAAAGACAAGGACCTAGGCTGCAAAGTTTAGAAGTTTAAACTCCTAAACACGCGCCAAACATTAACCTTCCCCTAAAAACGGATCAAAGGTTGTTACTATAGCAATGAAGAACCCAGATTTTACTTTTTACCATCAAAGGGTTAAATGAAATTGGTTGTTCCCCCGTGTGATTCACCTCACTTGAAACCCATCCCAACATTAATTCCTTCTTCTCCACTCACCAATGGACCCTACCATCCAACCCGTCACCCAATCACATCACAACTTACTCTCCAAGGTAATACATGTGGCCAAATAAACAGCCAAGACTCAATGCTTAACCCCAAAGCTAAAATGAACGGTTTTGATGCATCTGGACAACTCCCAAACATCAAGCACTCAAGGGCATTCCAGGAAATTCATAGCTAGGGTTTTCATGTATGTTAGCATTCTAGAATCGTCTACTAGTCCGATATAAGGAGACCTCAACTTGTGAGAGTCCCTTGTTCCAGATTTTAGCTTTAAATTTTTATAATTCCTTTTTATTAAATAAAAGTTGGATTTTCTGAAAATTTGTGATTTCCCTTTGTGTTTTATAAAAGTTTGGTATTTGATAAGCTAAGATCTGAGTTCCATATTCATGTTTGATGGTTTTTGAGGCAAGTTTTTAAGCAATAAAGCTTGTGTTTCAAAAATCAGAAGTTTCATATTATTTGTTTATCCTTGTGGTTTGTTGATCTTAGCAGGTACAAGGAATCTGGTGCTTGTTTTGCTAGCACCTCAGCTCAAACATTCCAAGGCTTGGATGTAAGTCTTGGAGGTTTGCATCTCTCTCCCTTTTCAATTTTTCTGAATTTTGTTGATCCCAAACTTAGATCGATTAGCTTTGTGTATACGAGATTAGATCAAGTATAACACGTAGAGAAACCTTTGTTATATGCTTTGTGAATCTAAGTGTTATGTGGAATTTAACACTTAAACAAGAACACAAGATGTAAACAAAACTTTCACTTTGATTATGAATGTCGAACTTGCTTACAATGAAAGATGTTTACGAATGAAAACTTATATAAAACTTGATATTAAACATTAACCTAAAGGCCTTCTTTTATAGACTAAGAAGCCTTGTACAATAAGCTACGTATCAACTATTCTAGGTAAAAATAAACATAGAAAATACATTATCGTTTCTATCCTTACTAGAAGTATTATAGAATATAATAAACGTGTAGCTTATATCTTCCATCAGTGCTCGTCTTCAATCTGTCAACGCTTGACTTTAACTTGTCAACACTTGAGCTGTCAGCGCTTGCTTTGTTCCTGTCAACGCTTGTTTTGTTCTTGTCAGCGCTCAAGTGATCTGGCCTTAATTTATTCCCAACAATCCTCCCCTAAACTTGATATCCACTCTTATGATCAAGTTTTCTGAATAAGCATTAAGAACTTGGAGGAGTCTGACAAATCTTCTTATATTGGTAATGAATAAATCTGATCAAATCCTTTGCCACGTCACTTGAATAATCTATCTCCAGCTGAGTGTCCTTCATCTTTTCCAAAACAGCCTTCGATATGAAATACTGAGCATCCACAAGTAGATACTCAGCAAACTTTGTAGAACTCAAATGATATACACCAGGAGCTGAATATAACCTCCATTGAAGACCACTGAGGTCATCTTCAAGATCCTTCCATATTTCAGGATCTTCCTCATTTGTCCCACACATTCTTTTGAATATGGTCCAAAGTTTTATTCCATTAGCTGAAGTTGGTGCTTCAGCCTCATACTTGGTCTCTAGTAACCTCCAAAGGTCCACCAAGTCTTCTCTATCACAACTTGCAAATAAAGATATAAGAGTGGTAAAAGTGTGTACCTCCTTGCCAAATCTGCCAATCTTCCAGAATCCACATTCATCCTCATCATAACTCACAATTGGATTCCTGGAATCTAATGGTAACACTTGCACCATATCTGAAGCTTCTAATGGGGAGAGCTTGAGGCTCTTTCTTATAACTGCTTCACTTGGATATAGTGGATCCATATCTTTTGGAAACTCAAGTTTAAATCCCTTCTTCACTGGTCTGGGAATCATCATAGCTTTCTTGATTTCCATTTCTTCTGCAAGTTGCTCCTTTCTTTCATCTGAAAGAAGTCTGAGAGTGTTTGCTTCCTGCACTCTTACCCAAATAGGATAAGCCCTATGTTCCAACTCATCAAATGTCAAAGCCTTCAACTTCTGATGTGTCCATCCAACTCCATGACATCTGAGCAACATAAAATAGAGCTCTCTTCTATCCCTTTTCAATTCTGAGAGAATATTGCTTGCCTTGTGCTTCAAAATCACCTTACAATCCTTCTGAACTCTAAGAAGAAGCTCCAAACCCCATATTTGATCTGAAATGGTCAAGTCTGCATTATCCATGCAGCTTTCTTCCCAAGAGTTGTACATTTGAACCACCTCTGGCATATCAAAGTCAACCTGCAATTTTAAATCTCTCAATTTTTTCCTAGCAAGCTCATCACCATACTCAAGCCTTTCTGGTTCTATAATCATCACACTTGAGTCTGAGCTAGCTCCATCAATTTCTTCTTTAGAAGTCACAACAAATGGTGACTTTTCCTTTTCACCTTGTTCCATCATTTGTTCAGCCAATCTTCTATCAAATTCAACTTGGGTTGCATCCTTTGGAACAATTTCTTCTACCAATTTACCCTTACCCTTATCTGATGGTGCAATGGTTGGTAAGGTAGATGGTAATACCTGAGTAGAAACTTCTTTGATGATAGATGATGACTGGAATACATCACCTTCATGTGCAGGTCTGTCAACGCCCAAATTTCCTCTATCAGCGCCCAAAATACTTCTATCAGCGTCCAAATTTGTCTTGTCAACGCTCAAATACTTTCCCTCAGCGCCTTGTGTAACCTCTCTCAACATAGCTGTAAATGATAAATTTAGATTGGTTGGAGAGATTAAGGACGTATCAAAACCTGTTTGTTCCTTCAAAGTTGTAAGGGCTTCAGCAACATCCATTGATTGACTATCTTGGCTGCCCTTATCACTCAGATTTCTTTGATCTTCCTCCCCTTTGGAAGACTCCTCCATACCCCTCCTAGCATGATCACTCTCCAAAACAACAATCCTCTCCCTCAATTGCTTGAGTTCAAGGCCTTGTGAGCTGACAATTTGTACTAAGTCTGCATTTTGCTTTTGCAAGCTAATGCAGACTGCCGTCAATTCCAAAAGAGTCATTGGTTCCAGTCTGCCCTCTTCTGAAATGGGGATTTGACCTCCCAAGTCAGATTCATTGGGCATGGATGAGGACTTAATTATGGTGGGACTGCCTTGGCCAGCATCTAAGCCAGAACCAATAGTCCCAGCCTCATCCAGGTCACCAGCCACACTTGTGGTGGTGGTTCTTTCTGCTTCATGACTAGGACCACCAGAGGAGAAAACTCCAGTAGTCCTTTGGCGTTTCATCAACCTATATTCAGGTGGTGTGGAAGATGGTGTGGAAGAATGGGTAGATGTGGGTTGGTTAAGGGGTGTTTGGGATTGTGATGGTTGTGTATCAGCGTTGGAAATAGGCACATCAACGCCAACATTTGATGTGTCAGCGTCAAAGGGTTCTTGGTCAATTGGCATTTGTTCAGGTGAGGGTAAAGGTTCAGGAATGGGTTCAAGTTGTGGTTGAGGGTAAATTTGAGGTTGGGGATCTGGTTGGGGTTGTGTTGCTGCAATAACAACAAGCATGGCTGGGGTTAAAGGTAAGTCTCTAAGAGGTGGTGAATTCATCTTCGTAAAAATAGCTTTCTTTTGTTCAGGGATCTTATAAAAATCATTGTGATCCCTTGAACAATAACCTTGATCATCAAAAATCATTTGCAGAAAACGGGGATAAGCTAAAGTCATTTTTGTCCCCTTGTTTTTACACATCCCTTCAAAAATCATTTTAGAATAGTTATATTTTTGCCCTGTTGCAATGCACACAATAGCACTAGCAATGGATCTATTGATCTCATTGTGTGCAGTACATTTGGGACTCAAACATTGAAGGAGGATGTGGATGAGGTACTTCCAGGCTGGGGGAAATTCCTGCTTATGATACTTGTTAAGAGTACCTTCATCAGGAAATGGATATCCCAAAGCCCTAAGCCCTTGTTCTATTTCATTTATGGGAAGGATGGCTATACCATCAGCATCATCAAGATGCAAGGCCTGGCGTGCCAAGGCCTCAGTAACCACCCAAGACCTCCCATGAACAATAGAAGTTAATGTGGTCACTCCATTAACTGTTGAGGAACTGACAGTGTTCCAAAACTGCTTAATGTGTGTGACTGGAATGAGTGGTGCATGAGAAAGAGCATACCTTAATGGGGATGCGTTCAAATACGCCACCATTTGTGTGTATTGAGGAAACAAATCATTATCAGCAACAAGATAAGCAATCATGTTGTGTTGAGACTTGAACCCCAATTCCAATTCTGCTGAGTTAAACTTTGGTGCCATTGATGAAAGCTGTTAATTTGAAGTGTAGAAGATGAAGTTGATAAGAGAAAAGTGTTAGACAAGAATTATAGATACCCTGTTTAAAAATAGGAGCCAAATTTATAGGAGATAAAGAATGCATGTGATTGGCCCAAATATAGGCAAAGATTTTCAAAAACTAATCATGAAAATATTGAAAAAGTTATAAGTTATCTCATGCATTTAATGAAAGTAACAACTCCTAAAATTACGGCTTGAAAATATGTCAAAAAGTAACAACTGGGTAGGTCCCATTGAGTGTCAACGGTCAAAAATAACCCATCAACGCCTAACGGCTATAATCTTGTCAACGTTCGCCTAAAGCCATGTCAGCGTCCAATTTGGTCACAACAACGCTTGGAAAAATCTTGTCAGCGTCCAAAAATAAAATTGTTTTAAAAAGTGAAAAATGACCTTAACAAGTAATTTATCCTAGAGAAGATAACCAAAAGCTGATAATTATCATAGGGCGGCAAGCATTGTCCAGTTATGCACACTTGCATAAAGATAGACATAACAGTCCTCTAGTGTCCCTGGCTAACCAAAATTCTTAACAACCAAGTTACCTTATAAAATCCTTGTTACTCCCAGGTAAATCCCATATCAAAATCATTCCCAAGTCTCCCAACAGACCACAACCAATTCTAGGCCAAAAATGTCTTGGCAGCATGCAAAGTTGATATACTATGCATGCTACAGTGCCCCATGGTTTAGTAAAACTAACCCATACTCACCTGTGGACACAATCTAGAATTGTGATAAGAGTATCATATGGATACCCAAACATCCTAAAGGTTCCTAAAACCTCCCCTTAAACTATGATACAAAAAGTTTGCTAAAATCATGCATGAACATAAAAAATTTATGTCAAGATAGGAATGAAACATTCCAACCATCATCCATAAATAAAAACTTGTCCAAATGCTTCTCCATTGATCCATAAGCAACTCTGTATCCAATGGTATATTGCTAACACCATCTGCACATTTAGATTGAAAACCACAAAACTAACATTGTTGCTGACAACGCCCCGATAACACATGAAAGCGGTGAAGGAAGCTTTGTCAGCGTTAGACAATTATATTGCTGACAACGTTGCAAAAACACTTATCAGTGTTCAAGCAAACTTTGTCAGTTTTAGAAAAATATAGTGGAAAATCTAAATCATCAATAAGACCAATAATAATAATGCATCATCCTGTACATACTTTTACAAAAAGAATCCAAAACACATATTAAGAGAGATTAACCATTCCAATACTTGTTACCAAGTATTGAAATCTTCCAATATCAAAAGGTTTAGTTAATAAATCTGACACATTTTCCTCAGTGTCAACCCTATCTGGTTGTATTAAACCTTTCTCAAAGCAATCTCTTATAAAATGGTGTCTAATTTCTATGTGCTTAGTTTTAGAATGATGTACAGGATTCTTAATGATGCATAAAGTACTATTATTGTCAACAAATATCTTAGTATGCATAAAATTATACCCATAGTCCAACAGCTGGTTCTGAATCCACAACACTTGACCACAACATGCTGCTGCAGCCACATACTCTGCTTCAGTTGTAGAATTAGCCACCACTGTTTGTTTCTTGCATTTCCAAGATATTAATCTGCTCCCAAGAAACTGACATCCACCAGTTGTGGATTTCCTATCAAACTTATCACCTCCATAATCACTACCTGAATATGCAATCAGCTCTAATGGTGAATCCTTTGGGTACCACAAACCAAGACTAGGGAAACATCTTAGGTACCTAAAGATCCTCTTCACAGCATAAAGGTGACATTCTTTGGGAGTCACTTGATGTCGTGCACAAGCACACACAGCAAACATGATATCAGGTCTGGAAGCAATAAGATACATCAAAGATCCAATCATGGATCTATAATGCCTGACATCAACATCCTTTCCATCTCCAATCTTTCCCCAAGGGTGTTCTCTATCCATAGGAGTAGTAGCCCTCTTTTCATGTGGAGAAAAGCCAAACTTCTTCAAGATTTCAGCAACATATTTGTCCTGGGAGATGAAGATACCATCTTCTTTCTGCTGAACTTGTAAACCAAGAAAGAAGTTCATCTCCCCCATAGCACTCATCTTGAATTTGTCTGTCATAAGCTTGGAGAAATCCTCACTCATCTTTGGATCAGTAGATCCAAAAATGATATCATCAACATAGACCTGCACAAGCAACACATCTTTACCTTTCTTCTTTGTAAATAGTGTCTGATCTATGGTGCCCCTCTTGAATCCATTGTCCACTAAATATGTAGACAAGGTACCATACCATGCTCTAGGGGCTTGATGAAGGCCATACATAGCCTTTTTGACTCTATACACTTTATCAGGATGCTCTGGATCTTCAAAACCAGGAGGTTGCATGACATATACTTCCTCAACAATGGTGCCATACAAGAAAGTACTCTTCACATCCATTTGATAGACTGTGAAGCCCATGCAAGATGCATAGGCTAGAAAAATCCTAATAGCTTCAATCCTTGCAACTGGTGCAAAGACCTCCTCATAGTCTATCCCCTCCTCTTGTGTATAACCTTGAGCCACTAACCTTGCCTTGTTTCTGACCACAATACCTCTTTCATCTCTTTTGTTCCTGAGAACCCATCTTGTCCCTATAGGTCTGACATATCTAGGACAATCAACCGGCTCCCAAACATCCTGAATTGCAAATTGGTGAAGCTCATCCTGCATTGCTTCCACCCAACTTGGTTCTTTGAGAGCATCAAATATCTTCTTGGGTTCTTCTTGTGACAGAAAACATGCAAACAAACATGCTTGCACAAGAGGGGTATCAACCTTCTTGTGTATATTGGCAATAAACCCACCAAGACCTTGGTGAGATCTTCTGGTCTGAACTGGAGTCATAATATCACCAATGATCTGAGATGTGGGGTGATTCTTCATTGTGGAAGTGAGAACTCCTCCTTCAAAAAGTCTGGTGTCCTCAACTTCACGCTCCATGTTACCAATATCTTCTTCATCAGACTCTCCTTGATCAACAGGAATCTCTTCATAAACATTGGAAGGTCCTCCTTGTTCAAAAGTGGAAGAGAAAAGATGTGCAAAGGTGTTGTCAACGTTTGAACCTTGTTTGTCAGCGCTTGGGCTAACAACGCTTGAACTGTTGTTGTCAACGTCTGAGCCATCAACGTCTGAATTGGTCTTGTCAGCGCTAGATTTGCCTTTGTCAGCGCATGAAGAACCATGCATGTTTGTATCTGGTGGTATTTGGAGACCACCATTACCTTGTCCAGCAGCAGCAGCAGCAAACGCATCTGTCCAAATAGGAATTGTGACATATTCAAATGTAGGAGATGCCTTTTCTGCTTGTGATCCAACCTTCTCATGAACCTGTGTACCTGAAACATTAACAACTTGTTCCTCCACAACATTTAAAGTTACCTTCACAATGTCTAGATTAGTGACAGGCATATAATTTAAAGTTCTAGATAAGGGTTCCAAATCAAACAACCAATTAGGACCACTTTCAGGATCACTAGGTTTATTCTCTAAGAACCTAACATGTACTCTCTCAACAATACGTTTGTCCTCTTTAAGATAAACCCTATAACCCTTGCTCTGCACTGAATACCCCATGAAGTAACCTTCATCACCTTTTGCACTAAATTTACCTAAGGCATCACTAGTATCTAAGACTACTACATGACATCCAAAAGGTCTGAGAAAACCAATATTAGGTTTTCTTCCCCAAAGTAACTCATAAGGTGTTTTGTTCTGAATTTTGTTAACCAATGCTCTATTTTGCACATAGCATGCTGTATTAACAGCCTCAGCCCAAAAGGCTATAGGAAAGTGAGCATCAGCCAACATTGTTCTGGCTGCTTCAATTAGGGTTCTATTTTTCCTTTCAGCAACCCCATTTTGTTGTGGGGTTCTAGCAATACTGAATTGCCTAGTAATTCCCTTCCTGGCACAAAAATCATCTAGCTTCTTGTTCCAAAATTCTCCACCATTATCACTCCTAAGCATTTTAACCTCATGTCCAGACCTTTTCTCAATTTGAGTGATAAATTCAATAAGAACATCAGCTGTGTCACTCTTCATAGCTAGAAAGAATGTCCAAGTAAACCTAGAAAAGTCATCTGTTACAACAAAACAATATGACTTGCCATTCAGACTCTCTATATTTGTTGGACCAAAGAGGTCCATGTGAAGCATATGAAGAGGTCTGGAACTAGTATGCACCTGTTTGGACTTGAATGAGACCTTGTGCTGCTTGCCTTTAAGACATGCAACACAAGAGTGGTCATTGTGGAAGGCCTTCTCAGGCAAACCATCAACTAAACCAAGCCTCACAAGTCTATTTATATTTTTAAAATTTATGTGCCCTAGTCTCCTGTGCCACAAATTACTTTCATCTACTGAGGCCTTAGCATAAAAACAAGACATATTTGTATTCACCTTAATCCCATTTAAATTCACATTATATATGTCCTTATGCCTAGGTGTTCTATACTCAATATATTTCTCATCAGGGATCTTAAAATCCTTGCTTAACACCAAACACTCAGTATCAGTGAAAAGAACCTTATTTTTGTTATCACAAACTTGTGATACACTAAACAGATTATAGTCCAGTTCTTTTACCAGGAAGACGTTCTCAAAACGTAGATTATTGGTGAGAAGGGTTCCTTTGCCTGTGATAGTCCCATATCCACCTCCAAAGTATACCTTATCACCATCTTTAATAGGAGTGAAGTTCGTCAGATAGTCTTCCTTTCCTGTCATGTGCCTTGAGCATCCACTATCCCAATATCCATAATCATTGATCTGTCTTTGAATGCCCTGCACATAAAGAAAACACATTAGTTTTCTTTGGGAACCCAAGTCTCAGAAGACTTGGATTCATCTGGTTGTTCAATAAGAACAGACTTAGTTCTCACAACAACCCCATTCTCATCCCTTTTAGGATGAAAAACCCAGTTAACCCCAATAGGTTTTGTAATGACCTTTGAAATGTAATTAAATCTATTGCAAGTCAATGAAATTCCATTATTATTAGGGTTTTGATCTTTCTTGGGTCTCCATGTTAAGCTTGAAGAAGCTTTAGACCCCTTACCTTGTGGCTGCAAATATTTAGGTCTGGTCACGTTTCTGTCAGCGTTGGATTTTGTCCTGTCAACGCTGAAATTACCCTTGTCAGCGTTGAACCTAGGGTTTGCTACAGGAACCCATTGCCTATTTGACCAGGTGTTTGTCTTTTGAAAAGGTCTTTGTCCATGAGTGTTAGACCTTCTAGTAAAGAATGGGGCAGGTCTAATCACTTGTGGACTTTGTTGCACACAAGGTTTGGGTCTGACAACGTTTGACTTCCTAACAACGTTGACTTTCTTCCTATCAGCGCTGAAATTGTTCCTATCAGCGCTGGCTTTGGGAGCGTTGACACACTTGTATGCCAAATGTGAAAAGCTACCACAAGTATAACAGGCTTTCTTAGACACACTCTTAGGTCTAGAAGAGAAGAAACCTGTTCCATGATTGTTAACTTGGCTCTTGGGTGACCTATTATTCCTATACATCTCTGCATATTTAATGGTAGGTCTTCTAACAGTGTTTGAGCCTAGGTCAACAGCTTTACCAGTGACTGGGTGAGTAACCTTAATGGGTGGTGATTCATTGGGACTTTCACATAGCAAACCTCCCTTAACAAATAAAGTAGGGTTAGCTTTCTTCCACTCATTTAGGTCAGTCAGTTTTTGTTGATACTCTTCTACTGGAGTGACAACTCTTGGTGGAGGAATGAATTCCTCTTCTTGGCATTCTGGTATACTAGTCCAAGATAAATCCTTTTTAAGGACACCATAGAAGTCACCAGCTGGTGGTGGAACCAGAGAGTAGTCATTCATCCCAATCCCGGTCATGTCCTTAGGATCCCTTTGTTTAGCTACACAGTCTCCTAGGGTTTGGGTGGCTCTATCAAATCTTTGAATCTTGAGGTCAACATTATCTTTATTCTTAATGGCCTCATCTAACTTAGCCTGTAGGTCTCTATTGACCTTTGTCATGATATTTCTAATATCCATACTACCCTCTAGCTCATGTTTTAAGATATTTATCTTATCTTTTAAGTCAAATTCCATTTTCTTGTATTCAGAAACGGTTTTCTCAGTTTCAGTAAGCGCTAGTTGGTAATTGGACAATTTACACCTTTCAGTGCTCATATCATCTTTTAGTTTTAACACCTCTTTGTTAAGTCTATCAGTGTTTAACCTACAACCTTTGCTACAAAAAGCATCATCATATACCGCATTATCAGATGAAGAGGAGGAGTGTGCCATGAGAGCATATTCAACATGCTCTTCTTCTTCAATATCAGCAACCAAAGCTTTATCCTCTTCAGCATTCTTAGCCAGATAGCTCCAATCCCATCCTGTGCCATCAATTCCTTGAACTGCAACCATAGCTTTGGAATCCTGAGCTTTAACAATCTGACTTGAGGGTTTACCAGCATCAGATCTTCTAGGAGATCTGCATTCCCTCATGAAGTGCCCCATACGATGACAGTTGTAGCATTCAACTTTGGATTTATCAAATCCAGCTGTGTCTTTAGCATTGAAGGTCATCTTCTTCTTGAACCTTCTATTCCACCTATTTGCTCTAATACTAGCAAGAGCCATGTTCCATTTGATGTCCATCTCTTCCAAGTGCTCATCGCTTATCTGCTCAAGGTCCTCATATGTAATCACTGAACCATTGGGCAAAGAAGCAATGTAAGCACAAACAGTATCCAAATCCAAACCAGCAGGTTTAACTCTTGGGGAGTCATTCATAAATGTGTCAGCGTCTGAAAAGGAGACGTTGACAGGACTTGTTCCAGCGCTGACATATGATGATCCAGTAACTGGATGCATATAAGAGTCCTTCTGATTGAATTGACCTTCACTATGAGAGAAGAAGGCCATGTTGCTGGTGGAAGATTTGCTTCCATGATCTGAAAGAGTTTCATCTTCCAACAGTCTTAGTTTGTTGTAGATGTCATCAAACAAGGAGCTCTTGTAAGTATTATTGGCAAGAATAGATCTTGCCTCAATCTTCCATGCCTCACCAAGACTTTTAAGAAAGGTAGCATTGGTGTCAACATCACCAACTTGTGTCCCCATGAAGGACAACTTGCTTGTGATGTCAAGCAATCTGCTTCTCACACTATTCAGTTTCTCATTGGGTTGAGCTTTGAAGACAGCATAATCATGCAGAAGTTACTTTTTCTTTTCTTCCTTAGTGTCTACATTGCCACCATATGCAACTTCAAGCGCTTCCCAAAGATCTTTAGCAGATTCATAGCCTCTATATTTGTGCTGGTTTTCTTGTCCCAAAGAGACTTTCAGAATATTTAGGGCTTTCATGTCGACCCTTTTCTTTGCAATATCTTCAGCACCTACAGCTCTACCATCTCCAGGTTTTTCTTTCTTATCTTCATCAGGGCATCCTTCAACAGCTGATCTTTGAGTAATAGCATCCTGAATCTTTTGAGCCTTATTGAATGAGTTTCCATATTCAATAATCTCCCAGAGTGTGTAGTCATAGATCCCTAGATATTGTTCAAAGTTGAACTTCCATAAGTCAAAGTTGGTTGCATCAAGCATGGGAATCCTGATGTTTGGTAAGGGTGAATTGGAGGTGGTTATTGCTTCAGACATGATGTTGTTAGGGTTTTGGTGTTTTCTGAGAAAATTAGGGTTTTGGTGTTCGTGTATCGTTCTGGTGTTCTTCAAAGATCAAAAGTTCCTCAACAAGCTCTGATACCACTTGTTGATCCCAAACTTAGATCGATTAGCTTTGTGTATACGAGATTAGATCAAGTATAACACGTAGAGAAACCTTTGTTATATGCTTTGTGAATCTAAGTGTTATGCGGAATTTAACACTTAAACAAGAACACAAGATGTAAACAAAACTTTCACTTTGATTATGAATGTCGAACTTGCTTACAATGAAAGATGTTTACGAATGAAAACTTATATAAAACTTGATATTAAACATTAACCTAAAGGCCTTCTTTTATAGACTAAGAAGCCTTGTACAATAAGCTACGTATCAACTATTCTAGGTAAAGATAAACATAGAAAATACATTGTCGTTTCTATCCTTACTAGAAGTATTCTAGAATATAATAAACGTGTAGCTTATATCTTCCATCAGTGCTCGTCTTCAATCTGTCAATGCTTGACTTTAACTTGTCAACGCTTGAGCTGTCAGCGCTTGCTTTGTTCCTGTCAACGCTTGTTTTGTTCTTGTCAGCGCTCAAGTGATCTGGCCTTAATTTATTCCCAACAAATTTTATTGTATTTTTGGTGATTTTGCATGATTTATTATGGATTGGTGTTTTGAGGCTTGATTTGTGTTTCTGAGGTTTTTTAGGAGTTGTTAGGGTGGATTGGGATCTTGTTTGATAGGTTAAAACACAACAATCCTTTGGAAGATTGCAAAATCAGATTCCAAAGGGGTGTTTGGGTTAACTAATTCAAAGGGGTTTAAGCCTTCCTTTGTTATTGTTCTTGGTTCTATTGAGGTTGTACATGCTTATCTGTTGTTAAGTGTTCATTATCTGTAAGTTTTGTGGTTATTAACACCTAGATCCATAAAAAGGCTATAAAATCTTGATTACTTGGTTAAATTGGCTGAAATTTAGAGGACACCTAGATCTAATCATAGACTAGGGTTAACAAGTGTTAAATCTAAGTTAATACAACCAGGGAAGTAGGATTTGAGTGCTAAAGTTGGATTTGTGGTCATCTATATCAGATAAGGCATTGTTGTTCTTGAAGTTCATAATCAGAAACCTGCATATGCTTTGATTTGCTTGTAATCTTTGATTCAGTGATTGGAATAAGTTTGTTTGTGCTTATTAACAGTTATTGTAGCTTGTGTATGCTTTTGGATTATTCTGGTTGGCTTATTCATGCTAAAACTGCTTAAGAGTGCTGAACTGCTTATTTGCTAAGTCTGTGCAATATCTGGGCATTGTTGGCTTTTTCTGTGCTTATTGGCTTATTGGAAGTGTGATTATTTGCTTGATTGTGACTCCTCGTGATTCGCTGGTCACAAGGGTGCCCTTGTTTCCACTTGAATCCAACTGGATCTCTCCCAAATCATAGGTCAAAAAGTCAAAGCAGTGGGAATTCCTTTCCCCTGCTGCTAGCCACTGCTAGTGTAATTTTGTGTTCAGCTTATCAATAAGCTCTTCCAGCTTATTCAAACGTGCAACAACTTTAATTTTGTAATAGGTGCTCATTATTTGACCCATTTGTTCATACTGGAGCATTTGGAGGGTTGACTTTAGGGTTTGACTAGAAAACCAACTCAATTGACTTTTTCATAAGTGCTTATTGGCTTATCCAGCTTATTTGGCTTTGCTTATTAAACTTTTCTTGATTGATTTAGCTTAATTAAGTTGTTTAGAGTCTATTGCAAGTTGAATCAAGTCCTGAGGTGGTCTAGAACTCCAAGTCGACTATTTTGTCTTTTAGTGAAAATCTTCTTGGCTTATTTCTGGCTTATTGAGTGTGCTTTTTCAAAATTTCTTTTCACAGATCTCTTAGGCATCTCAAAAGAAGGTTGTGTGTTTAAGCAGAGCTTATGGCATTGGCTTATTGCTTAATGGGCTTATTGGCCCAATAAGAATAAGCTGTTTGTTATTTAAGCTGTGATAAGCTCAGAATCAGCTTTTGGGCCTTCAGACTTTTGTACTTAGAATAAAATTTTGAGTCAGATAGGGCTTTTTCAGGTCATTTGGGCCTAGTTTGATTTTTTGGGCTAAAAAGCCCATTAGTGTTGACTGTTTTTGGTTTTAGCCCATTTGGGGGCCCATTAGGGGTAATTTGGTAATTTCACTTTCATTTTCTGATTATTTAGGTTAAAATAAACTAGTTTGCAAGTTCTTAGAATTTTTTATAATTTTTGGATTTTTAATATTATTTTAATATTATTTTAATATTATTTTAATATTATTTTATTATTAAATTTTAAATTTCACATTTTTGCACTTTTATATTTTTCTTAGCTTAAATACATTAAAATAGGATTTTTGCAACTCTTAGATTAATTTTATCATCTTTAGATTAATTTTTATAATTATTTTCAGTTTTAATAGTTTTTAAATCATTTTAAATAGTTTTTATTAGTTTAAAAATTTATAAAAATAGTTTTTAATCTTATTAGGTTATTTTAGAGGTTTATCAATTGAAAAATCTTTATTTGGGCTTTTTGATAATTAATTTGATTTTTAGGGCTTTAATTGGCATTTAAAAATTAATATTTAATTAATTAAAAGGTTTGAAAAAGTTTTGATCATTGGTAAACTCTTTATTTATTTATTTTGATTTTTGGTAAATTTTTGGGAATTTTTAGAACTAATTTTTATTTTTGCTCTTTTTACGGTTTTACGTTTAGTCGTAGTAGTAATTAACTTCACGTCTTCGTCATTCTATTTTCTCATCCCCTTCTATCCAATATTAATCTCAAACCAATTACGAATTATTCACACACATATACCTCCTTAGGAAACGAACTTCATTGGGTCATTAACACTTGATTTCCCTAAATCATTTGTTTAATACTTACCGCTTTTACGCCTTTTTCCTAAAAGGTCGTATTTTACCACAATCATTTTGGCGACGCTGCTGGGGAGGTGTGTCGTGATTAATTTGTCTTGTTGTTTTTAATATTAACCATAAATAGTATTTGTATTAGTAGAAATCTACTAATACGTATTATCGGTTTTTTTTGGTTTTTCGTGTGAAATTATTATTACTATATTGTATTAAGTATCACAATCAATTCAAAATATCTCCAAAAGTATGAAAACACAACCTTAATTGGGATTTGATCTCCTAATTATTGTATTCGAATCTCAAACAAAAGAAAAAGGCAAAAATAGATAAATACTTTCGTGAAGCTCGATTTTGAAAAATACAAACTATAAGGTGGGTATAAGGCGGGTATTATAAAATATACCCTAAGGAAAAAGGCTCTTAAGTGCTTCGTGCCACCTCGTTTCCCCGCTTGCTTGTGAGTATTTTGAGATTGAAGGCTAATCGAGGGTTTTGCCTACCAAAGTATTATTACGTATCATATATATTTACTTGGTTTTCTTTGTGATTAAACCCTCTTGAACAATTTGGTTTTCACCAAAGTTCTAAAGTCATTCGAAGGCGATCACTCCACGTGATCGTTTTCATTCTTTTGAGGCTTCTTTAATCAAGAGTTTGATTCGAGGAGAGATTTGGTAGATTGTTGTCTACGAAGATACACCAAAATCCAAAAAAGAATTAAATACAATCAAAAACACAAAAAAATTTAAAATTCACAAAACACCCAAAAAGAATCTTCTTTGCTCACCTCCCATTCTACGTGAAGTTTATGCTAACTCGTAGTCAAGCAAAACGAGCTCGTAAACGTCGTCAAAATCAAGGAAATGAAGAGACGTTGATTGAAGAACAACCTCCAATTGTTGAACCTATTGTAGAACAAGAAGTCGTCATGGCTAAACGTACTATGATGGAGTTGCTTCAAGCACCCACCGAGGGTTTTGGAGAGGCCATTGTGATTCCCGCTATCCTTGCGGAGAATTTCGAGATTAAGACGGGTTTAATGTCGATGTTGCAAGCTAATAAGTTTAGAGGTCATGAGAAAGACAACCCGCATTACCACATAAGGAATTTTAATCGTCTCACCGCTACTAGCGAGTTTAAGGATGTTCCACATGACGCCATTAAGATGATGTTGTTTCCATACTCGTTAGATGGACCCGCTAAGATTTGGCTTGAGAAAGAACCGCCAAATTCGATTTTGACATGGGGTGATCTCGTTTCTAAGTTTGTGAACAATTTTTTTCCACCATCTAAAACAACACATTTGAAAAATGAGATTTCAAGATTTGTACAACGAAATAACGAGAGTTTTTCAATGGCATGGGAACGATTTAAAGAAATGTTACATGAATGTCTACACCATGATTTTTCGGAATTGCATCAAGTTGATACTTTTTATAATGGGCTTAATGATCATGAACGAGATTATTTGAATGCCGCCGCGGGTGTTAATTTTTTGTGCAAAACGACCGATGAAGCTTTAAAGATTATCGAGAATAGATCTAAAGTTTACAACCCTCGTAACACACCGAGTGTTGCCAATATGGGTTCGTCATCGTCGTCATCGTCTCGTAGCATTAATGCCTTACATGATGAAGCTAATGAGGAAAATCGGTTTTTCGATAGGTTTTCAAATCCTATGACTCATTGGAAAGCACAAGATGCTTTGAATTCCGCTTCGGTTAAAGCGGTTGATAAGAGTTGTTTGTCTTGTGGTAGAGCTCATGATCTTTCCGAGTGCATTACCGCCGGTGGTAACACTTCGAGTGCTTACATAGCAACGGGAACTTATAACCAAAACGGCCAAGGTTCCTGCCCAAATCAAGCTCCACCAAATCAAAATGCGAATAACTATCGAAACAACAATCAAAGTGGTAATTATCAAGGCAATTCACGTAACTACAATAAAGGGAATTATCAAAGTGGGAATGGACAAGTTACTAATCAAAACCAAAACCGTGATTTTCAAAACACTACACAAGGTTTTCAAAATGCTCACACTAAAAACCTTCAAGGAGAATTTTTGGATTATGCTAAAGCAAATGATGCTAAATTTGATAACATGCAACGTGAGATGATTAGCTTAAGATCCGAGTTGAAAAACGAGCTTAAAACGAACTTGCTAATGAACTTAAGACTCATGCTAATAAAATGGAAGGAAATGTTCAACGTCTTCAACAAAATCAACAAAAGATGGAACAAGGACAACATGAAATTAAGCAAGAATTGCTAAAAGCGGATTTAAGGCAATCAAAATTTGAGGATCGAATGGCAAAAATGTTTGAAGCAATCATGTGTAAACCCTCTTCCTCGGGTTGTCTTCCTAGTGATACCATTGCAAACCTAAAGCAAGAAATGAAGGTTATTACTACACGAAGTGGTAAAACTTTCAAGGAACCAATCTCTCGTCCAAGTACTTCTACGGAGAAGGAAATTGAGAAAGAGCCCGAGGTGATGGTCGAAAAGGAGCATATTACAAGCCCACGAAGTACCGCTCATACCACACATACGGTTGAACCAATACCAATCATGGAACCTGAGTTTCCAAGGCCGTTGCCTAATGTCCAACCCACACCACCCTTACCTTACCCTTCGAGACGAAACAAAGAGAAATTTCAAGAACGTAACAAACAACAAATCGAGCTTTTTATAAAAATGTTTAAACAAGTGCATTTTGATGTAAGTTTAGCCGACGCGTTGTTATATATGCCTCGTTTCGCTTCCACTTTTAAAAGTATGATGAGCGATAAGGAAAAGCTTTCAAAGCTTGCTAATTGTTCTTCGGTTTATCTTAACCGCATAGCGGAAAAAGTTGGTGACCCCGAAAAGTTTCTCATTCCTTGTGACATACAAGATATGAAAGAATGCCTCGCCTTGGCCGATCTTGGTGCGAGCATTAATTTGATGGGATTTTCCATTTGGAAATCGCTTTCGCTTCCGGCTCTTACTCCTTCGAACATGTCTATCGAGATGGCCGATCATTCTACGATTTTAGCATGTGGAGTAGCCGAAGATGTTTTCGTGAAAGTGGGGAAGTTCTACTATCCCGTTGATTTTATAGTAGTTGACATCCTCGCGGATCCTCAAGTTCCTCTAATTTTAGGTCGTCCATTTTTAGACACCTCGAGATCGCTTATCGACGTTCATGCAAGAACTATCACTTTGAGATTCAACGAAGAGGAACTTGTTATAAACGCTACTCAAAACTCAAAACCTTCTCATGTTTATGCAATCGCTACCATCAATCACATTGACTTAGTTGATGTGGTTTGCGATGAGTTTTCACAAGAAGTGTTAGGTTTTTCCGATAGCTCGTCAAGTGGCAATCCCACTATTTTGGATCCGATTCTTGCTAATTCTACACCAAATCTCACTCCATTCTAAGGAGGCGATTTTACTTCAAATGAAATCGAAAATGAAGATGAGGTGTTTATTAGTGATAATTCTTCTATTCCACCATTTCTTCCGCCGATGGAAGTTATGAGTGTTGAGCAAAAATCTTCAATCGAGGAACCACCTATCCTTGAATTGAAAGATCTTTCATCTCACCTTGAATATGCATTCTTGGAAGGTGATGACAAGTTGCCGGTTATTATTGCAAAAGGTCTTCATAATGATGAAAAAACCGAGCTCTTGAAAGTTCTTAAAGCTCATAAAGGGGCAATTGCGTGGAAAATTTCCGACATTAAGGGTATTGACCCAAAATTTTCTACTCAAAAGATTTTAATGGAGGAGGACTACAAACCCGCAATTCAAAGTCAAAGAAGGGTAAACCCCAAAATTCACGATGTCATTAAAAAAGAAGTTTTAAAACTCCTTGACGCGGGAATGATTTATCATATCTCTGATAGCCCATGGGTGAGCCCAATCCATTGTGTCCCTAAAAAAGGAGGAATGACCTTTGTGCCTAATGAAAACAACGAGTTAATTCCCACTCGTGTTGTGACCGGTTGGAGGGTGTGTATTGACTACCGAAAGTTAAATGACGCCACTCGTAAAGACCACTTTCCTTTGCCCTTCATGGATCAAATGTTGGAGCGACTCGCGGGAAATGAATTCTATTGCTTTTTAGATGGTTTTTCCGGTTACTCTCAAATCCCTATCGACCCTCGTGATCAAGAGAAGAATACGTTTACGTGTCCTTATGGAACGTTTGCTTATCGTAGGATGCCTTTCGGACTTTGTAATGCACCGGTTACGTTTCAACGGTGTATGATGGCCATTTTTCACGATATGATCGAGAAGTCGATGGAAGTGTTTATGGATGACTTTTCGGTATTTGGCAATTCGTTTACGTCGTGTTTATCTAATCTCGAGCAAATGTTAAAACGTTGTGAAGGACATAAGGTCTGTCATTTTATGTGTAAACAAGGAATCGTCTTAGGACATAAGGTCTCGAAAGCGGGGATTGAGGTCGATAAAGCTAAGGTAGACGTCATCGCCAAGTTACCTCATCCCAAAACCGTTAAGGGAGTTAGGAGTTTCCTAGGCCACGCGGGCTTTTATCGTCGTTTCATCAAAGACTTTTCGAAAATCTCTCGACCTATGACACACCTTCTCGAGAAGGATGCTCCTTTTAACTTCAATGAGGATTGTGTTAGAGCTTTCGAAACTCTTAAAAGGAAACTTACCGAAGCTCCCATTCTTGTTGCCCCTAATTGGGAATTACCCTTTGAAATCATGTGCGATGCAAGTGATTATGCTATAGGGGCCGTCTTAGGGCAACGTTATGAAAAGCATTTCCGTCCTATCCATTATGCTAGTAAGACGACGACCGAGGCTCAATTAAAGTACACCACAACGGAAAAGGAATTCCTTGCCGTGGTCTATGCTTTTGAGAAATTCTGACCTTATCTCGTCTTAACTAAAAGCATCGTGTATACCGACCATTCGGCTATCAAGTATCTCTTAGCTAAGCAAGATGCTAAGCCGAGATTGCTTCGTTGGATGCTCCTCCTCCAAGAAGTTGATGTCACCGTGCTTGACAAAAAAGGAGCCGAGAATCTAGCGGCCGATCATCTCTCTCGTCTAGAAGATACTCACAAAGATGTTTTCGAGAACAAGGAAATAACCGAAACATTTCCTCTCGAGACTCTCGGTGTAGTGAATTCTAAAGACACCACCCCATGGTTTGCCGACATTGCAAATTACCATGCGGGTAATTTCATAATCAAGGGTATGACGACACAACAAAAGCGAAAATTCTTTCGTGACATCAAGTTCTAATTTTGGGACGACCCTTATCTCTTTCGGGTTTGTGCGGATCAACTCGTTCGACGTTGTGTTTTTTGTGCCAAAGCTTCTAACATCCTTAGAGCTTGTCACGAGGGACCCACGGGTGGTCACCACGGTGCTAATCTCACGGCTAAGAAAGTGTTCGATGCCGGCTTCTTTTGGCCATCTATATATCGTGATGCACACGTACTTGTGAAGTCGTGTGATTCGTGCCAACGTCAAGGAAAATCGTCTCAACATGATGAAATGCCGCAAAACATAATTCAAGTGTGTGAGATTTTTGACTTTTGGGGCATAGAATTTATGGGGCCGTTCCCATCGTCTCATGGTAACAAGTATATCCTCGTCGCGGTCGACTACCTTTCTAAGTGGGTGGAAGCTAAGGCTTTACCTACTAATGATGCTCATGTGGTAGTGAAGTTTTTGAAGCAACTATTCTCTCGATTCAGAACCCCTCGTGCTATTATAAGCGATCATGGAACCCATTTTTGTAATGACCAATTCGAGAAGGTCTTAAAGAAATATGGAGTTACTCATCGTCTTTCTACGGCTTATCACCCGCAAACGAGTGGGAAAGTCGAGGTTTCGAACCGAGCTTTGAAGAGGATTTTAGAGAGGTCGATTGGAGAAAACCGTGCTTCATGGTCCGACAAACTCGATGACGCTTTATGGGCCTTTAGGACCGCTTATAAGACACCTATCGGTTGTACTCTTTATAAGTTAGTCTATGGGAAGAATTGTCATTTGCCCATTGAATTGGAGCACAAGGCATATTGGGCCCTTAAGCATGCAAACTTTGACTTGAAGACCGCGGGAGATCACCAGAAAATACAATTGAATGAATTGGATGAACTAAGAGATAATACTTATGAAAATTCATTAATTTTCAAAGAAAAGACTAAAAAGTTTCATGATGCAAAGATTAAAAACCGGGTTTTTAACGTTGGAGATCAAGTGTTACTTTTTAACTCTAGACTAAAGATATTTTCCGGGAAATTGAAATCTCGTTGGTCGGGTCCTTTCACCGTTACACAAGTATTTCCTTATGGGACCATCGAGCTAGCTCAAGATGATGGTCCTAACTTCAAGGTGAATGGACATAGGCTTAAGCACTACTTTGGTGGGGAAATTCCTTCAATAGTTGACCTCGACCAAGTCACCTTCCCCAATGATAATTAGCATTGAGGGGATCGAGTCGAGCTCATGACTCGGTAATCAAAAATGAGGTGCCTCGTGGGGGAGATCCTATGCTTATCCTTTTATGCTTTCTAATAATTAATGAGAGGGGATTTGTGCCTTTCCAACTCGTTGTCTCGTGGTTGTTTGTGATTGTGTTATCTAGATCATCATCATCATCTACGATTGAAGACTCTCGTGTTCGTTTACGTGAGCCTCCATCGTTTGCTTGAAGAAGTTTTCACGAATCCATGACATATCCTTTATTGTTCTAACAATTATCTCTTAGCATAATTAATAAACGGCTTTAGATATATTGTTGATCGCCCTTTCCATGCTAGATCCTAAGCATTCGACTCTTCGTCTCTAGTATGGGGGTGCTCCACCTTTAGACTCGAAACATTGAGGAAAATGTTTACTTTTAGTATGGGGGGGGGTGAATAGATACTTGCTTTGCTACGCCCTCGCGCTTACCAACTTTCAATGTTTTATTTTATTTTGTTGCTAATAAGGCTAAAAATGGCCAAAATTTTAAATTTTTCTTAGTTTTCATAAGTGTTTTTAAGACACGAATGTATATTTTCCGATGGGTAGAATAAGAGCTAATTTTTTACTTGATGGGCATTTGGAGCCCTTTACATTCCTTAACCCGCTCAATTCAAGTTTTGCTAGACTTTTATATAGGGAACTTTAAAACGCGAAAGTCTTAGCTCACTCGGGTTAAGAACAAGAACTTTTCGCAAGTTCCTATAATTAATCCTAGAAAGTCACTTATCAAGGGAACTATAAAATGCATTATCTAAACTTGAAAAAGTCCAAGAAAGTGCAAGATCCTATAGGTGTCTCGAAAACCCAAAACTTTGATTTGATATAGTCTTAATGAAAGCTAATCCAAATTTGGCTTAATTTTGACTTGCATGGCTAAGTATTCACGAGTCTCTTTAATTAGAGGTCTTTATATAGTGAAGAACGAGAAGTGATAGAGTTAGACAAGTGATCATGCTAAACGTAGAACATGAAAATGTTCTTTCAAAAACTCATATGTTTTTAATTGTGGCTTTTTCTTCCCATAAAATCAATGCATTAGGAATAAAAATAATTGCAATAAGTAAGGTCGTACGATTTGAAAGGTTACTTAGCTTCTAGCACAAGATCGTTTAAAATTTACTCGGGGTTGAATAGAGTTCATAGCCAAGGCATAACTTATTGAAGTGGGACGCGAAGATTGGTGAAGATCCAAAAAGGCCCTAACAAGGCATGAGGAGCTCTATTTTGTTGCTAAAGATCCAAAGATGATGTGAAGTATCATTATTCCTAAATCAATATGAAGGATCGAGACACACGACGAAAAGCAATTACTCCCCTAAAGATCATGGAGAAAGTCTATCCAAAAAGACCCTTACAAGGTATGAGGATAAATATATACAAGTTCGAAAAGGAGGCGGATCGTTGTATATCAAAATTCAAAATAAAGATTGAAGAAAAATGATTAAGTCGTGGTCCAAATATGAAGAATGTCTCAAAAACGTCAAGTGAAGAAATTCCAAAATATGAAGAGAAGACCATAATTTCAAGAACGTCTTCCCAAGATTTGAAGTATGAAGTACATGCCAAATATCGGTCCGAGAAAGGTCTCAAATCGTGAAACGAGTTATGCCAAGATATGAACTTAAGGAGATACACGAGAAGCCGTTTTAAAAGATTTTGTCCTTCGGCTAACTATCAATTAAATCGTGCTACTTTGCTTTCGGACTAATAAATACTCAAACAAGTCAATATGAATCACTTGTGATCCATGACAAATAGTTAAAAAATGCTAGAAACCCATTTCCTTTTATAATAACTAGGATTGCGGGGAGAAAAAGTATTACACAATTTGGACGTATGAGTAGTGTTAGCATTGTGACTTGTACCAACAATGATCTCGTTTTTGCACTTAGCATGGAATGTATGACAATCAAGGATGACGAAATTTACTCTATGGGACATTTACTTGTTTCTATTCATTGACCCTAAAAGTCACATTCGTGATGAAAATCATACATTATGTCTTTACACATCTTCGTAGTATTGTTGCAAGTATTTTTTTTTCAATAAAGGTTAATAAAATTTAATTTTGATGATGCTTAGATACTTTATTCTAGCATTGCGTGAGGGCACGGCAATGGCTTAGTATGGGGGAGTGATGAGATGGCATTTGTACATGATCTCATCGTTCTTTTCGGGCTTTAAATGCATTAAAATGTCATAAAATACCATATATATGCTTGTATTTGTTTACTTGTGTGTTTTAGGTATGGATATCGTGAAAAAGACAAAAGATCACAAGAAACAAGGAAAAACGAACACGAGAAACGAAGCCGTACAAAGAACCGGGCCCTAGTTCATGATTTATCCAAGATTAACCCTTCAAGACTTGACGATGTACAAGATTGATCCTCAAAATATGAATAAATGACACTTAAAACCCTTGTATATTCATAATTACAAGTTTGGTCCCTTAAGTTTGTCAAAATTACAAAATGGTCCTTCAACTTTGAAGAAATGGCAAGATTAGTCCCTCGTCAATTCTAATTTGTCAATTATGGTCCCTCATAAAGTCAAAGATACTATGAAGACCTTTGAAGATCAAGAATGTCCAAGATCAGCCCTTGAATTATGGAAAAATGACAAAAATAACCCTTGAAATACTTTTGCCAAAGTTTTGGGGCAAAAGTATGAAAAAAGAAACTTCAAATGTGAAGGAAACACGTTTTTAAGGCTGAAAAACTTCATTTGCATTTTTTCCCAAAAGACAAGGACCTAGGCTACCAAGTTTAGAAGTTTAAACTCCTAAACACGCGCCAAACATTAACCTTCCCCTAAAAACGGATCAAAGGTTGTTACTGTAGCAATGAAGAACCCAGATTTTACTTTTTACCATCAAAGGGTTAAATGAAATTGGTTGTTCCCCCGTGTGATTCACCTCACTTGAAACCGATCCCAACATTAATTCCTTCTTCTCCGCTCACCAATGGACCCTACCATCCAACCCGTCACCCAATCACATCACAACTTACTCTCCAAGGCAATACAGGTGGCCAAATCAACAGCCAAGACTCAATGCTTAACCCCAAAGCTAAAATGAACGGTTTTGATGCATTTGGACAGCTCACAAACATCAAGCACTCAAGGTCATTCCTGGAAATTCATAGCTAGGGTTTTCATGTATGTTAGCATTCTAGAATCGTCTACTAGTCCTATATAAGGAGACCTCAACTTGTGAGAGTCCCTTGTTCCAGATTTTAGCTTTAAATCTTTGTAATTCCTTTTTATTAAATAAAAGTTGGATTTTCAGAAAATCTGTTATTTCCCTTTGTGTTTTATAAAAGTTTGGTATCTGATAAGCTAAGATCTGAGTTCCATATTCATGTTTGATGGTTTTTGAGGCAAGGTTTTAAGCAATAAAGCTTGTGTTTCAAAAATTAGAAGTTTCATATTATTTGTTCATCATTGTGGTTTGTTGATCTTAGCAGGTACAAGGAAGCTGGTGCTTGTTTTGCTAGCACCTCAGCTCAAACATTCCAAGCCTTGGATGTAAGTCTTGGAGGTTTGCATCTCTCTCCCTTTTTAATTTTTCTGAATTTTATTGTATTTTTGGTGATTTTGCATGACTTATTGTGGATTGGTGTGTTGAGGCTTGATTTATGTTTCTGAGGTTTTTTAGGAGTTGTTAGGGTGGATTGGATCTTGTTTGATAGGTTAAAACACAACAATCCTTTGGAAGATTGCAAAATCAGATTCCAAAGGGGTGTTTGGGTTAACTGATTCAAAGGGGTTTAAGCCTTCCTTTGTTATTGTTCTTGGTTCTATTGAGGTTGTGCATGCTTATCTGTTGTTAAGTGGTCATTATCTGCAAGTTTTGTGGTTATTAACACCTAGATCTATAAAAAGGCTATAAAATCTTAATTACTTGGTTAAATTGGCTGAAATTTAGAGGACACCTAGATCTAATCATAGACTAGGGTTAACAAGAGTTAAATATAAGTTAATACAACCAGGGAAGTATGATTTGAGTGCTAAAATTGGATTTGTGGTCATCTATATCAGATAAGGCATTGTTGTTCTTGAAGTTCATAATCAGAAACCTGCATATGCTTTGATTTGCTTGTAATCTTTGATTCAGTGATTGGAATAAGTTTGTTTATGCTTATTAACAGTTATTGTAGCTTGTGTATGCTTTTGGATCATTCTGGTTGGCTTATTCATGCTAAAACTGCTTAAGAGTGCTTAACTGCTTATTTGCTAAGTCTGTGCAATATCTGGGCATTGTTGGCTTTTTCTGTGCTTATTGGCTTATTGGAAGTGTGATTATTTGCTTGATTGTGACTCCTTGTGATTCACTGATCACAAAGATGCCCTTTTTTCCACTTGAATCCAACTGGATCTCTCCCAAATCACAAGTCAAAAAGTCAAAGCAGTGGGAATTCCTTTCCCCTGCTGCTAGCCACTGCTAGTGTAATTTTGTGTTCAGCTTATCAATAAGCTCTTCCAGCTTATTCAAATGTGCAACAACTTTAAGTTTATAATAGGTGCTCATTATTTGACCCATTTGTTCATACTGGAGCATTTGGAGGGTTGACTTTAGGGTTTGACTAGAAAACCAACTCAATTGACTTTTTCATAAGTGCTTATTGGCTTATCCAGCTTATTTGGCTTTGCTTATTGAACTTTTCTTGATTGATTTAGCTTAATTAAGTTGTTTAGAGTCTATTGCAAGTTGAATCAATTCCTGAGGTGGTCTAGAACTCCAAGTCGACTATTTTGTCTTTTAGTGAAAATCTTCTTGGCTTATATCTGGCTTATTGAGTGTGCTTTTTCAAAATTTCTTTTCACAGATCTCTTAGGCATCTCAAAAGAAGGTTGTGTGTTTAAGCAGAGCTTATGGCATTGGCTTATTTCTTAATGGGCTTATTGGCCCTATAAGAATAAGCTGTTTGTTATTTAAGCTGTGATAAGCTCTGAATCAGCTTTTGGGCCTTCAGACTTTTGTACTTAGAATTAAATTTTGAGTCAGATAGGGCTTTTTCAGGTCATTTGGGCCTAGTTTGACTTTTTGGGCTAAAAAGCCCATTAGTGTTGACTGTTTTTGGTTTTAGCCTATTTAGGGGCCAATTAAGGGTAATTTGGTAATTTCACTTTCATTTTCTGATTATTTATGTTAAAATAAACTAGTTTCAAGTTTTTAGAATTTTTTTTATCATTTTTGGATTTTTAATATTATTTTAATATTAAACTTCAAATTTCACATTTTTGCACTTTTTATATTTTTCTTAGCTTAAATACATTAAAATAGGATTTTTACAACTCTAAGATTAATTTTATCATCTTTAGATTAATTTTTATAATTATTTTAAGTTTTAATAGTTTTTAAATCATTTTAAATAGTTTTTATTAGTTTAAAAATTTAGAAAAATAGTTTTTAATCTTTTTAGGTCATTTTAGAGGTTTACCAATTGAAAAATCTTTATTTGGGCTTTTTGATAATTAATTTGATTTTTAGGGCTCTAATTAGCATTTAAAAATTAATATTTAATTAATTAAAAGGTTTGAAAAAGTTTTGCTCATTGGTAAACTCTTTATTTATTTATTTTGATTTTTGGTAAATTTTTTGGAATTTTTAGAACTAATTTTTATTTTTGATCTTTTTACGGTTTTACGTTTAGTCGTAGTAGTAATTAATTTCACGTCTTCTTCATTCTATTATCTCATCCCCTTCTATCCAATATTAATCTCAAACCAATTACGAATTATTCACACACATATACCTCTTTGGGAAACGAACTTCATTGTGTCATTAACACTTGATTTCCCTAAATCATTTGTTTAATACTTACCGCTTTTACGCCTTTTTCCTAAAAGGTCGTATTTTACCACAATCATGCACGTACGCTTAGAGTCTACGAACGTCTTTGAGTACCTACCGTTTTGGGAACATGAAAGGAAAACGGCTGAGCATAACGCTCAGTGCACGGGTATACAAGCATAGAATGAATAACATAAGCATATACAACATATAGCAGCGGAATTGATTAAGTCCTGGAAAACCTGGGATAACTTAGTAAAACTGGTTTTATAATTTGAAAAGCCTTATGTTTATCTTATAAAAACTATTTAACATGTTAACCATTAAGCCAATATAGGTCATGAAATATAAACGTGCATGAATACTTGGAGGGTGACCTCATCATGCAATTAGATGGGTTGCCTCTAATTAAAATAAGTTTGGGTAAGAGGGATCAGCTCCTTGTGAAGGATGCAAGGCACACACCACATTCACCTGAATAATCTGTTAAAAAAACATGTAACCTAAGATGCACCCATACGCCCCACATGATAATATAATAATATGGCCAAAAGCTGAAAGGGACGCCACGAGCTATCACTCCGCCGTAGTGAAGTCATAACACTGGTGCCTCCAGTGTTATGGTTATGGTACCTCCATAACTAGATGAAACTGGTCATGCATGTATATGACTTAGGCATTTAAATCAAACATAAGCAGATCAAAACATATAAAACATATACTAGGAAAACAGTTGGCTACATACGGGGAATCCTATTAAGGAAAGAATGTCCATACTGAAAGGACAGAGAATCTGTACCTTATGTCCAGTGAACGAAGAAGACGAACGGAAGAGAGTCCTACTTCGATCTCACTAATGCTACATAAATAGTATACGTGTATAAGTATTTTGATTACTAAGTACGTAACTGGTTTTATATCATGACTTAGCTTGTTTTATATGTTCATGTCTCATTTTACTGATTTTAACCTTATACTGTGTTTATCATGTATTCTGGATATTCTGATTAAGTATTACTTGTATTTCTTGTATTATTATACTTGTTGTGTAATAATAAGTAACTTTCTAAAAATAGCAGGCTTCCTAAAATAGAAAGTTTCCAAAAATAGATTAACTGCTTAAAATAGATAAGTTTCTAAAAATAGAAAGTTTCCAAAAATAGTAAGTTTTCATAATTAGAAATAAGCTAGATTAATAAGCTAATAAGATAAGCTTAAGTTTTACTGATTAAATATACTAAGTCATGTGATTAATAGTATAGTTTATTAATTATAACATGTTAATTAAAAAAACTATATGTTATACGATTTAGTTAAATATAATCATGATTTAATTAAATTAAAGTGTATATAATACTTAGGTTAAAACATGTATTAATATTTATATTAATATAACCTAAGTCATGGAAGTTAATTAATTATATGTCATGTTTAATAATTAATTAATTACTATAGTCTAAATTACATAAATAAATACTTAGGTTAAAATCATGTATTATTAAATAATAATAATAAACGTAAGTCCATGTTTTAATTAAATTAATTATATGTCATGTTAAATTAATTTAATTAACTTGTAAATAAATATACTTGTATAAATAATAAACCGAACCCATGTATTATTTTTATTAAAAACATGTTGTGAACCGGACCCGTGAACCCATGAACCGGTCCGAACCAAACTTCCACCGAAAACAGTGGCAAACCGGCCTAAGCCGGTTTCCCCTGCTTGCGGTTAGGCTGCCACCGGCTATGTGCCGGTGGTCTTGTCCTTCGGCCAGCCGCTGACCACACTGGGTTCCCACCGACTGTGTGTTAGTGGTTCCTCCTGCCTGCGGTGGGTTCCCCCTGCTTACTATAAATAGCCACCGGCAGTTGCCGGTGGTGTGGTTGTGTGGCTGTTGAGACCAACCGAACCACAAGACACCCCCGACGCACGTCGGGGTGTCTTGTTTCTCTGTAGTTGACCGAAACCCACCACCGAGACATGATTCTCGTGTGGTGGTGCAAACCAAACGACGCCGAGAGCCTCTTGCCTCTCGGTTTGTGTGGCGGCCGAACACCAAACCCGAAAACATCCCAATTGATTTTCCCCACCATGATTTTTAGCATGTTTTTAATCTTGTTTTTAATTCCCCATGATCACTTGTTTATAAAACATAAAAAGAATTAAAAAGAAAGGATTTTCGGATTACGAAAACACGTGGAATCAATAGATCTTGAATACACGAACACGTACTTGTGATTTGCTTAAACAAAATCAACCAAACCCCCTTGTTTCTTAGTGTAGACGCCGGCCTAAGGAGAGAGCACGAGAGAATAGGGTGTTTGCTTTTCTAAAAATTCTTCTGTAATGTTTATGTTTTCCATATTTGTTTCTTTAATAAAAGTAAATGGGCTGGGCCCCCTCTCCTTCCTTGTGCCGTGGCTATTAGGGCCCACAAATGGA
The DNA here is from genome assembly GCA_025667525.1 of Glebionis coronaria. Classification (NCBI taxonomy): domain Eukaryota; kingdom Viridiplantae; phylum Streptophyta; class Magnoliopsida; order Asterales; family Asteraceae; genus Glebionis; species Glebionis coronaria. Next base: position 401,680,012 of record CM046878.1, read on the forward strand.
AACACGTAACTTTCCCGTGTTTTAAATTATTACGTGTTCGTGTGCTTGTATTTACTTGACGTTATTATTAAATATTCGTGTTAATATAAATACTTGTGCGTAGTCGTAATAATAATTACGTAAATACATAATTATTCGTTCGTGTTCTTACTTTCATGATTTCATGTTCGTGATTTAATTATTATTGATAATAGTTATCGTGCATTTATACATACTTAATACTTATCGTATTATAACACGTACGTAGTTCTTTAAATTTCTGTTCATGAAACGTATTCATGTTATAAAAGGAAAGTTTTAATCATGTACGTACGATACTAAGGGTACTGTTCATGGTTAAAGAATGCGAGTTTTACAGCAATGGGCTTAAAATATTAAATAGCCGCGTACTTTTTCAAATATACTCATATGATACGTGTATTCAAAAAATTAACCGTATAGTACCTCAACTATCCATTTACTCGTCAATATGGTCGCAGTGTTATCTGCTAATTTTTTCAAAAAAATAATGTGAAATTTAATAATTGTATAAAATTAAATAATTATATAGAACAAGTATATATTTTAAAAATGATTTAAGAATATTTTTATTTAAAAGTTATTTTTTTAGTTAATTAGAACTGGCGCTTGTATAATGATAATGTTAAAAATGTACATTGGATAAAAGGGCTAACATGTCACATTAACTAAAAAAATTAACTGAAAAAAAATATTAACATTAGATTTTTTGAAAAAGTTAGCAAGTTTAACACGTACCTAGTAACATTACAACCATATTAACACAACCATATTAACAGGTAAAATGGTAGTTGAGATATTATTTAAATAATTATTTTTAAATAATTTGTTAATGCAAGCAATGTCTAAAAACATTATTAATGTTAACTAATCTTTCTTAGTTTTGATCACGACAAAGTATAAATACATTTATGATCAAAGACAACCAAAAGACGAATTATTCAACAAAAACTATTATCAAGGTAATGATTATTTAAGTCTTACACAAATATATCTTAATCATGTTTAGTGACCATAGAAAGTGATTAACCTTAAAATTCATATTTTGAGAATTGTGACAAAAGATTTTAATAAACTTTATTTTTAAGAAAATGTTTTATTAAAATAGAAAATGAAAATTTGAATATGGCATATTCCAAATGCCATAGGAATATCCTTTGAAGGTAAAATCTATCTCAAATAACATTTCCTCACTAAAAGACAAAAAGTAGCGTAGTCTAGTTGGGGCGGTTCCCCAAATAACTATGCGGTTCGATATTGATATTGAACCGCACCTTAATTAGGAACCGCACCCAGTTAGCCGTTGGTTTTTGTCTCCTATAAATAGTGGATCAAATTTTCATATTCCAAGAACCTTTTTGGACAAAATCTTTATGCCTCTTATCTTCTTTGTATGTTCTTCAATCATTAGTAAATGATCACTTAATTTGTTAAGTATCTTTACTTATGATTATCCTCTTGATCTCCTTCTTTACTTGTCCAAAGAGAAGACCACTCACACACTTGTGATGTGATTAAAGATGAAACCTTGATGAAGATCATCCTTCTTTAGATCTTGTCATGTTCATCATTTTATATTTGAGTATTGTGTAGATCCAATGTATTTGTGTATACTTGGATTTGTGTTGTGTTAATCTAATGTATTTGTGGATACTTGGATTAGTCTTGTGTAAATCCATTGTATATGTGTATACTTGGATTTGTCTTGTGTGGATACAAGTTACATGTGTATACTTAGATATGTCTCATTGAGTTGTAATAAGTCTTGTGTGTTAGTTCGCACTAAACTATAAAGTGATGTGTGTATGTGTCTTGTGAGTTCTCACTAAACTTCAAAGTGAAGAGTTGTGAAGATTGGTTCTAGCTTTGGATTAGAACTCGACATCTAGCCTTGTGTCGGAAAGGAAGATGGGCGACAAAGATTGGTTCTAGCTTTCGATTAGAACTCGACATCTAGCCTTGTGTCAAAAAATGGTGAAGTGGGCGACATATGTAGATTGGTCCTAGCTAAGATTAGGTCTCGACATTTAGCTTAGTGTCAGAAAATAATGTAAGCGATGTTGTAAGGTTTTCTCTGCCAAGAAGGGAGCTTGTGGATGTAGTGGAAATCTCGAGTAAGGTGTACTCGAGGAGTGGAGTAGGAACAAGGATAGAGCTTCGGTTCTAAACCACTATAAATCTTGGTGTCGTACCTTAGTTTGTTTCTTTCCTTACTCTTTACCTATGTTTTCATTCTTACATTGCATTTTATTGTCACTAGATATTGTTAGTGCATTAGAATTGAACCTAACAACTATGAAACTAGTTTTCAAGTAAAAGGTATTTTTGGGACAAACCTAATTGAAAGTATTTTAATTAGGACCTTAATCAAGAGAAACTATTCACCCCCTTTCTAGTTTCTACAATTGGTATCAGAGCGATGGTCACTCAAGATTTTTGAATTATATTGTTCTTTAAAACTTGGATCGATCCATTGTCTCCTCAAATTAGAAGGGTTCGTTGTACTAAAGTTTTTCTTTTGTCAAAACTATTTTTTTTCAATAAAAATAGACCTTTTAATTGGTAATATTGCATCATATCTTTTTTAGTAACTTATATACATTTTAGATTTATTCTTGAAATGTATCTACTAGTTTGTATCTTTTTTGTGTAGGTACTCATGAACACTAATCATTAACTTGATTGTGGATTGAGCTGCTTGCACTTGTAGAAGACTCGTCTCTTTTTTATCTCCAACGTCTAAGGATGATGATATCAAGATTGGAGTAAGTGATACTAGTCCTTGAAGACTTAGTATTCACTTTGGTTAAGTTTGGGTGTAGCATTGGTCCTTGAAAGACTTGCAATGCACTTTGCGGCTAAGGTACGTTTCCGTCCTTCCACACGTCATATTCATCATTCTTTTGATCACTACTTGACTATGTGCTTGTTCTTGGCATCCTTGACTTGACATTTGTTTGTGGTATGTGATTCTAGTATTTCACCCTCTAAAACCTTCACGGTCTTAGATACTTGACTCACTTGGTGTTGGTGTGTGAGTTAGTAGTAGCTTAAAGTATCAAGCATGATTTTTATGGTTTGGAACTTGCACGGTTATTAAGCCCTATATCATGTGTAATATGTGCAATTGAGCTCATCTCTAAGAACATTGATTAATCCTTTGAGATACCAAACTACTTCATAAGTTGTAGTTAGGATATTACACATTTTGAATTGAAATATTACAAGGATATTGTCATTGTAATCCTAAGCAATGACATTTGTCCGATCACGTGGGAGAGAAAGTGAATATATACTTTGCTCATATTTTGAAATAGTTTAAGACAATTACTTGAAAGTGATCTTATTCTATTTAACAAAATTCCTTGGTATGGTTCATTACCAAAGCCGTTTAGTCTTACGTCGGAAAGGCACCTCTTAAACCACTATAGATGACACAAGCTCTTCGTTTCTACTACTTGATGATTGTCACTCATATCTTGAGCATTGAACTTAGCCTTGATTCACTCCTCTTATGAGTATTCGTTCCTTCATTTAACTCGTAATCGTTCCTTCTTTTTGGTCTTTTTTGGTTTTGAATTAACTCGTAATCCTTCATTAAGGCATTATAACCTAGTATTGAAGTGATCTAATGATTTCCAAGAGGCTTGATATATATTATAAGTATTTTAGAATAATTTGGTTTTGAAAAATTCTTTCATTTTCTTGGTTTAAACATGTCCTCTGTCGGCGGTTCAATATTTGTCACGGCTTAAAGCGCGACTCAATATCTTTATCGAAACTCAGGCTATTAAGGACTAAAATACTTGGGTTTTATTAAAAAATATTTTTTTCGAAAAACCCCCACCCTCTCTTATCCATAGGCGACGGGTTTCTTCCAAAACCACCATTATTGATCTTTCAAAAGCTTCAGTCACTCAAAATTAGTTGGTCTCAAGACTAGGGTTTCACTCATCCTTCTTCTAACATCAATTAATTGTAAGTATCTTCATTCAATTTCAATCAATTTGTTCTAGGGTTCTTATTTCATAATTGAGGATTTTTAAAATTAAAATCGAATTGGAACATAATTAGGAATGTGGGTTGACATAGTTGTAATGCTATGATTCCTTAGGTTTGAATTCCTTGTGATTTCACTAAAACCCACTTATAGAACAAATCTGAATTTTGACTAGTTTATTTTGGTTAAATAATGGAATTGATATGAACCCTTGAACACATTGGTAATTGCATCGTTAATGCTTACCTAAAAACAAATTTTGAAAAACCAATGTTCAAAGTTCTTGTTTGATTTTACATGATTCATATGTATTAGTCAAAGATGAAATTAGGACATTGTGAACATGAGAATATTAAGAATTAATCCTTTGGTTGGTCAAGCAATTGATTAAACACATTCTCATGATTTTTAAAACATAAGAGTGATTGTAGATATATTTTTATGTTGTATAGGTACTTAATCATGCCTTCAGAATACCAACAAGATCACCAATATATATGCATAATCTTGCCGAGTCTTGTGAATCCGTATCTCTTGGTAATACTTATCATTTACTTCAAAAACGTTGCTTTCACGAGGGTAGAGTTGTCTATAGGGATATTGCGGGATATGACTATACTAGATATATGTTTGGTCAAATTAAGTTTGAGTGCTTGCTAGACATCGAAGAACTTATTTATCCCAAATTCCTTCTAGAGTTCTTTAGCACAAATTCCCTTCTATATAATAAAGATGGAATGTATGTTAGGTTCTCTATTAATGGTCAACTCATCACTTACTCTCTCGAGGATTTCAGTACAACACTTAAAGTGCCATATGAAGGTCAATGTCGGTTCACGGATTCATGGAAAATTGATTCCTTGGAATTGTGTATTGACAATCCTCCATATGACACCGAAATGCCGGATTTAGAATTCATCCTTGATACCATTACCAAAGGACGCGATCAAGCCGTTGTACGTAGTATCCATATACTAGGAAGCATTCTTTGAAACGCCCTGAGATACTCATAAGCGACCTTAATGCATGCATGGTCTCTTGGGCCGACATCAATAGGGAGAATGTGTTTTGTCATGGTGGCAACCGGGATGATGTTCCGGCGTGTATGGCTCACATGTTATGTTGCATATTCACGCCACTGAGTACAATATTGCATACTTTATCGCTCGACGGATCAATTATGTCATCTCGAAATCAAAAGCCAACCTTCCCAATGCCATGCTACTCACTCGCCTTATGAAAAGGGTTAATCGTGACTATCCCGAGCTTGGTCTTTCTAACTATGCTTCGTTTGAACATGTGATGTATCCAATTTAAAGGATACGTCCACGAAAGCATAGAAGTGACTGAGGAAGGAATAGAGGTGATCCACAAGAACCCGATAATGAGGAAAATCCTCCATCATCAAGTGATGGTGATAATGACGGAACCAGTGCTCATTTCGGTTCTACGAGTGACTCCACCCCATCTATGAACATTTTCATGGATGGGTTAGACCAAATTAATCGTCCTCCTAGCTCTTCAACAAGTCAACTTCCTCAAAACATTGGTCTTGAGGATGTCTATAGGTCTAGCCTTCAAACTCGAGAGGAGTTGTACGAGCATCATACGGAGTCAAGGGGTGCCTTCAAGGCTATCTGGAGTATGTTCAAGAAGCTTGGGAAGAAAAATAAGTGATGGATGCATGAAGATTTTGGCTAAGTCTTCATTTGGTTATCTTTGGTGTAATGTTGGATAATTTCCTTTCATTAGACTTGTTTCTTCATTTCTTGCACTTAGACTTTGTTTGTAGTACTAATACTTTGTGTTTGGATTGATTACTATTTTAATCCTAATGTGTTCATGTGATCGTACTTTCGATTTGCATGACTTTGTGCTATTATGTGTTATTTAGCTATCTAGATTTTGCTTGGTAATCTATTTTGGCTTGTTAAAACATTATCTAAAATCTGGGCTTGTGAAAATTGTTGTAAGTCCTATTTTTGAAGGGTTCTGCCCGCGGTTCCTTATTGATATCGAACCGCGCATATATATTGAGAACCACAGGTTGTAACTTCGAAGGAATATTTTCTTTACACCGTTTTCCCTAAACTATTCAACCCCCTTCTAGTTTCTACATAATTATTTGAATATAATAGATAGTATTTAAAAAAATATGTGACTATTAAATATCATAAATCCTTCGCGCAATACACTATCGCTTTGCACAAGATCTTATAAGTATCTAAGAGCGTTAGGTGTCGTAATGCCCCAACGATGTTGGTCAGCCGTTGTTGGGCGTTACGATACCGGAGTCGGACGAAAGCCAGCGGCGGTGGGGGTTGTTTTTTTTTAATTTCATCCCCGTGGTCATTCATAGTTTCAGTTTTGCCAACCCAGTTCAAATATTTACAAAATACCCCTTGTCTAAAGGTAACTTTTTAAAAAAATATATAAAATAACCGCCTCTAGCGGATACTTAAAAAAATTCATTTTTACCCACATACTAATATAAACCAAATCATAAACTTTTTTCTATCAAACTTATCCTTTTAATTAGCAAAAAATAAATCCCGACTTCCCTTAAGATGGTTTCGTTAATATGATGAACGAGGCTGGTGTCGGAAACCCTTCGACTCAAAATCCACCCTTTCTCGGCTTTACTTCGATGGAAGCATTTCAACCAAAGTTGTCAGGATCCCGGTCCTGATATTAGGATCTTACGATTTTTATGATACTGCAAAATAAAAACAATCAAGATCATACATAGGATCTTTGCAAGCTTGAGATCTTACAGGATCCGGATCCTGACCATAAGATCTTTGATCTGTTATGATCCGATCTTAAATTTCTTGGACCACAAACTAAAAAATTACAAATTTATTGGTCGAGTCATGTAGAATTAAAAAAACAACATTCTAATCTCTTAAACATTTCATAATTATAATTTAGGACAATATTTTTATGAAACACTTATATATTTTTATGTTAATGATATATAAAAATTTGTAGATTTGCATAATATTACAAAAACTAATAAGAAAGTAACATTATAGTGATATCTTAAGATCTCGATCCGATCTTACAATTCTGATCTTGCAATGACGAAAATGATCCATAATAGGATCTCGATCTTAAGAACCTTGATTTCTACAACAACAACAAGAACAACAACAAGCTTTCCTTCGGTGGCAACAATCATAAGCCATGAGCACATTCCAAGATCCACCGTCATTCACATATCAAATCGATGAACACACCCAACAAATTGATTCGCCGAGAAAAAAGGTACTCGAAAAAAGAAAATGACAAAAAAGGAAAAAATGGTGTCGATGATGAGCCAATTGCATCGGGCCGTTGGCTACCGATCGAAGAAGAATTGCTAGCATCGTCTTACATCGCCGTTTTGGAAGATAACAATGTCGGACGAAGTCAAAAAGGTGATACGTTTTGGATTCGAGTACGAGTTCAACTCAAAGAATATCCAACAATGTACAGAGGATATGGTAACTAACAAATGACATACTTTGAATCCAATTGCCAAAATTTTAACACCGCTTTCAAAGGGGCAAAACGTATGGGGAAAAGTGGCGAGAACGATGTGTATGTGATGAAAGGGGCTCACTCAGTTTACCATGAAGAGCATTGTGGGATCTCGTTTACTCAAGAAGACGCTTAAGTGGTTTTGCGATTTCATAGCAAATGAGGCACACCAGAGCCTATTTCCTAGGGCTACCCAAGAGACTCTATTCGGCCATGATGCAAGACCACGCTCGGTCGGCAGTCCGACGCCACGACGAGCACCGGTGGAAGTAATCCCTCGTCCCAATTCGGGGAGTTACTGGAGCTAGAACTTCATCTCAAACGGGAAGCCGCCGAAAGAGTTTTCGAGGCCTAAACCGAAAAAGACCGCACGCTCGTGTGTTTAGAGGAGTTCGGTTTTTAACTACATCCACTCGGGATTTAGACGACGACGATACCTATTGGATTAAGAAGAAAAACAACTTATCAAGCTAAAATGAGTCGAGATTTGGGTGAAGATAACGGGACCGGGCCGTTTTAATTTTTTTCATAATTTTTTTTAATCCGGTATGGTTTTTTTTTTATTATCGTAATGTTTTTTTTTAATTCGTAATGTAATTTGTATTTTTAGTTTATTAATGAAATGGGTAATTTGTTTAAAGATTGAAAGAATTGTTGAGGGGTTTTATAAAGAAAAAAAAGTTGTGTTGATTGATGTTATTAACTTATGGGAAGTAATTTGCACATTTCATAAAATGATTAACACACTCAAAATGTGTGTATATTAACATGTGTACCTTTTTATTAAGTAGTGTAAGAACTTTTAACACAAACATTAAAAGTAAAAATGTCAACACACATTCTGAGTGTCATGCTGAGACTGTATTTTTTTGACTAACAATGTTATTCGAGTGTTATTACACGTAGTTACCTAACATAGTAATTGAATTAAGGGCAAGGTTATAAAGACCCCCTAAACCCCCCATCTATACCCTCCTGATTTTTTATTTTTTTATATTTTTTTATTTTATAATTTTAGTTTGTTATAAAATTGTGAAACAGAAAATACGGAAAAAAAAATAAAGTTTAGTAAGTTAAAACTGTTAAAATGACAAAAATATATAACAAAAACTGGTAAAAAATCTGTGTCTTGAAAATGAGAAAGAGACAAAAAGTAAACAAACAATTTACTTTTTATCCTTTTTTATGGGCCAGGAGGGTATATAAATTAGCACCTTGAATTAATTAGTTGGGTGCTACTATATGTACCCCTCCGGCCCATTAAAAAAGGACAAAAAGTACACTGTTTGTGTACTTTTTGTCCCCCTGTCATTTTCTGGACAGTGTTTTTATCAGTTTTTATTCCGTATTTTTGTCAGTTTAACAGTTTTAACCTGTTAAACTTTATTTTTTTCATCCCGTATTTTCTGTTTCACAGTCTTATAATAAAACCAAAATTATAAAAAAAATAAAAAAATTCAAAATTTAGGAGGATTATGTATAGGGTTTTAGGGGTCTATATAAATTAGTCATCGTTTGTGTTTCTAGGTCAGGTCAATAATTTTTCTTGACATATATCATCAAACATCACAATAGGAGAGAGGTCCAAGAGAGGTTAAAATATCTCTCTATCTCTCACTCTCTCTCCATCTTTCTCTCTCCCACTTACTCACTAAAATCAACATTACAAAAGTACTGTTTAGGTGCTTTGTAATTATTAGTCTGAAAATCAACCTCCTTGATTGCAGAGTAGATTGCAGAGTAGCAGGAGCAGCAGTAACTACTACAAAGCAAATTGATTGTTCTACTTCTGCCTCACCACTTTATATACCAATTAACCTTCACACTTTGAAAATCCACTTTCATGATCAGTTTCAGTAACTTCACCTTTAGATTTCTTTCCTCTCATCATCATCATCATAATCTCAGCGCCAGAAGTAAACACTGACCTTTTTTCTTTCATGAGTAAGTGATTTCTTTTCTCTTCATGGAATAATAATACTTCTAGAGAGAGAAAATCTAGAGAGAGTGAGTAAAAGCATGTAATGGTTTCTTGCTTTTTCTTGATCAACTTTTTTTTGTCAATTTTTCTAGTGTTGTATACTTTCTTTTTGCTGAAAAAAATCAACCAACGAATGCAAAAGATGAAAAGAGTAAAGAAACCATCTTTATTCGAAAGCTTTTCCAAAATCTCATTTTTACATGAATTTTAACCATCCTTTTCTTTGTTTTTTTCAACTTAAACCTAAAAAATGCAAGCTTTTCTCAATGGGTATTTCCCAAATTAACTTTATTTATATGGGTTTTGCAAATTAAGAGTCTTTATTAAATATGGATTTTATTTTCTTTCAAACTTTGAAGTTGTTTTTTTCTTTATATTTTGCTTCCCGTACAGGAACAACAAGAAGACATTAATTCAATACAAGAATATTCACAAAACAAACCATGGATTCATATGAAGCAACAAGAGTGGTGTTCACAAGGATCCAGAACCTAGATCCTGAGTATGCTTCGAAAATAATGGGTCTTTTATTAATCCAAGATCATGGTGAAAAAGAAATGATACGTTTAGCTTTTGGCCCAGAGTCATTGGTTCACTCAGTGATTCACAAAGCACGTAAAGAACTCGGTATCCCTTCAGCCAACTCGCCGTCGTCAACGCCGTCATCTCCGTCGTCACCGTCACCTTTTTCCCGCCAAAACTCTTCCAACTCAACTACTTCACGTCTGATAAACAACGGTGCTACTAACATACCATCACCGTTAAGTATACCAAGCCTGTCATCTTCATGGAGTGAAGATACCCATCATTTGAACTCCGCGGCGCCGCCTTTTTACGGCAGCGCCGCCGAGCCTGATTTGCTTGACGAGTTGCATATTCAGGACCAGCTTTCATTTCTTAATGATGGGTCGCCGCCTTTTTATCCTGATTTGGTGTCGCCCAACGGGAGTGGTGAGGTTTTTTCACCATGGGGTGGCGCCGCCGCCGGTGGGCCTTATAGAAGGAGTGCTTCTGTGAATGATGTGTTATTGGGTGGTGGTGATGATGGGTGGAAGCCATGTTTGTATTTTGCCAAAGGGTATTGTAAGAATGGTGCAAGCTGTAGGTTTACTCATGGTAATGGTGGTGAAGCTGATATGGCGGCTAATGTTATGGAACAATGTCAAGAGCTGCTTAGATCTAAATCAGCACATCAACAAAGGTTGCTGTTGGCGGCTGCGGCTGCTGCTGCTGCTGGTTCGCCTGCGAATTTTCCCTTTCCGAATAGCCCGAAATCCATGGATTTCCTACTTCGACAACAATCCGAAAGCCCCCGGTAAGGAAAAATACTAAACAAAATTATGTCACATGTATGCTGACAAATGACAATCTTGTTTAGTACCGAGTTTTATTTATGTTTTTTTTTTAATGTAGAATGGCTGCGGCTGCTGCAGCGGCTTTGATGATGGGTGAGGATATGAACAAATTCGGGCGTTCGAGAAATGATTTCCCAATGGGGATGTTGAACCCGGGTTCGAGACAAATTTACTTAACTTTTCCGGCTGATAGTACATTTCGGGAAGAAGATGTTTCTAACTACTTCAGGTGGCGATATCAAGATTTTGATGGTTAAGTTTCATACTAAGGAATAAGTGGAATGTTTGTTTAATAAACATTGTTTTTGTGTTGTGTTTTGTAGCATGTATGGACCTGTTCAAGATGTTCGGATCCCATACCAACAAAAGCGGATGTTTGGATTTGTGACTTTTGTTTACGCCGAAACTGTGAAGCTTATACTTGCGAAAGGGAACCCACATTTTGTGTGCGACGCTCGTGTGCTTGTGAAACCGTACAAAGAGAAGGGTAAAGTTCCTGATAAGTATAGAAAGCACAATCAGCAGCAAATGGAGCGTGGTGACTTCTCTTGTGGTAGCCCCACGGGGTTTGACTCTCGTGATCCTTTCGATCTCGGTATGTTCTTATGAAACACACAACCCATTAGATCTTTATTTACAAGTCTGTTATGTTAATTGTTTGTGAATATTAGGGGCGAGGATGTTGTTCAACAGTCAGGATTTACTGTGGAGGAAGAAGTTGGAGGAGCAAGCAGATTTACAACACGCTGTTGAGCTTCAGAACCGTAGGCTCATGGATCTACAACTTCTTGACGTGAAAAGGAGTCATCACCACCGTGCCCTCTCAACCGGTGCAGCCATTCCCTCACCAACTTGTTACTCTCCAAGTTATCTGAACCGCTCGGTTTTTGCTTCCAATAACAGCAGCAGCTCTAGTCCTGATTCAGGTAACTACAACTTTTTAACCGTTGATAAAAAAGAAACTAGTTTGCTCATAATGGTTTAACGAATTGATGTGTGTTTGTTTCTTGTTTGCAGAGGATGGTTTGATGTCGAAAATGGGCACTCCTGTAAACATCAATGTTGATGAGCCATTTGAGGCAATTTTAAGCCTCAAGAAAGATGAGGAATCATTGGATCTTAAAGATGAAAATATCAATGGAAAATCAAGCCCTCATAATGATGAAGAAAAAATTGATTTGCCAGAAAGGTATAAAATAAATGCAATCATACTATATCAAGAAACATCATGATTTTCCTTGAACTAGTTCAACTTTCTAAATTCGAGTATCATTGTAGTTTGGAGCACAATCTGCCTGATAATCTTTTTGCTTCACCGAAAGCGTCAGGAGGATACCGAACCGTTTTCTCAAATGATGATAATGCCCCAGTTTCTTCTGCCCTGTTTTCAAGCACCAATAGTAACTTGATCACCTCACCTTTGCTTCCTGCTGCTTCGACGTTAGACATGGCTTCATTGAAATCATGTTACTTTCAGTTTCCTAGGTACAGTTTAGGGTCGATTTTTTTGCTATATTTAAAGGAGAGTTAATCGACTCAGTTGTAGTTAACAACATTGGTTGTCTTTGTCCAGGTTTCCTTCGGATCATGGTGCCATCGGAATGTAGTCGTTAGTTGTGTATTTAACTTCCTTAGCTTAGGTAACCTCATTTTTTACTTCTAATTCTAAATTAGCGGCCTTTTTGGGGCTTTCTATATTTCGTTTAATGTTGTGCATTGTTGTTTATTTTACAGGAAGAAGATAAATATATACTACTATGTAACAACAAAGAATACTCGCGTGAGATCCTTAGTTAAATCGTCACCACCAATAACCGCTGCCTCAACCGCCATTTATCACCACCGAAGATACTACTTACTACCATACAAAAAATATATAGGTAAAAAAAAATGAAGTAAAGGGTGTTTTGCATCCACCACCAGTTACCATCTTGTACTCTTTTTCATCATTTAGTTGAACTAAAGATACCATTGTAACAAACTTGTCATAAGATAAAGAAAAAAGTCTAGAAAAAGAAGTCAAAAAGTATGTAGCAGTGAATCTAAGGGTGGAAATTTACAGTCTTACCTTTGGGTGTAGTGTGTTTGTGTTAGAAAAAGCAGGAGAGCATGTGATGTGTGTTGTACAGGTTGCTGAAAGAAGTGATGAAGAAAAGGACAAATTTGTAAAATCACATGTGGGGTTGGCTAAATATAGTAGATTAATTTTTAGTGTCAAAAAAGTAGAAAAAGAAATGGTTTTGTTTATACCATGACTAGTTAATGTTATTAGTATTATTTTATGTATGTATGTATACAAATCACTCTCATGATCATGCTATAAATTAAGACATGATAATGAAGAAATGACAAACAGAACAAAGGGTTTTATTTATTGTTTTTGGTTCTGTTGATGAATATTAAATCTTGGTTTGGAGCATCTTTAATTGCTTGTACTTTTGGTTCTAATCTGTGCCCTTTTCCAAGTGGAATGGTCAAATCTAGGCTAATCTACAATTACAAGTAGTATTTTATGGTAGTTCAGAAAAAGTAGTATTTTTTGCTAAAAAAAAAGGTAGTATTTTATGGTTTTATAAGAGCATCTACAGTAATTCAAGTTATAAGTTTTCAATGACTCGAAACATTTATAGTAATGATTGTTAAAGCTATTTACATCTATTTATTACAAGAACTTTAAGTAAAATAAAAAGTTTTTCTTCAAAGACTTACCACTAGTCAAGTTTTTTTTTAAACTATTTTTTTCGTCTCAAATTTATGGTCCTTTACTCTCCTATATCATTAAGTTCTTTTTTAAACTATTTTTTTCGTCTCAAATTTATGGTCTTTTACTCTCCTATATCATTTTGAAATAGGAGATGATTCGCACACTCAAAATATTGATTGGGACGCTCAATGTACAAACAAATAAAGCACAATATGGATTCTGGTACAACTATATAATGTACATGATGGAGTATCCTAATCAAATTTATGAGTGTGCAAATCAATTCCCTTTTGAAATATTCTAAAATTAGTCATTTTCTAAAAATTGATGTAATTAATGTAACAAGTTTACCATATTTCATCTAATGGTACTAAAAATTACAAACTACATACGAAATTTTAATTAATAACAAAAGAGAGTTGGGAACCGTTGGCGCGAGAAAGTGGCGTCAAAACCGCAACATAGGATTTTGGGGCTTGACACCAGAAACCTTTTGGCACCATATTTACGGGAGAGTGGTCGACATAAGAAAAAGTGGTGTCAAATGGGTATAATGGGCCCACAAATACCCCCTTTATTACTAAAAAAGAAAAAAATTGATGAACAGTATTGGCGTTGGCTGGTCCGGTTGGCGCGAGTTCCTTTGGTGTGGGGAACGGTGCGTCAACGATGACCTAGTGCCAAAGAGCTACCAGCCATCCCATCAGCTCCCGCTCTCCTCTGTAAGGCTAAAAATGTTATTTTAAAAAAAAAGTAAGAAAACAAATATAGTGATAGTTATGTTTTTTAAAATAATATGTTCTTTGTCAAAGAATAAAATTAATTTGGGACAAAAATACTCAACAAGTTATTTTCGAATTTATTAAAAAAAAAAGTTATTTTCGAGTTTAATATTTTATTGGTAAATTACACATAGGTTTGTAACTTCAAAGACGTAGGAAAGTGCTACTCCCGGTACATGTTGAATCTTGGGGTTTTAAAAACTCTCATTCTACATATCTTTATTTTTTGTGTTAATTAAATGGATCGTCCTATGGTAAGGACTAAATGGCACGTTTCATTTTAAAATATCAAAAATTACACACGACCATCTTTATAAAAGTCGATTTGTAATACACCGGTTCTTGGATCAAATTTCATCTGAACAATCGTTTTCTCTTAGGACTAACCAAAGATACTTTAAGGAGATAATATACGAAGTATAACCTGAGAGACCATCCTTCCAACATAATTTTTTTCATCCTAAACTGATCCTAAGTTTTCTCATCAAATTATTATTGAGATATGCGATCGTTTAACCATTGGAAATGAGTGAGCCTATTAGGGCACACACTTAAACATGAAGAGTACGTTTTATTATATATTTAATATATACGTGGTATATTTATTAAACGTTTAATAATGTTTCACGATATGAAAAGAGAGGAAAAAATATTTTGTCTTTTAATTTGTTCCAGACAAATTATTTGACACAAATTTTTAAAAAGAAATAAATATTTTCTTTTGTTTTTTATTTCTTAATTTGTTCCACAAAAACTATATGATAAAATCTATTTGAAATTTTTTTATTGTGTTGTCATTATTTGAATTGGAGTAGAAAACAAGTTAAAAAAAAAATGGATTGAGGTGCTATATAAACACTCATTCTTTTCCTTGTATCTGATGTCAAAAAAAGAAAAAAAAACATTCATCAATATATTGAATTCGTATTTTCTCCTCTCTGCTGACAAGATAGAAAAGAAAACATGTTGGTTCATCTTTTATATACGTGTGCATGATTGTACATGCATAATTGTATAATTCATCTCGTCTATTATATTACTACCTTGCTTGCTAAAGATTCGAACGTAATACTTTTCGATATTCGAATCGATTTGAGGCAAGAACAAAAACACTTGTTGTTAGTCATCGTGAAGCAACCACTGGCATCGTAACATGCTTATTTGACGTGTTTTGTGAGCAACCATAGAGACGACAACTTAGTCGTTAATTTTCAAGATCAAGATCAAGACCCGTTTGTTTTTTGATTTAATCAATTAAACAAAAGGTTAGTATCTATTGTTTTATTTATGTGTTAATTATAAACATCAAACTAGATCAATTCCGCTGCATACTCGTAGTTAATGATTTAACTAGTTTCAAAATCCTAACAATGGTATCAGAGACAGGCTGTTTGGTGTTTATGGGTTACACATAGAATAAACCCGCTAGATCCGCTTAAATACTCGCTTTATTTTATTTTCTATGTCAATAACATGCATTCTTGCCATAAATTTTAATCTTGATCTAGAACTAATAAAATTGGGTAGACTTATTAAATTGGTTAATAAACAAAATTTTATTTTTATCTGTCAAAGACTTTAGCAATCACGTTTTATGATGCATGCTCGTCACCAAGTACCTAGCTCGAAAACTTGGTGAGGGTCTTTGATCTTCAAATTGGGGAAGGCTCACTTGAGATCTTGGATCTTATATGATTTACTGCTTTCATATAGAGTCTGTCTTCACCTGTACCCCTTTTTTCTGTTATTATATGCTTATATGTTTTCTATTACGAATTGCAAAAATATAATTACGCAAGATTCTAGTAATCATAAAAACGGATCTCTACTTATATTGAAACTAGCTTTAAAACTATGCCATATTAATTACACTTATTTTCCTTGCAAAATCGGCTATGTGTTATTTGTTAAAACTCGCTTTTTGAACAAAAATTAATATGGACATAAAAACTATGAAACTTGGTTTTATTATAAGTTAATTGTTTTGCGAAATCATATTGTCACTCGAGTTGGGCTTACATACCGCAATGATGGCTTATAAACCATCATCTCAATGACGTGATTTGCAAAATTGATTGCCTTGTAATACTTAAAAAACAACATGTTTTGTGATTTACTAATGATGGACTTGCTACTACACTACATGTTTTAGTCAAGCTATCTTGGGTTTGAAGGATATTTAATCTTTTCCCGTGTCACATAGATGTTTCGGCATCTATTTGATAAGTGTCCCAAGCACTTGTGCCTTTGGGCGCATGAAGAGTAGGACATAGGGTTTGATCATTCTTTAATGCTTTCCCGCGGTAAACACGCCTAAACAAAAGTTAACAAAAAGTTTTTCTTAACTTGTGCTAAAAAGATGATTGCATGTGTTTTTTACACGCTTTTGTCATTTGTTTTCAAAATTTATGTGATACCTATTTAATCTTTAAGTCTATACCATCCAGTGTAAAAGCACTTGTAGTTGGTTTTCGTCATTTGGTCAGACCTAGGGCGAATTTCATACCCGAGGCGATTTTTGTCATAGGTCTATGCTAATTATTGCATGCTTTACATTGGTACGACTTAAGTCGAGTTCCCAGTCAGATTCGGAACCCGAGGTATAAGATGACATGAAACATACTCATGATTTTATTACATGTAGAACAAGTTTGTTTGAAATTTTCATTGGTACTCGTTTGAGTTGTGAGAACATCCCATCCAAACACTCAAAAACAATAAACTTCATGAATCGTCTCATAAAACTAAGAGTTTCACTTGTAATGCAATTAATGCTCGACGGTTACCTCTTCCCTACTTATTATTATTTGGTCAGACCTCTAATATTAAGTGAGAGTGCAAGTAGGATCTTAGTCTTATTAGTAATTAATTGGGTAGTTAATTCTATTAAGAATTTAATTATCGAAAATATTAAATTGAACTTTCTATGTTCCGATTAATTGTGTTATTGCAACATAATTCGTAAACTAGAGTTTTTTTTCTATAGAAAACAAACATAGTCTATTTTCCTGGTAAGAAGAGCAGACTTACTCCTATATCTTCACATTAGTTGACAAGAATAAGATAGGACCATAATCGAATCGTTATTGATTGCTTTTAGACTCACTTTTAATATTTCATTATCCTAATCTAGTTCTGAAATCTTTGAAAGATAACGTATTTTGTGTATCTATAGTGCTTTTGTCTATAGCCACAAAAATTAATGACATCTTGCAGTTGTTACGATGTATGAGTTTAAACCGCAAAGAGCAAAGAATTTACTAGCACTCCACTAGGCATCTTTCTTGGTCTCTTGTTATTCCTTAAGTGCTAAATATCCTTGTGGCTATGCAGACGATAAGGAGGAATTGCATGCTAAATAGTCAAGTTGGGCTAGTCCCTCATCTACACAAGTAGAATTTCATATACTTTGCTCAATACCTAAGTAAATGTATACTTGTAGGCATTTTTCAGATATAAGGAAGTCAATAAATTGCTATATGCTTTCTACTGGTGATGTAACATTTATTATGTTGATAAATCTAGTGGGAGCGTTGCAGTTTATTACTGAAATAATATCCATGTCATATTGTCAGTTTCAGTTGGGACTACAAGATTAATTTTCTTGTTAGTCACTCGTATTATTTCGAACTTGCTTTGAAATAATTTATTACCTTCCAAATATAAACGACCACTGCTTAAAGGAAAATTGCATTTTATTTATATGATAACACGTTGCCTTCTCGTGTCGCCTTCTTAAACGTTATCTATAGAATACTAATTCACAATTCCTTATTAAAAGTTATGGTTCTAAATCTACTTATAATATACATGACATAATCATATTGTTTACACAGTCAAACACATGTTATGTTGTTTGTCTTCATAATATGATGTTGTGCCTTACACAAGTGGGAGAAATCTTAAAGTGTGTGCAAGAAAATTCATATAATTAGTTTCACTTGCCCAAAAGGTAAGAAAGCTAATAATTCTACTAGGACTTGAAGACACAAGATGTTTGTTGCCCTACTACATTCTAATGTCATGATATAGTGAAAGCTACTTCAATATTTTTACTAAATGTTTAATAGATATAATTATGGTTAATATATAATAATCATAATTTTGAAGTATAAAATTAACTTGAAATTACTATTGAACTCAAGAGTTTGTGTTCATGATTACTTTAGTTAGTATAATTATGTTTTCTTGATAACACATAATTATAGTCCTTGAATTATTCACTGACTTATAACATAAAGTATGTAGTAAAGTAGTTATGTCTTCTTATTAACACATAAACAAAAGATCTTTGAAGTATTCAAAGACTTGTAATGTATATTTGATATGGTCTGTTTTCTTGTAAATACATGAACATATCATTCTTGAACTACTTTATTTTCTTGTACACACATGGTTCATGTATTACTCAAGAAATATACATCATAGCATGTACTTGGTTTTAAAATACGGATATTGTAATTTAGCACATGACCCAATTGACAATTATTTAATCCAAAGAGAATTAAGTTATCTATAAAATTCGGATGTAATCTCACAATTCCAATACTCATAGAATACCGAATTATTATGGTATGTCAAATGAGTTGAAACAAACGATATTCATATTCTTTGATTCATGATGGCTTTAATTACTCTACCTCCAAGATCTATCAAGGTTAGAAAATTGCGTGTGTCATTGATACACTCAGTATAGTTCCAACCTAGAAGGTATTCAAGACATTCCACAACTGAAAACCTAAACCATTAGGGATTTTTGGTCGTTCCACTTCAACCAATCGAATCCTAAAACCTTTGGGTTTTTTGATTTTTCTACACTTCCTAGCTTGACGATTTTAGTTTTGGTGTTCCTCCTAGCTTGAAGTAATACAAACCTTTCTTAAGGTTATTGGTTAAAAGGTGATGCAAAAGTTAGGGTTTATACTACAAACCCTAATTAGGGTTCTTGGGAGGAATCCTAATATGTCTTGATTAAAGTTCTTTAATTTGTTAATATCTTATGAAGCATACTATTAACAAACTTGAGATAAGAATTTTAAAATGTGTTTTGTAGTTACTCTATTAAGAACAATTTATTGTTGCTTAAATACTTAGTATTTAGAGAATTATCTCTGCTTATAAAAGTAAGTGGGAGTTATAACAAATCTTGAAGATATTCAAGAGCAAAATACATAACCTTCAAATCTACTTGTTGATGTCATACTTCGGTTAAACATGAAAATGTCAAACCGAAGTAGATGTTACTCTCATTCATAATCCGCAAGGATACCCCATCACTTGATTGATATCTTAATATCAATGCTGAGGAATATAAGTTAGGAGATCTTTGAAATCTACTAACTACTAAGATAAATTATCATATCTTGAATCTGATAAATGTTTTAGAACTATGAATGATAAGATGCAGTCCTTAAAGGGAAATCAATCTTTTAAATTTGACTGATGTTTCTTCTAATTATAAACCTATGAGGTTGGAAGGAGTTTCTTTTGAAGAAAGACTCACAAGGACAAAATGGTATACATAATTAATAATAGGAAGCTTTTAATTATACTCAAGCAATTGACTATGATTAAATCATTCTTCCTTACACGTATTGATTAAATAAAGATAATTAATTGTCATACATGTTTCCATGTATATGGAATATGACAAGTTAAGCTTTATAGAATTTTCCTTTATGATTCCTTTTAGTGAGGATGGTGTGTAATCAAAGGTTTATGAGTCTATAAAATCTTTATAGAGTATACAAGATAAATAATTCAAGTATGGATTAATTCATGCATTTAGGAGCTGAATCTAGAATTTAATTACAATATGATTTTGATTAAACTTAGAAGAGCTTTGAGTATACTTGACATTAAGTGGGAGCACTATGTTTTCCTTTAAAGTTCATATGCTGTATAACATATTGAAGATATCATTCTATCTAAGCTAGATGTTAATACTTAAGATTGGAATAAAACTTCACTTGAGAATTTAAGGAATAAAATAAATGGCTTTGGAATAAATGTTTATTGGAATAAACATATGTGGTAATTAAGTCCAACACAATGTAATACATCATTGAAGCAAGTCTTGAATGATATATTTCACTTGATATAATTTATTACATGAATGGAAACCTTATGTTTTAACTAAGGATTCATTATGTATATATTATATTGTGCATATGACTTGTTGTACCTTTTGCACAAGAACAAAATGAGATGACAACAACAATATCTAATTGAGAGTATTCAAATTATTGTTAATGCAAATTTTTACGAATTATAAATCATAGTGTATGTGTACACTGATGCTAGAGGATAATCAATTATAGTAAAGTATGATTTTATCATTTACGATAAATCTTCTAACTAGATATGCTCAATTAAGAGCATTATTGCATTACACAATAAAGAATAAGAATACTTTACATTTTAAGAAACTGTAAAGATGACTGTCAGTATAGCGTTGGTTTTAAATACCTTATACAAGGTATGACGATATCCTCATACTATGACACTTGCAATAGTATGAGCATGTAGGATGAGACACTCATCTTGATTTTCAAATCTGTCACAATTTGTGAAGTTTGAAACAAGTATTCGGAAGGTTTACTCAGATGACTATTTAGCTTTCTTGTAAAGAAAAGTTGAGAATGTTGGAAACATTTGATTTTAACTTGCTAAATTAGTTTCATGCAATCTATTTTAGTGTTTGATTAATTGGGATGGTAAGACAGTTATTACTTTCTGATGAATAAAGATACTTGATAGTTGCTTTCATTCATATCATTGTTGTTGTCCTATATTTGTATGTTTAATCCTTGAATATTTGATTATTATAAAATATGTCCATTGTCGGTTAGCAATATAGAAATATTGTCTACATTAAGACAAATGTGAGTGTTGGTTATATTCTTTGAATATATGGACGATTCCCACCAAACTCATGTGTTATTCATAAGGATGCGTATTGGACACCCCGAACTTTCGAATCGTTACCTTTGGATCCTTGTCACGAGTAAGATTTCAAAAATGGTGATTAAGTCGTCCTTAGACTTAAAGATGCAAACAAGTTTGTGCATTTGTGAATATCACTTCTTGATTATAAGTTAAACGCTATCTCGCAAGATGTAGTTATAAAGGCTATAATTGGAAGTGTTGTGAAGCAGCGATCCACAGACACTTGCAGTCAATATAGATTTTTTTCCTCCACTTGATATAGTGTAGTTTAGTACCACTTGGCCCTCTCCAGAATTAATCAGATAATTGTGTGGCCGCACCCAAAGAGTAAATCAAGATGATACTTGTTTACATTTGGTATATCTGAATTAACTTATATAACGAGAAACTAAAAGTTAAACTATACGGAATGAGTTAGAATCCATATCCATGGTTTAACGGTACTAGTAATAAAGGGATGATTATTAGCAAGTCACATAATCGTATACCATTTATACTTTTGAGATATTCTTATTAAAACTTCACCTCAATCATTTCTGGTTATAATAAAGTGTTGCTAGATACTTTATTATGGACGTACTATATCTTAAACGCCCACAAGTGGGAGCTGTTGGGATATGCGATCGTTTAGCCATCGGAAATGAGTGAGCCTATCGGGGGCACACACTTAAACACGAAGAGTACGTTTTATTATATGTTTAATATATACGTGTTATATATTTATTAAACGTTTAATAATCTTTCACGAAATGTAAAGAGAGAGAAAAATATTTTGTCTTTTGATTTGTTCCAGACAAATTATTTGACACAATTTTTAAAAAAGAAATAAATATTTTGTTTTGTTTTTGTTCTTGACTTGTTCCAGAAAAATTATATGATAAAATCTTTTTGAAAAAAAATATATTGTGTTGTCATTTTTTGAATTGGAGTAGAAAACAAGAGGTGCTATATAAACACCCATTCTTTTCCTTGTATCCGATGTCAAAAAAAGAAAAGAAAACATTCATCACAATATATTGAATTCGTATTTTCTCCTCTCTGCCGATAAGATAGAAAAGAAAACATGTTGGTTCATCTTTTATATGTGTGTGCATGATTGTACATGCATAGTTGTATAATTCATCTCATCTATTATATTACTACCTTACTTGCTAAAGATTCGAACGTAATACTTTTCGGTATTCGAATCGATTTGAGGCAAGAACAAAAACACTTGTTGCTAGTCCTCGTGAAGCAACCAATAGCATCGAAACATGCTTGATTGACGTGTTGTGTGAGAAACCATAGAGACGACAACTTAGTCGTTAATTTTCAAGATCAAGATCAAGACCCGTTTATTTAATTTAATCAATTAAAAAAAGGTTAGTATTTATTGTTTTATTTATGTGTTAATTATAAACATCAAACTAGATCCATTCCGATGCGTACTCGTAGTTGATTGTTTAACTAGTTTCAAAATCCTAACAACTAATACAACAAAACAATTCCACGTGCGAATTCCAAACTACAAACCGGATAATTAATCTGCAAAATTTTAAACTACAAAAAAAATGTCATTTCTATAGACCTATAAAAATTCTCAACCTTCACACTAAAAACCGCAAACTAAGACAAACTAAAAACCGATAATTCTTAACACATAAACGTGCAAATTTCAACTTGTAAACCAAAATGGCAAACTAAAACTGCGAGTTAAATTTCTTAATCTATTTCAAACTTGCACTACGAACTTATTTCCTAAGACATTAAAACCATATTCCTAACCTAAAATCTTGAACAATAACAATATTTCCAACTCAAAGGATCAGTACTCACAAAACCTTATTCATAAAATATTAAACCTTAATCCTAAAACCTTAAACAGATGACACCAATTCATTCATTTAAACCTTAAGTAGCGACACCCGTTTGTTCATTGAAAACTTAAACACACTACATCTGTTCATTCATTAAACCAAGATTATATATGGTAACAACATTTGATACTTAAGATTAGGGCTAGGCTTCGGGCCGAAACCGACCCTACCCCAACCGTCCTGAAATTATCCGAAACCAAAAACGACCATAAACCTGGACCGAGACCGAGACCGAAAAGACTCGGTTCAATTCGGTATATACTCGGGTTACACTCGGGTTCAACCCAAAACCGAATTTAACCCAGGGATCTTTCAATCAAAATCCATTTATAACTTAAAAAAACTCTATCACTTCCAGAAGCGAGAGATGCTCATGTGACTCAAAACACCATCACCACCAACTAGAATCGATCTTAAATGAAAACATATATCTTCATCTCAGATTCTTTGTTTACATCATAGATCTGTATTTGATCATATCAAATTGATATTCAGATTAACGAAAATCAATGATGTATATTCATCGTAAATGAAAGGGTTTGTGGTTTGAATAAAGATTTTGTTGATTGTGTTTGATCTGGAGACTGGAAAAGAGATGGGGGCAATGAGAAAAGGTGTTGGTGGCTAATGGCTAGGGTTTGACTAATATATGAAAAACGTTCGGGCCATATCGGGCTTAGCACGGTTTTTGTACCGACCAGGCCCGAAACCGAAATTGATCCATTTTGCAAACTGATTATCGAACCGAATAGCTCGGTTTCAAATTTGGTTAAGTCGGCTATGTTGGTTCGGTCAGGCCCATTCGGGTTTGGTCGGGCTTGCTCTCCCCTACTTTAGATTGTATAAATAACAACAAAATTTTACAAAAACATATGTATATTATAACTAAGACTACTCTATAACTAAACAACAATTAGAATATGTGAACGTTACTTACCACCCATCTTGATTAGGGAAATCAAAGGTTCTTGGACGTAAGGGTTCTTAGAATTTGCGGGTAGATGATCACATTAGATTGTGTGATCGAAGTGTGCGTGATCGCATTAGATTCACTTATATCTTTTGTACTTCATTGTTTTTTGGCGTAATATATTTTATTGGGGTCTAGTCCCCTTTACCAAAAAAAAGTGTGCGTGATCAGTTAATATACCATCCATATTTTTAACATGTTGCATGTTGTCCCTGGGGTTATACTTCTTATACAAACTGCCGAAAGTACCTTTGCTTAGTCCTCAAAGAAAATTGATATTTAAATGGAAATTCTGTCAAAGGACCGGTCTCTTACAGATCGACTTCCATAGAGACGACTAGTATAGTTTCCGACGTTCTAGGACGAAACATGCAATTTGGACTTACCAAGGGGACAAACTATGTAATTAACTCTTATATATTCATACCAAGAACTCATGCCATAGTATATTTCTATTTCATTCGACAAATAAAATTTTAAGGATTTTACTATTTAACCTGTTTTTAATAATTTAAATATTTCATAAACCGTTAATCACTAAGTGAAGAAAAATATATCATTGCGACAAGCATTTAATTATCTTTTCAACAAATATGCACTATGATATATATACTTTCGGATAACTTTTCTTTTCTTGTTTTTTATATTTGTTTCTCGTTGTTGAAACTTGCATGAAAAATCATATATTATATTAGCGTTAAATCATGTATGATATTAGTGTTAAATCACGTAGTAGTGTTAAATAAGAAATAATATTAGTTTTAAATAACATATTAGTTTTAAATCCCATATTAGTGTTAAATCACGTATGATATTAATGTTATATTGATGACGTATAATCCCTAGTCAGGCTAGATAGTCCGACCCACGGGTACTACCCGCATCCATCAAGAGTGGATTGAATGCTTGTGCGACGCGCGCGCGCAGCCCAGGAGGCCCGGTAAGCCGTTGTCGCACATAAGACTGATTACTTAGCCAGGTCCTTGTCGCAGTGCGACAGGATCAGACAAGAATATAATCTATCACATAGATATATTCGCCTAAAGGGAAGAGATATACACTTGCCTTGGTTATATGATAAGGATCAAACTATTTTAGGTCATTATCTCTTCCTTTGGCCGCAAGAGTAGGAGAGCCCAGCCAGGACTCTCTCGGGTATAAAAGGAACCCCATAGGTTCCACAAAGGTACGATACACACAATACCCTAAACACTATATACTCAAACCGATTACTTACTCTCACGCTGGAGTCTAATCGTTGTCACAAACCCACGGTAAGCCTAACGGTGTCTGTTTAGTGCGCAGGGTCCTCAAAGCAAGTTTCACTTGGTATAAGAGCCGGAGTCCACAAGGACCCAAATTAAGCCTAATTGGGTCAAGCTCGGTCTATCCAACTTTTGTGTCAACAAGTTGGCGCCATCCTTGGGACCCACACTGAGCTCTAAAGTGATGACAAAAAGCGGCGCAAACCTACCCCCACCAAAGGGGGATCCAAGAAGCCAACAGGTCCATACTCAAGCTTTGAACCTAATAACCGAAGTCGTGGAGGGAAGGGACTACACGTATCTTTCTCTCCGCTAGTCACTTCTACCCCACAGGCAGTTGGGACCGCATCGTCCTCTCAGGAGATCCCTAGTCAAGGCCACAAGGATGCTCTGGACGCAAGGGCAGTGATAGATCTGCAAGCTGAGACGGAAATTCCCCCTCGGCGAAGCGAAGCATGAGCGACTATGTCGCAGAAAACTATGAGACTTTGATCCCACTCATGAGGGCGTAGATTGGGGCGAATCTAACAAGAGATCTTCGGATCAGTATAGACTTTGATAAAGAATTCAAGTCTAGGGAAGGGTCAAGACCTAGCAAGGAAGCTAGAAAGGAGAAGAGAAAGAAGGAAAGAACGACTGCGATCCTAACATCCCCTTCGGATGCGCCTCTCATTGAAGATGCATCGTCCTTAGACAGTTCTAAGAACTCAAGAGAAGAGGACGGTTTCATTACACCAGTCAATAACCACCGGCGCACAAGCGTGAAGGACAGATTAGGGCTTGGCCCTACTAGCAGATGAAGCGCCCTTAAAAGACTGGGCCCCTTAGAAGGAGATTCATCTCAGGATCTGCAAGTTCATGAAAGGAATAAGAGCACTAGAAGGATGCACAAGAGGAACTCTTCAAGTGAAGATTCCTCGGACTCTAAATATAGCGACCGCCACCCTCGCCCTAAAAGGGTCTCCCCTTCATCCACTGAGGATTCTGATTCCTCTGACTATGACATAAAACACCGCAGGGCACCCAAAAGACCAAGGATACAAGATGAAGATCAATGGACCTTGCCATGGTGTCGGGAGAAAGGAAGTACGTTTTCAGAGCGCATAACTACTTTCAGGGATAACAAAAAAAGACGCATGCCGTCCAATGTCAAGACCTGCGACGGTACGACGGATCCAGATGATCACCTAAAAGTGTTCGAATCTCAAGCGGGGATAGAACAATGTCCATAAGCCGTGTGGTGTCACATGTTCAACTCAAAGCTCATCGGGAATGCTCGGACATGGTTCGACCGTCTCTCGCGAAGGAGCATTCATGGGTTCGAAGAACTTCAGAGAGCGTTCTGAAGAAATTATGTGCAGCAGAAGAAGTACGACAAAAGCCCGGTTTCACTTGTGAGGGTGAAGCAGAGGTACAACGAAAGCCTAAAAGACTTCATGGAGCGCTTCATATCTGAATGCAACCAGATTAAGGATTTCCCGGAGATTCTTAAAATTTCTGAATTCCTCGCAGGCAACACAAATCCGGACCTAATAAAAAAGTTGAATGACAGAACCCCGACAACATTTGACGGGGTAATGAAAAAGGTCCGAGCATTTATCCAAGGAGAAACCGCAGCAGCAGATAGCAGGAAGATGACGTCAGGCTACAAGTACCAAGACATGCCCAAGAAATAATCATATGGGCAAAACATTAGTCGCACGTTGGACTTCCAAGGAGCGGCAAAGCAAGGGCGCAACAACAACAACAACAACAAGTTCACCCCGCTGCAAAAAACCTCCAGGGAGATATTCCTATCAGAGTGAGCAAGTTTTCCAAAGCCTAGCCCAATGACGGGACCAGCAGATAAACGGGATAACACAAAACATTGTGAATACCATGATGATAAAGGGCATGCTACTGATGAGTGCATTCAATTGAAAAGGCACATTGAGAGCCTGGTCAAAGCAGGGAAGCTGAACCACCTGATAAGAGACTAGAGAAAGAACACGGATACGAAGAAGGGTGAAGCGAAGAAACAGAAGGATAAACCCATAACCATATACATGGTAGAAAGGGAAAAATCTTTCATGAAAAGAAGGGTAGTCGCGGAATTTTCGCACGATAAAGAAATAGCATTCCATATTCTTTCAAATATGGACTATAGCCCTCGGGGACCACACTATAGAAGGCATGTACGTCGATGGGGGGGGGGGGGTATGCAGCGAACATATTGAACGAATATTGTTTCGCGCGACTGCCATGGGAAATAAGGAAGGAGCTGGAAGAAACAGCACAGATCCTCATAGGGTTTAGCGGTGATAAAACTCGACCACTGGGACACCTCTGCACACAGGTGACCATTGGAAATGCAGACCACTCGACGATGGAGTGGATGGACTTCATGGTGGTGCGGTCTCAATCATCGTACAACGGGATAATTGGACAGCCGGCACTAAAGACGCTACGCGCAGTACCTTCCACAGCACATGGTATGTTCAGATTTCCAGTACAAGATGGAGTAGTCACCATCCGTAACATAGACACACTCGAAGGGGGTAACAACACTTCTAGCACCAGCGCCAAAAGGAAGCACGTAGAGAGGTGTCAACACGATATGGAGCCCAGCTAACAGATGAAAAGAAGGAGGCGTATCTCGGAAAAGTCCTAGGCGAAGAGCACATTCGTACGCGAGGGCTCGCTGTTAGAGCTCCCGTGGGTCCTCTTCTCGATAGTTTTCGTAGGAAACGGTGGGCCAGATGCAGGGTTCATCCTCACAAACCAGGGCGACATAAAAATCACGTACGCATTGCTGTTTGACTTCCCTATAACTAGCATGGAAGCATATTTCGAAGCCCTCATAGCAGGTCTAAAATTGGCACTTAGAATGGGCATGAAGAGCCTAGTTTCCTACACATATAACCTTTTGGTAGCAAGTAGGGTCAAAGGGTCATACGATCCACGAGGGCAGGTGCTAATCCAGTACACAGAAAAGATACAGGACTTGACGGCACAGTTCACAGATTTTTCTATACGAAGTGTTGCAGGAAAGAAGGGCGATACATGTGAGATCTAGGCCAATACATGTGAGAGCTAGGCACTTTAAAATTGTTAAAGGAATGTTGTACAAACAATCAGGCAACGGTCGGATGTTGCAATGCTTAACACCAGATCAAGCGTGGGCAGTGGTGGAAGCCGCGCACAAAAGAGTATGTCCTCGTGGCCTGGTAGCCGTGGTTGAGGAAGTCACTCGCACAGGGTACTTTTGGCCATTTATACACAAGGATGCTCATAATAGAGTGGTGCGTTGTCAGAGATGCCAGGCGGACTCAAGACGTAGGATCAATTCTAACATGGTTACTGGTCCACCCTAAACCAAAGGCGTAGAGGGAGGAGGAATGCTCTCAAAGCTAGGGCGTTCTATTGGCTCCCTAGTAACATCAATTGGAAATATGTCGAGGCGCGCAACAACACTACTGCTATCCAAAGGTAACCACCAGCAACAACGCAGGGGAGCAGTCACCCCCGTAGCCAGGATAACTGCACGCACTATGCAGCAGCGACATCGTATGGGCATACTACCAGCAGTGCGAAGTACACAACAACGTGGTGAGGCAAGCAAATGACTCTCACGGACTAGGATGAGTGCGCGTAGCTATGCGAAGTCAGTATCCAGCCCTGCGAGAAGTGAATTGAGAGGCAACCAGAATTTTGGACGATATTCTCCCTGAGATATTGCATAGTTAGCATGGACCATTCTCTTGGCTACTAATAGCCCCAATAAGGATCCATGTATTTTTTCTTTACTATCGTTTTTTAGGGTTTCCTTTTTGTTATTTGTTTCAACATTTGTAAAAAGCATGAATAAAACGTTGTGGTTCCTAGCTAGCTCCGCAACCCAAATGATCTTTTTCTTTTTTATATTTTATGCATAAGGGTATTGTTTCTTTTCTGAAATATATAAATTTGGCCTTCCGGTGTACATGTACAATAAAACGTTTCCAGGTAAAATAAGAGGAATAAGTTTACCCTACCAATTAAACTTGTCGTGTAAGAGGGATGCACCCCCAGCGGCGCCGGATCAGGTATCCTTTGTTAGGGAGCTTCCCACAAGACGTTGTAGTAAGTGTTGCAGTCTACATACTTTATGACGGATATGCACAAGACACAGTGTGTACGCCTAACAAACTTGTAATTCTCTATGACATTACTTATGGTAGTAGTGGCAGGACCACACGTAATGAACTTTCGGCTCACCTATAAGTTTAGAGTCACACTCCAATGAGTGTACTCATAAACAGGCGTTCTGTCTTACAAACTCAGACGTAAATGCAAAAACCTGGACACACGTATGTAACAAGGAACGTGAGCATAGCGTAGGACGCTACGTGTTGGCAAACATACCGGTTGCCATAAATATTATACAAATTCCTTAATTTACAAAGTTATTGTGCGTAGTTCGTACAAGGAGGATAGTAAAGAAAGGTGCCCTCTATAGAAGGTCACTCGCTGACAGCGACCTTTTCAACTTGCGGTGTGTGGGGTTCAATGACGCGCGGTGCTGTACCCATGCCTCCTTCATACACTACAACACGCGTGTATGATATACATCGATGGAAGGTAGGCTAACTGGTACACCATCGGATCGACTAGGGTGTGCTAAACCTAAACCAATAGCGACACCTTTAGTTGAAGTCCGGTTCTTCTTCGTAACACGTCTCACGTGCTGTTTTAAGTTGTTTTCCAGCGAAATCATTATTGGTGCACCAGAGATATAGATAGGGACCTGTAGTTGAGAAATATCCGGTTTGGCCAGGGTGTGGGGACCTTCTTCTGTTCTTTCTGCACAATGGCTTGCTAAGGTAAGGCCGACCATGATCACACTTATAGGAAAATCTTGGTCTTTCTCAATGCGGTCTATGACGGGCAGTGGGAGGTCTTCTAGTATGTGGAATGCAACATCAAAGAGTTCTTGTGCATACCTGGAGTAAATTTCACTACCCTCCAGGGGTCTGGTTAGTAAATTATCCTTAAAGACGCGCTCTATGGCGAGGCTTTGTCCTAGTAGCCGCGCAACATCGAAGATATCCTTGATCGCTTTATTGAGGTTGGGCAACTCCACGACACTTTTCGCAGCTAATGGCAGACCATGCTTTATTAACCAATGATTCTCCGCGCGCACGGTGGTGAGGTGTGGATAAATCTCTTCATTAAAATCGGTGCTCATATACTTCAGAATATCGGATTTCTTAGCCATATCTTTGTGAAAATTGGATACAAAATTGTTACAATTTGATGTAAGGGCACTCGTACCTTCTTCTAGCTTAGACATAGCCCAACGATTTTCATCCTCTTGCTTCACACGCAAGCAGCGCTCGCGATCTATAAGTTCAGATAATGATGCCTTTTCGTCCTCTACATATTGGATGGATCCAGCATTTATGTTGGACACTGCGCGCAAACGTGCAAGTTCGCACTTGGCAATTGTGAGTTCGCGGTATTTTTATTCTGATGCTTGGTTGACCTTTTGATTTTCCTGTGCCAGTCGCTCTGATAGATGTGATACCTTCTTTTTCAAATGCGCGACTAGAGTTATTTCCTGTGAGGTAACTTGATGAGACTGCTTTTATACATAGTCTCATTATCCAAAAAGGGCTTTAAATGCATTAAATATCATCAAAATACCCCAATATATGCTTGTGTTTGTTGCTTGTGTATTTTAGGTACGGATATTGAGAAAATGACAAAAGATCACAAGAATCATGCAAAAACGAACACGGGAAACGAAGCCGCACATTGAACCAAGCCCTAATGAAGAATTTTCTAAAGAAAAACCTTGAAGATTTGAAGATTTATGAAGAAGGGTCCTCCAATATTGAAGAATTGACACTTTATACCCTTGTATCTTCATAATTACAAGACTGGTCCCTAAAGTTTGTCAAAATTGCAAAAAGGGCCCTCTACTTTAAAGACTTGGCAATTTTAGTCCCTCATCAAAACTAAATTGTCAACCATTATCATCCTCAAGTCAAATATATCATGAAGTCCTTCAAAGAACAAGAAAAGACAAGTTTGGTCCTTGAAATATGTCAATTTGCAAAAAGGACCCTTGACTTTCAACTTTTGGCAAGAATGGTCCCTCAAAAATGAAGACTTGTCATTTTCAGTCCTCCAAAATGTCAATCATACAAGTCAAGACCATAATCCTTGAAGAAAATACCAAATCAGTCCTTCAAGAATCAAGAAATGGCAAGAAATACCCCTGAAAATACTTTGGAAAAGTATTTGGGGCAAAAGTGTAAAAAGAGAAACTTAGCTAACAAAGGGAATCCGGTTTCCATGTGTTTATTTGAAAATGAAAGGAGTATAGAAGATGGGGGGTTATTTTGGGCAGACAAGGAAAGATACATAGACCACTCACCTTGTGACACGTGCCCCACTACCACATTCAAGCCAATCACAGCCCACCTTTTTGCCACATCACAAATCCACTCAGCCGAACATTAACTAATTAATATTAGTTTGTTAATTTCACGCTAAACACCAAGTTTAAAACACAAAACAGATCAAACCATGTGTTCTTGGAGTTCTTAGCAAAATTGGGCATTTACTTAACACTTGAAATTAGCCCTTAATCTCTTCCAGATTTAAGATTAAGGAACTAATAATCATAAACCCACCTTCAAACAGTTTGCCACATCACCACATTGTCACATGTTTCCCCCTGCTTTTCACCCTTTGAAGAAGACGCCAAAACAGTGGCCCTCATCCAACGTCCCACATGATAGCTAGGAAGTTAAGCTTATTCCACACCCTTGGATGCAATTTCCCTTTGCCAGCTACAACAAAACGCCAAGACAATCACATGATCCTACAAAAAGTTCAAAACCTCAAGGGGCATTTCCAGAAGAACATAGCTTAGGGTTTTCAGATTTTTAGGTTACAAAGACCATGTACACCCTCTATATAAAGGGTATAGGGTCTCACATTTACATTTGCTCTTGAATTTTCCTTGGTTCACAAATCTATAAATCATATATTCATCTTAATGAAATGTGTTTGAATTTGGTGAAGAAAGCTCAATTGCCATTCTTATTATCTGTCTCTTATTGTTGAATGTTTATTGTTCTTGAATCCTAAACCTATTTTTAAAAGGAGTGTGCAAAAGTTTGCACATTTTCCACTTTTCTTGATATTTTTCTAAGTCTTGTTCAAACCTTGGAATTCTTGGGCTATAAAGCTGATCATAGCATCCGGATATTAAGTTATCAAGGTGTGGTGAAGCCTATAACTTGGGGATAATCAAGTGTGGGGAACTAAGGTTGCATTAATCAAGAATTTTTCATCTTTCTGTATTGATATTTGTGCCTCTAACTTTGTTGATTCTTAGCAGGGTTGTTTGTGGAAGCTTGTACTTGTTCTTGCTAGTACATAAGCTCAAAATTTGTGGGTGTGGATGTACATCCATGAGGTACACATCATTCTACCCCAAATATGTTAAAAAGTTGGATTTTTGGTGATTTTGTGTGTGACTTGTGTTCTTGCTGATTTTATGGTCTAATCTTGCTTAAATCTGCATATCTCATCTGTTATTGTGCTTATTTGGGCTTGTGTGGTCTTGGATAACACTTTTGATTTGAAAATTTGGTTTTGAAAAGTTAAAAGGGTGTTTGGGATTACCTGTTATAGATCATAAGTTGTTATTGTGTTTGTGGAAAGTGTTGTTTATGCTTGTTATCTGCTATATACTTGGTTGAGAGTTATTTGCTGCAAGTTTTTGGGTTTAAACCCTTGAATCAAAGATTGTGCTATAGCTTGTTGAGTTTGACTGTTTTTGACCTAAAATTTTGGGAATACTTATAGTATATGCATGTTTAGGGATATAAGCTGTTAAATCAAAGTTATCATAACATATCTTAGAGATCTGAGTGTTTGAATTTGGCTTGTTGGCCAATTGCATCAGCAAAAGTAAAATCTGCTTGTGTTAGTGTTCATCAGTAACCTGTTTGTGCTTGAATCTTGATTTAGCCTTTGAGCCATTGCATGAAAACTGTTTAAACTTGTTCATTTAAGTTTATAATAGCTTGTGTATGCTTTTGGTGCAATTTGGTTGGCTGAAATTTGCTAAAACAGCTTATAAGTGCTTAACTGCTTATGTGTTCATGTCTGGTGCATATCTGGTGATGTTTTGATTAAACTGTACTAATTGGCTGTTAGTGATTGTGATTTCTTTGTTGTATTTGACTCCTCTTGATCCACTGATCATTTGGGTGCCTTTGTGTAACTTGAATTTCCAAAAAAGTCACTAAAGACAAAAAAGTCAAGAAGTCAAGCAGTGGAAAAAGTTTCCACTGCTCAACATCCAAAACTAGCCCCTGCTAGTGTTAATTTGCATTCAGCTTATTAATAAGCCATTTTGGCTTATCAGACCTGCAACAACTTATTTTTTGTGATCAATCTTCCTCATTTGACCCATTTGTTTGAACTCGAACTTATTAGACTTTGACTTTGACTTTTTGCTAGAAAACCAACTCATTTGACTTTTTCATAAGTGCTAATTTGCTTATTTCAGCTTATTGAGTGAACTTATTTGAAATTTTTTTGTCGATTAAGCTTAGTTAAGTCATTTAAAAGCTTTTGAAACTTGAATCAGCTCTTGGGATAGCCTAGAACTAAAAAACGACTATATTGTCGTTTTGTGTAGATTGCTTATTGCATTTTCAGGCTTATTCCTTGGACTTTTTTCAAATTTCTTTTTACAGAAGTCTTAATTAACTCAAAAGAAGCTTGTGTGTCTAATTTGAGCTTATGGCATCAGCTTATAGCTTAATGGGCCAAAAAGCCCATTAAGAATAAGCTGTTTGGTATAAGTCAGCTTATTTCACATTTTCAGCTTTTGGGCCTTTGAAAAATTGTGTTCAGAATCAAATTTTGAGTCAAATAGGAGCTTTTGGGCTTAATTGGACAACATTTTTCTTATTGGGCCTTAATAAGCCCATTAAGGTGACTGTTTGAACTTTTGGCCCATTTGGAGGCCCATTAGGGGTATTTTTGTAATTTCAACTCCATTTCGATGTTAATTAGGTTAATTTAAGCTAGTTTGCAAGTTTTTAGAATTTTTTTATAAATTTTGGATTTTTAATATTATTTTAGTATTATTTTATTATTAAAAATTAGAATTTAGATTATTCAAGTTTTTATAATTTCTTAGGTTAAATACATTAAGTTAGGAATTTTACAACTTTTAGAATATTTTTATTGTCCTTAGATTAATTTTTATAATTATTTTAAGTTTTAATACTTTTTAATTGTTTTTAAATAGTTTTAATTATTTTTAAAATTTTCAAAAATAGTTTTAAATTTAGTTAGGTCATTTTAGAGGTTTACAAAGTGATAAATCTCATATTGGGCTTTTTGTTAATTAAATTGATTTTTAGGGCTTTAATTAGCATTAAAAAATCATTATTTATATAAATAAAAGGTTTGGGTGATTTTTGATTTTTTGTAAACTCTAATTGCATTATTTAGGAGTTATTGCAATTTTCTAGGAATTTTTAGGGTAAATTTTTAAATTTGGTACTTTTTACGGTTTTACGTGTATGACCTTTTCGTCTTAGTTTAATCCGTTATCTTAACCGTCATTCTCTTCTTACCTCATCTCTATTTTCTTTTCTCATAATCATATAATCACAAAATTAATCATCTCTCTACACAACACACTAGCCTCCTTGAGAGCGATCCCCACTTGGGTCTTAACTTGTGGTTTTCCTAAATCACTTGTGTACTTACCCTAATTTGCCCTATTTTCCTAAAGAGTGGTAAAAACTCAACCATCATTTTGGCGCCGCTGCCGGGGAGGCGTGTTGTGTTTTGATTTGGCAACTGTTATTTTTATATATAGCCATAATATCTATTGTATTAGTAGCACTCTACTAATATGTATTATAGGTTTTTTGTTTTTTTTTTTGTGTGAATATTATTACTATATTGTATACGTAGAACAATAAATTCACAAGTACTCCAAAAGTGTAAAAACACAACCTTGACTTGGGAGGTCATTACCCAATCATTGTATTCAAATCTTAAACAAGAAAGAAAAGGCAAAAATAGATAAATACTTTCGTGAAGCTCGATTTTGAAAAATACAAACTATAAGGTGGGTATAAGGCGGGTATTATAAAATGTACCCTAAGGAAAAAGGCTCTTAAGTGCTTCGCGCCGTCTCGTTTCCCCGCTTGCTTGTGAGTATTTGATTTTGAGAGCTAATCGAGGGTTTTGCCGCCCAAAGTATTATTAAGTATCATATATACTTTCTTGGTTTCATTGATTAAACCCTCTTGAACGTTTTGGTGTTCCACCAATGTTCTAAAGTCATCGAAGGCGTTCACTTCACGTGATCGTTTTCATTCCTTGAGGCTTCTTTAATCAAGAGATTTGATTAAGGAGGAGATTTGTAGATTTTGGTCTACTTAATACAATCAAAAAAATCCAAAAAAAGTAAAAACAATCAAAAACCACAAGAAAATTGGAAAAATACAAAACACCAAAAATAATCTTCTTTGCTCACCCTCACGTTGTACGTGACGTGTATGCTTACTTGTAATCAAGCAAGACGTGCACGTAAACGAAAAAACAAAAAGGAGTCAACACCTACTCCTAATCTTTCTAGTGAGGAGTCTCCTATTGACGAACCCATTGTAAGAGAAGAACCAACCATGGCGAATCGAACTATGATGGAGTTACTTCAATCACCCACCGAGGGTTATGGAGAGGCTATTGTGATATCCTTGCGGAGAATTTTGAAGTGAAAACGGGTTTGTTGTCGATGATCCAAAACAATAAATTCCGTGGTGATGAAAAGGACAACCCGCACAACCATATCCGCCAATTCAATCGTCTTACCGCCACTTGCAAGTTTAAGGATGTTGCTAATGACTCGATTAAGATGATGTTTTTTCCGTATTCCTTAGCGGGGCCCGCTAAAATTTGGTTAGAGAAAGAGCCACCCAATTCTATATTGACGTGGAAGGATCTCGTTTCTAAGTTTGTGAACCAATTTTTTCGGCCCTCTAAGACTACGCATTTGAAAAACGAGATTTCAAAATTTTCACAAGAATTTAATGAAAGTTATTCAACGGCTTGGAATAGGTTTAAGGAAATGTTACATGAGTGTCCTCATCACGGTTTTTCCGACTTGCATCAAATTAACACGTTTTACAATGGACTTAATGATCATGAAAGGGATTATCTTAATGCCGCCGCGGGTGGTAATTTTTTGTGTAAAACGGTTGAGGAAGCTTTGGTGATAATTGAGAATAGATCTAATGTGTATAGCCCTCGTAGCACGTCGAATGTTCGTAAGGCTTCGTCTTCGGCTTCACCTTCTTTGTCTACTACCATCGATGCTTGCCAAATTGAGGCGAACTTAGAAAACAAAATCTTTGATAAACTTAAAGGTCTTCTAATTGAATTCAAAGTTGGAGAACCAAGTGCTCCCGCTACGGCTAAAGCGGTTGAGGTTTCATGCATGTATTGTGGTGGAGGTCATGATTTCTCCGAGTGCATTACCAACGGTGGTAACACTTCGAGTGCCTACGCGTCCACGGGAACTTACAACCAAAACGGTCAAGTTACCCGCTCCAATCAATTGACTCCACCGGGTTTTGGTTCAAATCAAAATGCTAACAACAACTATCGAAACAATCAAGTTGGTTTCAAAAACAATTACATCAAGGGAAACTATGGTAATCAAGAGGCTAATAATCAAGTTTCAAACAAAAATCAAAGTGATTTTCAAAACAACAACAAGAATTTGCAAACTTTGAAAGATCTTCCAAATGAATTTGTTGCATACGCTAATGGAAACGATGCTAGGTTTGACAACATTCAAAGAGAAATCATTAGCCTAAGATCCGAGTTTAAGAACGACTTGAAGAAAGAGTTGAAAAATGAGTTAGCAAATGAGCTTAAAATCCATACAAACAAAATGGAAGAAAATGTAACTAGGTTACAACAAAACCAACAAAAAATGGAACAAGGGCAACATGAAATTAAGCAAGAAATGATTAAAGCCGAGAAGAGGCAATCAATGTTTGAAGATAAAATTTCATCTATGTTTGGGGCAATTATGTGCAAACCGTCTTCGAGTAGTCTTCCTAGCAACACCGTATCAAACCCTAAGGGTGAGATGAAAGTGATTACCACACGTAGTGGTAAGACACTTAAGGAACTGACTCCTCAACCAATTGCTCCTATGGAGGATGCAATTGAGGAAGAACCCGAGGTGGTGGTCGAAAAGGAGCATGTCCAAATCCCACGAAGTATCGCTCATGCCACACCTACGGTTGACCCATTACCACATTTGGAACCCGAGATTCCAAAGGCTATGCCTATGCCTCAACCCACACCACCTTTGCCCTATCCATCGAGACTTAGAAAGGAGAAACGTCAAGAGCGCGACAATTACCAATTTGAGCTTTTTATGAAAATGTTTCGTGATTTGCACTTTAATGTGAGTTTCGCCGATGCTTTGGTCATGATGCCTCGATTTGCCGCTAACTTTAAGAGTATGTTGAACAACAAGGAGAAATTACATCAATTGTGTAGTTGTTCATCGGTTTATCTTAATCGCATACCTCAAAAAGTCGGTGATCCCGGTAAATTCTTGATCCCTTGTGCAATCCAAGATATGGAAGAATGCTATGCCATGGCCGATCTTGGTGCTAGCATTAACTTGATGCCACTTGAAATCTTCAAGTCGCTCAATCTTCCTAATCTTACTCCTTCACTAATGTCTATCGAGTTGGCCGACCATTCCACGATTCCAGCATGTGGATTGGCGGAAGACGTTTTTGTGAAAGTGGGAAAGTTCTATTATCCGGTAGACTTTATCGTTGTCGATATTCCCATGGATCCTCAAGTTCCTCTCATTTTAGGTCGTTCGTTTTTAGATACGTCTATGGCTTTGATCGATGTTCATGCTAGAAAGATCACCTTACGTTTCAACGACGAGGAACTTGTTATAAACGCAACTCAAAACTCTCAAATTTCTCATGTTTATTCCGTTGCAACCATAAACCTCGTTGATATGATTGACGTTGTTTGCGAGGAATTTTCACAAGAAGTTCTAGGTTTTGGTGATGATGAAAATAGTGGCAATCCCACTATGTTAGATCCCATTCTTGATAACTCGACACCAACCTTCACTCTATTTGAAGGTGGTTGTTTTACGTTGGAAGAATTCGATGTCCACATACTTGTAACGAAGACCTCGACAATGATGAGGACTTCTCGATTATCAAGGATTTTCTTAACGATTTCCCATTTCCACCACCCGAGGAGGTTATGAGTATCGAGCCCAAATCTTCAATTGAGGAACCACCTATCCTCGAGTTGAATGATTTACCTCCTCATCTCGAATATGTCTTTTTGGAGGAGGGCGACAAGTTGCCGGTTATTATTGTGAAAGAACTTTCGGATGATGAAAAAACCGCACTTGTCGATGTTTTAAAGGATCACAAAGGGGCAATTGAGTGGAAGTTATCCGACATTAAGGGAATCGATCCCAAATTTTGTACCCACAAAATCTTAATGGAGGAGGATTACAAGCCCACAATCCAATGTCAAAGGAGGATGAACCCCAAAATTCACGTCGTCATCAAAAAGGAGGTCCTTAAACTCCTTGACCCGGGAATGATTTACCCTATTTCCGATAGCCCTTGGGTGTGTCCTATCCATTGTGTCCCTAAAAAGGGAGGAATGACCGTTGTGCCAAACGATGCCAACGAGTTAATTCCCACTAGACTCGTGACCGGATGGAGAGTGTGCATTGACTATCGTAAGTTGAATGAAGCCACTCGAAAAGACCATTTTCCCTTGCCCTTCATGGACCAAATGTTGGAGCGTCTTGCGGGAAACAATTTCTATTGCTTTTTAGATGGTTTTTCCGGTTACTTCCAAATTCCCATCGATCCTCGTGATCAAGAGAAAACTACGTTTACGTGTCCATATGGAACGTTTGCCTATCGCAGAATGCCATTCGGACTTTGTAATGCACCGGGAACCTTTCAAAGGTGCATGATGGCTATTTTTCATGATATGATCGAGAAGACGATGGAAGTCTTCATGGATTACTTTTCCGTTTTTGGTTGTTCGTTCACTTCGTGTTGTCGAATCTTGAGAAAATGTTGAAGCGTTGTGAGGAAACCAACCTTGTGCTTAATTGGGAAAAATGATTTATGGTTAAAAGTGGAATCCTCTTAGGGCACAAGGTTTCGAAAGCGGGGATTGAGGTAGATCAAGCTAAGGTAGACGTCATCACCAAATTACCTCATCCCAAAACCGTTAAGGGAGTTAGGAGTTTCCTAGGCCATGCGGGCTTTTATCGTCGATTCATCAAGGATTTTTCGAAGATCTCTCGACCTATTACACATCTTCTTGAAAAAGAGGCACGTTTTGTCTTTGACGAAGATTGTGTACGAGCCTTTGAAATCCTTAAGAGGAAGCTTACCGAAGCTCCCATTCTTGTTGCTCCGAATTGGAACCTCCCCTTTGAGCTCATGTGTGATGCTAGTGATACGCTATTGGGGCCGTATTGGGGCAACGTCATGAAAAGCACTTCTTGCCTATTCACTATGCTAGCAAGACGATGACCGAGGCTCAACTTAAATACACTACAATGGAGAAGGAATTCCTTGCCGTGGTGTATGCATTTGAGAAATTTCGACCTTATCTCGTCTTGACGAAATGCATAGTGTATACGGATCATTCGGCTATCAAGTATCTTATGGCTAAACAAGATGCTAAGCCGAGATTACTTCGTTGGATTCTCCTCCTTCAATAATCTGATCACAAAATTGTTGACAAAAAGGGAGCCGAGAATCTAGCGGCCGATCATCTTTCTCGTTTGGAAGATCCTCACCAAAGTGTTTACGAGCCCAAGGAAATCATCGAAACATTTCCGCTCGAGACACTTGATGTAGTGAATTCTAAGCTTGATTCTTCCACCCCATGGTTTGCGGACATCACAAACTACCATGCGGGCAACTTCATCATTAAGGGTATGACGACTCAAGAAAAACGAAAATTCTTTCGTGACGTCAAGTTCTACTTTTGGAACGACCCTTACTTGTTTCGAACTTGTGCGAATCAAATTATCCGACGTTGTGTCTTTGGTACCGGAGCTTCTAACATCCTTAGAACTTGTCACGAGGGACCCACGGGTGGTCACCATGGTGCTAATATCACGGCTAAGAAGGTCTTTGATGCCGGTTTCTTTTGGCCTACTATTTACCGAGATGCACATGAGCTTGTGAAGTCGTGTGACTCATGCCAACGACAAGGAAAAGCCTCACAAAAAGATGAAATGCCACAAAACATCATCCATGTGTGTGAGATCTTTGACGTTTGGGGCATCGACTTTATGGGGTCGTTCCCATCATCTCGTGGTAATAAGTACATCCTTGTCGCGGTTGACTACCTATCTAGGTGGGTGGAAGCTAAGGCTTTGCCCATCAATGATGCTCGTGTGGTATTCAAGTTTTTGAAAAGATTGTTTTCTTGGTTTGGAAC
Source organism: Glebionis coronaria (assembly GCA_025667525.1). Lineage (NCBI taxonomy): Eukaryota > Viridiplantae > Streptophyta > Magnoliopsida > Asterales > Asteraceae > Glebionis > Glebionis coronaria. Next base: position 401,720,962 of record CM046878.1, read on the forward strand.
CCCTCGTGCGATCATAAGCGATCGTGGAACCCATTTTTGTAATGACCAATTCGAAAGGGTCCTAAGGAAATACGGGGTTACACATCATCTTTCTACGGCTTATCACCCACAAACGAGTGGGCAAGTCGAGGTTTCAAACCGAGCGTTGAAGAGGATCTTGGAAAGATCCGTTGGGGAAAACCGACAATCTTGGTCGGATAAGTTGGACGATGCTTTATGGGCTCTTAGGACCGCTCATAAGACACCCATTGGGTGCACTCCCTATAAGCTTGTGTATTGAAAAAACATGTCACTTACCAATTGAACTCGAACACAAGGCTTATTGGGCCCTAAAGCATTGTAATGATGACATGGAGACCGCGGGAAAACACCAGAAAATGTAATTAAATGAATTGGATGAATTAAGGGATATTGCTTATGAAAATTCATTAATTTATAAAGAAAAGACTAAAAAGTTGCATGATTCTAAAATTAAAAACCGGGTTTTTAACATTGGGGATCAAGTTTTGCTTTTTAATTCTCGTTTGAAAATCTTTTCTAGTAAGTTGAAATCCCGTTGGTCCGGTCCATTCACCGTGACTTAAGTTTTTCCATATGGGACCATCGAGCTAGCTCAAAATGATGGCCCGAATTTCAAGGTGAATGGACATAGGTTGAAGCACTACTTTGGCGGGGAAGTTCCATCCTTGAACTACCTTGACCAAATCACCTTCCCTAATGATAATTAGTATTGAGGGGATCGAGTCGAGCTCATGACTCGGTAATCAAAAACGAGGTGCCTCGTGGGGGAGTCCCATGCTTATCCTATTTACATATTATCACTTTCTAATGTAGTAACGTGTGGGGATTTGTGCCCTTCCAACCTTTGTTCCGTGGTTGTTTGTGAATTGTGGATTTTAGACGATCATTATCTTCACGATTGGAACCTCTCGTGTTCGTTTTATGAGAGCACTCGATCGTTTGCTTTGAAGACTTTCTCAATATCCATATGATATATCCTTTGATGTTCTAACCATAGGTTTATAGCACACTTTATAAACGACTTTAAATTTAACGGTTGCACCCTTTCCATGCTAGATTAGGCATTCGACTACGTCTCTAGTATGGGGGTGTTTGCACCCCTAGACTCGAAAGATTGAGGACAATGTTTAACTTTAGTATGGGGGTGAATAGATACTTGCCTTGCCAAACCTTCACGCTTTCCAAAGTTTATCTTTTTGTTTTGTTGCAAAATAAGGCTAAAAATGGCCAAATTCTTAAATTTTTCTCATGTTTTATCAGTGTTAGAAGACACGAATGCAGATTTTCCGATGGCGAGAATAAGAGTAATTTTTTACTCGACCGTGCGTGTTGAGCACTTAGCTTTGATTCCTTAACTTCACATTAGGCTAAGTCTCTTAAATGAGGACGAAAAATGATAGGGTTAATTATAAGTTACTATGCTAAACGTAGAGTACTCGTATTCTTTCAAAAACTCATGTGTTCTCGTTGTTTGCTTATTCTCCCTTCGCTTGTAAATATTTTTTGCTTAATAAATATTGACTTAGCGGTTTAGTCTTGATTTTTGGGTTTCTAGTCTTTTCTAGTAGCTTCCGTGTAATTAAATTAGGAAGACATTAAGGTATCGCCAGCGTCACGGTTTTGAAGTATTGGCCCGAATAATCAAAAGCTTCACCCAATAATAAGATTTCAAGTGCTCACCTAAATCAAGCAAACAATTTGAAGCCCACAAGGCCGAAAGATCTATGCAAAATTGAAAGTAAATCAAGCCTTAATCTTTGAAGCTTTAAAGATCCAAAATTCGTCTTAGCGTGAGGATATACGTCTTTGGCTAATAAAACCACCGATGAGGTGGATAATAAAAGGCAAGGCAAGACCGAAGTCATAATAAAAGCTTCATGGCGAAGTTGAATAAAAGATGGAGGTAAACCAAAGATAATAAGGCCCTTCCGTTAGGGGGCGTATAAAAGTATTGGTAATAAGTCTCATGTTCAAAACCGTTACAAAACCGTGTTTATCGATCCTTCTTGTTGACTTAATTTTTTGACATCGTTGTCTATTAGGAGGGGTTATTGATTTGATGGTCTTGGTTACACCGTTAGGACTCTATTTTTAGACCTAAATCTCTGTTATCTCATAAGTCAAACAATGTATCCTCGTGAAACATTCAAGACAAAATAAAATATAAGAGATACAACTTAGGAAAATGGGAGGATAAGTACGTGAATAGGGCATATGAGTAGTGTTAGCATTACTAACTTATAATAACAATGATCTCGTTCCACGCTTGGCATGGAATTGGGGTGAAAATCGAGGACGATGAAATTATTTCTAATGAAGCATTCACGTGTTCTTATTCTATGAACCTAAACGTCCCATTTTGCGATGAAAATCATACATTATGTCTAAAACACAAGTAGTAGTAGTAGTAGTATAGCTAGTTTATCATTCAATAAAGTGAATAAAAATGAATTTTGGAGGTGCTACGATACTTTATTCTAGCATTGCGTGAGGGCACGACAATGGTTTAGTATGGGGGAGTGATGAGACTGCTTTTATACATAGTCTCATCGTCCAAAAAGGGCTTTAAATGCACTAAATATCATCAACATACCCCAATATATGCTTGTGTTTGTTGCTTGTGTATTTTAGGTACGGATATTGAAAAAATGACAAAAGATCACAAGAATCATGCAAAAACGAACACGGGAACCGAAGCCGCACATTGAACCAAGCCCTAATGAAGAATTTTCAAAAGAAAACCCTTGAAGATTTGAAGATTTATGAAGAAGGGTCCTCCAATATTGAAGAATTGACACTTTATACCCTTGTATCTTCATAATTACAAGATTGGTCCCTAAAGTTTGTCAAAATTGCAAAAAGGGCCCTCCACTTTGAAGACTTGGCAATTTTAGTCCCTCATCAAAACTAAATTGTCAACCATTATCATCCTCAAGTCAAATATATCATGAAGTCCTTCAAAGAACAATAAAAGACAAGTTTGGTCCTTAAAATATGTCAATTTGCAAAAAGGACCCTTGACTTTCAACTTTTGGCAAGAATGGTCCCTCAAAAATGAAGAATTGTCATTTTCAGTCCTCCAAAATGTCAATCATACAAGTCAAGACCATAATCCTTGAAGAAAATACCAAATCAGTCCTTCAAGAATCAAGAAATGGCAAGAAATACCCCTAAAAATACTTTGGAAAAGTATTTGGGGCAAAAGTGTGAAAAGAGAAACTTAGCTAACAAAGGGAATCCGGTTTCCATGTGTTTATTTGCAAATGAAAGGAGTATAGAAGATGGGGGGTTATTTTAGGCAGACAAGGAAAGATACATAGACCACTCACCTTGTGACACGTGCCCCACTACCACATTCCAGCCAATCACAGCCCACCTTTTTGCCACATCACAAATCCACTCAGCCGAACATTAACTAATTAATATTAGTTTGTTAATTTCACGCTAAACACCAAGTTTAAAACACAAAACAAATCAAACCATGTGTTCTTGGAGTTCTTAGCAAAATTGGGCATTTACTTAACACTTGAAATTAGCCCTTAATCTCTTCCAGATTAAAGATTAAGGAACTAATAATCATAAACCCACCTTCAAACAGTTTGCCACATCACCACATTGTCACATGTTTCCCCCTGCTTTTCACCATTTGAAGAAGACGCCAAAACAGTGACCCTCATCCAACGTCCCACAGGATAGCTTGGAAGTTAAGCTTATTCCACACCCTTGGATGCAATTTCCCTTTGCCAGCTACAACAAAACGCCAAGACAATCACATGATCCTTCAAAAAGTTCAAAACCTCAAGGGGCATTTCTGGAGAACACAGCTTAGGGTTTTCAGATTTTTAGGTTACAAAGACCATGTACATCCTCTATATAAAGGGTATAGGGTCTCACATTTACATTTGCTCTTGAATTTTCCTTGGTTCACAAATCTGTAAATCATATATTCATCTTAATGAAATGTGTTTGAATTTGGTGAAGAAAGCTCAAGTGCCATTCTTATTATCTGTTTCTTATTGTTGAATGTTTATTGTTCTTGAATCCTAAACCTGTTTTCAAAAGGAGTGTGCAAAAGTTTGCACAATTTCTATTTTTCTTGATATTTTGCTAAGTCTTGTTCAAACCTTGGAATTCTTGGGCTATAAAGCTGATCATAGCATCCTGATATTATGTTATCAAGGTGTGGTGAAGCCTATAACTTGGGGATAATCAAGTATGGGGAACTAAGGTTGCATTAATCAAGAATTTTTCATCTTTCTGTTTTGATATTTGTGCTTCTAACTTTGTTGATTCTTAGCAGGGTTGTTTGTGGAAGCTTGTACTTGTTCTTGCTAGTACATAAGCTCAAAATTCATGGGTGTGGATGTATATCCATGAGGTACACATCATTCTACCTCAAATCTGTTAAAAAGTTGGATTTTTGGTGATTTTGTGTGTGACTTGTGTTCTTGCTGATTTTATGGTCTAATCTTGCTTAAATCTGCATATCTCATCTGTTATTGTGCTTATTTGGGCTTGGGTGGTCTTGGATAACACTTTTAATTTGAAAATTTGGTTTTGAAAAGTTAAAAGAGTGTTTGGGATTACCTGTTATAGATCATAAGTTGTTATTGTGTTTGTGGAAAGTGTCGTTTATGCTTGTTATCTGCTATATACTTGGTTTAGATTTATTTGCTGCAAGGTTTTGGGTTTAAACCCTTGAATCAAAGATTGTGCTATAACTTGTTGAGTTTGACTATTTTTGACCCAAAATTTTGGGAATACTTAGAGTATATGCATGTTTAGGGATATAAGCTGTTAAATCAAAGTTATCATAACATATCTTAGAGATCTGAGTGTTTGAATTTGGCTTGTTGGTCAATTGCATCAGCAAAAGTAAAATCTGCTTGTGTTAGTGTTCATCAGTAACCTATTTGTGCTTGAATCTTGATTTAGGCTTTGAGCCATTGCATGAAAACTGTTTAAACTTGTTCATTTAAGTTTATAATAGCTTGTGTATGCTTTTGGTGCAATTTGGTTGGCTAAAATTTGCTAAAACAGCTTATAAGTGCTTAACTGCTTACGTGTTTATGTCTGGTGCATATCTGGTGATGTTTTGATTAAACTGTACTAACTGGCTGTTAGTGATTGTGATTTCTTTGTTGTATTTGATTACTCTTGATCCACTGATCATTTGGGTGCCTTTGTGTAACTTGAATCTCCAAAAAAGTCACTAAAGACAAAAAAAGTCAAGAAGTCAAGCAGTGGAAAAAGTTTCCACTGCTCAACATCCAAAACTAGCTCCTGCTAGTGTTAATTTGCATTCAGCTTATTAATAAGCCATTTTGGCTTATCCAGAACTGCAACAACTTATTTTTTGTGATCAATCTTCCTCATTTGACCCATTTGTTTGAACTGGAACTTATTAGACTTTGACTTCGACTTTTTGCTAGAAAACCAACTCATTTGACTTTTTCATAAGTGCTTATTTGCTTATTTCAGCTTATTGAGTGAACTTATTTGAAAAATCTTTGTTGATTAAGCTTAGTTAAGTCATTTAAAAGCTTTTGAAACTTGAATCAGCTCTTGGGATAGCATAGAACTCAAAAACGACTATTTTGTCGTTTTGTGTAGATTGCTTATTGCATTTTCAGGCTTATTCCTTGGACTTTTTTAAAATTTCTTTTTACAGAAGTCTTAAGTAACTCAAAAGAAGTTTTGTGTCTAATTTGAGCTTATGGCTTAATGGGCCAAAAAGCCCATTAAGAATAAGCTGTTTGGTATAAGTTAGCTTATTTCACATTTTCAACTTTTGGGCATTTGAAAAATTGGGTTCATAATCAAGTTTTGAGTCAAATAAGAGCTTTTGGGCTTAATTGGACAACATTTTTCTTATTGGGCCTTAATAAGCCCATTAAGGTGACTGTTTGAACTTTTGGCCCATTTGGAGGCCCATTAGGGGTATTTTTGTAATTTCAACTTCATTTCTGTGTTATTTAGGTTAAATTAAGCTAGTTTGCAAGTTTTTAGATTTTTTTTATAAATTTTGGATTTTTAATATTATTTTATTATTATTTTATTATTAAAAATTAGAATTTAGATTTTTCAAATTTTTATATTTTTCTTAGGTTAAATACATTAAGTTAGGAATTTTACAACTTTTAGAATATTTTTATTGTCATTAGATTAATTTTTATAATTATTTTAAGTTTTAATAGTTTTTAATTGTTTTTAAATAGTTTTAATTATTTTTAAAATTTCAAAAATAGTTTTAAATGAAATTAGGTCATTTTAGAGGTTTACAAAGTGATAAATCTCATTTTGGGCTTTTTGTTAATTAAATTGATTTTTAGGGCTTTAATTAAAATTAAAAAATCATTATTTAATTAAATAAAAGGTTTGGGTGATTTTTGATTTTTTGTAAACTCTAATTGCATTATTTAGAATTTACTGCATTTTTCTAGGAATTTTTAGGGTAAATTTTTAAATTTGGTACTTTTTACGGTTTTACGTGTATGACCTTTTCGTCTTAGTTTAATCCGTCATCGTAACCGTCATTCTCTTCTTACCTCATCTCTATTTTCTTTTCTCATAATCATATAATCACAAAATTAATAATCTCTCTACACAACACACTAGCCTCCTCGAGAACGATCCCCACTTTGGGTCTTAACTTGTGGTTTTCCTAAATCACTTGTGTACTTACCTAATTTGCCCTCTTTTCCTAAAGAGTGGTAAAAACTCAACCATCATAACTGTATCCAACTCTCTCATTAGTATGGTGTCGGGCATTTCCTGCAAGTGTTGGGCGTAGCTAGGGGGAGTTAAGTGTTGAAGGAAATCCTCACATACAGCGGCACAGTCCAGTGCGCATGAGCGGGTACATTCCAGGAGGGAACGAATTTGGTGGACTTGGAGGTGCTGACACCAGTTTTGGTCGTTGCAACGCGGGAGCTGCAAATTTGATATCCTACAAGTATTAGGGAAGCGCACGCATTGTTTGTTTCGAACTAACGGTGAGGAATGGTATGGTGATGTACCTGGATATGTGTGTCTTTTCCCGCGACCTTGAGATTATTCCCCACGTTATCACATCGACGCGAGGTCTCATCTGCAGTGTTCTCCCCCTTTTGAGAATTTGCTGTGTGGGGGAGCACGGTATTTTTTTGTAACTAGGAACAGCTATGATCTCTTCTGCTGGACCTGTGTGGGAGTCCCCTTCGAAACCATGGTCTTCTTCATCTCCCAGATTAATTTCTTCTGACGAAGACTCTATGGTACATGGCACACTTCGGATGGGAGTAGCATTTACTGCAGTCATCCTCTCGGCGCTCCCTCCAGGTGTTGGGGAAGGGAACTCTAGGGCCATGGTGCGTTGACCAACGCGCCATCCGTTAGATGGCTCGAATGGTGTGAAAGGTCGAGCGCGCATAGTTACTGCGCACGGATTCTCGCGCTTCACGAGCTGTGTATAACTTAGTTCTACAAAAGTGTGAGGAATATGTGAGTATATACGCATAAGTCATTTGAATTTTTGATTTTTTGGACTACAAGGTCCTTACCATGGTCGAATTCATCAAAGTATTGGGGAAGGTGGTTTGCAGGAAGGGTCGATGTGTGGCTCAATCCTAGGGCGTATAGAAGGGCCTCTGGGTATTCTTGCATTGGTATCCGATCGGTGGTAATTATCTATGCGTCTGCTTCATTGTACGAGGCAGCAACGGGGCGGTCATCTTTCATCATTGTCTCGGGGTGATGAAATCGTAATCGAATGGAAATACAACCTTATCTACCCAGAAGAATTTATCATTCCACTTCTTCAGCGAATCTATCTTTACCGAGTAACATTGTAATTGGTCAGGGCGTTTTGCAAAAGATATCCACCCGTTTATCTACGAGGGTCGATAGAAGGCGCATAACATGTTTATTGTTGGGTCAACGTTCTTAAGTAGGCAGTTTATTTCAAAATTTGAGATTTTAGCGGCGCCTATACAATGCATCTATAAAAGGTGTATGCTGTAGTAGCTCAGTATATCCATCAGAAAGCGGCTTAGGGGTATGCGATTGTTGGAAAACTCGATGAACATGGTGTATATACCTATTTTTCCATCAGGGAAACTTCCAATATGTGCTTGTGATCTGGCACAGTTGGATGGAGATCTGCAGATATATGGTATTTCTTGACGAAACGGAAGAGTTCTTGTTCTGATATACGGGACGTCACATCAAACGGCTGTGCTACCATTTTTTCTTTGCAGATATTCTAAGACGGGGGTGGAGTTGGTATTGTTTTTGTTCCAACGTATTGTTTCCTGTTATTTTCAACAATGGTGGGAGGGTTTTTTGGATAGGCAAAGAAGAAGGTTGAATGTCTGTCAGACTGCATTTATATACACTATAGACACATGGGATCTTGCGGCACGTGTCTAAAATTCTTTGTTCATCCTACGGTATTTGTTAGTCGGTTCCTTTGACGTGGTTAGTGTCTTTCCCAGTTCTCGATGCAAGGTTGTGATAGTGGAGTCTGACGTGGATACTTATTCAAACTCATTTCATGTGGGTTATGCGTGGTATTTCTTTTGAAGATGTTTGCACAAGGGCCTGAATGGTTTATAATCTAGTAGCCAGGTTGGAACCTGCGACCACAAGACTGGGGGGACATGATGACGTATAGTCCCTAGTCGGGCTGGATAGTCTGACCCATGGGTACTACCCGCATCCATCAGGAGTGGATTGAATGCTTGTGCGACGCGCGCGCGCAGCCCAGGAGGCCCGGTAAGCCGCTGTCGCACATAAGGCTGATTACTTAGCCAGGTCCTTGTCGCAGTACGACAAGATCAGACAAAAATATAATCTATCATACAGATATATTCTCCTAAAGGGAACATATATACACTTGCCTTGGTTATGTGATAAGGATCAAACTATTTTAGGTCATTATCTCTTTCTTTGGCCGCAAGAGTAGGAGAGCCCAACCAGGACTCTCTAAGGTATAAAAGGAACCCCATAGGTTCCACAAAGGTACGACACACACAATACCCTAAACACTACATACTCAAACCGATTAATTACTCTCACGCCAGATTCTAATCGTGGGTCACAAACCCACGGTAAGCCTAACGGCGTCTGTTTAGTGCGCAGGGTCCTCAAAGCAAGTTTCACTTGGTACAAGAGCCAGAGTCCACAAGGCCCCAAATTAAGCCTAATTTGGGTCAAGTTCGGTCTATCAAACTTTTGTATCAACATATATCACATATGATTTTTATACTAAAATTCAAATTACTGTTATATCATATGTAATTTATTCATGTAAGTTTCAACGAAAAAATCGAAAAAAACGTGATAAAAACAAGAAATTCTTTTGTCAAAAATATATCATGGTGCATATCTATAAAAAGATAATTAAATACTCATCGTGATAGATATAATTGGGATTATTGGTTTACACTTTGTGTAACATCCCGCCTACTCAGACTACAATATTGTCCGCTTTGCCCGCAGGCTCACGGCTTTGCTTTGTGGCCCTCTTGTAAGTACTTCCCGGTTGGTCACCCAACCTAGTACTACTCTGACATGAGCACGCTTAACTGCCAGTTCCTAAGAACCCCACTTGCAGTAGACCACAAAACGCGTTGTGTCATGAGAAGGCGAATGTTATCTTATGAACCATGGATCTCTCCTGGCCACAGCCGATGTAGGATTTGCCTAGGGTGTCACAATCACCCCCCCTTTGGGACTCATCGTCCTCGATGAGGTTTGCCCCACCATCCCGAACGGCTCAGGAGTGGCTCTGATACCACTTGTAACATCCCGCCTACTCAGACTACAATATTGTCCGCTTTGCCCGCAGGCTCAAGGCTTTGCTTTGTGGCCCTCTTGTAAGTACTTCCCGGTTGGTCACCCAACCTAGTACTACTCTGACATGAGCACGCTTAACTGCCAGTTCCTAAGAACCCCACTTGCAGTAGACCACAAAACGCGTTGTGTCATGAGAAGGCGAATGTTATCTTATGAACCATGGATCTCTCCTGGCCACAGCCGATGTAGGATTTGCCTAGGGTGTCACACTTTGTATTCCTCAGCTTGTTATGAAGAACTGCCCAAGATGAGCTAATAGTACTAACTCGGTTAGTACTGCTTGTGTTGGAGTTAGTACTCTTAGTACTAAAGTTAGTGTTGCTGAAGACAGTTACTACTGCTGATGAAGAGTTACTATTGTTTCTTAAGGAACACGTGTGAAGGTGATGAAGACACGTGTAGAGATATGTATAGAAGATATTTAGAAAATATCTTATATGTTTAGGAAGATATACATTCTAGAATATATTGTAATTATCTTGTACAGGACTCCTTGTGCTATAAAAGGAGGTTCTATGTTATTGTTAGATATACATTTTTAATTGATAGACGATTAGCTTCAAGGTTGTAAACCCTAGTACTAGTTAAGAGTACTCGTATTATTTGCTATAATAATATTAGTACAAGTACGAAAAATCTCGGTAAAGTTCAAGACCCGTGTAGATGTTACAACCTTGAAGACCAATTCCGAGTGCTTGAACAAGTATTTTCAGGAAGATAAAAGTCTCACAAATAGAACCGGCCAAAATAAATGCAATCGAAATAAATTTACAACTTATATTGCATTTTGAACAAGAAGTTTTTGGAGCAACCACCATCGACGCTCCAGCAGCCGCAGGCTCCCACATCATAAGTAACCACCATCGAATTGAGGACCATGCAAACAAATTTTTGCTAGAAATCCAAAACATTCTTGAAGCATCTAAAGATCACACAAGAATATTCTATTGGAGCATTCTAGAGAAAAACCACCTTTGCCTCTGTTAGAAGTAATTAAAGTGATGGTCATATAATATATCGTTGCGAAGCTCGTGAAAAATGTTATTTAATGATGTCGAGAGTTTTTAGTATTATTGTTTATGTAAAGGGATTTAGTCCCGAACACACAAATGAGGAAGGCCTCCTAAACAATTCTTAATAGTATAAAAAGGCCTCCTAAGCCTCATATGTGTGTGTGCTTTCCATATTCATAGTTTTAGAGAGAGAAAGGTGTGTTTGTTTCTCTCACTAGGAAAACACCAACTTTGTATTTCTTTTCTTCTCTTCATCTTAATCTAATCTTTCTTTTTTAGTTTAATCATCATCATGTTATTTGTGTTTGATTAGTCGTGTGATTTAGTTCTACAAGTGGCATCAGTCGCCAAAGGATTCGTAGTTAGCTTTGGTGTTGATTTGGTGTGGATTTGGTATTGATTTCGTGGGTTTTTTGGTTTAGGCTATTGGATTCGATTGGTATTTGTGGCTTTGAGGTGTTGTTATTGGTGTGATCGAAGTGGTTGTTGGTTTTGGTGGATTCGAGATATTGTTTTGGTGGTTTTGTATCATCTCTAACGACTCAAACTTGTATCCCTTTATTTTCGGAAAAATCTTCGCAAAAGGGTTTTATATTCCGAAATTCTGCCATTGTTCTGAAAATATTTCTCTGAAAAAACCCATTTTTCCGAAAATATTTCTCTGAAAATCCATTTTATTTTGAAAAAGCCTATTTCTCTGAAAATCCATTTTATTCCGAAAAGCCTATTTCTCTGAAAATCCATCTTATTCCGAAAATGTCCATTTCTCTGAAAAAGACCATTTCTCTGACAATATAATTATTCCGAAAAAGCCTATTTCTCTGAAAATATCATTTTTTCCGAAAAAGTCCATTTCTCTGAAAATATCATTTTTCCGAAAAGTTCATTTCTCTGAAAATATCATTTTTCCGAAAACGTCTCATTTTTCTGAAAAACTTCTTTATTCCGAAAAAGTTTTTTTTCTGAAAAACTTCTTTATTCCGAAAAAGTCCTTTTTTCTAAAAAACTTCTTTATTCCGAAAAAGTCTTTTTTTTTCTGAAAAACTTCTTTATTCCGAAAAATGTATTTTTCTGAAAAACCCCATTATACCGAAGATGTGTAATTTCTCTGAAAAACTTTTTTATTCCGAAGAATCTTTGGTTCTCTGAAAATACCCAGTATTCCGAAGATTGGCTATTTCTCTGAAATCTTTAATTATTCTGAAAATATTTTCAAAAAATTGTGTTTTTGAAAATTTTTAACTCGTGTGTTTTTTTGGCCTTGGAATTTTTGGTTTCAGGAGAGCTCATTTTTTTAGGGGATTTAATCATATTTTGGGGACTTTAACTTCAACATTCTGCTTTCTACGAATTGAGATCCTGTTTTTCACACGACTTCTACGATGACGTCTCAACAAGATATTTATGCTGCGGGTACTGAGAATCGTCCTCCCATGCTCACCAAGGAGAACTACACTACATGGGCTAGTCGTCTCCTTCGTTATGAAAAATGTAAACCTTTGGGAAAATTGATTGTCAACTCGATTCAAAAAGGTCCGTATGTTAGAAGAACAATCATTGTGCCTGGGGACCCTACGAATGCTAACCCAGTGGCTGACTCTAGTCATGAGCAAACGGATGAAGAATTAACTGAAGCTGAATCTAAACAACTCGACGCCGATGATCAAGCAATTCAAGTCATCCTCATAGGACTTCCCGAAGATGTTTATGCCGTCGTCGACAGTTGTGAAATCGCACACGAGATGTGGCTTAGGATTCAGAAAATGATGAAGGGGAGTGACATCGGTTTACAAGAAAAGGAAACTAAGTTGCTTCGTGAATGGGAGAAATTTACGTCTACTAAAGGGGAACAAATTGAACCTTACTATCATCGGTTTTCAACCCTCATGAATCATCTTAAAAGAAACAAACATGAACCTGCACAAATTGCTGCAAACATCAAATCTCTTGATAATCTTCCTTCTGAATGGTCACGATATGTCACTCTTGTCAATCAAACCAAGGATCTTCATGTCGTGGACTACACTCAAGTATATGATTATTTGAAGATGAATCAAGATGAAGCTAACGAAGTTAGGGCTGAAAGACGCGCCAAGACACAAGATCCATTGGCTTTCATGGCAAACTTTCCACCATCTATGTCATATCCCATGGTACCTTACCATCAACCCTCATCAAGTAACTTCATGACACAACAACAACAACAACTCACCCCTTATGGATATCAACCTCCTGCTGCTATGAACTACTTACAACAACCCATTGCCTGTTTTGATGACATCACCGATCCTACTCATGCGATTAACACTGGTCTTGCACTTCTTGCAAAGGCATTCAAATTTACCATTAACCCCACCAACAACAATCAGAGAATCTCCTCGAACACTAGAAATAGGCAGATTGCTCAACCTTTCATGAATGCGAATCAAGATCGCCAATTGGTAGTTGCTGGGAACACGGGGACACAATATGGTCAGAATTTTGGGAATGCAGGAAATCAGTATGGACAAATCAGTGGTCAGAATTCGATTCTTCCAAATGTGGGTAATCAGAATGGGTTAATAGTTGTGCCAGCGGTTGGTAATCAGATGGGAAACATTGTGGCTGCAAGGGCTGAGAATACTAGTACGGGAAATGGAAACAACAATCGCCAGATTCAGTGCTACAACTGCAGGGGATTTGGTCATTATGCTCGAGATTGCACAGCCAAAAAGAAGAGGGATGCTGCTTATCTTCAGACTCAGCTTCTCATAGCACAAAAAGAAGAGTAAGGGATTCCACTTCAAGCTGAGGAATTTGATCTTATGGCTTCTGCTGTAGAATATGACGAGGAAGAAGAGGTGAATGCCAACTACATCTTGATGGCAAACTTACAACAAGCATCAACCTCAGGAATGCATGATGACAAAGCTCCCGTCTATGATTCAGACGGTCCCTCTGGGGTACACCCAAGTTTTGATGATAATGATATATATAGTATGTCTAATCAAGAGGAAGAGTATACTGAGATGCTTGAGCCCTACATTGAGACACACGTGGACCAAACAAATAATAGTAATATTATTTCGAATGAGCCAAGTGTGGACCTTAGTGTGGATCAAGTTGCCCAGCCTACAAACCTTCCTGATGAGACTCATGCGTATTATAAATCTCTATTTGATAAGCTTGCTAAGGATGTAGATCATGCTACGGTGGTTAATAATAACTTTCATGAAACTAATGCCAAATTGTCCACTGAGCTTACGGGATATAAGGAACGGGAGAAATGTTTTGAAATTCATCAGGCTAAAATAAAAGAACTTTAACAAGCTCATGCTACATCAGTTTATCAAGAAAAATACACAACTAAGAAATTAAATGCCTTACACTTAAGCAATGCTAAAAAGATAAGCGAATTGAATGATGAAATCACGTCTCTTAATAAATAGCTTTCAACTAAAAAATCTACTATTTTGGAGTTAAACGAAGAACGAAAAAAACTGAAACATGATTTCAAAATTCGAGAAGATGGGCTTCTTGAGGATGTTTGCAAAGCTCAGGATAGGATTAGAGAATTAGACAACCTTTTAGTTAAACGTGGCCAAACTATGTAGACGATAAATATGCTCGCACCAAAAGTGAATGTGGTAAATTACACTCGATACAAATTGGCTTTAGGTTGTCCTCTTTCTCCTAATCCTGGATACCTTAAGCAAGTTCAGGCCACTAATGAAACTTTATATAATGGTAGTGTGCTATTGTATGATGAGCATGATCCTCCTAGTGTGCATGATTCTGAGGAAACTACTGAACTTACTGTAGAGACTCGTTTAAGAATGAAAAAGCTTGATAAAGAAGTGACACCCGTTTATTATCCGAAAGTTAATCCTCCAACTGTTTTCGTTTGGTCTAAAACGAGTACTGAAATGCTTTTGCTACCAAGTGAGGAATTGTCTGATGACCCTTCTAAACCGAGTATCACACGCCGATTTCTAAACGAGCTTAAAGATAACTTTGTCATCCTTAAATGTGTTGTTAATTCCAAAATAACTGGAGGAAATTTTACATCACCTGTTCAGATTGAGGTCTAGAAAATTCTTCAAAACGATATTAATCCGATTATTAATCAAGTTGATGTCTAGGTTAGGTAATTTGGAAAACGCTTTTCTAAAATAATTTGCCAACTTTGTTGAAGACTTAAAATCTTTGGCGAAGGAAGCTGATGAATCTCTTGATATAATCAAAGTTTTGGAAAATGATCTTGAACGCCTCTCTAAAGCTCGTGATTGTATTGATAGTAGCCCTGTTGAGTTAAGTACCTCTGTGCCGCATAATGAAAACCTTCAAACTGAGTTTGATCTTATGAAAGAGAAAATGGAATCTTATGTCATTAAAAAGGATAAAGAATTCACCGATCTTTGGAATAAATTTGTCAAAAAATGTGATGAATGCAAATATGACAAGATTTCGTATGAAAAAACTTACAATGAAATGCAACAAACTATCTCACGGTTGCAGGCTCAGTTAGGAGGGGTTAAGGAAAAGAATTTGGCCTCAGGGTTAGAGAGTGCTAGTGATGGTAATGTTCAGAAGCTTAAGGCTAAGATTGCAGATTTAGAATATGTTGTCGTTTCATATAAGCGGGCTGTTGAACAAAGCAAGTCTGTCTATCAGAAACTTATTGATAAAATCTGTGAGAACTGTAAATTAAAGGCCTTGTTAAAAGATAAGACTTATGAGCCTAGCTCGATTGTGGATACGATGATCCATAAACCAGCAACCTCGGGACCCACTCATATTGCTGTTACTCCATTTCCCATGGTTGCTGGAATGAAAGCTACTGTTATCGTCCCAGGAATGTTTCGTGTTAGACCTTCATCTCAAACTAGGGTCGACATCTCTGTGCCTAGCAACCAACGTAAAGCAAGCGTTAGGACAAAACCGACCACTATCGCACAACCACAAGTCATTGATTTAAAAAATGCTAATTCTAACAAGCGTGTGTCTTTTTCTACAGGAATGAACAACTACACTAAGAGCAGAAGGCCACAGCTTACGAGCAATACAAGGAATGATAGGGTCCCTTTTGACTCTAGAAGTAGTCGTCCCAAGGCTAATAATGTGGAAGTAGAAGAACACCATAGGAATTTACTGTTTTTTTATTCATAATCAGAAACTTAATTCTTCTGAATGTAATGACTTTAAACTTGCTATTCGGAATGAAAAATCTGAAGTTATGTGTGCTAAATGTAATAAATCTTTCTTTACTTTTAGTCATGATGTTTGTGGTTTGACTATGAATGGTTTGAACTATGGTGGTTACACTCGACTTGACAAGCTTTCTATCAGCGAAACACATAGCACTCCTAAGGCTAAAGTGTATGTTCCAAAAACTAAGCAGGTAGGGTCCACTGAAAGTCTTGCTACACCTAGAAGTCCTAGATTTACCTCTAAGTGGTTGCCTACTGGAAGATATTTTGCCTCTAATGGTCATGTTATTGATTCTAGTAGATCTCATACTGACAGTGAAATGTCGATATGTGATATGGCTTGATTATTACCTAACCATACAGGAACCTGTTTCTTCGGGTGCCAAATCTTCTTTTCTCTTATCATTGGCAGGCTGTTGAAATTTGTCTCTGGTGCGTGGACTCGGGCTGTTCCAAACATATGACTGGGAATCGAAGTCTTCTCAAGAACTTTGTATGGCGTTTTATGGGAACTATTCAATTTGGAAATGATCATGTTGCTGCAATTTTAGGCTATGGTGATCTTTATTGGGGAAATATTATCATCACCAGAGTATCTTTTGTTGATGGCCTGGGACATAATTTGTTCTCGGTTGGGCAATTTTGTGATTCAGATTTGGAGGTAGCCTTCAGAAGTCATACTTTCTTTGTTAGGAATCTTGAAGGAATTGATCTGTTGAAAGGAAATCGCACAACAAACCTTTACACCATTGATCTTTTTCAAATATCTGCTGCATCTCCAGTTTGTCTCATGGCCCGGGCCACTTCAACAAAGTCATGGTTATGGCATCAAAGGTTATCTCATCTCAATTTCGATGCCATCACCCAACTTGTAAAAGATGATCTCGTTACCGGTCTTCCAAAGTTCAAATATTCTAAAGACCATCTTTGTCCATCACGTGAGCAAGGTAAAAGCAAGAAGAAGCCTCACAAACCCAAACATGTTCCAAATTCGACGAATAGGTTGCATCTCCTTCATATGGATTTGTGTGGCCCAATGAGAATCAAAAGCATTAATGAAAAGCGGTATGTCCTTGTGATTGTGGATGATTATTCTCGTTACATATGGGTTCATTTTCTTGCTTCGAAAGATGAAGCCCCGGATGTAATTAACAGTTTCTTGAAGAAACATCAGTGCTACTTCAAGCCCCTACTATCATTGTAAGAACGGATAACGGTACAGAATTCACCAATCAGAAACTGAAAGCTTATTTTGACGAAGTTGGGATTTCTCATCAAACTTCGGCTGTAAGAACTCCAGAGCAGAATGGAGTTGTGGAACGGAGGAATCGTACGTTAGTTGAAGCTGCACGAATGATGCTTCTCTCCTATAGTGCACCGTTATTTCTTTGGGCCGATGCTATAGCAACTGCATGTTATACTCAAAACCGCTCCATTATTCTCACCCGCTTCAACAAAACACCTTATGAGATCATTAATGGAAGAAAACCGGATATTTCATTTTTACATGTCTTTGGTGCTTTATGTTATCCGAAGAATGATCGTGAAGATATCGTAAACTTGAACCTATAGGTGATATTGGCTTTTTCATTAGTTATTCTTCAACTGCTTGTGCTTACAGGGTTAATAATCGAAGGACAAGAAAGGTAATGGAGACAATGAATGTTACCTTTGATGAACTCTCGGGTATGGCCTCTCAACATAGAAGTTCACACCCTGAGATTCAAGGTCAGACTTCTGGACACGTAAGTTCAGGACTCGCGCTTCAATTTGCACCGTCATCAATCTCATCGTTACAACCTTCGGAACGTGACTTGGAAGTTTTATTTGGGCCAATTTATGATGAATATATGGAGGGTCCTTCGTCATTTGGTGTTCCTCAAAATGCCGCTGCATCTACACCAACAACATCCGTTTTTGCACCATCTACGTCAACCTCAACCATATTCACACCAAATATTCCAACCACGTCTCCGACTACTGACGCAACTCAACAACATTCTCAGCAAATTCCAAATCATGTTCATCTTCAGAATGAAATAGTTGCTGAAAATGCAAACAATGCGATGCTCAACGAACACGAGTTTGTTAATCCATTTGCGGCTTCCACAAGTATTACTCAGCCTTCAACACCATATGTGGATCCGTCGAGCTCGCATCAAGTTTCTCATACACTTCCACATGAACACAAATGGACTAAGAATCATCCTTTGGTTCAAGTGATTGGCAATCTCTCACGACCAGTCTCAACACGAAATCAGCTGCATACCGACGGTGATATGTGTATCTATGCACTATCAGTCAGCACAATGGAACCAGCTAGTGTGAAAGAAGCAATGACCGATGCATCATGGATTGAGTCTATGCAAGAAGAACTCAATCAGTTCATCCGGCTTAATGTATGTGAGTTAGTGCCTCGATCGGACAATATCGATCCCCTAACTCTGAAATGGTTATTCAAAAACAAGATGGATGAGGAGCAAACGGTCATTAGAAACAAGACTCGCTTAGTTGTGAGAGGTTATAAACAACAGGAGGGAATTGATTTCGCTGAATCCTTCGCCCCGGTTGCTCGAATGGAAGCTATTAGGATTTTCTTGGCATACGCTGCACACAAATCATTCACCGTGTATCAAATGGACGTGAAGACGGCTTTCTTGCATGGACCGTTAAAAGAAGATGTGTATGTATGTCAACCTGAAGGTTTCATCAACACTGAACATCCAAGCCATGTCTACAAGTTGAAAAAAGCAATTTATGGTTTGAAACAAGCACTGAGGGCATGGTACGACGAATTAGCATCATTTCTTCTTCAAAATCACTTCAGCAAAGGAACCATTGATCCAACCTTGTTTATCAAGCACTACGGCAACGACATATTGGTGGCTCAGGTCTATGTAGATGATATTATATTTGGTTCTACTAACCCAAAATATTCCATATTATTTGCAGACCTTATGAAAAGTCGATTTAAAATGTCCATGATGGGGGAAATGACGTTTTTTCTTGGTCTCCAAGTTCACCAATCCCCCCGTGGCATTTTCATATATCAGGCCAAATATGTGCTTGAAATTCTAAAGAAATTTGGAATGGAAAACTGTGATCCTATTGGTACTCTAATGGACACTAAACACAAGCTTGATTTGGATAAGAAAGGGACATTTGTAGATGCTATAAAATACCAAAGTATGATCGGGTCCCTTATGTACTTAACCTCAAGTAGACCGGACATTTTTCATGCTACTTGTTTAGGTGCTCGGTATCAGGCTAAGCCAACCGAGAAGCACCTCAAGGAGGTTAAAAGGATATTTCGTTATCTCCGGGGAACCATTCACATGCGTCTCTGGTATACAAAGGATTCTGGTTTTAATCTAACTGGTTTTTCAGATGCCGACCATGCAGGGTGTCATGATACATTCAAAAGCACTTCCGGTGGAGCACAATTCTTAGGCGAGAAGCTAATGAGCTGGTCATCAAGAAAACAAGACTGTACGACGTTGTCCACCGTGGAAGCAGAATATGTGTCTCTATCCGTGTGTAGTGCTCAAGTCCTTTGGATGAGAACACAACTCACGGATTATGGCTTTCACTTTAACAAAGTGCCTATATATTGTGACTCACAATCAGCCATAGCCATATCCTGTAACCCGGTCCAACACTCCAAGACCAAGCACATAGCTGTCCGATTCCATTTCATAAAGGAGCATGTGGAAAAAGGAACGATAGAACTGTTTTTTGTCAAGACAGACTACCAACTAGCCGACATCTTCACCAAAGCTCTTTCTCAAGACAGATTTGAATTCTTGGTTCGTCGACTTGGTATGCGTAGTTTCACTCCTGATGAACTTGACCGTCTTGCACATTCGCAGTAACCTTGTATATATCTATCAGAAAATCAAAATACAAAAATATAAAACCTATAAAAACAAAATAAAAAATGAGAAAATCTTTCAAAAATACCAAAAATATTCTTCTTCGACATCTCTCTTAGCATCGATAATATGGACGTACTTAGAAATGTTGTTCAATATCGACAGGGGTACGTACATAAAGTTCGAATGAGAGTTCAAATGTTTTCAAAACATGTCTTTTCTATTTTCTTCTCATAATGGCTTATAGTCACATGTCAGACTATAACCCGGTCCCTCAATAAAGGAAAGTCTTTGACTTATCCTTAACAACGAGAAATTCATTTTTCTCGGTCATGAGCTTATATCAAAACATTCAAAGCTTTAAGCTCATGAACATAATTTTTCTCGGACTTTTGAGCACAATTTTTCAAAGTATTTCAAAACAATGTGCTCATATACTCCCCTAATTAAATAGAATCTCTTTTCGAGGGGGAGTATAATGATTTTATAAACATTTGTTCCAAAGTTTCATGACACATTATTTTCTCCATGTTTTGTCACTAGTTTCACAAAAATTTCAATTTCATGCAATTTTTAAGGGGGAGAATAGTGATTAAAATGTGATCAAAATTGTTTATTTTTGGATAAGATCTTTGATATAAGTTTTTTTCTCTTCCTAATATGTGCAAAACCTTCCTTTTATGATGCACATATGTAGGGGGAGCGTTTTTGGTGATTTAGAAAGGGTTTCTGGTTACGATATCTATACCTTCAACACAATTATTCACGACGATATTGGTGTCAAAAGGTGGTTAGGTTTTCGTCCTATGATCCAACCAGAACCGGAGGGATCTTCCCAGGGACAATCCATTAGAACTTAGAAGTCCCTAGGAAAGATGGGGTAGTTGTGTGTACGGGAATAATACCGACTAATGACTTAAGCTAGCACTATAACAATCACAACAAGGTGCTAGTTATGACGTCTTGGTAAGCATTGAAGGGGTTGAAGAATGAAAAAGAAATGTAAGGATAAAGGGTGTAAAGAAAGAAGCCCTCCATACAACTTAGGCAGAAACCGAGTCAATTCAGCGTTTATCAGAATCACTTTGATGATTTCTGATACTGAAGACAAAGCATCATGGACCCAGTGATGTAATGCACAACCCTTCCCAGCCTACTCAAGCTTCTCTCAAAAGAATTTTGTTTTATTGTCATGGATTTCAACTCATTTCTATCGACTTTCTCACTCCAAGATAGTAGATATTGAATAGGTGGCAGTCTGCTCCAGCCTCCGATCACCAAATAAACGTGCACTTATAAAGTCTAGAGTCAACGAGATTCATCAAAAATCTCATTAGGACACTTATTCCTTATATCAATTGTTGTTCATCATTAGAACACAAGCGATAATTTACAGAGTCCTACGCTCTATCCTTGTGGTATTGCCAGAACATTCAGAGTGATACTCTCTAGTACTCACAGTGATGAATGGAAATCCTTCCAGTGTTAACATCAAACAGCACTGCGGTAGGTCATATGTACGATTCAGTTCGAATTAAACATATGCTAACTGGAAAGAAACAGTGGTTTGATTCTTAATTGATTCAAACTCGTTCCAGGTCTCTACGCAATATCTTTATGATCTTGCCAGAACATTCGGAGTATACTTTTCAGTATTTATAGTGACGAATTGAAATCCTTCCAGTGTCATCATTAAACAGCACTGCGGTAGGTAACTTGTGCGATTCTATATGAATCAAACTTGTGTCAACTGGAAAGCAACGATGGTTTGATTCTTAATTGATTCAAACTTGTTCCAGGAAATTGAATTGACGACTTAATCAGCAGAATGGAACTGTATGATTCACTCCTTACTATAAATTATCTTTTGATATATTCAAGTATTGAGAACGGCTACCACAGCCAGAAACCCTGTCAAGGAAGTTCTTTGAACTTACCTAATCACAGGTACTATATTCTTACTGTATAACGGGAAACTGGAGGAATGCAAACGGTGACGTAACTTCATGAAGTCGTAATTCAAGACCACATGCTCATATAAATGAAGAAAGCTCAAGAACATCTAAAGACAAAGACTTCCGCTACTCTAATGATCAAGGGAGATTTTTAACAAGCTTTCAAGTCAACACAAAACATGAGTATGTGGAGAAAGACACAAGAACACAAGCTGGAAAAGTTACAAGATCAAGTCAAGGCAAAGATCAAAGATCCAAGATCACAAGTCATGAAAGGAACTATGAAGAAACTCTCAAGATATCGAGCTTCAAAGTCTGCAACAACAAAGAAGTGAAGTCACATTTTACATGACCACCCCTTAGGGGGAGATTGTTAGAAGTAATTAAAGTGATGGTCATATAATATATCATTGCGAAGCTCGTGAAAAATGTTATTTAATGATGTCGAGAGTTTTTAGTTATTATTGTTTATGTAACGGGATTTAGTCCCGAACACACAAACGAGGAAGGCCTCCTAAACAATTCTTAATTAGTATAAAAAGGCCCCCTAAGCCTCATTTGTGTGTGTGCTTTCCATATTCATAGTTTTAGAGAGAGAAAGGTGTGTTTGTTTCTCTCACTAGGAAAACACCAACTTTGTATTTCTTTTCTTCTCTTCATCTTAATCTAATATTTCTTTTTTAGTTTAATCATCATCATGTTATTTTTGTTTGATTAGTCGTGTGATTTAGTTCTACAGCCTCCAAGCATTTTCTTTTGGCTCCAATCCAAGCATTGAAGACCAAGGATCAAATTCACCTATAAGTAAGCCCATGGGGTCATCCTTCACACATGACTTAAAATATAATCTCTCATAGTTTTATCATCTAAATAAATATTCTCTCTCCATTGGTATAAAACGTGAAAATCCGGATTTGATCAAAGAGGTGCAAGAAAGACCATTTTGGAAGCCCAAAATGTCAAGAATACTTCACCAAACTTTAAGGGATCATTACCCTTACCATTAGGAATATTAATGAACTTTTTAAGACTCTTGATTATGACTACCATGAACTTTATTTCTAAATTTATGTCTTTGTTTAGTATGAGTGGCTGGTTCATTTCACACTTGGTATGACGAGGTTTGTGATATGATGATTTGGTTGTGATTACCCTATGTGTCTAATTCAATTTCAAGCTTCTCCAAAGATCCATTGGTACTTGTGATTCATGTGATAATTGGTTTATCAAACTTAATTTATTATTGAACATTTGATATGTCGAAAGGGGAATTTTCTAGCAATAAGTCATAATCGATTTGTCTATGATCGAATATCTTTTGTAAGGATTATGATTTAAGAAACATAATTATAAGTGCTAACAAGTTTGTGAAATGAATCACGAATCGAATAAGTTAAAATTGGATTAAGTCTTGAATTGAGGGATTTATGCTTGTTTTCTTTATCTAAAGTCTTGAAGAAGATTAATGTTTTGAAATCAATAGATTAGATTACCATCTAATTATCATAATCATATTTATATGTTTATCACAATCATACCAAATCAGATTCTCAAACTAGTCTTACCAAGTTTTGCTTTTTATCATTTATAATCATCATCAAATTATTTGTTTTGGTATACTTAAACTTATGCACGAGAGTTGTTATAGGAAAATTAATTACTATAATAGATAACACAAATCCCAACGAACGATTTCGTCTTACCTCAAAAAGCCACTATAAACAAAAGCATCATACTTTCTTGTGTGTTCTTAGCTTTTCCGGTAAATCGTGTTTATAAAATTAAAACATGTTTCCTCATTACCCCTAGAGAACACATCAAGCCTAACATGCACATAATCAATCAAGAAGAAACAAACACATAAGAATCACATCATACCTTTCATGCATACACAAAAAATAATTAAGTTTATCCTAGCATAGCAAAATAATTGAAGATAAAAGACACAATCATCAACCACATATACATGATTAACGAAAATGGATAAAACCTTGTTCTACGATTGATATGGAGGTTAAGATGGAGTAAATCAACCTAAAGTAGTTGCTTTAAAGTAACGCAAAAATTATACACGGATTGTATGTTTACAAAGGGTTATATATATATATATACACATATATATATATATATATATATATATATATATATATATATATATATATATATATATATATATATATATATATATATATATATATATATATATATATATATATATATATATATATATATATATATATATATAGAATATGCGTCGCGACGACGTCGGGTTTTAATAGCGATACCGTTTGGCCGTTAAATCTTCTTAGGGTTTCTTCAGTCGATAAGTTATGATGTTGTCTCGTTGTATTGGCGATGTCGTATAGAGGGTCATCACGACGGCGTCGGGTAGAATTTACGACGTCGTCTATACACCTCTCACATCTGTGGAGTGCATGCAATAAACCTAATCCACCAACTAAATACACCTCTCCTACTATGTATGTGTGTGACTATTCTATCTCTTACTATACAAATATCAGTTCTCTTTTCTCTCTACTTTTCTTTCTAGCTTTTCCCCCTTAAACATTTCAAGATTATACTATGATTCGAAATTTATGTGACCTATAAAGTCGCTTATTTTTTCGAAACGACTGTAACTTTCTAATAGGTTTATGGCTTACCTTAAAACAACAAAAGTAAGTTTAGAAATTCAACCAAATAATAAAAAAACTAGTTGGTTAAACCTAACACATAAAATGAGTTTTTTTTATAGAAAGGAGATTAATAGTTAAATTGTAAAAGCGTTAAGTTTCAAGACTTAATACTATTAATCCGGTCTTTGAAACGATAAAATCCATATAGTTGCGATAATTTATAGTAACATTAACTTGTGTGTGTAATTTTTTATGTATATTTGGATTGGAACAAGTACCACAGAATAAAATGAGTGGTCTAAATTGAAAATTAAATATTTTTTAGACTATATAGTCATTTATAAATAAGAATACATTAGTTAAAAATATTATTCTATTTTTGAGTTTTTTTATCAAAAAATAAGGCTATATTATGTCTTGAAAGAGTGTACATCTTGG
Organism: Glebionis coronaria; assembly: GCA_025667525.1. Classification (NCBI taxonomy): domain Eukaryota; kingdom Viridiplantae; phylum Streptophyta; class Magnoliopsida; order Asterales; family Asteraceae; genus Glebionis; species Glebionis coronaria. The sequence goes on from CM046878.1 coordinate 401,745,923, forward strand.
GTTACATATTTGTATGAACATTCTAGGACTCTACTATCTAAAATAACCTCACCACTACATCCCAAAGCCTAAGTTACTATACTATGAGAAACTTTGTTTCCCTCTCTTTTAATAAAAGACCAACAACATAACTAAAAAGCTACTAAATTACAATGAGCTGTAGAAGTGGACAATAGTTGTGAGCAATAGCAGCGAACAGTAGCAATGAGCAGTAGTTTGTACAATAGCTGTGAGCAGTTATTCTTACAGCTCACAGCTCATTTTCGAAGCTCCTTGGAAGAAGCATTGAAAAATCAGCCTTCCTAAAAAATAGCACCGCTCACCGCTATTATGCCAAACGACTAATAAAAACCAAATGCTCATCGCTCTTTTTGCCAAACGCTTACTAATAATCAAAATACTCTTTCTGACCACTCACCGATCCAAAAATCTCTACCACCGCTCCATGCCAAACATAGCCGTAATTTGCGTAAATATACTCACATTTTGTAGATGGATAGTCTCTTTTTGAAGCGCATTAACAAAACACATGGGATTTATTACGTGCATCGTATGTCGCCAACAAGATATCTTTAGTTTTGGCCTCCAATAGAGAGCTTACATAAAATTCAACTCGACCCGCTTATAGGAGCAAATCCACAGATTCATTACGAGCTATAAAACCCAAACGATCTTTACTCGAATCATTTATCCAAGATGCATCAAAGTTGATTTAGTCGCTCTGTGGTTTGACCCAACTAACTAAAGCTTCTTATGATGTTGAAACTTCGCTTTCATTCATATTGTGGTAATTTACAAGTAGTTGTTTTGCTAAAACTATTGTGAATAAAATGAGCCAAGACACTTAGACGCTGACAAGAGTTAATTGGACGCTGATAAGAGCTGACAGATCAAGTATTGACAAGAAATATCTAAGCGCTGATAAGAAGAAGTCCAAGCACTGATAGGAAAACTTAGTAAACACGTTTGTTATTTGAAGAAAAGATATACTCAAATATTGTATTTTCTATATTTATCTTTTCCTAAAATAGTTGATAGGTTATCTATTGTACACGACTCCTTATGTTATGAAAGGAGGTCGTAGGGTTTATAGTATATACACATTATTCAGTATTCGACTTTCATTGCACTCAAGTTTGATAATCAATCAAAAGTGAAAGTTTGATTTATTTGTTTTTACTTGTTCTTTAATTTAAGTGTTAATTCCGCATAACACTTGAATTGTTCATATAAAAACAAGGTTTCTCTAAGTGTTAAACTTGATCCAATCTCGTTAACACAAAGCTAATCGATCTAAGTTTGGGATCAACAAGTGGTATCAGAGCTTGTTGAGGAACTTTGATCTAGAAGAACAGTAAACCCTAAAAACACCAAAACCCTAAAACCAGAAAAGATGCCTGCTACAGAATCTTCTTCCTGATCAACCCACAAACTAAAAATCCCCATGCTCGACCCTGACAACTTTGAACAATGGAAGTTTAATTTTGAACAATACCTTCAGATTCATGATCATACTCTCTAGGAGATTATTGAATATGGAAACAAATTCGATAACACAACTAAGATTGCTGCTGCTATTCTTGCAAGGTCTGGTACTGGTTCTACTGCTGAAGAACGTAAAGAAAGACCTGAGGATGGAAGAGATGTCTCAACTGCTGATATATCCAAGAGAAGGAATAACATGAAGACCTTAAACATTCTCAAACTCTCCCTGGGTCCAAATAATCAGTATAAGTATAGGAGCTTTGAGTCTGCCAAAGAACTTTGGGCAGCTCTTCAAGTCAACTATGGTGGTAATGATGATACTGCCCTAGAAAAAAGAAGCAACTTTTGCATGAGTATGCTGTGTTTAAGGCTCTTCCCAATGAGAAGTTGAGTGAGGTAAGAAGCAGGCTTCTAGACATCACTAGCAAGTTGACCTTTACGGGAACAGAGTATAATGATGCTGATATTATTACTACTTTCCTTAAAATTCTTGATGATGCATGGAAAATTGAAGCTAGGTCTATCATTGCTACCAATGCTCACAAAAGTTCTACTTTTGATGACGTCTATAATAAGCTAAAGATTGTAGAGAATGAAATCTTATTAGATCATGGAAGCAAATCCACCTCTAGAAACATGGCTTTCATCTCACATAGTGAAGCTCAAGTTGATAAGAGAGAGTCATATGTGCATCCTATTACTGGATCACCTTGTGTCAGCGGTGTATCAACCTTTGCCAACGCTTCACATTCAGACGCTGACACATACAATGTTAACTCACCAAGGATTAAACCTACGGGTATTGATCTAGACACAGTGTTTGCATACATTGCTGCATTGCCCAATGGTTCAGTGATTACATATAAGGACCTTGAGCAAATCAGTGAGGAGAATTTGGAAGAGATGGATATTAAATGGAATATGGTACTTGCAAGCATAAGGGCCAACAAATGGAATAGGAGATTCAGAAAGAAGATGACCTTCAATGCTAAAGACACTGCTGGGTTTGATAATCCAAGGTTGAGTGTTACAACTGCCATAGGATGGGTCACTTTATAAGGGAATGCAGATCTCCAAGAAGATCTAATGCTGGAAAGCCTTCAAGCCAAGTCATCAAGGTTGAAGAGACAAAGGCTATGGTTGCCATGCAAGACATTGATGGTGTTGGATGGGACTAGAGCTTTTTGGCAAAGGATGTGGAATAGAATAAGGCTTTGATTGCAGAGAAGGAAGAAGAAGAGCATGTTCACTTTGCTCTTATGGCACATTCCTCGTATTCATCAGATAATGAGGTATACGATGATGCTTACTGTAGTAAAGGCTGTCGTTTAAACACTGAAAACCTTAACAAAGAAATTTTAAAGTCAAAATGAGATGTTTTTGATTAAAAATGCAAGCTAACTAATTATCAAATGGCACTTGTTCAAACTGAAAATACTGTTGAGGAATATAAGAAAATGGAATTTGACCTAAAAGATCAAATTAATGTTTTGTCTCATGATCTTAAAGTTAGTGTTGAACTTAGGGACAATCTGATGCGATCCAGAGAAGTACAACTTAAGTTAGATGAGGATATTAAGGATAAAGAGAATGTAGGGCTCAAAATAATTTTTTTTGATAAAGCAAGCCAAACCCTAGAAAGGTGTGTAAGTGAACAAAGAGATTCTAGGGACAAGTCTGGGATTGGGATGAATAATTATGTTGTTGTTCCTCCACCTGCTGGGAACTTTTATAGTGTTCAGAGAAAAGATCTCTCTTGGACTGGTATTCTAGAACTCCAAGAAGAGGAATTTATTCCTCCACCCAGAGTGCTCACCCCAGTTGAGGAATATCAACAAAAGGTGACTAACCTTGAGCAATGGAAAACAACCAACCCTTTTCTCTTTGTTAAGGGTGGGATGCTTAGTGAGAGTTCACTTGAGCCTACACTCATAACTGTGACCAACCCTACCAATGGAAAACCTGTTGAACTTGGCTCATCTGTTAATAGAAAGCCTAGTGTTAAGTATGCAGAAATGTATAGAAAACCTAGGTCACCACAAAGCCAAGCTAGTGTTAATGGGACAGGGTTCTTTCAGTCTAGACCTAAGGTTATGTCTAGAAAAGCTTGTTATACATGTGGGAGTTTTTCTCATTTGGCCTATAAATGTGTCAGTGCCTCAAAAGTCAACGCTAACAATAGGTCAACCATGGTCAAACCCAGACCTTATGTCCAATCAAGTCCACAAGTTACTAGACCAGCTTCATTCGTTACTAAAGGGAAAAATACACATGGACAAAGGCCCTTTCAAAAGACAAATACATGGTCTAACAGACAATGGGTTCCTGTAGCAAACCCTAATTTGGGCACTGACAAGAATAAATTTAACGCTGACAGGAACAATTCCAACGCTAACAGTTCTAGGTATGGTATGAAAATACCACAACAAGCTAGTATTGATTCTTATGTTAGGCCAAGTAATAATAGGTACTTACAGCCTAAGGGAAAGGGGTCTAAAGCTTCATCTAGTTTGACTTGGAGACCTAAACAAGACCAAAACCCTAATTCTGATGGGATTTCTATGACCTGTAACAGATTTCACTATATTTCAAAGGTCATGACTAAACCAATTGGGGTAAACTGGGTGTTCAGGCCACAAAGGGATGAACAAGGGGCTGTTATAAGGACTAAGGCTGTTCTTGTTGAACAACCAACTGAATCCAAGTCTGCTAAGGCTTGGGTTCCCAAAGAAAAGTCTGTTCTTGTTGAACAACCAACTGAATCCAAGTCTGCTAAGGCTTGGGTTCCCAAAGAAAACTAACTTGTTTTCTTTATGTGCAGGGAATTCAAAAACAGGTCAATGATTATGGATATTGGGTCAACGGATGCTTTTGGCACATGACAGGGAAGGAAGATTACTTGACTAACTTTACCCCCTTAAAGATGGTGACAAAGTGTACTTTGGAGGAGGATATGGTACAATTTCTGGAAAAGGCACTCTTATCACCAATAATTTATGTTTTGAAAACGTATTTCTGGTAAAAGAACTTGATTATAATTTGTTTAGTGTATCACAAGTTTGTGACAACAAGAATAAGGTTCTTTTCATTGATACTGAATGCTTGGTGTTAAGTAAAGATTTTAAGATGCCTGATGAGAAGTTAATTGAGTATAGAACACCTAGGCATAAGGACATTTATAATGTTAATCTTAATGGAATTAGGATGAACAACAATTTGTCATGTCTGTATGCTAAAGCTTCAGTAGATGACAGTAATCTTTGGCACAGAAGGTTAGGGTACATAAACTTTAAGAATGTCAATAGACTTGTGAGACATGATTTAGTTGATGGTTTGCCCTTAAAGGCTTTCCACAATGATCATTTTTGTGTTGCATGTCTAAAAGGCAAACAGTACAAAGTCTCATTTAAATCTAAACTTGTGCACTCTAGTTCTAAACCACTTCACTTGCTACATATGGACTTATTTGGCCAAAATAATAGAGAGTTTGAATGGTAAATCCTATTGTTTTGTCATAACTGATGATTTTTCTAGATTTACTTGGACTTTCTTTTTGGCCTTAAAAAGTGAAACTGCCACAGTTTTGATAAACTTTATTACCCAAATAAAGAAAAAGACAGGGAATGAGGTTAAAATACTTAGAAGTGATAATGGTGATGAGTTTAGAAACTAATTGTTAGATGCCTTATGTGTTAATAAAGGGATTACTAGGTAGTTTAGCATAGCTAGAACCCCACATCAGAATAGGGTGGCTGAAAGGAAAAATAGAACACTCATAGAAGCAGCTAGGACAATGTTGGCTGATGCTAATTTTCCCATTGCTTTTTGGGCTGAGGCTGTGAATACAGCCTGTTATGTTCAGAATAGAGCATTGGTCAACAAAATCCATAATAAGACACCTTATGAGCTATTTTGGAATAGGAAACCTAATATAGGTTTTCTGAAACCCTTTGGATGTCATGTAGTGATCCTTGATACTAGTGATGCCTTAGGAAAGTTTAGTGCTAAAGGTGATGAAGGCTACTTTATGGGTTATTCAGTGTAGAGCAAAGGATATAGGGTTTACAATAAGAAAGAAAAACGTATACTTAAAAAAGTACATGTTATGTTTTTAGAAAGTAAACCTAGTGATCCTAAGAGTGGACCAAATTGGTTCTTTGATCTAGAGCCATTATCTAGAACCTTGAATTATATGCTTGTTACTAATCCAGACATTGTGAAAAAGGATTCAAATGTTGTGGAAGAACCTATTGTTGAAATTGCAAGTAAACAGGTTGACAAGGAAGAAGGATAACATGCAGTTAAATTAGACCCCATACTTGAGTATGTTACCATTCCTATACGGCCTGATGGATTTCCACAAGGTGCTGCTACTGATAAGGAGGAAGTAGGTCCACAAGAAAAGCCAGTTGATGAAAACATGCATGAATCTTCAAGCGCTGATAAAGGCAAATCCGACGCTGACAGGTCAAATTCAGGCGTTGACAGCTCAAATGCTGACAACCCGTTTGACCGTTTATTCTCTTCCAATACTTTTGAGCAAGGTGAACCTTCCATACTTAATCAAGAGGTTCATTCAAGTAACGATGAAAGTGGATATGAAGATGATATTGGCAACATGGAAACTGAAATAGAAGACAACACACTACTTGGGGGAGGAACACTTACATCTACTATCAAAAATCATCCTCCTTGTCTAATCATTGGTGATATTTTGTCTCCTTTTCAAAAAAGAAGCTCTCATCAAACTCAAGGAGGTTTCATTGCCAATATCTACAAGAAGGTTGATACCCCTCTTGTACAGGCATTTTTGTTTGCTTGTTTTATGTCACAACAGGAACCCAAGAAGATTTTTGATGCTCTCAAAGAACCAAGTTGGGTGGAAGCAATGCAGGATGAGCTTCACTAGTTTGCTATTCAAGATGTTTGGGAGTTATTGGATTGTCCAAGGTATGTAAGACCTATTGGGACATGTTGGGTTCTTAGAAACAAGAAATATGAAAGATGAATTGTGGTCAGAAACAAGGCATGTTTAGTTGCTCAAGGCTATACACAAGAAGAGGGAATAGACTATGAAGAGGTTTTTACACCTGTTGCAAGGATTGAAGCAATAAGAATTTTCCTAGCCTATGCTTCTTGCATGGGCTTCACAGTTTATCAAATGGATGTGAAGAGTGCTTTTCTCTATGGCACAATTATAGAGGAGGTTTATGTTATGCAACCTCCTGGTTTTGAAGATCTAGAACATACAAACAAAGTGTATAGAGTTAATAAAGCAATGTATAGACTTCATCAAGCCCCAAGAGTATGATATGGAACATTGTCCACCTATCTGGTGGAAAATGGATTTAAGAGGGGCACCATAGACCAGACCTTATTTACAAAGATGATTGGTAAGGACTTTCTACTTGTTCAGGTCTATGTGGATGATATCATCTTTTGTTCATCAAGTCCAAAGATGAGTGAAGACTTTTCCAAGCTCATGACATACAAGTTCAAGATGAGTGCAATTGGAGAGATGAACTTCCTTCTAGGTTTACAAGTCCAACAGAAAGAAGATGGTATCTTTATCTCTCAAGACAAGTATGTAGCAGAAATCTTGAAGAAGTTTGGTTTTTCTCCACATGAAAAATGGGCTAGCACACCCATGGATAGGGAACACCCTTGTTGAAAGACTGGAGATGGAAAAGATGTGGATGCCAAACATTATAGATCAATGGTTGGATCATTGATGTATCTTACAGCTTCTAGACCTGACATTATGTTTGCTATGTGCATGTGCACGCCATCAGGTGACTCCCAAAGAGTGTCATCTCCATGCTGTCAAAAGGATCTTTAGGTATCTTAGGTGCTATCCCACCTTGGGATTATGGTATCCAAAGGATAATCCATTGGAGCTTATTGGCTATTCAGACAGTGATTATAGAGGTGACAAGTTTGATAGGAAATCCACAACTGGTGGATGCCAATTTATTGGGAGAAGATTGATATCTTGGCAATGCAAGAAACAAATAGTGGTGGCCAGCTCTACAACTGAAGCAGAATATGTAGCTGCAGCTGCTTATTATGGACAAGTTCTATGGATACAAAATTAGTTGTTGGATTATGGGTATAATTTTATGCATACCAAGATATTTATAGATAATAATAGTACATTAGGCATTATTAAGAATCCTGTACATCACTCTAAAACAAAACACATAGAAATTAGACATCATTTTATAAGAGATTGTGTTGAAAAATGTTTAATATATCCATATAGGGTAGACACAGAAGAAAATGTGACTGATCTTTTACCTAAACCTTTTGATGTTGGGAGGTTCCACTACTTGGTAAAAAGTATTGGAATGATCAATCTCACCTAAATGTGTTTGTAAAGTCATTGTATAGTTTGTACAAGATGTGTACTATTATTAGTCTTTGTACAAGATTAGGTTTTCCACTTTATTTTTCTAACGCTGACAAAGGTTATTTTAACGCTGATAAGTGTTAAAATGGACGCTGACAACAATATGTTAGTTTTGTGGTTTTTGATCTAATCATGCAGGCAATATGAGCATTGTACAAATGGATACATAATTGCTTATGGATATTTGGAGCTTACTAGGAATGTGTTCAAGTTTATGGATGATGGTTGGAATGTTTACATTTCTATCTTGACATAAATTTTTATTGCATATTTTATTTTTAGCAACTTTGTGTATCATAGTTTAAGGGGAGGTTTAGGAAACCTTTAGGATTTTTGGGTATTATTATAATACTCTCATCACAATTCTAGATTATGTCCACTGGTGAGTACGAGTTAGTTTTTCTAAATCGTGAGGCAGTATAGCATGTAAAGTTGATATACTGTACACGCTGCCAAGACTTCTTGGCCTAGAATTGGTTTTGGTCAGTTGGGAGACGTGGGAACGTTTTTATTGGGCTTACCCGGGAAGTTACAAAGGATTTATATGAGATAACTTCATTGTTAAGAACTCTGGTTAGCAAGGGACACTTGAGGACAATTATGTCTATCTTGCTTAAGCAAGTGTGCATGATTGGACAGTGCTTGCCACCCTATAGTGATTTTCAGTCTATGAGTTATATTCACTAGGGTAAATTACTTTGTTTAGGCCCTTTTTTATTTTTAATTATTTTTATGTTTGGACGCTGACATTTTTCTTTCTAAACGCTGATAAGACCAATGTTTACGCTGACATGGAAAATTTCCAACACTGACAAGAATATAGCCGTTAGGCGCTGATACTTTGTTTTTGACCGTTGACAAACATTGGACTACATAACCATTTTTCTATAACTATATGTAGTTCAGTTACTTGATCAGACAAGGAACTGTTTTTAAAGTTAATTTATTAACTTCATTTTGTAGGGATATTTTTTCAGAATTAACCTGTTTCAAATTTTCACATTTAGACTTAGCAGTTAACAGTTCTGTTTAACAAGGTGAAATTTATCAAGCAGGTTCTTTCTTTGTTCCTCAACAAAGTGTAAATCAACAATGGAAATAAGCATGTGTATGTTTTTCATGGTGATGTCAACCCATTGTCCTGATCTAGCATCTCCTTTTCCTACAGTTGGTTCATCCTCAGCTATTGCCATAAATTCCCTGACCATGGTAGTGTCTTCTTCATCTGATGTCAAAGGCTCATCATTCCAATCATAAGCTTCTGCTACCAACCCTTTCTCTGTCTTTTTATCACCCCATTTCTTCTTAGACAGAGCTTCTAGCTTCAAATTCATTTGTTCCAACTCAACCTTTAGTGCCTTGTATTTATTTTTGTAATTCTTTTTCTCATTGTCAGAGGAATTGGATTGATGAAATGAGTTATTTTGTTGAGATTTGAACTTGTAAGGTTTGGATGATGAAGGATAAGATGGTGAGGATGTTTTTGTGGTTGGACAGTCCTTTTGAAAGTGTCCAAGTTTTCCATAGGCAAAGCAAGTCTCTTTTGATTTGTTAGCTTGTTTACTAGATGATCCTACTCTCCCTGATCTTTTGAAGTATCTTCTTTGATTAGCTAGTAAAGCTCTTTCATGAAACTCAGCATTAAGGTCTGTCATGAACTCTTGGCTGCTACGAGTGTCTTCTTCAGCATCTGTGTCGCTATCATGAGGATTTGAAGTTGATATCAAGGCTTTGGATGTTGCTCCCTGAACTACAAATCTTTTAGACTCAGATTTCTATATGGTATCAATCAACCCTTCTTCATAATTATACTTTCCATATAGTTGAGCCAACGTATCATTTTTTATCGAGTTGTTAGCTCTCTGAGTCTGATTCATGCCCAACCATTTTCTGGGAAGGCTGTTAACAATGGTGGCGTTAACTTCAGCTTGTGAAATAGTGACCTCATTCATGGCAAGGTCATTGACAAGAATCTCCAGCCTTGTGTATGTATGTTGAACATTTTCACCTTCAAGTGCTTTGAAATCATTAAATTGAATCCTAAGTGCATGAATCTTGGTTTCTCTACTCTCAGATGGTCCTTCGTGACCGAGGATCAAATCAGTCCACATTTGTTTGGTTGTTGGACATTGAATAACAGATTTCATGATTGGTTTTGGTAGACAGGATATTATGATGCTTTTGAGACGTTTGTCTTGGTTTGCCAATTTTCTATCAGCTGGTGTCCACTGTTTGAGAGGTTTTGGGAGAGGATTCTCATCAGTAAATGTAAGCGTCATGGGAACATATGGTCCATTTTCTAAAATTTCGATAAGAAATGGTTCAAGTCCATCAAGATAGACAAGAAATTGACTTTTCCAACCGGAAAAGTCATCTTCATCAAATACTGGCACATTCGTGACATGGGATCCACCTCTTGAGTCGAGAAGTTGAGGAAGATCATCTTCATTTTGAGTGGGAGTTATTCTTGGTGATGATGGAAGTTGTAAAACCCGCTTTAAAATATACCAAACATCATTAAATGCACGAAAACACCGACAAATTTAAACTTTCAGATTAATTAATATACGACACGAAACATGAATATTTAATACGAACATTACGTATCTTAATTAATTACTACAAGTATTATGTATATTAATATTATTATTAATACACGAGGAGTGGTTACGTATAATGCTTAAGAACGCAACAAGAAATAGAACACGATAAATAAACACGAACACACGATAATAGTTTAACAAGAAAAAAAAACATGAAAACTATAGGGGGGGGGGTGTTTGTGCGTTGGCTAGAAAGAAAGAAAGGGAGAAACGGGCTTTAGCCCATACCCATTAACTAATCCTAGTTATTAAACAAAACAACCAGGAGGTTTCATAAAACACTTTTACAGAATATTAATCAAAACCCTAAAAGCTCTCTTGTCTCTCTCTCTTGTCGCGGCACCCTTAAGAACACAAGGAAGAATTTGATTTTGATCTTTGTTTGTTATCGTTGTGTGTTCATGTTCATCCTTATTTAATCCACGCATTCGGTATCTCGAATCCTTTTTCTTTGTTTTTATTTATTATGTAAGATCATTAAAAACCAATCAAGAAACATGTAAAATCAAGGAATTATCAAGATTTAAAATAAAAACAAAGGAGGGGTGTTTGTTTATCTCGATCGCAACCAACCGAGACCACAAGGGGTCACGGTGGTGTCGCGTGACCAACAGCCGCAACACCTTTGGGGGTCGGCGTTGGATTTAAACCACCACCCCCAAAATCCTAGGAAGGCGGTGGTGGTGGTGTGGTTGGTAGCTGCAAGGACCAAGGACCCACAAGGGGAAACTTGGCCTAGTGGTGGGAACCGAGACCCATGGTGGGTGCTCGGTTGGTATTATACGTATGCAGGGGGAACCCCAGCTCACGCTGAGGGCTTTTTGGTTCGGGCACATCAACGGGCCGAGAGCTTTGGCTCTCGGTGAGGTGCTTGTGGCTCGGATGAGTCACGACAACGAGGCCGCAGCCTTCGGGCTGTGGTGCTCGTTTGTCGGGTCTCGTGGTGGGGCTCGGGAACTTGACTTTTTCAGAAACACGTAAATTAAACTATGTAAAAATAAGTTATGTTATGTTGTAATTAATTAATAGTATTAATTAATTTTGGTTTATTTAAATTAAAACTTAGGTTATAATAATTAATTATTTAATTATTCATGAACATAGATTTATTTAATTAATATCTTTTATGATAAAATTTAATAACATAAATTATGTAATATTATTAATTAATAATAAACTTATAATAACATGACATGACATTATTAATTAATAATAATATGTTAAGCTAAGTATTTATTAATTATTAAACTTTATAATATAATTATACATGATATAAAATAAGCATATGATTAATTATGGAAATATATTAATTATGGAATTATATTAATTATGGCAACATGAAAAATATGGAAACACTAAATATGGTAACATGCTATTTATGGTAATACATTAAATATGGTAACATGCTATTTATAGAAACATGCTTAATACAAGGTTTTTACCAAGTATAAAAATATCGTTGAACCAATCTCTTCGAATTGAAAACTGGTTTAATGTGCGACTCAGTCGTTCTTTGGTGGAACAAAAGTTGTGTCGTTGTAGTATATTAAAAATGCAAAGACTTAAATGTAAATGGATATTAAAGTAAATGACGTTAAAATTAAAGTGGCGTTAAAATAAAGGGCGTTTAAAATAAATCTAAGTCTATTTAAAAGAAAGGGTGCAATATTAAAAACATTGAAAAGTAGAATAATTAAATGACGGGAAATTAAAAGTGTGACGAGAATTTAAATGTGACAAAGTATTAAAATGTAGACTTAAAAATAAAACAAGACAAAATAAAAAAGTAATACCCAATCGGAATGTATTCCGATCAGACTTCAATCGGAATGTATACAAACCTCCCTATCGGAATGTGGATCGGAACCTTAGATCGGAATACCCTGTCACCTATTCAGATCGGAATATCCAAACAAACCCTTTGATCGGAATGAATACTACCTCTTGATCGGAATGTGAATAACCAAACCCTGATCGGAATGTAGATTGGAATACCCAATCGGAATGCTGTCACCTTTTCAGATCGGAATACCCAAACTCACCTTGATCGGAATGTCACTTACTTACCCTGATCGGAATGTCACAACCTCTTGATCGGAATACAACTAAACACCCCCAATCGGAATGTTAAAGCCCTTTTCCGACCAAGCAATGAAGCTATGATCGGAAAGATAAACCCTTTTCCGACTGAATGGTCGGAATACAGAAGAAAAAGCACAAAATAAGCTAGAAAAATAAGCTACTAATCAAATAAGCACACAACGAAAATCCTAAGGCAAACCGTATAAGAAAAAGCTACTAAACTGAAATTTAAAGACTTTTATAAGAAAAGAAAAGGTTTACGAAAAACAAACTTTTATATAAAAATAACTTTTATAAAAAACTTTATAAACTTAAAGATAAACACAATAAGCTATAAAAAATCAATGATCTAAAACAATCAAAGGCATAAAAACATAACCTTTAATCAAATAAGCAACACAATAAGCATATAAACATAAAGATCAAGCAAAGAAAGAAAGGTAGAATGAGAGATTTAAACAAGAAAAGTAAAGGTGCAATAAAGATAAAAGTAACTTACTTGAAAATAAAAGTGCAAGACAAGGTAATTAAAGGTGCAATAAAGTAAATGTGCAAGTAAATAAAGATGGAAGAACTAGTGTCACTCTAGCCAACCAAGAAAAAATAGGAGATGGTTAGAGGAAGCTTCCTCCCCTCCTTCCTATCTTCTTAATTGCACCATTAAGTCCTTCCCTTCTTAATCTTTTGTTAATCTTGGACTTTAATGACTTATGGCTCGGGATTTCTTTAAACTCGTCTTTTAATTCTTCAATAAATAAGACTCGAGTTCTTCGGCTTTTAGTAAACTTCCGTCTTTTGACTTTTTCTTCGATAAATCTTCAGAATTGGTCTTGGACTTCCGTTCTTTTTGCACTATTGACTTCTTGACTTCGTCTTTCATCTTTTTCTTCAATAAAAGCCCGTAAATGCCCGTGTTTTCTCCACTTTTCACCTTTTCGTCCTAAATCACAACAAAAACACAAACCACGCATAATTCCGACATAAATGACATAAAATACACGTTTTGGTCCGGTTATTATTGTAATTAAGTGGTAAAAAGGATGGGTGTTTACCTCCTATCAATTCCCCTACACTTGACCATTGCAATGTCCTCATGCAATGCATTAGTTACAAAGCACGTTTACATTTTTCATCATAATCAATCCACCTTGGCCTTTATTAAAGAGATAGAAAACTATAAACATTCAAAGTAAAGAAAATAAAACATACCTTGGGTTTTGGAAATGTCATGAATAATCATCATCCTCAAGTTTTCGCTTTCTCCAAACCAAGCTTAAAAACGAGATCATTGTTATTATAAGTTAGTAAACTAACACGAACTCATGTGGGCTAATTATTCACTTAGACTCCCGTATTCCTAGGGGTATCTCTTATATTTTATTGTTTGTCTTGAATGATCACGAGGATGCATTTTTGACTTATTTCGATAGTTATTTAGGCCGAAAATAAAGTGAGCGATTTAATCAATAGTTAGCTAAAGGACAAAATCTTTTAAAACTGCTTCTCGGGACCTCATAAAGTTCATATCTTGGCATAACTCGCTTCGCGATTTGAGACCTTTCTCGGACCGATATTTGGCAGCGACTTCATACTTCAAACCTTGAGAGACGTTCATGAAATAATGGTCTTCTCTTCACAATAGGAATTTCTTTACTTGAAATTTTGAGAGATTCATACTTGGACCACGACTTCTTCATTTTTTCTCCAATCTTTATTTTGGACTTTGATTTACAACGATCCGCCTCCTTTTATGACTTGGATCTATTAATCCTCATACCTTGCTAGGGTCTTTTCGGATACACTTCTCCATGACTTTTTGGGAGTTTTTGCTTTTCGTCGTGTGTCTCGATCCTTCATATTGATTTTCGATAAATGATTCTTCACATCACTTGGGATCTTTAGCAACAAAATATAGCCCTCATGCCTTGTTAGGACCTTTTTGGACTCGCCAATCTTCGCATCCCGCTTCAATAAGTTATGCCTTGGCTATGAACTCTAATCTATACCGAGCAACTTTTAAACGATCTTGGGCTAGAAGCTAAGTAACTTTTCAAATCGTACAAACTTATTTATTGCAGATAAATTTATTAACAAGCGATGGGAGAATAGGCTTATAATTAACTCACATAAATTACCGAAAGAATACCAAACTTATAATTGACTCTATCATCTCTCGTTCTCCACAGTTTAAAATCTCAAGGAATGAGACTCGTGGATGCTTAGCCTATTAAATCAAAGTTTTGGGTTTTCGAGTCGCCTATAGGATCTTGCAAACTCTTAGACTTTTTCAAGTTTAGAAATCGCATTTTAAAGTTCCCTTGATAAACGACTCTCTAGGATCAATTATAGGAACTTGCGAAAAGTTCTTGTTCTTAACCCGTGAGAGTTAAGACTTTCGCGTTTTATAGCTCCCTATATAAAAGCCTAGCAAAACTTGACTTAAACACGTTAAGGATACTAGCTAGAGTAACTTAGATAAGTAAACTCGGGTTGAGTCAAAAGATTCACAACGTTTGAAAATTAAAACCACTTTATTAAACATTTATTCTAGCAAAGAAAGAAAATAACTATACAAAGGGAAAAAATAATAGGCCAAAATAGATCAAAAATTTTGAAATATGTCGAAAAATTGATTTTCCGGTTAAAATGAGGACAAATACAAGGAAAAGGCCACTTAACTTCGATAGAAGTCCCCCTACACTTAACATAAACATTGTCCTCAATGTTTAAGCATGTGGGAGTAAACTCCCCTACACTTAGGACATTGTGCACTTTGTTTAAATCTCGCTAAGGAAAGGACAACCAAAGAGATTCCTATTTTAATATTGAGAAAATATAAAATAGTGAATTGAAAAGAGTTTAGGATAGAACCGGGAAAAAGGGAACACAGAATCACGGGTCGTCAAGAATCATCAAGAGTGGATCATTGAGCGCTCGAATCCCTGATTAAGAGAGGAGAGGAAATAGCAAACCAACGGGTCTCCCCTACACTTAGGATAAAGAAAGCTAAAAGATAGATGCATGGGTTGCCTCCCAAGAAGCGCTTGATTTTTGGTAACCGAGTCGTGAGCCTGACTCGACCTTGATCATCATAGGAAGAAGCATGAAACATATCCACCAGGATCAAAGACATAGTTTTCATCCATCAAAAAGCACAAGCTTAAGGCGAACAAGGCAAGCCAAAGAAGAGTAGGCAAGGTTCCCTTAAGCAGCGATGGAGCACGGTGGAAGCAAGTATGGTGAGGTGCAAGCATGTCTTCAAAATTTCCAAAGATTTTTCCTTTTATTTCATCAGGTGGATACTGAGATGGCTTAAAGATTTCAATACTGGGGTCGAACACCTTTTTCCTTTAAGGGAAAATAGCACTCAGGCTCAGCAGAGTGTGAAGAAGATCCCCGAAGAAGCACAACCTCGTCCTCAGAAGGAGGACAAAGAGGTGTTAAATCATATGTGTTGCGGATATCAGTGTCGACCGGTTACTTCTCCTTTGAAAGAATGTTCTTCAAATCCAAAGTAGGATCAAGACGATAATCTTCAAAATCAAAAGGAGGAGCATCACTCTCATGAGGGAAGTAAGTGTTGAGAAACGTAGAGAAGTCTTCCTCAAATGAGTAATCTTCCAAAGTAGGATCGAGTGATGGCGGAGGATCTTCATCATGTGAAGAATCGCTCAAAAGAGTATCGGCCTCATCAAAATCATCATATGTGGGCAGATCGGGATACTCAGAAGTAAGGTCATCATAATCATCCGAATCTGAGCTAGACTCATCATCATAAGCATCGAAGATCGGTGGAGAATCATAAATGGGAGAAGGTTCCAAATTGGAGAGAGAGTCATCCACATCATCGTGAAAAAGTGGATTATCATTGCAATACTCGAATAGAGGATTGTTGTAGATGACAAAATCATCGAGCACATTAATCATATTCACGGATTCTCGTCCAAAGGATTTGCTTGTAAGCTTCCCCATTTTAAAAACTTGTGAATCATTCCCGACTCTTAAGATTAACTCACCTTCGGCAACATCAACTAGAGCTCGTCTGGTTCTCAAGAATGGCCGACCAAGTATTAAAGGAATACGAGGGTCCATTTCATAATCAACAACGAAAAAATCGACCGGGAAAGTAAATGTGCCAACTTTAATGAACACGTCTTCGGCAATACCAACGGGGTAAGCGAGAGTGCGATTTGCAAGTTCAAGAGTCATCTTTGTTGGAGTAAGGTCGGGTAATGATAGTGTTTTCCAAACACTCAAAGGCATAAGATTAATACTGGCCCCGAGATCAGCTAGGGCAGTAAATTCTTCAGTTTTTTTAAAGATGCAAGGCAACACAAAACGACCGGGATCTCCAAGCTTTTCTGGAAGTTCTTTAAGAATAACTGCAGAGCAGTTTTCATTTAAGCGTGTGTTGGCGAGCTCAATCAACTTTTCCTTCTTGTTAAGCAATTCCTTAAATGCTTTGACAAATTTCGGCATGTGGACAAGTGCTTCAAGAAAGCTAATGTTGAAGTTCATTTGAGAGATCATCTTCATATAGTTCGACACTTCAGAGTCATCCTTGGTTAGCATTTTGGTCTTGCCTAAACGAGAGGGATAAGGGATATTGGGTTTGGGAGGTGAAGGTGCAGGTGTAGTAGGTAAAGGTTGAGATGTTGAAGGTTCCTTCCTAGGTACATCGTCATGACGAGGCGGAGACGGTAATGGTGTACTAATACTAGGTGTAGGAGGAGTAGGGATAAATGGTGGTGGAGGAGGTGTAGATGATGGGGGCGGGATCGGTGGTCCTACGATGGTGACTCCACTATGGGTAGTAATAGCACTCACATTTTCTCGCGGATTGGTGACGGTGTTTGAAGGTAGAGAACTCGAAGTAGAAGGTTGAGCTGTGGGCAAGAAACTAGCAAGCATATTCTTTAAATCATTTGTTTGATTACTGAAGGAAGATTGGATATTATCTCGAAGCTCGGATCTTATCTCATTTCCTTGCTTGGTAATATCTCCTTTAAGATTGATAATTTGGCTCTGTAGGTTCTTGATTTGCTCACCTTGGGTTCTCATGATGGCTTCAACGTCGGGGTTAATGGGTGGGGCTTGTTGGGCGGGTGGGTGATAAGGATTAGAAGCTCTTGGTGGGATTTGGTTGCTTCTATTGTAGTTGTTGGCGGGGTTTTGGTTTTGAGAAGAAAAACCGGGTGAAAGGTAGTTGTTGGACCGGTAACTCAGCAAATTTCTATCCCCTTGTTGTCGAGCTTGGTAATTTTCCGGTGAATAATTACCATAAGCTGCATACACATTTTCCGGATTTCCTTGAGTCGAAGGACAATTGGTGTATGAGTGAGGACCGCCGCATGTTTCACAAGGATTAGCAACCGCTTTAACTTGTTGTTGTTGGTTTGAAGCGAGAAGCAAGATACTTTTACTCATTTCAGTCATCATGCGGGTGAGTTCGGTCATATCAGGGTTTGCTGAAGTAGAGGAAACATTGACTCTCGGGTTGTTCCTTGAAGAAGCGGAGGAATCCCAGTTTTTGTGGTCAGTAGTCATGTTCTCAATTAGCTCTCTACACTCCTCGGGTCTCCTTTTCATAAATGTGCCACCGGCGGCTGCATTAATCGTATCACGATCTCGAAAAGTCAATCCGTTGTAGAAAGTATCAATCAATGTCACGGGAAGCATGTTGTGGTTTGGACAACGATCAATCAAGACATTATATCTTTCCCAAGCATCAAAAAGAGATTCATCGGGATCTTGCATGAAACCGTTGATTTGATTGCGAAGGCTCGTGACCATGGATGGTGGAAAGTAGCGCGATAAAAAGCGTTGAGTCATGTCATCCCAAGTATGAATAGAATTCTTTGGAAGACGATCAAACCATTTCTCGGCATGATGTGATAAAGTATGTGGAAAGAGTTGAAGGCGAAGAACATCCATTGTGGCACCAGGCAAATTCATGCTTTGGGTGATTGTAATGAACTTGTCGAGGTGTTTGTTGGCATCATCATCAGGCATTCCGGCGAATGGATTAGTTTGCACTTGTTGAATCATGTGGTGCTTCAACAAAAACTCCAGAGCCGTGATTTGCATCGGCGCAATCGGTCCTCCTCGTCCAAACATGGTAGGTTGACAAAGCTCCTCCATTGTCCGAAGATCGGGCTGTGGAAGAACATTGTTGTTATTGTTGAGGTACGGTGGATTATTGTTGTTGTTAACACCTGACATACTTAAATCTTCGCGAGTCTCGGGCTCTTGATAATTAGAAGATCTAGTACGCATACACCTACAAAGACAAAAGAAAACAATACCAAACACAAAGACAATATATATACACAATAAAGATAAAATCTTTTTGGATTTTTAAAATTTTTAATTTTTATGGATTTTTATCGATTTTTAAATTTTATGGATTTTTGAATTTTTTGTGCAAGAAAATAACGCTCACAAGTGAACGGATCCCAAAAAGCAACGCGTCTCTCACAGAAAACCGTTAATCTTTACGAAAAGAGCCGGCAGCGGCGCCATTTAATACAAGGTTTTTACCAAGTATAAAAATATCGTTGAACCAATCTCTTCGAATTGAAAACTGGTTTAATGTGCGACTCAGTCGTTCTTTGGTGGAACAAAAGTTGTGTCGTTGTAGTATATTAAAAATGCAAAGACTTAAATGTAAATGGATATTAAAGTAAATGACGTTAAAATTAAAGTGGCGTTAAAATAAAGGGCGTTTTAAATAAATCTAAGTCTAATTAAAAGAAAGGGTGCAATATTAAAAACATTGAAAAGTAGAATAATTAAATGACGGGAAATTAAAAGCGTGACGAGAATTTAAATGTGACAAAGTATTAAAATGTAGACTTAAAAATAAAACAAGACAAAATAAAAAAGTAATACCCAATCGGAATGTATTCCGATCAGACTTCAATCAGAATGTATACAAACCTCCCTATCGGAATGTGGATCGGAACCTTAGATCGGAATACCCTGTCACCTATTCAGATCGGAATATCCAAACAAACCCTTTGATCGGAATGAATACTACCTCTTGATCGGAATGTGAATAACCAAACCCTGATCGGAATGTAGATTGGAATACCCAATCGGAATGCTGTCACCTTTTCAGATCGGAATACCCAAACTCACCTTGATCGGAATGTCACTTACTTACCCTGATCGGAATGTCACAACCTCTTGATCGGAATACAACTAAACACCCCCAATCGGTATGTTAAAGCCCTTTTCCGACCAAGCAATGAAGCTATGGTCGGAAAGATAAACCCTTTTCCGACTGAATGGTCGGAATACAGAAGAAAAAGCACAAAATAAGCTAGAAAAATAAGCTACTAATCAAATAAGCACACAACGAAAATCCTAAGGCAAACCGTATAAGAAAAAGCTACTAAACTGAAATTTAAAGACTTTTATAACACGAAAAGAAAAGGTTTACGAAAAACAAACTTTTATATAAAAATAACTTTTATAAAAAACTTTATAAACTTAAAGATAAACACAATAAGCTATAAAAAATCAATGATCTAAAACAATCAAAAGCATAAAAACATAACCTTTAATCAAATAAGCAACACAATAAGCATATAAACATAAAGATCAAGCAAAGAAAGAAAGGTAGAATGAGAGATTTAAACAAGAAAAGTAAAGGTGCAATAAAGATAAAAGTAACTTACTTGAAAATTAAAGTGCACGACAAGGTAATTAAAGGTGCAATAAAGTAAATGTGCAAGTCAATAAAGATGGAAGAACTAGTGTCACTCTAGCCAACCAAGAAAAAATGAAACTAGATGATCCTATTTATAGTAGATTAGGGAGATGGTTAGAGGAAGCTTCCTCTCCTCCTTCCTTTCTTCTTAATTGCACCATTAAGTCCTTCCCTTCTTAATCTTTTGTTAATCGGACTTTAATGACTTATGCCTCGGGATTTCTTTAAACTCGTCTTTTAATTCTTCAATAAATAAGACTTGAGTTCTTCGGCTTTTAGTAAACTTCCGTCTTTTGACTTTTTCTTCGATAAATCTTCAGAATTGGTCTTGGACTTCCGTTCTTTTTGCACTCCTGACTTCTTGACTTCGTCTTTCATCTTTTTCTTCAATAAAAGCCCGTAAATGCCCGTGTTTTCTCCACTTTTCACCTTTTCGTCCTAAATCACAACAAAAACACAAACCACGCATAATTCCGACATAAATGACATAAAATATACGTTTTGGTCCGGTTATTATTGTAATTAAGTGGTAAAAAGGATGGGTGTTTACACACCTATCAATGATAATTATGGAAACTTTCTATTTTTGGAAACTTACTAATTATGGAAACTTTCTATTATTAGAAACTTACTTTTTAAGGAAACTTAATATTTTTGGAAAGTTACTATATATGGAAACCTGCTATTTTTGAAAAGTTAATGTATATAGAAACCTACTATTTTAGAAAGTTACTCATTATGTTATAACAAGTATTATAACACTTCAAACATGAAACACATGAATCTAAAACACATGGAACTATAAGAAATACATGATTAAAACATGAAGTAATAAGACAAGACAAGAACAAGTATAATAAGTATGAACACGTCAAGTAAACTAATTAACAAGTATGTATAAGTAAGATCGACTCTTATTCATGTCCCTTCATTATGTAGCTATTGTGAAGTCGGAGTGATCCTCTACGTTCGTTTTCGTCTTCATTTACTGTACATAAGGTACGAATATTCCGTCCTTCAGTAAGGACATCTTTCTTCCTATATTAGGATTCCCCGTTTGCAGCCATCTGTTTTTCCCAATAGTGTAAGTGTCTTGAACACATCAGTATATGTTATGATTATTTTAGATTGCCTGAGCTATATACATGCATGCCAGTTTCACCTAGTTATGGGGGTTCCATAACCATAGCACTGGAGGCACCGGTGTTTTGACTCTTCTACGGTGAGAGTGATTGCTCTTAGTGTCTCTTTACAATATTTGGCCTATGTTATTGTTATCATGTGCGGCGAATGGGTGCATCCTAGGACAAGTAATATGATTTCATGGTAACTGTGGTGTGTGCCTCGCATCCGTTACAGGAGCTGATCCCTCCACTCATTTTATATATTAATTAGAGGCAGCCCCTCTAATTGCATGACGAGGTCACCCCTCTATGTATTCATGCACGTTGATATAACATGATCTATATGGGCTCTGGGCATATTTATAATACAGATTTTCAAGATAAACTAAACATAAGTCTTTTCAGAAATATAAACCAATCTTATGAACTTAAACCATGTTTTCCAGGACATACATTTATTCCGCTGCTATTCATTTCATTGCTTGCTTATGTTTATGCTTTATATTCTATGTTATATATCCGTACACTGAGCGTATTTCTCAGTCGTATTTCTATTTCCATGTCCCAATACGGCAGGTAATAAAGGGCAAAGCTAGGATTTCAAGAGTACATGCATGGAATGAGTCGCCCGTCTTTTTTCATTCTTTAATGCATTTACATACTTTTGCTTTGCTGGACATTGTTTAGTCCTTTCTTTACATTCTATACTTATGCATTTCGTGTGTGGAGTTTATGTGGATTCGATGTTTGTTTCCGGTTTCTTTTATGGTCATTTAATGTTTTAGACATTTACCTTGCATGCTTTGATGATATGCCATAATTATCCTGTGATATTCCATTTATCAAAATGTGGTGTTACAGAAGTGGTGGTATATTGTTTTGATTGTTCCCAGTAGGTGGTGGTGGTGGTGATGTGTTGCTCGTTTCAGGCATGGTTGATCTTGATTATAAAACTTAGAATGATTTTTATGAAGGTTTTAATATTAAACACCGCTCTGATAATAATTGAAAGTCCCTAAACTTGACTGAAACGACTAATTAAGATATATAACACAAGTAAATACTTTTCAAATGTAAGACTTTATTATTGTATAATCAAGTATTACAAGTGTTATGGATCACACATTTTGATGACAATGTGTTGTGTACTCTTTGGACAAATAAACTTGTACAAGTTACAAGTTTAGAAGCTAACTTAAGAACACAGGCACAACTGGTTGTTCTTCAAGTTCAAGAGAGTTAATGTGTGAAATCTAACAAAGTGAACAACATTAACTCTATGCTACATTCCTATTTATAGTGGTACAAGGTTGACTTTGATAGCTGTTGATAGCGACTACAGAAAACAAACCATGTCAGACATCTATCACAATGCTTTAGGGAAACATAGCTGACATAGTTTCTCTTTTCTTCATAACCTCGTACTTTAGGCTGCATATCTTCCCGCCTAAACACTTAGATATGTCCAAAGTCTTTAGAGTGTTAATAGGGTATTGCCGCCCCTGTTAACACTCAACCATGGAGAGTCCCTGGTACATCTTGGCTGTTATCCACCACAGCCAATGAGTATGTCTTCAAGTAATCTTCGACTTCCGTAACAATGTCTTTGACATGGACTCCCTTGTGGTTGCTCACAGAGACTAAGTTCTTTGTGAGTCTTATGGTACTTGCCTATCACCTTGGCACAGGCAAGTTAATAACCTACAACTTGATTTTCGTTTAAATCTATGACTAAGGGAATTATAACATACTTAGATTCCCAACACTTAATCATGTTTCTTGATGATCGTGCAAAGTTTTGCTATGTTTACTTGTTGAAAAGTATAGATGAAGCTATATACACGTTTGTTCAATACAAAACCGAAGTTGAGAATCAACTTAGTAGGAAAATCAAGGTTGTAAGAAGTGATAGAGGAGGTTAATACGTGTCTCTTTTTTCTGATCTATGTGCGAAAAATGGATTCAAACACGAGTTCACTGCTCCTTATTTCACCCCAGCAAAACGGTATTGCCGAAACGAAGAACCGTACCTTAAAAAAAATGGTTAATGCCATGTTGATAAGTTTTGGTCTAAACCATGACGTAGGGGGAAGCCATTATAACAACTACTTATCTTTTAAGTAAGATATCTCGTAAGGAAAAAGAGGAAACTACATATGAACTGTGCATGGGAAGAAAACCATCATACCAGTACTTACGAGTGTGGGGGTGTGTAGCCAAAGTAGTTGTGCCGACACCTAAGGCCCAAAAGATTGGTCCTAAATATGTGGATTGTATATTCATTGGATATGCTAAGAATAGTAGTGCTTATCGCTTCATTATACATGATTAGAAAAATCTAGATATACAAAAGAACGCAGTAATGGAGTCAAGGAATGCTTCCTTTTTGAAAATATAGTTCCCTGCTTAACAAAGGAAACTAGAAACTCGTTTAGAATAGATGAAAAAGTTATCCAAGATAAGAGACCAAGAGATGATAATGATCTCCAAGATGAGAGATAAGATCAACCAGAGGAAGAAGAGGTTGAACCAAGAAGAAGCAAAAGGGCTAGAACTGAGCATTTGTTTTACGCAATTTTATTACATTTATGGTTGAAAATGAACCCACTTCTTATCGAGAAGCGGTAAATTCCTCAGAAGGACCTCGATGGAAAGAAGCCATTAAAATTAAAATATATTCTAGTTTACAAAACCATTTTGGAGCTCATAGATTTACCTCCTGGTTGTAAACCACTAGGCTATAAATGAATCTTCAAGAAGAAGATGAAAGCCGATGGCACCATTGACAAGTACAAAGTATGATTGGTAATTAAAGGATTTATACAACGTGAAGGTCTAGATTACTTTGATACGTATTCGCATGTTACGCGAATAATGTCAATTATAATGATACTTGTTATTACCGGATTAAGAAATTTGGAAGTTCACCAAATGGATGTGAAAACGACATGTCTAAGTGGAGATTTAGAAGAAGAAATATATATGAACCAACTTGAGTGTTTCATATCTCCCGGGAAAGAGAGAAAAGTTTGTAGGCTTGTTAAGTCATTATATGGTTTAAAAAAACTCCCAAACAATGACATAAAAAGTTTGATCACGCCATGTTAGAGAATGAATTAAAAATTAATGAATGCGACAAGCGTGTTTATGTTTATATCAAAGACACAAATAGTGGATATGTAATCTTGTGTCTATATGTTGATGATATGCTTATCGTTTCTAGTAACGAAAAGATGACGGAGTCTACTAAAGACATGTTGAAACCAAAGTCTGACGTGAAATATATGGGTTTGGTTGTGATCTTCATAATAAAGATCATACGAACTAAGAGTAGACTCGCATTGAGTCAATCACATTACGTGGACAAAATTTTTAATACTCATAATACGGGGGATTCAGACCTAGTTATAACTCCAATTGAAACCAGTTTGAATCTATCTAAAAATAGAGGTGTGGGTGTTGCCCAATTAGAGTATTCAAGAATTATTAGCATGTTAAAGTATTTGATGGCAAGTACCGAACGTGACTTAGCTTATATTGTTAGTAGGATAAGTAGGTATACTAGTAATCCAAGTGATACACATTGGAAAGCTATGACTAAGGTACTTCATTATTTGAGATACAATCGCGTTCCTAGACTGAATTATGCTAGATATCAAGCTGTTATCGAAGGATACTGTGATGGGAATTACATATGTAACATAAATGATTTTAGATCGATTAGTGGATATGTGTTTACACTAGGATGGGTTGCTATATCTTGGAAATATTCTAAGCAAACTGTAATAGCTAAGTCCACAATAGAATCAAAATTTATAGCGTAAGATAAATACGGATAAGAGGCGAAATGGATACATCAGTTCGTAGAGGACATACTCAGGTGGCCTAAACCAGTAAGGGCCATTAGTATACATTAGGATAATTAATGAGCAATTGGCAGAGCTCATAGCATAATGTATAATCGAAAGTCCAGGCATATCTATCGTTGACATAATTCGATAACATCATGGGCAACCTAATCATAGAATGTAACGAAAGTCACGTAAATGTGGGAAATTTACTTACTATAGTAACTTTCCTAGTCCCTTCATATAACAATGTGACTTGTTGAGAGGTTAAACATGTGGCTTAATGATTCAATATGAAATCACCAAGCATGATGATTTAAGATAAAATTTGAAAGTACATGCTTTTAATGATTCAAGATGAAATCACCTATGTGAGATAAGTGGGGTCGCTTCAAAGGAAATGGAGGGGGCGCAATTTCTAAGAGCTCTTGTAGAACCAAGCTATTGTTCATGATCATAACGAGCACGACTATGAGTACTTGACATGGTCAGGGAGAGTCTTGCGTGAGTGTGTATTGTCGTCTATGTAAACAGAAGCTGAGTTCAAGGACATCATGTTTACTCAGATCTTGGAGACTAAGTGCATCCCACAAGGGAAGGTTCAAAGGGTTACACCTACCTATCCTATGCAGGATTTAACTACAAAAATTCTACCAATAGATTTGTGTGTTTTTTACCGATCTCCATTCATGTGGGGAATTGTTGGAAAAATGATTGTGGAAAATGATTCTTTGCAAATTGTGGACACAGTTTGATATAGGTATATGTTATATATATATTATCATTAGTTAGTAGCTTTGTGTTCTCCTCGAAGAGAGTTTTGGGATGAGCTAAAGTATGTTAAGAATGGAGTTAATATGAATGAGATATTGTGTCTTAGTGAGGCACGTGAAACACATATGGAAAAAAATAAATGTCACACATCGCCCAAAACATAAAGTGAAAACACGTTTATAAGGAAATCATGCTTCTACCTTCAACATATCTTTGGTTGGTTTTACTCCAACACCTACGTGTCTACGCGCTTGGGGTGTAGAAAATGAGATTTCTAGGCTAAAGGAGTTCAAATCTTCTGAACTTGTGCGAGTACGCGCGACCTGAGGACAAGAATGCAGCTCTGAATGTTCGCCTATGCGCCTATCTGTTTTCTACTACTTCGGGTTTCTTTTGTTTCCAGTTTAAGAAATCTATTTAAGAATAGATTTAAACTAAGTGATAAAGTTATATAGAATAATTTTGCGCATAGAGAATATATGCAAATCACATTTTATTTAAAACTGGTTTGTATTATTGATACTATAACACCCTATTTGTTAAGATGGAATGCTACAGTAAACTATGGTGTGTCATCAAAGCATGCAAGGTAATGTCTAAACATTCATGACCATAAATAGAAATACCAGAATCAAACATCGGTAGTCTAAGTAACTCACACACAAGCAAATGTAAGTACTGTAAATGAAAGGACTAAACAATGTCCAAATGAAGTAAAGTATGAGAAAGTCGAAATAAATGCATAAGGTAAAAGAGGCTGGATAGCTTCCATCCGAATGCACATACTCTCGAAATCCTACTTGCGACCTTGGGTACCTGCCGTTTGGGAACATGGAAATGGAAAATGGCTGAGCATAAAGCTCAGCGCACGGATATACAATAAAGTATAGAAACATATAGTATGAAAGCATAAAAGATCATATAAAGCATGAAAAGCAGCGGAAATGAATAAGTCTTGGAAACCTAGATGCGTGTCATGTTTACTGGTTTTAGTTCTGAAAATATAACTTATGTTACTTATGAAAATCTGTATTAGTTTAATATACCAAAAGCCAATATAGGTCATGAGGTCAACAACGTACATGAATACTTGGAGGGGTGACCTCGTCATGCAATTAGAGGGGATGCCTCTAATTAAATGGTAATGGGTAGGAGGGATCAGCTCCTTGTGAAGGATGCAAGGCACACACCACATTCACCATGAAATCCTGACTGGCACTATAACTAGGATGCACCCATACGCCACACATGATAATATAATAATAAAGGCCAAATAAACCGAAAGGGACGCCACGAGCTACCACTCTATAACACTCTCAATTTTTGTATCGGTACAGCGGAAGGGTCAATAGAGTGTTACGGGATAGCACAATAACTCAAATCATAGACAACGCATAAAAAGGGTTGTACAAAGCCAAACATACATTCATCCGAATACAAGTTTAAAGTTTACACAAGGTCCCCCAGTTTTTACAGTCATAAAGTTACAAAACATATTTCGAATGAATATTATTAATAAGTGGGCCATCAGAGTCGATCTCCGTCCAAGTTACCTTCAAGCGCCTGAGATAAAACATGCGAAAATTAAATCAGCGAATGCCGAGTGAATTCATAGAGTTTAGTAAAAACCGTTATATAAAACAGTTATGTAAAGCAGAACACAAGCATAATATTAGTAATAAGACCCCATATTGTTATTCAGGCAATATATTATAATTCAAATCATATATCATACACTATTCCTGAGATCCACAGCCTCAATATTACCATTATCGATATTATTATTAGATTATTATAAGCCGCATGACATTGTTGCCTTTCTATAATATACAACGGGTTGCGAGCCTGACAAATATGTGCCCATTTAAATCATTGTGTCATCACTAATATCACGCTATATAAATCCTCTCATACATAAATTCGCTTACCAATCAATGTGGCACGACAGGGATCAACCGTCAAGACGCGAACTAGGGTGATCTTCTCCAAATAGTACTATTATATGCATAAGCGTCTATCAACTCCCGGTAGTTCACAATTCATGCTAATGGGACCTATAGTGACATAACCTAACTAATAATAATCTATTTCAATCATTCATTGGGTCATACAATCAATCGGGTCCATATCAATAAGCATACAATCGGGTCCACTTATTTCCCTCGCGGGTTTACAAAACATTTCATAAAACATTTAAAAGAGTTCGAGCCTATGAACTCACGTTGGTTTGGAAAGGGGTTATCGGCAATTAAGGCGTATGGCGCGTGTCTCGATCACGGGATACCTAACAAATAATACTCGATCTTAGACTTTTATAAAAAGTTATTATGTATATGTAATCAAGTCATAATCATGATGATCAAGTGGGGTTTTTATCACTTTACACAACATTATTAATTGTTAAGCATTTATTTAACTTAGTCCAATTACACTAATTTTAGCCCATTTATATGTTAAGGCCCAATAGGCCTATTAAGAGTCCAATATGTTTTATTAGTCCATTTATCTATATAGGACCAGGCCTCTAATCATATGTTAGGCCCAAGTGGGTTGAGCCCACGAGCAAGTCCAATAGTGCTAAACCAAACTAGTTGGGCCTAGTGGTCCAATAAGGCTATTTTGGTCCATTACGGGTCCATAAGTTACAAAGCTCGGATTTTTACTTGTTAAATGTGTTTATATAGCATTATATGTTCTATAAAAATTTTACATTAGATGGGTCCGGCCATCTAAGTTTTATTTGGCGAAAACGCTATCCTTTCGGTTTTAGCCGAAAAGACGTAAAAGTTATATATATAGTTTGTAGTTAGAAAACTAGTTGAGTTTTATTTTTATAAAATATGATATTTATTTATTATATTATATAAAAATATTTTTATAATTTTTATTATCAATTATTTACTTTTACATACTTATGTTATATATTAATTTACTTCAAGTTGTCTTTTAATATTATATAACTTATTGTGAAATCTGATGTAAAAAGTCATGTTCACCATTTTTATTATATCTTGAGTTCTATAATGAGTAAGAACCCCAAATTTTTTCTGTAGAAACTACATAATATACTCTACATTTTACTCTTCTATGGCTCCTTCTCAAACAGCCTCTAAATATAAGTTAGTTCGTCCAAAACAGATCAGTCAAATTAGTACCTCAAAAGTATTTTGGCCATATATTGCTCATTTTTAACATTCCATTGTGTGACCAATTAACCACTTGTGTAAAAATCATTTATCTATCATTATATCAAATAATCTAATCCATTTAATCAACTACAAATATTGAAACTTACTGTTTTTCACAGCCTATTAATCTAGCTAAGATTTCATCATCTTTTACTTGTAGATTTAGCCTTATTAACTTATTCTAATGACACAAAATCCCCATGCAACACTTTGATCATCATTCATCACTGTCATACATATACATTTGGAAGTAAATAGACAAGTATATTTACAAAAATAATAGGATGATTGAAGGAAAACAATCTTTTTACCAACCAAATGATGGAAAAATGATGAGATTTGGATGAACAAGCTTGATCTTTGTACCCAAATCTTTAACTTTTCAAAACAACTTTTTGTGATCTCCAAATATATGAACTTCTCTTGAGAAATTATCCCAAATAATCCATGAAAACTTCCTTTTACAAGTTGAACTCACCTCAAATCATCCTCCTTTTAAGTGGTTTTCATCATAAGTTGATTATAGTTTAAGTTGTAGGTTGAAATTTGATGAAAATGGTGTTATGTGATGGTGATGGACGGATACAAGAGGGAGAGTAGAGAGATTTCGGTGAAAACTTATTTCTTACACATGCAAGTATGTGTATGTGTGTGTGTGAAGATTGAGGTTTAAGTACCTTAATCACTTATGAGACACATGTCTCATAGTTAGCTAGAAAATTGACACCAAAGGGTGTTACACCCTTGATGAATCCGCTCCTATTAGGGGTGGGACAAGTGTTATACTTGTCTCATCCCTAATATTTTACGGGTACTCCTCGATTCTAGTTTCCTCGATTCTAGTTTCCTCGTTTTACTTGCCCTCGGGTCGATTTACGAAAAATGTTTTTGCAAATTATGAAACTACGACACAAAACGACTCTAATAAAAATTGTCTCATCAAAAACAAAGCATAAAAGTGTAAATACGTAAACCTAGGGTTTCCGGTTTAAACGTAAAAGACGTTAAATTATGCACGTAAGCCCTAATTTCATCCCGTAAATATGTGAGTTCATGAACCAACATAAAAATAAAATATAAAAATAATATACGAGAATAAATTTACTACCTGAAAATGTCAGATTGTCACAGCATTTCCTCCTAAAAGGGATCTACGTCCTCGTAGATCCGTTTCATTTCGATTCCCGTTTCTTATTGAAGTCGAAGAGGTGTGGGTATTTCTTCCACATTTCATCCTCTCGCTCCCAAGTAAATTCTGGCCCATGCTTTGAATTCCACCGAACTTTAACGATAGGTATTCGACTTTGCTTAAGTTGCTTTACTTCACGATCCATAACCTCTATGGGTTCTTTGATAAAATGCAACTTCTCATCAATTCTGACCTCATCCAACGAAATTTTCTCATCACACTTAGCTAAACATTTCTTCATATTAGATACATGGAATCTATTGTGGACACCATGAAGTTCTTGGGGTAACTCTAATTTATAAGCCACTGGACCAACTCTAGATAAAATCTTGAATGGTCCGATATAGCGGGGATTCAATTTGCCACGCTTTCCAAATCTTATGACGCCTTTCCATGGCGACACTTTCAACATCACACGGTCCCCCACTTCGAACTCCATCAGTTTCCGCCGCACATCCGCGTAACTTTTCTGTCTATTTCGGGCTGTCAACAACCGTTTCTTAAGATGAACTATCATCTCCGTAGTCTCCCGAATCAATTCTAGTCCGGTGAGCTGGGTATCCCCAACTTCACTCCAACATACAGGAGACCTACACTTTCTACCATATAGAGCTTCAAACGGTGCAACCTTAGTACTAGCATGATAACTGTTATTATATGAAAATTCTGCCAATGGCAAATGTTTATCGCAATCCTTACCAAAATCCATCACACATGCTCTTAACATATCCTCCAGTGTCTGTATCGTCCTTTCACTCTACCCATCAGTTTAGGGGTGATAAGCAGTGCTCATATCAAGATTCGTTCCCAAAGATCTTTGGAGGGATCTCCAAAAATTCGATGTGAATCGAGGGTCTCGATCAGAAATAAACGATACAGGCACTCCATGCTTACATACAACCTCCTTAAGATAAAGACGAGTCAGGTTATCTAGTGAGAACTGCTCTGTAATAGGAATGAAATGAGCTGATTTGGTCAGTCGGTCGACAATGACCCAAATCAAGTTATTTCCAGAAGATGTTCTAGGAAGCTTAGTGATGAAATCCATCGTGATTCGTTCCCACTTCAATTCAGGAATTTCTGGTTGTTGAAGTAGTCTTGATGGCTTTTGATGTTCAGCTTTGACTTTTGCACAAGTCAAACATTGATGAACATACATTGCAATATCGGCTTTCATATTCGGCCACCAGTATAACTTCTTCAGGTCAAGATACATTTTGTCAGAACCAGGATGAATGGAATATTTAGATTTATGGGATTCGAACATGATTAAGTCTCTTAAGCCTCGATACTTCGGTAACCACATACAACCTCTTAAGCATTTCACTTCGTCTGCTCTAACCTCTAAAGGAACTCCTTCACCTCGAAACCCTTCATTATCAAACTTTTCTTTCTTATAAGCTTCTATTTGTGCATTTCTAACTTGATCAGGCAAATTATTGTGTACAGTCATGACTAGAGAACGCACCCTGATCGGTTCTCTATCCTTTCTACTTAATGCATCGGCAACACCATTTGCTTTACCTGGGTGATATTTTATCTCACAATCATAATCACTTAACAGTTCTATCTATCTTCGTTGACTCATGTTTAGTTCTTTTTTATCGAGGATATACTATAAGCTTTTATGATCTATGAATACCGTACATTTGGTGCAATACAGATAATGTCTCCACAACCTAAGAGCAAAGACTACAGCTCCTAGCTCTAGATCATGAGTAGTATAATTTTCCTCATTTTTCCTTAATTGCCGAGAAGCATAAGCTATCACCTTTTTTCGCTCCATTAAGACAACTCCAAAACCTCTAAGAGATGCATTACAAAATACCACAAAATCTTCACTACCTTCGGGTAATGATAAAATAGGTGCACTACATAATTTTTGCTTCAATACCTGAAAAGCTTCATCTTCTTCACTTCCCCATACAAAAGGTTTATTTTTCTGAGTAAGCTTGGTCAGGGGTTTAGCTATTAAAGAAAATTCTTTAATGAACCGTCTATAATAGCCAGCCAATCCTAAGAATTTGTTCATCTCCGTTGGCTTTGTCGGTGCAGACCAACTCTTAATGGCTTCAACCTTTGCCGGATCAACATGAATTCCATCTTTGTCAATCACATGACCAAGAAATTGAACAGAGTCCAACCAAAAATCACATTTCGAAAAATTTGCATACAACTTTTCATCCTTTAACAATTTCAAGATAGTCCTTAAGTGTTCTCCATGCTCTTCTTTATTCTTGGAATAGATTAGAATATCGTCAATGAACACGATCACGAATTTATCCAAATAGGGTTTGCACACTCGATTAATTAGATCCATGAATACCGCCGGTGCGTTAGTTAACCCAAATGGCATTACTTGAAATTCATAGTGTCCTTAACGAGTTCTAAATGCAGTGATAGGAATATCTTCTTCGCGGACGCGAAGTTGATGATATCCAGACCGCAGATCAATCTTAGAATATACACTAGAGCCTTGTAGTTGATCAAATAAATCATCAATCCTTGGTAAAAGGATATCAATTTTTAATCGTCAACTTGTTTAGCTCACGGTAATCGATGCACATACGGAAAGATCCATCTTTCTTTTTAACGAACAAGACCGGGGCTCCCCAGGGAGACGAGCTCGGTCGAATAAAACCCTTATCAGACAACTCCTTGAGTTGTTCGGATAATTCTTTCAATTCGGATGATGCTAATCGGTAAGGCGCACGCGCCATCGGTGCAACACCAGGAACTAGATCGATTCGAAACTCAACTTGCCTTATCGGCGGAAGTCCGGGTAAATCTTTGTTAAATACCTTAGGAAAATCACAGATAATAGGAACGTCTTCCAATCGTTTCTCTTTATACTCATTCCCGGTCACTTGAGCTAAGAATAGCTCACAACCGTTCCTGATATACTTTTGGACTTTAATACATGAAACAATTTTCAGACGGGATTCACCTCGATTACCATCAATTACCAACGTTGTATTCTTAAGGGGAATTTTAACCTTCTTTTTGCCACATAAAATTGCAGCATCATTCAAGGATAACCAATCTATTCCAATAATAATGTCAAAACTACCTAGTTTGATTAACATCAAATCAATCGGGAAGGAATGGTTCAAGATATTTAGAGAGCATCCTTGCAATAACTTATTAGTTCTTACCAATTTACCATCAACCAATTCTACTTCGTAACTGGTATATATCTCAATAGGTTCAATGTCAATAAGGGCACTAAATTTGGTAGATACAAAGCTCCTATCAGCACCCGAATCAAATAGAGCAACAGCATAATGACTGTTGAGTAAAAACGTACCAGTAACGACATTCAGATCCTTCTTAACATCAACCGTCCCAAGTTGATAAGCACAGCCTGGTTGTTTCTTCCTTGGCCATTCTTTTTCAACTTTGGACAATCTGGTTTCTTATGGCCCTCTTCTCCATAATTGTAACAAACGACTCCCCTCTTACACTTTTCCACTTTGTGTCCTAGCTTTCCACAATTTCTGCACTTCCAACAATCACCAGCATGCCTCTTATTACCACACTTTGGACACTTTTCATCATTACGTGGTGCGTTGTTGGTCAAAGAGTTTGCATTTCCCCTTCTTTGATTTTGACGGAGATTGAAACTTTGCCTATTGTCACCTCGACCTCCACGATCGCCTTCACCCTTTCTCTTCTCACCAACATGCGCTTCATCCTCTTTATCCTGAATTATTTGTCCAATGAGCTGGTAAGCCATTCGAACCGCATCATCAATGGTCAATGGCTTTGACGATGTCACATCCCCTCGGATGTTCTTGGTCAACCCCTTAATGTATTGCTCAATTCTTATCTCCTTTGGTTCAACCAACTGGGGACACAACAAAGCCAACTCATGGAATCGATTTGTGTATCCATCAATGTCCACTCCTTTCATTTTAAAATGAGTCAATTCTTGTTCCAACCTTATAATCATACTACGAGGACAAAACTCCTGAGTCATCCACTTTTTAATTCTAGCCCATGGAGTAGCATTAGCAACATCAATGCCCATAAAAGCAATCCTACCATTCCACCAATTCAATGCACGACCTCTAAGAGTAGCCATAGCAAAAGTCACCTTATCTTCCTCCTTACACTTACTGATGCGAAACGCAGACTCAATCTTTTCGATCCACTGACTTAATCCTACCGCACCTTCAGTTCTATTAAAAGGGAGTGGGTCACACTTCATGAATGTCACATAAGTACAACCACCGACTTCGGGTGCATTAAGTCCAGGTCCTCCAACATTTCCTCCACCATTAGCATTCACATTATTACCGCCAGCTCTACTACCGCCAGCTCCACTACCGCCAGCTCCACTACCGCCAGCTCCACTACCGCCAGCTCCACTTCTAGCATTTGCCATAAACTCAGCCATAGATGCGGCAACTTGCTCCGCAATGATCCTACGCACTTCTTCCTCAGTCAAGGATTTCTTGGGCGGCATGATTCTACTATCGCACAATTCAAAGTATGATAAGCATTCACTCAATGATGGATTCAAATAAAAGGGTCGAATTGATGATCAAGGAAGCAAAATATAAGTTAGGCACGACATGGAATTTAAGATAAAAGATACATATTTCATTAGATCATAAACAACTACATCGTCTTAGTTAACTTTCCATATCATAATCATAGCACTATACAAGCCCAAAATTTGTGCTAGATCTACTAACCGGCATACCGGTTTAGTTAAGGTTTTACGAAAGATACAAAGATACTATTAAGGATAATGTAAAACCCGCATGATTTTACCATGAACAGTACATATATAATCATACTTACATGATTAAAACCTTCCTAATATAACATGTTTACGCTTCACGAATGTTAATTACAAGTATTACGTACGTGTTATTGCACGGTAAGTATTTAAGCATATTAATACATGATAATTATTATCAACAATAATTATAATCACGAACACGAAATCATGGACGTAGATAATCACGAACCTATTATTATGTATTTACGTAATTAGTATTACGATTATGTACAAGTATATATATAATAACACGAGCATTATATAATAATGCCACGTAATACGAACATTAGAACACGTAATATTTTAGAACACGATTAGGTTACGGGTTTTCTCTTTGGGGGCCCTACAAGCCGCGGCTAGACAAGAAGGAGGGGACCCAGCCCATGTTAAATTTTACCAAAATATATATTAAGTAAATATGCATTCCCTGTAGAATTTTCATAAAAACAAAAACACTAAATCTCTCATCCTCTCTCCCTTGGCCGGCGGCTACCACAAGAAACAAGGGGTGTTCATTGGATTTTGTTTAACAAATCACTTGTACGTGTTCGTGTGTTCATTCCTCATTGATTCCACGTGTTTTGGTAATCCGAAAACCTTTATTATTATTTTTCTTTTTATGATTTATGCATGAATGATCATGGGGATTAAATAAACAAGGTTAAAAACATGTTAATAATCACGGGGGTAAATTAATTTGGTTTTTTTTCGGGTTTGGTGTTCGGCCGCCACACAAACCGAGAGTCTCACGAATCTCGGTGGCGTTTGGATCACACCACCACACGAGACTATGTCTCGGCGTTGTTGGTGTTCGGTCGGCAGCAAGGGCAAGGCACCCCAACGTGAGTCGGGGGTGTCCTTGTGTTCGGCTTGTCTCGGCAGCCACAACCCCACCACCGGCAACTGCTGGTGGCTATTTTTGGTAAGCAGGGGGAACCTACCGCAGGTAGAAGGGGGACCACTGGCTGCTGCCAGTGGGAACCTTGGTGGTCAGCGGCTGGGCCGAGCATGGGCAAGACCACCGGCTTAAGCCGGTGGCAGCGAACCGAAGGCAGGGGCAACCGGCTTAGGCCGGTTTGCCACTGTTTTCGGTAGGGGTGTTTTGTTTGGTCCGGTTCAAGGGTAAAAGACGGTCTGGTTCACGACATGTTTAGATTTAAAACACGGGTTTGGTTCACGACTTAATTTGACAAGCTTAATATTTTTTACAAGTTAATTATTTACAAGATTAATTAAATTAATTTAACATGTTATATAATTAATTTAATCAGGACATGACTTAGGTTATATTATTATTAGTGATAATACATGGGTTTATCCTAAGTATTTTAGTATTTAATTTAGACTAAAGTAATTAATTAATTATTAAAATATGACATGTAATTAAATAGTTTCCATGACTTAGGTTATATTAATAATAAATATTAATGCATGTTTTAACCTAAGTATTATTTACACTTTAATTTAATTAAATCATGCTATATTTAATTAAATCTTATAACATATAGTTTATTTAATTTACATGTATTAATTAATAAACTATACTATTAATCACATGACTTAGCTTATTAATCCAGCTTATTTCTAAATATAGAAACTTTCTATTTTTAGAAACTTATCTATTTTAAGCAACTAATCTATGAATGGAAACTTTCTATTTTTAGAAATTTATTTATTTTAGGCAGCTATTCTATTTTTGGAAACTTTCTATTTTTGGAAACTTTCTATTTTAGGAAACCTGCTATTTTTATAAAGTTACTTATTATGACACAACAAGTATAATAATACCAGAAATACAAGTAATACTTAATCAAAATATCCAGAATACATGATAAACACAGCATAATGATAAAGTCAGTAAAACAAGACATGAATATATAAAACAAGCTAAAACATGATATAGAACCAGTTACGTACTCAGTAATCAGAATACTTATACACGTATATTATCTATGTAGCATTAGTGAGATCGAAGTAGGACTCTCTTCTGTTCGTCTTCTTCGTTCACTGGACATAAGGTACGGATTCTTCGTCCTTTCAGTATGCACATTCTTTCCTTATTAGGATTCCCCGTGTGCAGCCAACTGTTTTCCCAGTATATGTTTTATGTGTTTTGATTTGCATATATTTAATTAAATGCCTAAGCCATATACATGCATGACCAGTTTCACCTAGTTATGGAGGTACCATAACCATAATACTGGAGGCACCAGTGTTATGACTTCACCACGGAGGAGTGATAGCTCGTGGCGTCCCTTTCAGCTTTTGGCCATATCATTATGTTATCATGTGGGGCGTATGGGTGCATCTTAGGTTACATGTTTTTACAAATTATTTAGGTGAATGTGTTGCATCCTTCACAAGGAGCTGATCCCTCCTATCCAAACTTATATTAATTAGAGGCATTCCCTCTAATTGCATGACGAAGTCACCCCTCCAAGTATTCATGTACGTTGATATTTCATGACCTATATTGGCTAATGCTAAACATGTTAAACAGTTTTTATAAGATAAACATAAGGCTTTTCAAACTATAAAACCAGTTTTACTAAGTTACGTCAGGTTTTCCAGGACTTAATCAATTCCACTGCTATATGTTGTATATGCTTATGTTATTCATTCTATGCTTGTATATCCGTGCACTGAGCGTTATGATCAGCCGTTTTACTTTCATGTTCCCAAAACGGCAGGTACTCAGGGACGCTCGTAGACTTTAAGCATACGTGCATATGGATTGGAAGCTTTCTAGCCTTCATTACTTTATGCTTAAAACATACATTTGCTACTTATTTCTATGGACATTGTTTAGTCCTTTTCATTTACAGTACTTATGTTTGTGTGCTATGAGCTTTACTTTGGGGTACCGATGTTGTTTCCGGTATTTCCTTTATGGTCAAGTAATGTTTAAGACATTTATCCTTGTATGCTTTGATGACACGCCATAATCACGCATGACATTCCATTTATCAAAATGAGGTGTTACAATTATGGTATCAGAGCCAAGGCTTCGACCTGTAGGCTCTCAAAACACGACCTGTGATTAGTGGGTAGTCACTATGGTCTTCCTAGAACTGACAGTCGGTTTTCATGCATTCATATATAAGTCATTGTCGCAGGTTTATGACTATGTAATGGTTGGTACAGGACTGGCCCTATTTAGTCGTATGTATTTTTATCGAAACTTTTAACTTTGGGACCGACCCATTGGCGTCCCATCGCCATGTCTTTTGTTTTGAGTGAACTGACCATAGGCGTTCACTCTCGATCATATAAAAGTTTTCATAAAACTGCATCATGCATTCATGTACTAGTTTTCCTGCATAAAATTTTTCTCTTGATTATTGGTATAATTTTTTTCATGTATATATCTTATGTTTTGATCAGTTTAATCATGTATTTTTATGTTATACTGTAAGATGGTTCTCACACGCGAGCAAGAACAACTCAATGCAGCAGTCCAAACTACAATGCAATCTATGCTTCCTTAACTGAGGAACGGAATCAAGGCTGAGGTGCAGGCTGCCTACAATCAGCAACAACACCCAGTACCTCCTCCTCCTCCTCCAGCAACATTGGTCACATGGCTGGAGAGATTCAATAAGCTACGCCCTCGATCCTTCGAGAAAACAGATAGCCCCAGTGAAGCTGAAAGCTGGTTGGCTCACATTGAGAAGATATTCGATGCAATGGGCTGTGACCCCGTATTTAAGTCGAGGTTGGCCTGTTACCGATTCAAAGGTGATGTGCTATCATGGTGGAAGGCACTGAAGCAGTGTGAGGGAGGTGATAATTGGGTGGCTGGTTTGACTTGGGCTCAGTTCAGGGATTTGGTGATGGGATAGTTCTTTCGCAAGGCTGAGCAAGACAAGCTGAAGAGAGAATACCATGGAATCAGACAGAGAACTGGAGAGAACAGCAACGAGTTCATGCAACGCTTTCTTCGTTTGGCTGGTTTTCTTGGCGCAGCAGCAGGTACTCCCGAAGAGCAAGTATACCACTTCCGGTGGGCTCTTCGTACATTGGTCGCAAACAACTTGGTGTGTGCTACGTTTAACACTGTGGTACAAGTGGCCGATGCAGCACGTAAGCTGGAGATGCTGCAAGAAAGAGAAGAGTTCGGGGAAGCAGAGAGACCCGAGAAGAGGTAAACATTCGTTATTTCAGCGGTGACCAAACTGTATTCTTTCAGTATATGACAATATAATATCTCTTTAAAACTACATCTTCCAGGCAGAAGACTGGGGACCGGTCTCAGCCGGCAACTCAGCAACAGCCTACTCAGCCCAAGGGAAATGGTCAGACGCATGACCGTTCTGCTACGGATAGGCGTGGCGGTAATGATAATTACCGTAACAACGCTGGAAACTCCAACAGCAGCAGGTCCTAATACTTACTCATTTTCTTATGATACATGCAATAGTTCATAATTGTGACACATTAAAGAATCTTCTACCAGGAATCATGGTAACGGGATGGACCAGAACCAAAGAGGTTCACAGCCTAACCGTCTAGCTATCACTGGTACTCCATCTTACGAATTTTTCCGCATTGTCCTTTATACCTATTGGCATGTCTCATGTATACTGTTCATATCAGACTCTTAGCCAGAAAGGACACCCGTTGGAGGATATAATCATCCTCTTTGCACTACCTGCAACCGTAGGTACCCAAGGCCATGTCGCCGCGACAGCGACGCATGCTACAAGTGTGCCCTCCCTGGCCATCGCATGAAGGACTGTCGCAAAGGCGAGATGGAGGGCACATCTGGACATACTTATACCAAGCCGCTTCCTACTAGTCGACGCGTTTACACGACTTCTCGCGATCAAGCCAACAAGTCTACAGGTACCATCATTGGAATCTTGTATATGTGTGGTCAAGCTGCATGTGTTCTATTTGACACGGGTGCTACTCATTCGGTCATTTCTACTACTTATGCTAAGAGTGTTAGGATGTCCCCTATGCCATTATAGAATGTACTGAACATTTCCACGCCTTTAAGAGACTCTATACGCATAACCCATGTGTACAAGAGCCTTGTCCTAGAGTTTGATGACAAGATTCGTCCTGTTAACGCACTTCCGCTGGACATGAATGATTTTGACATGATATTGGGCATGGAATGGCTATCCAAGCATCATGCTACCATAGACTGGCATTCATATCGAGTCATCTCTGGTGATTTTAATGCACCAGAGTACATTCACAACGGGTTCGTAACCGGAAGGTCTGTACAAATCATATCAACCCTGCAAGCACATGCATTACTTTCACATGGTTGCGAGGGTTATCTAGCTATTGTTTATGACACGGATGCTGAATCTCCATTAATTCAGAATCAGCGGATAGTGTCAGAATTTCCAGATGTATTTCCAGAAGAACTTCCGGGTATACCACCTGCACGTGAAGTAGAATTCCATATCAAGCTCATCCCAGGAGCTGAGCCAATTTCCAAGGCTCCTTATCGCATGGCTCCTATAGAGCTGAAGGAACTAAAGGATAAATTGCAAGAAATCCTGGAACGAGGCTTCATTCGATCGAGCGCATCTCCATGGGGCGCACCGGTCTTATTCGTGAAGAAGAAGGACGGCAGTATGCGTCTTTGCATAGATTATCGCGAGCTCAACAAGATCACCATCAGGAATAGGTATCCTCTACCACGCATTGGCGATCTGTTTGACCAACTCCAAGGGGAGAAACATTTCTCCAAGATTGATATGAGGTTGGGCTATCATCAGCTACGGGTTAAAGAGCAGGACATTGCCAAAACTACTTTCCGTACACGCTATGGCCACTACGAATTTGTAGTCATGTCATTTGGCCTTACCAATGCTCAAGTAGTGTTCACGGATTTGATGAACATAATCTTCTATGAATTTCTGGACAAGTTCGTCATTGTCTTCATTGACGACATCTTGATATTCTCTAAGTCCAAGGAGGAACACGAAGACCATCTTCGTACAGTGTTACGTATTCTTCGTCAGAAGCATCTGTATGATAAATTCTCCAAGTGTGAGTTCTGGTTAGATTATGTGACATTATTAGGTCACATTGTATCAGCAGAAGGAATCACTATGGATCCATCAAAGGTTGAGGCTATTACCAAGTGGCCAAGACCGACATCAGCAACTGAGGTTCGTAGTTTCCTAGGCTTAGATGGGTACTACCGTAGGTTCGTGGAGAACTTTTCCCGTTTAGCACTACCATTGACCAAACTAATGCGGAAAGGGGAGAAATTCGTCTGGACTGTAGAAAGAGAGAAGAGCTTTGAAGACCTAAAGCAGAAGTTAGTATATGCACTGATTCTTACTCTCCCATCTGGTACAGGTGGATTTCAAATCTACAGTGATGCATCGGGGAAGGGACTTGACTGTTTTCTCATGCAACACGGGAAAGTAATCGCGTACGCTTCACGACAGCTTAAGCCTTATGAGGAAAATTACCCTACGCATGACTTGGAACTTGCAGCAGTCGTGTTTGCATTGAAGATATGGAGCCACTACTTGTACGGAGAATCATGTGACATTTTCACGGACCACAAGAGCTTGAAGTACATCTTCACTCAACGTGAATTGAACATGAGACAGGGGAGATGGTTAGAGCTGTTGAAGGATTATGACATTAATTTGCAGTATCATCCTGGCAAGGCGAATGTAGTGGCAGATGCACTTAGCAGGAAGTCCATAATGATAAACGACATTAAAATTGAGGAGGAAATTATAAGAGACTTGGAGCGACTAGACATTGAGATCATGGTACATGGACAGCATGGTTACTGGGCTAATCTTAGAGTGGAACCCGAGTTACTCTCTAGGATCAAGGAAGCTCAGAAAGATGATGGTGAAATCTGGGCGATAATTTAGAATTTGGAGAAGCAGACAGAATTTCGAGTAGACGCAGACAGTATCTTATGGCAGGGCACGAGACTTTGTGTTCCTGATGATCAAGAACTCCAGGAAGCATTGTTAGCTGAGGCTCATATCTCCCCATTCTCTATTCATCCTGGTTCGACCAAGATGTACCATGACATCAAGCAATACTTTTGGTGGAGTGGTATGAAATAGGATGTTGCGACTTACGTCTCCAAATGTCTTACCTGCCAGCAGGTTAAGAACGAGCATCAGTGATCTGGCGGTCTTCTACAACCGTTAGATATTCTAGAGTGGAAGTGGGACAAGATCACCATGGATTTTGTTACTGGTCTTCCGTAGACAAAGAGGAAGCACGATGTGATTTGGGTTATCGTTGATCGACTTACTAAGTCAACTCATTTCTTACCGATCCACAAGGAAGATTTGGTCAGTAAACTCGCCGATACTTACAAGAAGGAGATCATGAGACTACATGGTGCTCCATCCAGCATCGTCTCAGACTGAGATCCTCGTTTCACTTCGCGATTTTGGAGGAGTCTGCAGAAGGCTTGGGGTACAAAACTTAAGCTTAGCACGACTTTTCATCCTCAAACAGACGGGCAATCGGAGCGAACGATTCAGACATTAGAAGACATGTTGAGGTCATGTGCATTGGAATGGACGGGAGATTGGGACGATTACATCTGTTTGGTAGAGTTTGCATACAACAACAGTTGGCACGCAAGTATTAAGTGTGCTTCATTCGAGATGTTGTATGGCAGGAAGTGTCGCGCCCCAATCTCCAGGGATCAGGTTGGTGAGCGAACACTTAAGGGACCAGAAATGATAGAGTTAACCAACGAGAAGGTCGCAGTAGCTAAGCAGAAATTGCAAGAAGCACGGTCACGTCAGAAGAGTTATGCTGACAAGCAATGTAGGGACTTACACTTTAACGTAAGAGATCACGTTTTCCTTAAGGTATCGCCGGAACGTGGTGTTAGACGTTTTGGAATCAAAGGGAAGCTCAGTCCTCGATTCATCGGATCGTTTGATGTCATTGAGCGAGTCGGTGAAGTATCTTATTTTTTAGCGTTACCTCCGCAGCTTTCTCATGTTCACGATGTTTTCCATGTGTCCTTACTTAGAGGGTACAAGTATCATCCCCTTCACATGGTTCAGTATCCACTAGAACAGATTCGTGAGGATCTTACTTTCATAAAGGAACCCGAACGAGTTCTTGACAGACAAGAACGAGTCATGAGGAGGAAGACGATTCCATTCGTCAAAATCCTTTGGAGGGATCATACCGAGCGGGAAGCCACTTGGGAAGCAGAGGAGTCTATCCGGGCTTCTTAGCCACATTTCATATTTTAAATTCGGGTATGTCCTTCTTTTTAAGTTTATGTTATCTATAATTTGGGGACGAATTATTCTTTTTAGGGGGAAGAGTTGTAAAACCCGCATACTTTTACCATGAACAGTATATATATAATCGTATGTACATGATTAAAACCTTCTTTATATAACATGTTTACGCTTCACGAATGTTAATTACAAGTATTACGTACGTGTTATTACACGGTAAGTATTTAAGCATATTAATACTCGATAATTATTATCAACAATAATTATAATCACGAACACGAAATCATGGACGTAGATAATCATGAACCTATTATTATGTATTTACGTAATTAGTATTACGATTATGTACAAGTATATATATATATATATAATAACAGGAGCATTAAATAACAATGTCACGTAAATACGAACACTAGAACACGTAATATTTTAGAACACGATTAAGTTATGGGTTTTCCCTTTGGGGGCCCTACAAGCCGCGGCAAGACAAGAAGGAGGGGGCCCAGCCCATGTTAAATTTTACCAAAATACATATTAAGTAAATATGCATTCCCTGTAGAATTTTCATAGAAATAAAAACCCTAAATCTCTCCTCCTCTCTCCCTTGGCCGACAGCTACCACAAGAAACAAGGGGTGTTCATTGAATTTTTATTTAACAAATCACTTGTACGTGTTCATGTGTTCATTCCTCATTGATTCCACGTGTTTTGGTAATCCGAAAACCTTTATTATTATTTTTTTTAAAATTTATGCATGAATGATCATGGGGATTAAATAAAAAAGGTTAAAAACATGTTAATAATCACGGGGGTAAATTAATTTGGTTTGTTTTCGAGTTTGGTGTTCGGCCGCCACACAA
The DNA here is from genome assembly GCA_025667525.1 of Glebionis coronaria. Lineage (NCBI taxonomy): Eukaryota > Viridiplantae > Streptophyta > Magnoliopsida > Asterales > Asteraceae > Glebionis > Glebionis coronaria. Next base: position 401,790,204 of record CM046878.1, read on the forward strand.
ACTGAGAGTCTCACGACTCTCGGTGGCGTTTGGATCACACCACCACACGAGACTATGTCTCGATGGTGTTGGTGTTCGGTCGGTAGCAAGGGCAAGGCACCCCGACGTGAGTCGGGGGTGTCCTTGTGTACGGTTTGTCTCGGCAGCCACAGCCCCACCACCGGCAACTGCCGGTGGCTATTTTTGGTAAGCAGGGGGAACCCACCGCAGGCAGAAGGGGGACCACTGGTTGCTGCCAGTGGGAACCTTGGTGGTCAACGGATGGGCCGAGCAAGGGCAAGACTACCGGCTTAAGCCGGTGGCAGCGAACCGAAGGCAGGGTCAACCGGCTTAGGCCGGCTTGCCACCGTTTCGGTAAGGGTGATTTGTTTGGTCCGGTTCAAGGGTAAAAGACGGTCCGGTTCACGACATGATTAGATTTAAAACACATGTTGGGTTCACGACTTAATTTGACAAGCTTTATAATTTTCACAAGTTAATTATTTACAAGATTAATTAAATTAATTTAACATGTTATATAATTAATTTAATTAGGACATGACTTAGTTAATGTTATTATTAGTGATAATACATGGCTTTAACCTAAGTATTTTAGTATTTAAATTAGACTAAAGTAATTAATTAATTATTAAAACATAACATGTAATTAGTTAATTTTCATGACTTAAGTTATATTAATAATAAATATTAATACATGTTTTAACCTAAGTATTATTTACACTTTAATTTAATTAAATCATGCTCTATTCAATTAAATCTTATAACATATAGTTTATTTAATTTACATGTATTAATTAATAAACTATACTATTAATCACATGACTTAGAATACTAATCAGTAAACTTTAAGCTTATTAATCCAGCTTATTTTTAAATATGGAAACTTTCTATTTTTAGAAACTTCTCTATTTTAAGCAGCTAATCTATTTATGGAAACTTTCTACTTTTAGAAACTTATTTATTTTAGGCAGCTATTCTATTTTTGGAAACTTTCTATTTTTTGAAACTTTCTATCTTAGGAAACCAGCTATTTTTGGAAAGTTACTTATTATGACACAACAAGTATAATAATACTATAAATACAAGTAATATTTAATCAGAAAATCCAGAATACATGATAAACACAGCATAACGATAAAGTCAGTAAAACAAGACATGAACATATAAAACAAGCTAAAACATGATATATAACCAGTTACGTACTCAGTAATCAGAATACTTATACACGTATATTATCTATGTAGCATTAGTGAGATCGAAGTAGGACTCTTTTCCATTCGTCTTCTTCGTTCACTGGACATAAGGTATGGATTCTCCGTCCTTTCAGTATGGACATTCTTTCCTTATTAGGATTCCCCGTATGCAGCCAACTGTTTTCAGAGTATATGTTTTATGTGTTTTGATTTGCTTATGTTTAATTAGATGCCTAAGCCATATACATGCCTGACCAGTTTCACCTAGTTATGGAGGTACCATAACCATAACACTAGAGGCACAAGTATTATGACTTCACCACAGCAGAGTGATAGCTCGTGGCGTCCCTTTCATCTTTTGGCCATATCATTATGTTATCCTGTGGGGCGTATGGGTGCATCCTAGGTTACATGTTTTTACAGATTATATTGGTGAATGTGGTGTGTGCCTTGCATCCTTCACAAGGAGCTGATCCCTCCTACCCAAACTTATATTAATTAGAGGCAGCCCCTCTAATTTCATGACGAGGTCACCCCTCCAAGTATTCATGCATGTTGATATTTCATGACCTATATTGGCTAATGGTAAACATGTTAAACAATTTTATAAGATAAACATAAGGCTTTTCAAACTATAAAACCAGTTTAACTAAGTTACGTCAGGTTTTCTAGGACTTAACCAATTCCGCTGCTATATGTTGTATATGCTTATGTTATTCATTCTATGCTTGTATATCCGTGCACTGAGCGTTATGCTCAGCCGTTTTCCTTTCATGTTCCCAAAACGGCAGGTACTCAGGGACGCTCGTAGACTTGAAGCGTACGTGCATATGGATTGGAAGCTTTCTAGCCTTCATTACTTTATGCTTATAACATACTTTTGCTACTTATTTCTATGGACATTGTTTAGTCCTTTTCATTTACAGTACTTATGTTTGTATGTGATGAACTTTACTTTGGGGTACCGATGTTTGTTTCCGGTATTTCCTTTATGGTCATGTAATGTTTAAGACATTTATCCTTGTATGCTTTGATGACGCGCCATAATTACGCGTGACATTCCATTTATCAAAATGGGGTGTTATAGATAAACTAGTCTACTGAGAACTGCTAGAGGGTCCATTATCCTTCTTCTTCTTTGGTATCTTCCTTGGACGATCACAAGACTAATCATCATAAGTTGGGCGCCTAGGAATCACTCCTCTCTCAACCATCTCAGCATAAAACCTACTGTTCCAACCAACAGACACCTGTAACTCTCTTTCCGCCTTCTCGCGCATTGCGCGAGCCACATTCAACTGAAACTCCATCGAGTTCACCTTTTTCTTTAGCTCCGCATATTCACCACTTTCCAACACAGACAATATCCTAAACGCTTCATTCATACTACGCTCCACATCACTCAAACCCAAATCAAGCAACTCTCGCTCTTTCTCACCAATCTTTGTTTTTGACTCCAATAAAGCAACCTGAGTCTTAAAAACACCTAAACCAATCTCTTTCATATTACCCTGGACTCGGAAAGCATCTAAATCACGTCTTAAGGCCCAAGGTGCAAGTCCATCAATATGAGTCGCCTCTCAAACCCTCGACGACTCTCATATCACATGTACACTCCTCTGAAAGTCATCCCTATCAATCGGCCTTCGGGTAGTAGTCCTATTAGTGCCATCAGGTGCATCATCATCCTCATCATCCTCTGACTCAGACTCAGACGATTCATCATTAGGTAACTTAGAATCAGAATCAGACCACTCAACTGGAAGGGGTAAAATCTCACCATCCTCTACATCATAAGGAAAAATAAGCTCCGCCTCATCATCATCAATCTCAACATCTATATCTACCTCCTCCTCGACATCCTCATTACCTACATCATCTATATCAAACTCATCATCTTCCTCGACACCAACATTACCTTCCTCTACTATATCAACCTGTGGGGCAATCTGATCTCCTAGTCCTATTTGGGGCTCAGGATCCTCGAATGGTTCCTCCTCTTCTTCCTCCATATCTTCTTCTACATTATAATCCACTAAGTCTAGGTAAGGGTTATCATCTAGGTTAGGTTCAGGAATAGCGGGGTTCTCTACGGGAATGTTAGGATCTGCCATGACAAATCTGCATTATATAATATATCTCGTATTAGCATAAAGATAATTATTAAACAGTTATATACTGAAATCACGATATATATAATTTAGATTATATACCAAAATATATATCTTCTCAATAAGGCTTGTTGGTAACATCGGAGATCTTCGGCACCGTTATAATCAAAAGATTTTTAAACATTTTACACAAAATATTTATTTAAAAATATTTATAGTTAAAAGATTTTTGAAGTGTTTTATTCAAAACCTTGGTTTTAAAAATCTTTCGTTCTCTATAACGAGAGCTCTGGTACCAAACTGTAACACTCTTAATTTTCGTATCGGTACAGCGGAAGGGTCAATAGAGTGTTATGAGATAGCACAATAACTCAAATCATAGACAACGCAAAAAAAAGGGTTGTATAAAGCCAAACATACATTCATCCGAATACAAGTTTAAAGTTTACACAAGGTCCCCCAGTTTTTACAGTCATAAAGTTACAAATCATATTTCGAGTGAATATTATTAATAAGTAGGCCGTCAGAGTCGATCTCCGTCCAAGTTACCTTTAAGCGCTTGAGATAAAACATGCAAAAAATAAATCAGCGAATGCCGAGTGAATTCATAGAGTTTAGTAAAAACCGTTATATAAAATAGTTATGTAAAGCAGAACACAAGCATAATATCAGTAATAAGACCCCATATTTCTAGTTAGACAATATATTATAATTCAAATCATATATCATACACTATTCCTGAGATCCGCAGCCTCAGTATTACCATTATCGGTATTTTTATCGGATTATTATAAGCCGCATGACATTGTTGCCTTTCTATAATACAACGGGTCACGAGCCCGACAAATATGTGCCCATTTAAATCAGTGTGTCGTCACTAATATCACGCTATATAAATCCTCTCATACATAAATTCGCTTGCCAATCAATGTGGCACGACGGGGATCAACCGTCAAGACGCGAACTGGGGTGATCTTCCCCAAATAGTACTATTATATGCATAAGCGTCTACCAACTCCCGGTAGTTCACAATTCATGCTAATGGGACTTATAGTGACATAACCTAACTAATAATAATCCATTTCAATCATTCATTGGGTCATACAATCAATTAGGTCCATATAAATAAGCATACGATCGGGTCCACTTGTGTTCTATTTTTAATAAAACTAGCATGTTATCTCCCTCGCGGGTTTACAAAACATTTCATAAAACATTTAAAAGAGTGTGAGGCTATGAACTCACGTTGGTTTGGAAAGGCGGGTTATCGGCAATTAAGGCGTATGGCGCGTGTCTCGATCACGGGATACCTAACAAATAATACTCGATCTTAGACTATGTCGAATAATATTTATAAAAAGTTATTATGTATATGTAATCAAGTCATAATCATGATGATCAATTGGGGTTTTATCACTTTACACAACATTATTAGTTGTTATGCATTTAGTTAACTTAGTCCAATTACACTAATTTTAGCCCATTTATATGTTAAGGCCCAGTAGGCCCATTAAGAGTCCAATATGTTTTATTAGTTCATTTATCTAATTAGGACCAGGCCTCTACTCATATATTGGGCCCAAGTGGGTTGAGCCCATGAGCAAGTCCAATAGTGCTAAACCAAACTAGTTGGGCCTAGTGGTCTAACAAAGCTATTTTGGTCCATTACGGGTGCATAAGTTTCAAAGCTCGGGTTTGTTGATTTTTACTTGTTAAATGTGTTTATATATCAGTAGATGTTCTATAAAAATGTTACATTAGATGGGTCCGACCATCTAACTTTTATTTGGCGAAAACGCCATCCTTTCGGTTTTAGCCGAAAAGACGTAAAAGTTATATATATAGTTTGTAGTTAGAAAACTAGTTGAGTTTTATTTTTATAAATTGTGATACTTATTTATTATAGTATATAAACATATTTTTATAATTGTTATTATCAATTATTTACTTTTACATACTTATTTTATATATTAATTTACTTCAAGTTGTCTTTTAATATTATATAACTTATTGTAAAATTTGATGTAAAAAGCCATGTTCACCATTTTATCATATCTTGAGTTCTATAATAAGTTAGAACCCCAAATTTTTGCTGTAGAACCTACATAATACGCTCTATAGTTTACTCTTCTATGGATCCTTCTCAAACAACCTCTAAATATAAGTTTTAATTCGTCCAAAATAGATCAGTCAGATTAGTACCTCAAAAGTATTTTGGCCATATCTTGCTCATTTTTAACATTCTATGGTGTGTCCAATTAACCACTTGTGTAAAAATCATTTATCTATCATTATATCAAATAATCTAATCCATTTAATAAAGTATTGAAACTTACTGTTTTTCACAGCCTATTAATCTAGTTAAGATTTTATCATCTTTTACTTGTAGATTTAGCCTTATTGACTTATTCTAATGACACAAAATCCCCATGCAACACTTTGATCATCATTCATAACTATCATGCATATACATTTGGAAGTAAATAGATAAGTACATTTACAAAAATAATAGGATGATAGAAAGAAAACAATCTTTATACCAACCAAATGATGGAAAAATGATGAGATTTGGATGAACAAACTTGATCTTTGTACCCAAATCTTTAACTTTTCAAAACAACTTTTTGTGATCTCCATATATATGATCTCTTGAGAAATCAGCCCAAATACTCCATGAAAACTTCCTTTTACAAGTTGAAATCACCTCAAATCATCCTTCTTTTAAGTGGTTTTCATCATAAGTTGATTATAGTTTAAGTTGTAGGTTGAAATTTGATGAAAATGATGTTATGGTGGTGGTGATGGACGGCTACAAGAGGGAGAGTAGAGAGATTTTGGTGAAAACTTTTTAGTTACACATGTAAGTATGTGTGTGTGTGTGTGTGTGTGTGAAGATTGAGGTTTAAGTACCTTAATCACTTATGAGACACATGTCTCATAGTTAGCTAGAAATTTGACACCAAAGGGTGTTACGCCCTTGATGAATCCGCCCCTATTAGGGGTGGGACAAGTGTTATACTTGTCTCATCCCTAATATTTTACGGTTACTCCTCGATTCTGGTTTCCTCGATTTACGTGCCCTCGGGTCGATTTACGAAAAACGTTTTTGCAAATTATGAAACTACGGCACAAAACGACTCTAATAAAAATTGTCTCATAAAACACGGAGCACAAAAGCGTAAATACGTAAATATGTGAGTTCATGAACCAACACAAAAGTAAAATATAAAATTAATATACGAGAATAAATTTACTACCTGAAAATGTCAGATTGTAACACACTCCATCGTGGTGAAGTCATAGCACTAGTGCCTCTAGTGTTATGGTTATGGTACCTCCATAACTAGGTGAAACTGGCATGCATGTATATGGATAAGGTAACTAATAAAACATAAGCATTTAATCTATAACTACTGGGGAAAACAGTTGGCTGCATACGGGAAATCCTAATAAAGGAAGAGGTTGTCCTTACTGAAGGACGGAAAATCTGTACCTTGTGTCCAGTAGAAGCTAATAGAAACGCTGAAGAACCTACTCCGCCTTGATGGATAATACTACATAAGAATAGGGACATGTATGAGTTGTCTGAATTACATGTGTTTTACTGATTCTGTGTGTTCTTAGCTTATTATTCATGTTAAGTCATGTTTTAACTGATTTAAGTGTTTATATGTAGTTATTCTTGTATTCTGTTGTTTATTATTCATGTAGTATGATATTATAATACTTGTATTGTAATACTAAATAACTTTTTAAAAGTAACAGGTTTCCATAAATAGTTAGTTTCTAAAAATAGAAAGTTTCCTAAAATAGTAAGTTTCCATAATTAGAAATAAGCTGGATTATTAATAATAAGTTAAGTTTAATTAGTAAAAACAAGTCATGGTTTAAAGGTTATAGCTTATTAATTAAATAACTTGGTTAATGAATTAAACTATGCATTATACGAATTTAATTAAAAATACATGTTTTAATTAAATTAAGCTAAGTAAAATACTTAGGTTATACATGAAATATTAATTTTAATATTTAACCTAAGTCATGCATTTAAAAAAATTAAATAGTCTAGGAAATAATTTAATTAAACATATTTTCTGATTTTTAATACTTTCCCGAAACCCGAACCCGTGTTTTAAAATTACCCGAGCCCGTACCCGTGTGTCACATATAAGCCGAGCTAAACAGCCTTGACAGTGGCTACCCGACCTAGCCGGTTGCCACTGTCCGAATGGTTTACCCGTTGCCGAGCCACGGCTAGCCGTTGTCGGGCTCGGTTCCCACCGGTTCCCACTATTTTTGTTGTTCGGTTCCCACTGTTAAAACATAAGTTCCACCCCCCGACTCGCGGTCGGGGTCCTTCGCCTTCGTCCGAGCCAAACCAACCCAAACTGAGACCCCTTGTGGTCTCGGTGGTGGTGCGAACAACAAGCCGAGAGCCCCTTAGCTCTCGGTGGTGTCTCGGCCGAACCAACGCAAACACCAAACACCCCTTTAATCATGATTTTAATTAATCCTCGTGTTTTTATTACTTGTTTTTAAGATTAATTAAAATAAGAAAATGATTTCAATAAAGAATTGGAAAGAAAAAGAAAGGTTTGATTATACCGAACACGTATACTCAAAGAATCAAGTAGAAAAATCGTTCGGTTTGCTCTTGGTGGTGATCTATGGCCGGCGACAAGAGAGGGAAAGGGAAGAAAGGGTGAACTTTTCTGTAACCTAAAAATTATGACTAATACTCCCTGTGTTTTTCCTATTATTTGGTTAAACATGGGTCATGGGCCAAAAGGCCCAATCCCTCTTGTTTCTTGTCTCTTGGCCGCGGCACCCTTAGCCCAACAAGGGAAACCCGTAACTTTTCTAAGTTAAATATTATGGTTGTGTACGTTCATGTTTAATTATCGTGGATTTTATATGTCGTGGTCGTAACACATTTATAATATAAATATGTACATACATGTTATTTATTATCGTGACACGTGAATTATATTATAAATGGACAGTTTTAATTTTATCGTATTTTCGTGTATTTACTGTTCATGTGTACTGTTCATGGTATTTTAATGCGGGTTTTACAACTCTTCCCCTCTAAAATAACAATTCGTCCTCGAATTGGAGAAAACATAAACTGAAAGAAACATACCCAAATCAGAACTGGAAATGAGGGTAAGAAGCCCGTATAGACTCCTCTGTCTCCCAAGTGGCTTCCCGCTCAGGATGATCCCTCTAGAGGATTTTGACGAAAGGGATCGTCTTCCTCCGCATGACACGATCTTGTCGTTCAAGAACTCTCTTGGGTTCTTCGACATATGCAAGATCCTCTCGAATCTAATCAAGCGGATACTGGACTACATGGACTCGATGATAGTTGTATCCTCTGAGTAAGGACACATGGAACACGTTGTGAACGTGTGATAGCTGAGGCGGTAACGCTAAACGATATGACACTTCACCAACGCGTTCTATGATGTCGAATGGTCCGATGAAGCGAGGACTGAGCTTCCCTTTGATTCCAAAACGTTTAACTCCCCGTGCAGGTGATACCTTGAGGAAAACGTGATCACCTACGTTGAAAGATACATCTGTACGACGTTTATCAGCATAGCTCTTCTAGCGAGCACGAGCTTCCTGAATCTTCACCTTAGCGACATCGACTTTCTCATTGGTCACCTCAATCATCTCTGGACCCTCAATCAGTCGTTCGCCCACCTGATCCCAGCAGATTGGGGCGCGACACGTTCTAAGATACAACATCTCAAACGATGCACACTTGATGCTAGCGTGCCAGCTGTTGTTGTATGCAAACTCCACTAGATAGATATAATCCTCCCAGCTTCCTGACCACTCTAGAGTACACGCTCGCAACATGTCCTCCAATGTCTAAATGGTACGTTCCGACTGCCCGTCGGTCTGAGGATGAAAGGCAGTGCTGAGCTTAAGTCTGGTGCCCCAAGCTTTCTGCAGACTCTGCCAGACACGTGATGTGCAACGGGGATCTCTGTAAGAGATGATTTTTGATGGAGTACCATGCAGTCTCATGATTTCCTTCTGAAAAGTGTATGCCAATTTGCTGACCGGATGCTCCTTACGGATCGGCAGAAAATGAGCAGACTTAGTCAATCTATCAACAATAACCCAGATGGCGTCATTTTTCCTTTGAGTCACAGGAAGACCAGTAACAAAATCCATGGAGATTTTTTCCCACTTCCACACTAGAATATCCAATGGTTGTAGTAAACCACTAGCTCTCTGGAGTTCGATCTTAACCTGCTGGCAGATCATGCATTTAGAAACGAAGGTGGCAACATCCTGCTTCATACCACTCCACCATAAATGTTGCTTGATGTCGTGGTACATCTTGGTAGAACCAGGATGTATGGTAAATGGAGAGTTGTGAGCTTCAGTCAGCACAGCTTCCCTGAGTGTATTGTCATCAGGAACCACTAGTCTAGTGCCCTACCATAAGATATTGTCATCGTCAACACGAAATTCCGTCTGTTGATCAAGGTTCTGAATGATATCCCAAATCTCACCAGCATTCTTCTGAGCTTCCTTGATCCTAGAATGTAAGTCTGGTTCTACTCTAAGATTCGCCCAGTAACCGTGCTGTCCTCGTACACAAAACTCAATATCAGTCATCTCTAGGTTACGGATGATCTCCTTTGCAATCCATATGCCAGCAATCATACCCGACCTTCTGCTTAGAGCATCTGCCACCACATTCGCCTTACCAGGATGGTACTGAATGTTGGTGTCATAGTCCGTCAATAGCTCTAACCATCTCCTCTGTCTCATGTTTAGTTTGTTATGGGTGAAGATGTACTTGAGACTCTTGTGATCAGTGAATATGTCACATGATTCATCATACAAATAATGTCTCCAGATCTTCAATGCGAAAAAACTGCTACAAGCTCCAAATCATGAGTAGGATAGTTTTCTTCATAAGGTTTCAGCTGCCGTGATGCGTATGCAATAACCTTCCCTTGTTGCATGAGAACACAGCCTAGACCCTTTCCTAAAGCGTCACTATATATCTGAAATCCACCTAAGCCAGATGGGAGAGTAAGAATAGGTGCAGTCACTAACTTTTGTTTAAGATCTTCAAAGCTCTTCTCTCGTTCTTCCGTCCAGACGAATTTCTCTCCTTTCCTCATCAGCTTAGTCAATGGTAAGGCTAACCGTGAAAAGTTCTCTACAAACCTGCGGTAGTAGCCATCTAAACCTAGAAAACCTCTGACCTTAGTTGCAGATGTAGGTCTCGGCCATTTGGTGATAGCTTCGACCTTTGTAGGATCCATGGTGATCCCTTCTGCAGATACAATATGGCCCAGAAATGCCACCTTGCTTAACCAGAACTCACACTTGGAGAACTTGGCATACAACTATTTCTGACGAAGAATTTGCAAGACTGTACGAAGGTGTTCCTCATGTTCCTCCTGGATTTGGAGAAATTTAGGATGTCATCAATGAACAAGATAACGAACTTGTCCAAAAACTCATGGAAGACACGGTTCATCAAATCCATAAAGACTGCTGGAGCATTTGTTAGTCCAAATGGCATAACTATAAACTCGTAGTACCCATAACGTGTACGGAAAGCAGTCTTAGAAAAATCCTGCTCTTTCACCCGTAACTAATGGTAGTCGGACCTTAGATCGATCTTGGAGAAATACTTGGCGCCCTAAAGTTGATCAAAAAGGTCATCAATTCGCGGCAAAGGGTAATGATTCCTGATCGTGATCTTGTTCAGCTCACGATAGTCTATACACAAATGCATGTTGTCGTCTTTCTTCTTCACGAAAACTACCGGTGCACCCATGACGATGCACTGGGATGGATGAAACCTCGTTCCAGAAGTTTCTGCAGCTAATCTTTTAATTCTTTAAGCTCTATAGGAGCCATGCGATAAGGAGCCTTGGAAATTTGCTCTACACCTAGAATGAGTTCAATTCCAAACTCGACTTCACGAATAGGTGGTATGCCCAGAAGTTTGTCAGGAAATACGTCAAGAAATTCTGACACAATAGGCTGATCTAGGATCGATGGAGACTCGGCAGTAATGTCATGTATTATTGCTATGAAGCCCTGACAGCCGTGTGTTAGTAATGCACGCGCCTCCATGGATGAAATAATTTGTACCGACTTCCCTGGCAGAAAACCATGGTGTATGTACTCTGGAGGTTTAACATCACAGAATATAACTCGATAAGTGTGGCAGTCTATCGTAGCCTGGTGTTTGGATAACCAGTCCATGCCCAAAATCAAGTCAAAATCGCACATGTACAAAGGAAGTGCGTCAACTCTGTGGATCTTATCATCAAATTCTAGGGGAAGATCTCTGTACGCCTGGGTGATTCGTACAGAGTCCCTAAGTGGCGTGGAGATGCATAAGGAATTCTCTAATGGCATAGGGAAACTCCTAACACGTACAACAAAAGTAGTGGATATGACTGAATGAGTCGCTCTAGTATCAAACAAAACACATGCTGCCAAACCATTCATAAAGAGATTCCTAGTGATGGTACCTGAAGTCTTGTTCGTCTGATCTCTAGTAGTAGTGAACACGTGACCATAAGTAGATGGTGGTTTGGTGTCGACATGTCCAGAGGTGCCTTCTATCTCACCTTGGCGACAATCCTTCTGTTGATGGCCTTGTTGGCCACACTTGAAACAACCACCAGTACCTCGGCGATAAAAACCAGAATGTATGCGCGAACAAGTAGGACAGATAGGATGCGTGAATTCTCCAACAGGCGTCCTAGCTGGTTGTGAGCCTGTTTCAGGATTACATGTATGATACATAATCGTAGAACATAAACATGATTACATAGAAGGTTTGAAAATTACCAGATGAGGTAGAACGGTTAGGCTGTGAACCTCTACGATCCTGATCCCTACCGTTGTTGTTGTTCTTGAAATTGAATCGTTGGAGTGTCAGAATACCATAACATAAGATAGTTTAACATGAAAGAAGGTAAATGTAGGGACCTGCTGTTGTTCGATTTATTAGCGTTGTTACGGTAATTATCATTACCGCCACGCCTCTCTGAACCAGAACGGTCGTTGGTCTGACCGTTTCCCTTAGATGCTTGCTGCTGAACGGCCGCAGGCTTACGATCGTCAGTCTTCTGTCTGAAACATAAACTTGAACAGAGGATGATATGAAAATGGAAATACCAAAAGAAATGAATGGTTTACGATTGGTGATTGAAGATACCTCTTCACGGCTCGATTATTACCAAACTCCTCTCATTTCTGAAGCATCTCAAGCTTTCGGGCTGCATCGGCCACTTGTGCCACTGTAGTGAACGTAGCAAAAACCAAATTGTTGGCAACCAAATTGCGAAAAGCCCAACAAAACTTCTCAGCTTGCTCCCTAGCAGTACCTGCTGCTGCTCCCAAGAAACCAGCCAAACGGAGAAACCTCTACATGAATTCGTTGTTGTTCTCTCCAGCAGGATACTATGATAATCCCTCTTAAGCTTCTCCTGCTCAGCATGTGGGAACTACTGTTTAAGGAAGATCTTCTTAAACTGGTCCCAAGTCAACAATGAAACCCAATTATCACCACCATTGGATTGCTTGACTGACTTCCACCACTGCAGCACATCACATTCAAACTTATAGCAAGGCAGTCTTGCCTTGAAAACGCTGTCACAACCCATCACATCAAATATCTTCTCGATGTGAGAAATCCAAGCCTTAGCCTCATTGGGGCTATCAGTTTTCTCAAACAAACGGGGTCTCTGCTTGTTGAATCGCTCCAACCAAGTCATAAGGGTAACAGGTGGCGGTGGTGGAGGATTATTGTTGTAGTGGTTTTCAGGATGAGGCCAAATTGAACGCTCTGAGCTTGAACTTCAGCATGAACTTCGTCCCTGATTTCATTGCAAAGTTGGGGAAGGATGGCTTGCAGAGCTGCATTGACAGCTGTAGCCAATTCCTGAGCATTACGTGTGTTCACCATCTAACAGTTTAAACAAAATGCAACATAAATGATAAGTCTGAAATGAGATGAACATAAAATGCATGAACAATGTATAAATCAATGGAATAGTTTATAATGCATGAAACAGTTTAGAATGCATGATGTAGTTTATAAAACGTTTATATGCGCGAGGGTAAACACCTATGGTCAGTTTACCCAAAACAAAATACATAGCGGGGGACGCCTATGGGTCTGTCCCAAAGTTAAAAGTTTTGATAAAAGCACATGCGACTAAATAGGGCCAGTCTTGTACCAACCATTACATAGTCATAAACCTACGACAATGATATGAATGCATGAAATGAAAATGAAAATGAATGAATGCATGAAAACCAACTGTTAGTTTTAGGAAGATGCTGGTGAGTACCTGTAAGTCACAGGTCATGTTTTACAGAGCTACAGGTCGAAACCTTGGCTCTGATACCATAATTGTAACACTCTATTTGTTAAGATGGAAGGCTATTGTAAAATATGGCGTGTCATCAAAGCATGCAAGGTAATGTCTAAACATTCATGACCATAAATAGAAATACCGAAATCAAACATCGGTAGTATAAGTAACTCACACACAAGCAAATATAAGTACTGTAAATGAAAGGACTAAACAATGTCCAAATGAAGTAAAGTATGAGAAAGTCGGAATAAATGCATAAGGTAAAAGAGGCTGGATAGCTTCCATCTGAATGCACATACTCTCGAAATCCTACTTGCGACCTTGGGTACCTGTCGTTTGGGAACATGGAAATGGAAAACGGCTGAGCATAACGCTCAGTGCACGGATATACAATAAAGCATAGAAACATAGAGTATGAAAGCAAAAAAGAGCATATAAAGCATGAAAAGCAGCGGAAATGAGTAAGTCCTGGAAACCTAGATGTGTGTCATGCTTACTGGTTTTTGTTCTGAAAACATAACTTATATTACTTATGAAAATCTGTATTAGTTTAATATACCAAAAGCCAATATAGGTCATGAGGTCAACAACGTGCATGAATACTTGGAAGGTGACCTCGTCATGCAATTAGAGGGGATGCCTCTAATTAAATGGTAATGGGTAGGAGGGATCGGCTCCTTATGAAGGATGCAAGGCACACACCACATTCACCATGAAATCCTGACACTATAACTAGGATGCACCCATACACCCCACATGATAATATAATAATAAAGGCCAAATAAACTAAAAAGGATGCCACGAGCTATCACTTCGTCGTGGTGAAGTCATAACACTAGTGCCTCTAGTGTTATGGTTATGGTACCTCCATAACTAGGTGAAACTGGCATGCATGTATATGTCTAAGGTAACCAATAAAACATAAGCATTTAATCTATAACTACTAGGGAAAACAGTTGGCTGCATACGGGTAATCCTAATAAAGGAAGAGGTTGTCCTTACTGAAGGATGTAAAATCCGTACCTTGTGTCCAGTAGAAGCTAACGGAAACGCTGAAGAACCTACTCCGCCTTGACGGATAATACTACATAAGAACAGGGACATGTATGAGTTGTCTGAGTTACATATGTTTTACTGGTTCTGTGTGTTCTTAGCTTATTATTCATGTTAAGTCATGTTTTAACTGATTTAAGTGTTAATCTGTAGTTATTCTTGTATTTTTTGTTTATTATTCATGTAGTATGGTAGTATAATACTTGTATTGTAATACTAAGTAACTTTCTAAAAATAGCAGGTTTCCATAAATAGTAAGTTTCTAAAAATAGAAAGTTTCCAAAAATAGTAAGTTTTCATAATTAGAAATAATCTAGATTATTAATAATAAGTAAAGTTTAATTAGTAAAATACAAGTCATGGTTTAGTGGTTATAGCTTATTAATTAAATAACTTGGTTAATTAATTAAACTATACATTATACGAATTTAATTAAAAATACATGTTTTAATTAAATTAAGCTAAGTAAAATACATAGGTGATACATGAAATATTAATTTTAATATTTAACCTAAGTCATGCATTTAAATAAATTAAATAGTCTAGGAAATAATTTAATTAAACATATTTTTTGATTTTTAATACTTTTCCGAAACCCGAACCCGTGTTTTAAAATTAACCCGTGCCCATACCCGTGTGTCACATATAAGCTGAGCCAAACACCCTTGACAGTGGCTACCCGGCCTAGCCGGTTGCCACTGTCCGAGTGGTTTACCTATTGTCGAGCCACGGCTAGCCGCTGTCGGGCTCGGTTACCACCGGTTCACACCGGTTCCCACTGTTTTTGTTGTTCGGTTCCCACTATTAAAACATAAGTCCCACCCTCGACTCGCGGTCGGGGTCCTTTGCCTTCGTCCGAGCCAAACCAACCCAAACCAAGACCCCTTGTGGTCTCGGTGGTGGTACGAACAACAAGCCGAGAGCCCCTTGGCTCTCGGTGGTGTCTCGGCCGAACCAACACAAACACCAAACACCCCTTTAATCATGATTTTAATTAATCCCCGTGTTTTTATAACTTGTTTTTAAGATTAACTAAAATAAGAACATGAATTTAATAAAGAATTGAAAAGAAAGAGAAAGGTTTGATTATACCGAACACGTGGAAGAAAAGGTTATGATTACGAACACGTATACTCAAAGAATCAAGTAGCAAAATCGTCCAGTTTGCTTTTGGTGGTGATCTATGGCCCACGGCAAGAGAAGGAAAGGGAGGCAAGGGTGAACTTTTCTGTAACCTAAAAATTATGACTAATACTCCTTGTGTTTTTCCTATTATTTGGTTAAACATGGGTCATGGGCCAAAAGGCCCAATCCCTCTTGTTTCTTGTCTCTTGGCCGCGGCACCCTTAGCCCAACAAGGGAAACCCATAACTTTTCTATGTTAAATATTATGGTCGTGTACGTTCATGTTTAATTATCGTGGATTTTATATGTCGTGGTCGTAACTCATTTAGAATATAAATACGTATATAAATGTTATTTATTATCGTGACACGTGAATTATATTATAAATGGAAAGTTTTAATTTTATCGTATATTCGTGTATTTACTGTTCATATGTACTGTTCATGGTATTTTAATGTGGGTTTTACAAATACAAATATATTTTTTTGTGTAACAGATTTGTTTTATGTTTGACAAATATTTATCTTGGAGAAAATTGAGTTTCCAACAACTACCTTCACCTAAATATTTATCCCGAAACTCTTTTTTGTGTAGCAAATGCAATGTGATTTTGAATAAGTTTCCTGTATGATGAAAAGGATCTAATGACGTGATGGGGTTTGTGGACGAGAAGAAACAGACAATTTCATGGTCAAATAAGCGATAGGGAAATGATAGTGGAAGTTTTTGTTGATCCCAAACTTAGATCGATTAGCGTTGTGTTAACGAGATTGAATCAAGTTTAACACTTAGAGAAACTTTATTGTTATATGAACAATTCAAGTGTTATGCGGAATTAACACTTAAATTAAAGAACAAGTAAAAACAAATAAATCAAACTTTCACTTTTGATTGATTATCAAACGTGAGTACAATGAAAGTCGAATACTGAATAATGTGTATATACTATAAACCCTACGACCTCCTTTTATAACATAAGGATTCGTGTACAATGGATAACCTATCAACTATTTTAGGAAAACATAAATATAGAAAATACAATATTTGAGTATATCTTTTCTTCAAGTAACAAACGTGTTGACTAAGTTTTCCTATCAGTGCCTGGACTTCTTCTTATCAACGCTTGAATATTTCTTGTCAATACTTGATCTGTCAGTGCTTGATTTCTTCCTATCAGCGTCCAATTAACTCTTGTCAGCGTCTAAGTGTCTTGGCTCATTTTATTCCTAACAATCCTCCCCTAAATTTGATATCTACTCTAGTAATCAAGTTTCTAAATAAAAACTAAGCACTAGGAGGATTCTTACAAATACAAATCACTTTTTAATAAGATAATAAATAAACCTAAATAAGTCTTTGCCAACATCACTAGTGTAATCCATTTCCAGCTGTGTAGACACCATCTTCTTCAAAACTTCCTTGGACATAGGATATTCAGCATCCATAAGAAGATATTCTCAAAACTTTGTAGTGCTCAAATGGTAAACACCAGCTGCTGAATGTAGACGCCATTGTAGTCCATTGATATCATCCAGATCAAACCATATTGGATCTGCTTCATCTGATTCAATCATCCTTTTGAAGGATGTCCAGATCTTTATTCTATTGACTGAAGTAGGTGCTTCGGCCTCATACTTGGCCTTCATTAATATCCAAATATCTACCAAGTCTTCTCTATCCAGGCTTGCAAACAATAAGATCAAAGAAGTGAAAGTATGTACCTTCTTTCCATATATGGTGATCATCCAGAACCCACTTGCATCTTCTTCATAGTGAACTATGGGGTTTCTGTAATCTAAAGGTAATACCTCTGCGACATGTGAAGCTTCCAATGGTGAGAGCTTAATGCTCTTTCTGATAACTGCTTCACTAGGATCCACTCTATCAAGAGCTGGGAACTCACTAGGAATTCCCTTCTTCACTGGTATTGGTGCAATTGAAGCCTTTTGGATCTGCAAATTTTCCTCAATCTCCTCTCTCCTTTCATCTGAGAGAAGCCTCATAGTATTTTCTTCACAAACTCTTAACCAAATTGGATAAGCACGATGTTCTAATTCTGCAAAGGAGAGTCTTCTCAACCTATCAAAGGTCCATCCACCTTGATGACACCTGAGCAACATGTAGTACAGCTCTCTCCTATCTCTCTTGAGCTCAGAAAATACCTTGCTAGCCTTGTGCTGCAAAATTACTTTGCAGTCTTCCTACACTCTCAACAAGATCTCCAATCCCCATATTTGTCCAGTGATGGATATCTCTGGATGCTCCATTGTCTTGTTCTCCCATGAAAAGTACATGTCCCTAAATCCAGACATATCAAAATCAACTTTGCCCTTTAACTCTCTTAGCCTCTCCTTGGCTAAATCATCCTCACCATATTCTAACCTTTCTGGACCCTCTATTATCATCACACTAGATCCAGAACTCTCATCATCATCACTACCATCCTTTTCCTTCTCTGTGGTAGCCCAATCTTGCTCTTGTAGTTGTGCAGCCAAAGCTTGATCAAATTGTATCTGGGCTTCATTCTTCTTTGGCTTCTCAACTTCCACTAAAACTGCTTTACCCTTGTCTTTTGCTCCAATAGCTGGTAAAGTAGTTGGTGGTACCTGTGTTGTAACATCCCTAATAATAACTGGTGGTTGGGATACACCAATCATACCTGTGGGTCTGTCAATGCCTTCTTTACTCTTGTCAGCTCTCAAATTATGAACATCAGCGGCTGACTTGATAACCTCTTCCAGCATCTCCACAAATGATAACTTCTTTGGAGTGATCAAGGAGACATCTCTCTTTCAAGCTTGCCAAAGCTTCAGCAACTTCCACCTGTTTTGTACCAAAAGAACCACCTTCTTCATCCTGTGATCCCTTGTCACTCAAGTTGAAAGGTTCTGTTGGTGCATCTTTCTCCCCTTTGTAAGAATCCTCCCCTGATGAAAGGAATTTTGCTTTCCTCCTCCTAGCTTGGGCAGTCTCCAAAACAACTAGTCTCTCCCTCAATTGCTTGAGTTCAAGACCCTGACCTGTGACAATCTGTACAAGGTCTGCATTTTGCTTCTGCAAGCTAATGTAGACCGCCGTCAATTCCAAAATTGTGTAAGGTTCCAATCCGCCCTCCTCTAGAATGGGAATTTGACCTCCCAAATTAGATTCATAGGGCATGGATGGGGTATTTATGATGTTCGGACTATCTTGGCCTGCATCTAAGTTAGAACCAAGAGTCCCAGCCCCACCCATGTCACCAACCACACTTGTGGTGGTGGTTCTCTCTGCTACATGGCTAGGACCACCAGTGGAGAACACTCCGGCAGTCGTTTGGTGTTTTTCCAACCTATAGTCTGGGAGTGTAGAAGAGGAAGTGGATCGAGGGTCTGTTTGGAGGTTAAGGGGTGTTTGGGTTTGTGGGAAAAAGGTATCAACGTCTGGATTTGTAGTGTCAACACCAACATTTTGAGTGTCAGTGTCGAATGGTTCTGGGTCAATTTCCATATGTTGGGGTGATGGAGGTTGTTGAGGCAATGGGTCTGGTTGAGGTTGTGGGTGAGGTTGAGGGTTTGCAGTTGCCTCAATGACAGCAAGCATGGCTTGTGTGAGAGGTAGGTCTCTGTATGGTTCAGTGTTCATCTTCCCAAAAATTGCTTTCTTTTGAACAGGGATCGTATAAAAATTGTCATGATCCCTATTGCAATATCCTTGCAAGTCAAAAACCATTTGTAAAAACCTAGGGTAAGCAAGATTCATCTTGTTACCCTTATTATGACACATGCCATCAAAAATCATTTTTGAAAAATTATAATTTTGCCCAGTTGCATCACACATAATGACACTCCCAATTGATCGGTTGATTTCATTGTGTGAGGAGAATTTGGGACTCAAAAATTAAAGAATGACATGTATAAGGTACTTTCAAGCCGGGGGAAATTGTTGTTTTGTATATTTGTTTAAATGGCCTTCTTCAGGCAAAGGATAACCCAAGGCTTGGAGTCCTTGCTCTAGCTATGCAATGGGTAGGGTGGTTATACCAGCTGCATTATTAAGATGCAAAGCTTGGCGAACCAAAGCTTCAGTAACCACCCATGGAACCCTATGGACAATAGCAGTCAATGTAGTCACTCCATTAACTGTTGAGGAACTGACAGTGTTCCAAAACTGTTTAATGTGTGTGACAGGGACAAGAGGAGTATGTGAAAGTGCATACCTTAATGGGGACGCATTCAAATACTCAACCATCTGAGTATATTAGGGAAACAGAGTATTATCAGCTTGTAAATAAGCCACCATGTTGTGTTGACTCCTGAACCCCAATTCCAATTGTGTAGGTTTAAACTTTGGTGCCATGAAGATTGATGCAAGAAAACTGTGATAAGAGTTATGGAGAGATGAAGGTTTGAGAAATTATAGTTAGACAAGAATAAGCAGTTACCACGTTTAAAAAATAAGCCAAATATATAGGAGATGTAAAAATATGTGATTGGTCAAAACATGAGGCAGTTATATTCAAAAAGTAATAATGAAAATCTTAAAAATATATAACTTATCTCGTGCATTAATAAAAAGTTACCAACTCCTAAAATTAAGGCCCATATTTTTGTCAAAAATAACAACTGGGTAGGAGGTTCACTATTAATGAACTACTTGATGATGAACTTCCAACTGACATAACTAGGGCTGTAACTGCTAAAAGGAACAAAATGAAAGCCCTTAAGAACCCCAAAGAGATTGTTTTTAAATCAACAGAGACCATACATTTGTTTGACCCTCTCCTAGACAATGTCCCTGTCTCTGATGATGTGATTGAAAGCACTTTACCTTTGCCATCACTGCCCAAACTCTCTAGAGTTGAACCCAACAACTCTTCTAGAGGAGTTAAGGTTGAACCCAAACCTTTATCTGAACCCAAACCAAAGGTTGAGACACCAGAGGTTAAAATATTCGTTGTGCCTGCTAAACAACCTTTTAAGAAAAATGTTTATAAGCCTGTCTCAACAGACAATGTGAGCACAGCTGAATCCTCAACTAAAGAACGTCTGTTGTTTTTAATCCAAGAAGTGGGACTCTTAAAAGAACATATTAAGCCTTCCGCTGAATGCTCTACTTCCACTGAATCTAAGTCAATCCTAGGCAAAACCACAACTGAAAATTTAATCAAACCTTATTGTAATGTTTGCAAGAACTCTCATCACATGACCATAGATCATGATGAACACATGGATGTTAAGAAATCTCAGGGTATTGCTAGGGGTAGACCACATGCTGCTCAAATAAGTAAGAGACCACCAGGTGTTCACAGACCTTACCCACCCTGCAAATATTGTGGGTACACAAATCATCACTCTTTTGAGTGTAATTACTTCCTTGGATGTGACATCCGTGGGAGGTACACCTATGACACAGCAGACTGTCCTTCACACAGCCATAAGTACAACAGGAACTCAAGAGTTGCTAACCAGTAATTCAGGGAACCTACTGGAAAGTGGGTTCACCATAGGAACTAACTTGTTTTTATATATCTGTGCGGAAACATCTCAAGGAATTGGTCTAGTATCTAGATAGTGGTGTTCAAAACACATGACATGAGTACAACAATACCTGCACAGATATTCAAAAGAGTCAGGTCCTAAAGTGGTGTTTGGGGATAACTCTTCAGGCGATACAGAGGGATATGGCTCAGTTAACTGTAATGGAATAAATTTCACCAGGGTTGCATATTATGAATGGTCTTAAACATAATCTCATTAGCATCAACCAATTGTATGATGCTGACTATAAGGTTTTGTTTACCAAGACTTAAGGAACCATATTCAACGAAAACAATGATGTGGTGTTAACTGCACCAAGAATAAGAGATGTTTATGTCATCAATATGGTCTCGTGTTCAGAATACAGCTCAAACTGTTTTCTTGCCAAAGCCTCTGAAAGTGTCAATTGGTTTTGGCACAAAAGACTCTCTCATATCAACTTCAAGAACATCAACAAATTAGCCACACAAAACCTGGTTGCTGGTCTACCACCTGTGACTTTCACTAAAGACAATACATGTTCAGCTTGTGTGAAGGGAAAGCATCACAGGTCATCCTTTAAAACCAAGCAATCCTTCTCAATTAACAAGTGCTTACATCTCCTTCACATGGACTTGTTTGGACCTGTTAAACCACATACCATTAATCACAACAAATATACCTTGGTCATTGTTGATGAATTTTCAAGGTATACATGGGTTTTCTTCCTTAAAAGAAAAAGTGATGCAGCAGATGCCATCATGTCTTTCATTCAACAGACTGAAAACATGAATGAAGTTAGAGTAAAAGCTCTAAGAAGTGATAATGGGTCTGAATTCATGAATCATCAGCTTGAAGCTTTCTATGATGAAAATGGAATATCACAAAACTTTTCTTCAGGCGGTACTCCAGAACAAAATAAAGTAGCTGAAAGAAGAAATAGAACATTGATTGAAGCAGCTAGAACTATGCTTAATGGTGCAACTTTACCTAAGCAATTTTGGGGGGAAGCTGTTCAAACTGCCTGTTATACTGAAAATAGATCAATCATTGTTAAGAGACATGGAAAAAATTCTTATGAAGTCTTTAGAAAAAGAGCACCTGATGTCAGCTATTGTCATGTCTTTGGATGTCCTGTGTTCATTTATAACTACATGGATCACCTTGGGAAGTTTGACGAAAAAGTTAATGGTGGCTTCTTCTTAGGATACTCTCCAACAGCCAAAGCATTTCGAGTATTCAACACAAGAAGACAGGAACTGGAAGAAACCTTTCACGTCACCTTCAATGAAGATGATAATGTACTACAAAGAACAGGGACAGAAGGTGATGAAATTGATTTCAATGAAAACAGGTCTTTCCTAGTAGATGAATTCTCTGAACCAAGACCTTTCTTTCATCATCATCCACACACAAAAACACTTACTCCATATGTCCCTGCATTCGATCCGATGTCAACTCACAACATTGATGCTCATTCTGATCAAGTTCAAATTGAAGAAGAAAATCAGCCTTCCAACAGCCCTTGTTCCACCACAGCTGAAGGTGACTCACCTGTTATTCACAATCAAGAAGACTCTCCTGTCATTTATGATTCATCACCTGTTGCAGAGGCTGATGATGATACAGACACAGAGGTTGTCTTTGAAGAGAGTCCTCCTATATAACAGAATGAAGTTCAAGTTGTGCTCTCATCTCCCATACATGTCCCTGTCAGTGAAACTCCAGCTCCTCAAAGTAAATGGTCAAGAGATCAGCACATTCTTCTTGTCAATATCATTGGTGAACCAAATGCTGGAGTTACAACTAGACAAAGAATTCATGACATAGAATCAGCCTCAGCCAATGAATGTTTGTTTGCTAAGTTCTTATCACAAATTGAACCTAAGCGTGTAGCTGAAGCCTTGGTTGAAGAAGGTTGGGTAGGTGCTATGCAAGAAGAATTTAATCAATTTAAAAGGAACAAGGCATGGACTCTAGTGCCCTCCACCTGGTAAGAATATCACAGACACTAGATGGATTTATAGGAATAAAATGGATGAAATTGGGAACATCATAAGGAACAAGGCAAGATTCGTTGCACAAGGGTATACACAGACAGAAGGGATAGATTTTGATGTAGCGTTTTCTCCTGTTGCAATACTTGAGGCAATCAGAATCTTCCTAGCATATGCTGCATATATGAATTTCACTGTGTACCAAATGGATGTTAAAAGTGCCTTCCTCAATGGAAAATTGGCTGAGGAAGTATATGTAAGACAGCCAGAAGGATTCGAGAACAGCTAGTTTCCCAATCATGTGTACAAGCTACACAAAGCCATGTATGGGCTGAAACAAGCACCAAGAGCATGGTATGAAACGTTCTCTACTTTTTTAACAGAGAATAAATTTGTCAGAGGTTCTATTGATAAAACACTTTTTACCTTCAAGGATAAAAGTGATTTTATTATTGTACAGATTTATGTAGATGATATCATATTTGGGTCAACTAATGTTAATCGTAGTACACATTTTGCTAAATTAATGACCAAGAAATATGAAATGAGTATGATGGGTGAATTAAATTACTTTGAGGTTTTAAAATTAAACAATGTCATAAAGGAATTTCTATTTATCAAGGAAAGTATGTTAAAGATTTACTTAAAAAATACGACTTGGCTGATTGTGCATCAGTGAAATGCCTCATGCTTCCACCCAATAACTTGGGTCCTGAGGAGTCAGGAGTCTCTGTTAATGAGACTATGTATAGAGGCATGATTGGGTCAATCATGTATCTCACAGCCAATCGTCCTGATATCCAGTTCTCCACGTGCCTCTATGCAAGGTACCAAGCTAACCCAAAAGAATCCCATCTAGTGGATGTCAAGAAAATTTTCAGGTACCTCAAAGGAACTCCTTCTTTAGGGTTGTGGTATCCAAAATAATCAGGCTTTGATCTCAAGGCATAATCCGATTCAGACTATGTTGGATGCTGCCTTGATAGAAAAATCACATCTAGAAGGTATCAAATTCTTGGAGGAAAACTGTTGGGAATTATTTGTAATGTGTCAAGTACTGTTAGTGTAAGTATAAGTACTGCTAGTGTTGGGAAGTATCGTTAGTGTTAACGCGGTATATATCAAGTACTGTTAGTGTAAGTACAAGTGCCGCTATATTGATTAGGACGAATAAATCTTTGTAAAAGATATGTCATAGTTATAGTTAGAGTATATCTTATGTGATATACTTAAATAGTTAGAATATTGATAAGATATCGTGTGTGATATACTTATCTTTATAGAATATTCTAAGGTTTCTAAGGTTCCTTACTCTATAAAAGGAACATAGATACGATGACATTCATGTACCTCATTCAAGTCGATTAATAAGAGAATCGAATAGTTAAAAGTAATTATGTTCTTCTGTGCTTTATAAGTTAGATTCTGCATAACTTATTTAGTTGAGTAAGAGTTCTCAAAGTGTTTTAGTTTGATTACAAACTACTTTACTAATTCTTAGCAGAATATAGATCCATTCAAAGGGATCAACAAGTGGTATCAGATCTTGTTGAGAAACTCTGAATAAGAAGAACACAACCCTAAAATACCCACTCACACCAAAAATCAATGTCTCAACCCGGTGATGACCCTCACTTGGAAGATATTCCAGATCCTGATCCAATACCACAGGGACAACCTCAAGTTGTGCATCCTGCACCACCACAAGGTGTTCAATCCATAAATATTGTAGTTACCTCTACAACTACACCTTCTTCCCATACTCTCTCTGCTGTCAAACTCCCAGTGCTCAGAAGTGATAACTATGAGACATGGGCTATGTAGATGGAACATGACTTGAACCACACAGATCATACTCTGTGGCAGGTTATCAAGAATGGGAATACACCTAAGAAGTTGCATTGGTTACCTGATGGTACATGCTATGCTTTACCTGTTGTGACTGCTGAATAGGTACAAGAAGAGATCAGAGAAAGAAAGGCCAGAACTACTTTGGCTATGGCACTTTCAAAATATATCTTACCTAGATTTCATCACTACAAGGATGCAAAGGCTGTGTGGGATGCCATCAAGCTTAGATTTTGAGGTAATGACAAGTCTAAGAAGATGAAGAAGATTGTTTTGAAACAAGAATTTGATAACTTCTCAATTTCGAGTACTGAAGGAATCCATAGTGGTTATGGAAGGTTCAACAAATTGCTTATTCAGTTGGCAGTTTATGGACTGATAATTCCTAATGAAGAAGCCAATCTAAAATTCTTAAGAAGTGTTCCACAAGAATGGAAAGCAATGGATATGCATTTCATCAAAAGAGATGATCTGGATACAACTCCTTTTGATCATCTTTATAACAATCTTAGAGTTTATGAGATGGATGTTAAAGGCATTGAAGTGACAAAAGCAGCATCAGCAACAACAAAGTCTAACTTGGCTTTTGTGTCAGAAGGAAACAATGGTCTTTACTCTCAAAATACCGCTGGTGGATCAAGCAGCGGTACTTACTTCCAAAATACCGCTAGTGGATCAAGTAGCGGTACTTACTTCCAAAATAACGCTGGAGGACTAACAAGCAGTACTTACTCTCAAGGTACTGAAGGCAGTCAAATTACATCTCAGAATTCACAAGGAAGATCCTCACCATTGTTTAGTGACAATGATGCCTTCTCATTCTTTGCTGGACAAGATAACAGACCAAGGTTGACTCTCAATGACTTGTTCCAAATGGATGATGTTGATATTGAAGAGATGGACCTCAAATGGCAAGCCGCTATGATCTTTGTAAGATCTAATAGGTTCTACAAAAAGACCGGAAGGAAGATGGCTGTTGATCAAGGGGTGTAAACGATCCGAGCCGAGTCGATTTTTAGCTTAAACGAGCCAGGCTTGTTTATTAACTGCCAGGCTCGAGCGCGGATCGAGGTCGAACAAAATTTTACAAACAGGCTCGAGCTCGAAATCGAAATTTTTTATTGTTGTTCGAGCTCGGGCTCGAGCTCGAGGCTCGTTTAAGAATTTTATATTTTTTGTACTCCTACAATAAACTAACTTTTATGGTCAAACTTGATAGGCTCGTTTGTTAACTCAAGCTCGAACTCGAAAGCTCGTTTACAATTATAAATTTTTTATAATGTTCAAACTCAAACTTATGTAACTTATAAGCTCAAAATCGCTTGTTTATAAATACAAAGCTAATGTTTAATTATATCTAAAGCTTAACTAAGTTCAAAACTAGGACGAGACCTTTGCTTATATAAAGTTTTTTCCTATGAAAGTTTTCTATTTCAAGCAATGTGGGATAAATTTACTAGTCGTGTCCTGCTTATACTAGTTAAAAGATCATATGCAGCCAAATTATGTCTCTCTTTAAAGTTTAATCTACATTCGAATAACATGTAGTTATAGTAAAAGTGTAATGTTATATCATGTTGTTATTTATAACTTATTTAACCATATTTTGCTCATTGCATTTGACTATTTGGTTAATCAATAACGGGTTTAGATTTTATGTATTACTGTATCCAAATTTGTTTTGTGATACATGTCTTGAAGATATTTTATTGAATACCTCATGTCACATCAATAGTTATACGAAATTACGGAGTTGAAGTGTTCCAAAAATCGTGAGGCGAAAGCAATGAAAAGTTTAAGAAGTGTTTTAGCATCTTGCTCTAAGTTTTGAGTGATTTCGTAGTATTTTTTACTTAACAAAGTTTAATATCTTTATAATTATTGTTTTTAATTGAAATAAATTATCAATACTTACTAAAATTTATAACATATAAATTTTCATAAAGTTTTAATGTCTGGCTCGATTAGCTCGTTTGGCTCGTTAAGCTCGACAAGCTCGATCGGCTCGAGTAACTCAACGAGCTTTCGAACGAGCTGAGCCGAATATTACCTTTTAAAAGCTCGGCTCGTTTAACTAAACGAGCATCTTTTTTTGTTCGAGCTCAACTCGAGCTTGAAAATATGTAGGCTCGAGCTCGAGTTAATCGAGCTCGAACTCGAGTAGCTCGTTAAAAGATCGGCTCGTTTACACCCCTAGTTGATCCTAATTAACCATTAGGATATGACAAGTCTAAAGTTGAATGCTATAACTGTGGAAGGAATTGACATTTTGCAAGGGAGTGCAATAGAGATAAGGCTGATATAAGCAGTCAAAAGCTCAAGAACAGCTATAGAACCAGTCCAAGAATCTCTGAAAGCTTTCCAAAAGGAGATAGCAGGAGTCCCAAAGGAACTAAATCGTTGGTAATTGTAGATGGAGTGGTGAACTGGGCTGAAGATGAGGAAGAAGAAGAGCTTGGTTTTATGGCTCTCTCTCATGAAGATACTGAGGTACATCCTTGTTCTAAAGATTGTGTTCTTAAATTTAATATTCTAGAAGTAGAATTTGATGAACACGAACAGTATCAAAAGGTTAACACATGTACTGTAGAAGCAAATGCTTTTAAACAGGGTGTTGCTAAGTTAGAGGAAAATATAGTTTTGTATAAAAAGGGTCAACAAAACTATGAAGAGAAAATTAAAATTTTGACTCTTCAAATGAGAGAAAAAGATGTGGAAATTAAAGCTTTTGAAAAATAACTTATAAAAGTTACAGTAGAAAATGAAGTTTTAAAATCCAGTCTTTTTAATGAAAGGGAAGTGATTAATCAATGGCAGATATCCTCTAAAGGATTGGGTAAGCTGATTAATTCACAAATGGGGTATTATGATAAAACAGGCCTAGGATATATTAAGGACCAACCTGGGAAACCTTAACTGACAAGGACTTATCAAAGGGGATTTTTGATAGTTCTAATGAGTCAGCTGATACTCCTGAAAATGATGCTGAAGGAATGAAGGCAGTTCCTCCACCATTATCAAGAATTTTCATGCCCCCTAATAATGATGTAGGTATAGAGTTAGATGAGTCAAAAGCTGTTATTGATGTTAACTCAAAAGATTCAGAATCAAACTCTGGTACCTTGACCCAAGATAAATCTGTTGTGACCAAAAACATTATTTATCCACCTTTAATGAGCAACTTTGTGTCTGAAGAACAAGTGTCTACAACTAGTTCTGCTCCCAAGCAGGTAAAAACTCCTTGTAAGACATTGGATAATAATGCAAAACATAATAATACCAAGAGGGGTGGGATAGGTTTTGAGAAAACTAAGTCAAAATAACCTTTTGGGTCTTCTTTGAGAAGAAAAGGATGTTATGTTTGTGGTAGTCTAAATCATTTTATCAAAGATTACACTTTACATGAAGATAAAATTACAAAACAGAAGGCTGCACAAAAGGTCACAAAGAAAGGTAATGTGAAAAATGCACAGGTAAATAGGCAAATGGGATCTAAAGATGACAAACCTAAGTTTGATCATGCTAAAAGGGTAAATAAACCTCATTAGGTTAATAAGGTTAAACACCCACTCCCTACCAAGGACTTTGTTCCAAGAGCAGTGCTTATGAAACAAGATCTAGTACCTTTGAAGTCTGGAAAACCAAGTACCGGCAAGTATAGAACTACAAGTACTGCTAGACCAAAAGCAAGTACCGTTGGTCAAAAGTCTGGTAAACCAAAGTCCCACAAATCTTCTAAGAGTGTAGTTGAGAATGCTAGAACACCTAGAAGTAAGTCTAATAACAAACCAATGCAAATGTGGGTCCCTAAAGGAAAAAATCCATGTGTTCAAGCAAGTACTTTTAAAGCGGTACTTAAGTAAAAAAGGTTCAAGGACAACAAACCCACTTATGTCTTTGACTTTTTAACTGGAACCATAAAGTATAAGAGTGTGTGTAGTCTTACTGGAAAAACTGCCTATCAAACTCTTAAGTATATAGGTCTCACAAGATCCGAGCCAAATGTGGCTTGGGTCCCTGTTAAAAACTAATAAGTTTTGTGTACCTGCGGGGGCATCTAATTGATGAATTGAAAGATAAACGTATTGTAGATAGTGGATGCTCAAGACACATGACAGGGAACAAAGATTTCCTTGCTGAATTTGAAGAATTCAGAGGTGTGTGGAAACCTTGGTTTCCTCGAATCTTTTAGCTACTAGACATAGTCATTGTTCATATGATTAACAATCAAAGCGGAAAAGAACAATAACTATGAAACAAGGTGTTTGGACACAATAACACAAGAATTAAACAATTGGGTTGCTAATTATATTAATAATCAACAACCACTAGACGTGTATACATTAATCCCACGTCTAGTGCAACACACGCTTCAGGTTTACATTGTGAATGAAAGTTATGAAAAACCTAATAACCCTTGGTTCCTTTTATAGTGTAAGGATTAGGGTTTTACAAGAGATAACTATGAATAATATGTATATCTTCTATTTAGATAACTATATACTAAATATATTATAAATAATATATTCAATATATTCCCTAAATAGAAGATTCTATTAAACCCTAGACATCCATCAACGCTTAGCTTTCACGTGTCAGCGTCCAAAATACATGTATCAACGCCTAGCTTTCACATGTCAGCGTCACTTGAACAAATGTCTTGTTTCTTCATTTTCAGTTTCTGCTACATCAACTTTTTGACCCAACAATCTTCCCCTAGTTGATGTCGGCAAAACTCTTTGTGTATCTCTTGTAAGTGGTGCATCATCTTCAAATTGCTTCCCCTGAAGTGTAGCATGCATGTCTTCCCCTTTTTGTCACATCAATAGGGAAGGAAACAAAGTATGCAATCGAAGATTCTCCAAATGTAGGCTCTATGTAATGATTTTGAAGAAAAATAACTATAATAATCTTGATGTAGAAGTAGAGTAACCCAAACCTATGTTCCATGTCTTGTACTATTCACGTGATAAAGAACTTATACCATTGGTGAAGTATAAGCAGACCTCGATCTCTTGTCAACATTCTCATCCTTTGTGAGACACTAAGCATGATATTGTAACTCCTTCAAGTGTTATGACAAGTCTTCGTCACCAACCATTAAAAGCACAAACAAGTTATCTTAAAAATCAATGACTGGGAGTTCACGACTTTTAAGATATGATAGAACACAAACTTGCGAAAATCTTCTTCGAACATCAAACTTACCATAGGAATTCTTCCTCTTAAGCCAACACCTCTTCATGATGAGTCAATATCTTCATATGTAAAAGCTGTAACTGAATAACTCTTTCACAAGGCTATCCCGATTACATAATCTAATATCAATCAAAGTCTTCATGAATTGTTGCTAACTTACTTAAAAATCATTAATCCCCTTTAAAAATATCCGAGCCATAAATATCAACTTGATATTCTGTATAAAAACAGAGATCCCATGTACCTTCGTGTGTAAATACCCCTTTTGTGTGCCAAAATCGTATCAATTTTCCAAACAGCAGCTATTCCCTTTGTTGTCCAATATCCTCCTATATCCAATATATCACCACTGTGTGTTGTCCAATATCGGACAACACTTGTCAGCGTTTGAAAATGTATATATCGGACAACAAGTGCCAACGCCTCCTGTCAGCGTCAACTTTAATCCTAACAACGCCAATATTGTACTTGTCAGCGCCTGGCCATCAGCGCCTCATCCATGCCTTGTCAGCATCACACCAACATCTATCAGCTTCACCAACATCTATCAGCGTCTACATAACACACATCAGCTGCTAATCGATCTAGGGTTTTAATAAACCCTAAATCATGATTTTATGTAAAAACCATAAACTGCAGTGAACTTCGACATCGAATAACTTCTTCATGAGAGCTCATATCGAAGATCCCTTCAGTGAGATCCTAGACACAAGTGTCAAGAACCTACAGCGCGAATTTCACGACGATCCAACGGTTAAAGAAAGAGAAATCACGTTTTTACTATTACTGTTCATAGAAAACAGCATATGACCACTGCTGACTTCGACGCTTAATAACTTTTTCTTGGGGATAGATCTCGACAATCCCTCTGGTGGATATTTAGATATATGTGTGTAGAACACGCACACAAAATTTTGTGGCGATCCAACAATTCAATAAAAAGTCATGGCCTTCTAAATACTGTTGTGCACACAAAATCGCCCAGAAAAACCCTAGATGGATTTTTCTTTTCTTCTCAAAACACGAACACCTTGTTGATCCTAGCATCACGAGCCACGAGGCTCTGATACCAACTGTGTAAACCTTGGTTTCCTTGAATCTTTTAGCTACTAGGCATAGTCATTGTTCATATGATTAATAATCAAAGTGGAAAAGAACAATAACTATGAAACAAGGTGTTCTGACACAATAACACAAGAATTAAACAATTGGGTTGCCAATTATATTAATAATCAACAACCACTAGACGTGTATACATTAATCCCACGTCTAGTCCAACACACGCTTTTGGTTTACATTGTGAATGAAAGTTATGAAAAAACTAATAACCCTTGGTTCCTTTTATAGTGTAAGGATTAGGGTTTTACAAGAGATAACTATGAATAATATGTATATCTTCTATTTAGATAACTATATACTAAATATATTATAAATAATATATTCAATATATTTTCCTAAATAGAAGATTCTATTAAACCGTAGACATCCATCAACTTTTAGCTTTCACGTGTCAACGTCCAAAATACATGTATCAACGCCTAGCTTTCACATGTCAGCGTCACTTGAACAAATGTCTTGTTTCTTCATTTTGAGTTTCTGCCACATCAACTTTTTGACCCAACAAGGTGGACCAGTAGCCTTTGGTGGTAGCAAAGGTAGAATTACTGGAAAAGGAAAAATCAATACAGGGAAGTTGGAGTTTGAAGATGTGTTCTTTGTAAAAGAACTAAATGAATTCAATCTCTTTACTGTATCATAAATGTGTGATAAAAAGAACAAGGTGCTCTTTACAGATAGAGACTGCTTGGTGCTTTCCAAAGACTTTGAGATACCAAAAGAATATCAAGTACTGCTTAAAGTACCCATGCAAGAAAATATGTACACCTTTAATCTTCATACTATTACTCCAACAGGTGGTATTACATGTTTGATGGCTAAAGCTTCTAATGATGAGTCTAATTTATGGCATAGGAGGTTAGGTCATGTGAATTTCAAAAACCTTAATAGATTGGTTAATGGAAATTTGGTTAGAGGGTTACCTAACAAATCTTTTCAAAATGATTTCACATGTACTGCTTGTCAAAAAGGTAAACAGCATAGAGCCTCTTGTAAGACAAAGATTATCAATTCTGTGACTAAGCCTTTGCAACTTTTGCATATGGATTTGTTTGGTCCAGATTCTGTTAGGAGTATTAGTCATAAGACCATTTGCCTAGTTATAACTGATGATTATAGTAGATTTAGTTGGGTTTTCTTTTTAGCACTTAAGAGTGAAACCAATGAATTACTTAAGGATTTTATCACTTTAGTTGAAAAGCAGTTCACTAAAAAAGTCTTAATCATTAGGACAGATAATGGGATAGAATTCAAGAATGCTGAATTTGATGAATTCTATAGGTCTAAAGGCATCAAGAGACAATTTAGAAATCCTAGGACTCCACAACAAAATGGAATAGCTGAAAGGAAAAATACGACACTAATTGAAGTTGCTAGGACTCTGCTAGCTGATTCTCTTTTGCCAAATACCTTTTGGGCAGAAGCAGTCAATACTGCATGTTATGTGTTAAATAGAGTCTTAGTGACCAAACCTCAAAACAAGACACCTTATGAACTTTTGACCGGTGTTAAGCCAACCATAAGTCATTTGAGACATTTTAGATGTCATGTGTCTATTTTAAATACTCTTGATCATTGGGGAAGTTTGATGGAAAATCTGATTCAGGATACCTGGTAGGATATTCACTGCAAAGTAAAGCATATAGGGTTTATAACTTGACATCTAGAAAGGTTGAAGAAAATACCCATGTTAATTTCTTATAAAATAAGCCCAATGTCCCAGGAATAGGTTATGCTTGGATGTTTGATTTGGATTATCTAACTAACTCCATGGATTACTATTCTGTGCAAAAGGATTGTCAAACTAATAATGCAGGTGAAGAGGTTGGTACAACAAATTTAGGTACTCAAGCAAGACCTTCTTCATCAGATACTCAGGATGATGATGTTCACATTTATGTACCCAGTATGCCTATTGTTTCTCCTATGGCTGTCAGCCCCCAAAAGCAAACAATGCCATCCACTGATGATCAAGCCTCCCAAGAGCTTCAGAGGCTTCAAGATCAAGAGAAGAATGCTACAAATGCTAATAAGCATTTAGGATATGAATCTTTGGAATCACAACACTCAGCAGTACATATTAAAACTAGCGGTACCTCATCTGCAAGTACTGCTAAGTCAAATTTTTCAAGGTCTGTTGATTCATTAGAAGATAATCTACAAGCTATGGACAGTGAAGATGTTTATACTAGTCCAAATGAAGTAATCTTCTCCAAAGCTTCCTATGAAGAGCAGGGTGTAGTAACTGATTTCAATAACTTGGAAATAAAAATTCGAGTCAGTTTATTGCCACTCATAAATTCAACAACAACCATCCTACAACTCAAATTATTGGAGACCCTAAATCTGTTGTGCAAACCAGAAGACAACTTCAAGCCAATACTAAAACTCATGCACTGGTGAGTAATGTCAAACAACAGCAGAGAACCAATCATAAGGATACTCAACATTGTTTGTTTGTCTGTTTCTTATCACAAGTAGAGCCTAAGAACATTTCTCAAGCTCTTGATGAAGAAAGTTGGGTAGATGCCATGCAAGAATAATTAATGCAATTTGAACTACAAAAGGTTTGGATTCTTGTGGACCTTCCCTCAGGTAAAAGAGTTATTGGTACTAGATGGGTTTTCAGAAATAAGAAGGATGAAAGAGGTGTTGTTGTGAGAAACAAGGCAAGTTTGTTGCTCAAGGCTATAGATAGGAGGAAGGGATAGACTATGATGAGGTTTTTGCACCAGTAGCAAGAATAGAAGTCATTAGGTTATTTTTTTGCCTTTGCATCATATATGGGTTTTATAGTCTATCAGATGGATGTGAAAAGTGCCTTTCTTTATGGTACTATTTCTGAGGAGGTATATGTTTTACAACCTCTAGGTTTTGTAGATCCTAAATTCCCCAACAGAGTCAACAAGGTTATCAAAGCACTTTATATTTACATCAAGCTCCAAGGGCTTGGTATGCAACCTTATCCACTTTTCTGTTAGAACATGGATATAGGATAGGGACCATTAACAAAACTCTCTTCATCAAAAAGAATGCTAAGGATATTATCCTTGTTCAAGTCTATGTTGATGACATTATTTTTGGTTCAACCAAGAAATCATGGTGTGAAGAGTTTGAAGCTTTGATGAAAGGAAGATTTCATATGAGTTCTATGGGAGAACTTACCTTCTTTTTAGGACTACAAGTCAAATAGAGGAAGGATGGAATATTTATCAGCCAAGATAAATATGTTGCTGAGATCTTAAAGAAATTTTCATGTATGGATACAAGGAGTACAAGCACACCTTTTGAAGCTAAGAAATCTTTGTCAAAAGATGAACATGTTTAAAATATTGATATTCACCTATATAGATCAATGATTGGTTCATTGATGTATCTTACAGCCTCAAGACCAGACATTATGTTTGTTGTGTGTGCCAGTTCAAGGTTCCAAGTCAATCCAAAGGCGTCACATCTACATGCTGTGAAAAGGATTTTTAAGTATCTTAAAAGTCAACCTAATTTAGGATTATGGTATCATAGAGATTCAATATTTGATTTGGAAGCTTACTCAGATAATGATTATGCTGGAGCCAATCATGATAGGAAATACACAACAGGAGGTTGTCAATGCCTAGACAGAAGACTCATATCATGGCAGTGTAAGAAGCAAACTATTGTTGTTACTTCTACAACTGAAGCTGAATATGTAGTTGCTGCTCATTGTTGTGGACAAGTACTTTGGATTCAAAATCAGCTGTTAGACTATGGTTTCAACTTCATAAACACCAAGATCTACATTGATAATGAAAGAACTATTTGCATTGTCAAGAATCCAGTCTTTCACTCCAAGACCAAGCATATTGAGATAAGACATCACTTTATAAGAGATGCCTATGACAAAAAGCTTATTCAAGTCTTGTAAATTCATACAGATAACAATGTAGCTGATCTATTAACCAAGGCATTTGATGCAAAGAGATTTGAATTCTTGGTAACACATATTGGTATGCTCAACCAATAAACTGCTGCATATGTTAAGGGGAGGTAATAGTTGTAAAATTTTTATGCTAATTTTTATTGTATAGTGTTTGTTTTGTGTTTTTGATGTGATTGCAGGTTGATAGAATAAGATAAAAGAGGTTACTATGATAGTGGAATGCATGAACTGGTCAAATTTGTGAGGTACCGTTTTAGAACCAAGTACCGCTAGTAAAAATCCAAGTATCGTGTATGTTCTATGTACCGCTACATAACCGTTGTACTGTTGAGGGTCTCTTTTATAAACTTGGCGGTTTCTTCGCGCTTGGGTTTGTTATTTACATAAATACTTACTCCAATTATACAATTGATTTACCTAATCTTTTATTCTTATCTCTTAATTCTATAACCTTCTCTCTAATTTTTCGATCATCAAAAATACTAATGGCTGCTCTACAAGTGATCTCTAAGCACAACCTAGTTGCGAACCCTGTTCATAATGATGATCCTATTGGTTTCCATAAGATACTTGTTTTTCTCTCTCGAAGTCATGTTCGTTTTGCGCTTACTGTAAGTCCTGTTGTCTCTATTCCTATTGTTACACAATTCTGGAATACTTATGTCTTAGGTACTCGTCATAATCAACCTTGCATTAGGGCTAGGGTGAATAATAGAAATATTTATGTAACTGAGGTACTGTTAAGGGCTAGTTTAAGGCTTAATGATGAAAATGGACTTAGTATGTTGAATACCCCAGAGATACATGATGGCCTTGCAGTCATGGGTTATGAGGGTGGTAGGGAAAGTCTTACTTTCTTTAAAGGCTTATTTTCACCTCAATGAAAATTACTTTTTCATGCCATTATTCACTGTTTAAGCTCAAAAGTACTTCTTTTGATCAAATCCCTGCTACATTGGCATCAGCTGGAATTTGTCTAGCAAATAACAAAGTTTTTAACTTTTCAAAATTAATTTTTGAAGGCATGACTAGGAATTTGGAAGGAGTTAAAAAGTTTTTGATGTATCCGAGATTCATTCGAGCTTTAGTTAATGACCAAATCCCTAACCTACCAGAGTTGACAAATGCATGGGATGTTCCTACATTTACAAAGAGAACATTCACTTTCTTAACCAAACAAGGAAATGCCTTTACAGGAACTGTCACACCCTTATTTGCTCATATGTTAGCCCAACCTGCCAACCAAGAAGGTGAGGAACCTAGCTCAGCTAGTGCTTCTCAGCAAACTCCTTCTCACCAGAGCCCCCATTCTTCTGAAGATACTCAATCTTCTTCTCACAATATTGGTGATCAACCAAATTCAGATACGATGATCCACACACCTGCTGCTTCAATTGCTGCTAGTGGTTCACCACAAGCACCAGGAACAGAGGTGGTGCATGTTGTAAATTTAATTACTTTATGCACTAGCCTGTCCAAACAGGTATAGGTATTGCAAAAAGAGAAGCTTGCTCAAGATAAGAGAATTGCTGATTTGGAAGCCAATTTAATCAAGTTAAGGAATAAAGTAACTCCGATGAGGCAAAACAGAGTAATTTAGAGAGCTTATCTTAAGAAGCAAAGATTCAGGAACTTCAAGAAAAGGCAACTGAATGCAACCAAACAGGAGAGGAATGATGAAGGACAATGACCATCTTCTTCTGATATTCCTATAAGGAGCTCTGACAATGACATCAATTTTGAAGCTGATGATGCCATTGGAATTTTTGAAGATGTTGATGGCATAGAGACTAATGTGGATAAAGAGAGTTTGGAGCCTAAAAATATGGAGCTTCACCAAGAAGAACCACAATCCGCTCATGGGGAACCACAAGATTAAGACATGTTGGTGTCTCAGCCACAGCCACAACCTCAATCACCATAACTTCAAGTTAATTATAGTAGTTTCTATGAGAAGCTAGAGGAAATCAATGTTTAATTTCCTATGTCTTTAACTAAACCTCAAAGACAATTTTGGTTTCACAAGAAACAGTCTTTCCAAGTATTGTCAAGATCAAGAATGAGTGTATCAGACAAGACTGAGGAGTTACAAATTGAGAAGACAAACTTCAGAAGAAGGAAAAGTATCTGGAGATACTTTGGTGATTCAAGAAATAAGTGTGTCTTACACTGGTGAAGTAAAAACTGTTGAAGAGCCAAGTACTGCTAAGCCAACTGCAAGTACCGCTAGTAAAGAACCTTCACTACCTTCTTCTACAGAAAGTCAAACTCCATCTTTTGGAGAGGATGAGACTTTAGCACAAGTACTGCTGGATCTTAAGGAAAAGAGCACAGCTAAAAAGGCAAGACAAGAAGAAGCAGAAATGAAGACATAATAAGAAATTCTTGCCAAGAAGGAAAAAGCTAAAGGCAAGAAAATTCAAGCTTCACAACCCACTAAAGGTATTATCATACAACAGCAATCAAAAGAAGATGAAGAAAGAATATCTTCAAAGCTATTGAAGAAACTACCTAAAATAAATCCAAAGGATAAGGGCAAAAAGGTATTACAATATGAATCTGAAGAAGAAAGTGATTCAGATGATGACATAAGCAAAGTCATGAATAGATTTAATCAACTAGAGCATGATGAAGAAGTAGCCTTCTGATTACAAGCACAAATGCATGAAGAAGGCTACAAGAAGAACTTGCAGCAAAGAAACAATTGATTGAAGCCTAAAGAGTGTAGCAAGAATGGAACATTGAAGAATATGATAAGATTTAGGTTGAACTTAAGGCAAGTGAGCTTCTTGCATAATCATTGCTAGCTGAAGAAAGGGATGCTTATGATGAAGAGTATAAAGACAAATTGACTGATGATTTAGTGAGGGAGCAACAAAGATTCTTTGCAGAAAAGAGAAGAAAAGAAAGGGTTAAGCCTCCAACCACTATGTAAATCAAAAATCAGATGATGTCATATCTCAACAAAGTTAAGCGTTTTACCCATGCTCAATTGGTTAGAAAAACCTTTGATGAAGTAAAAGCTTTATATGAACAACACAAGAGGACCAAGTTGAATTTTGTTGAAATTGGATCTGAAAAGGACAAGAAGGACATTGAAGATGTAAGGAAGCATCTTCAACAGTAAAGACAATTTGGAAGTACCCCCAGGGTTGATACAAGTATTGCTGGACACAAGGAAGCATCTCCACCTATCAAGACTACCTATGTTAGGAAGAAGAAAAGGGTAACAGAAGTTTCAAAGGGAGCAGAGATCAATCAAGAAATGGATGAGGAGAATACAACTCATGATGTTGACAAGGAGACTGGAAATGTACAAGCAGTACATACATAGTCAACAGTACTTAAGGAAACAATACATACTGATTTGGAGGAGGGATCAATAGAGTTTGAAGGAACCTCCAAAGGTATTAAAAGGAAAAGATCAACCAAGAAAAAGCAAGAAGTTAATAAAAATGGGAAGTCTATAGAACAAGATAGTGATGATGATGAAAGCTGCAGAAAGCACTTAAAGATAGTGAACTTTGAATATCAGTGTATTGACACAGAAATCTTTGGAAAGAAGTCAGATATCATAAGATGGACAAGTGCTATGAAAGAAGGATTAGAAATTCATGGAATCACTAGATCAGATGGAACATTCAGGATGTTCAGATGGCTAGAAGAGATGCTACATATCCTTGACAGACAAGACATTCAAGACCTTAACAGATTTGTTCAAGGTGGAAGTGAAGGTCAAGCAGAAGTCACACTATTGAGGAACGAATTGAAGTTTATGTATGAGCCACATACTTGTGATCAAAGAATATTGAAGGACTTAGAGAATCAGGTTCCTAATTACTGGAGATATTATAGATCATGTGGCATACACACTTTGGATGTGGATGATGTAACCTATTACATGCTACAAGAAAAGAGATACCCTTTTGGAAGAAGATTGTTGGAAAGAATGTTAGAACAACAATTAGAAGTTTCAGAAGAGTCTGCTAGTGCTTTGAAGTTGATCAGAATGGTTAAACAACATATCAGGGATTTGGAGCAAGAGGAAGAATCTGAGAAAGAGCCTTAAGTGTTTGACTTTCAGTCACACTTCACAAATGGTTCTCACTTCACCATGTCTAACACACATAAGAACTGGCTAGTCCATAAGCAAACGGTTTGTGGTAAAGACTTCTCATTGATAGGTCGTAGTTTGCTAAAAACTATATGGTTCTAACTCACCATGTTTCGAGACAAAGAGTTGGCTAGTCTTAGACAAACGGTACTATGTAAAGACATTATCAAATCCGTTGATGGTTGAAAATTTACCAATAATTGTAGGGTTATCAGTATACCTTATTCTTTATGAATAAAGTTGTAAAACCCGAATTTTAAATCAAAAGATTAAATACGCAGTTTTTGTTTTTATAAACTATATAAGGATTAATTATCAGACAAAAATAAAGCGCGAAAATTAACGAGAGAGTTTGAATAAGATTTAAAAAAAATGAAAAGTTACACTAAACTTAAATGGGCCGATTATATTTGTAAAAAAAAGAAAAGTAAAAAGGCTTGATGGCCGGTTGTTTTAGAAAAAGAAAAGTTGGGCTTAAGCCCATAATGCAAAAAAAAAAAAATACGGGAGTCCTCCCTTATTATGTCAAAACAAAACGCAGAGAAAAGAAAAAAAATAGTAGGGTTTTTCTTGTCTCTTGGAGTAACCGACGGCTGGGACAAAAACACCAGGAAGCCAAAGTTTTTAAATCACGTCATTCGATTTGTGTATATTACTCTTCGATCCTAAAACACGAGGTAAGGTTATAACCATCTTTTCTCTTCATAAACCGAATTAATTATGTATAACCAAAGGAAATCACAAACAGAAATAAGGGTGTCGGGTTGGCTGTGATTCGCGAACCGAGACCAACAGGGGTCTCGGTGTGGACGATCTGAAACCAACCGCAAACCCAAAAAGGGTGCGTGGTGGTGTTTTGTAGACTGACTAGCCGAGACTTCAAGACTCGGTGGTGCTATTGTTTCATTAGACACAACCAAGATTCAGCAGGGGCATTTGGGATTATAAACAATAAGGGTGCGTTTGGGTTTATAAACAGTGGGAACAACATAATAAGCAGTGGGAACCACTGCATTAGCAGTGGGAACCACTGCGTTATCAGTGGGAACCAAACAGTGAGAACTTTAGAAAATCAGTGGAACCCGTATAGGTAATCAGCGGGTAAGTTAAACAGAAAATGGAGATTTATTTTGAGATTAACGACGGTTTTTGTGACACTAAATTCCGTCGCAGATTTCGTTAAAACAGTTTATTGACAGTTTTAAAAACTCAGCTTTTAGTCACACTTCTTTTAGTGACCGATTTTCTGTTGCTAAGTCAAATAGGCAGATTTAATATATTTGTCGAAATGTTTTAGTGCGACCGAGAAAGGGGTATCTCGGTAGGCTCGAAATATAGATAAAATAATAAAAATGAAGATTTTAAATTATACCTTTTATTACTTATTTTTACAAATGTCTTAATAATGTATTTAAATGAATTAAATTAAAATAGTTTTATAATATTTAAAGGGTATAATTTTATTAAGGAAAATATAAATGATTTTGGAAACTTTCTAATTTAGGAAACTTTCTATTTTTTGCAGGTTACCTAGTATAGTATTAATATAGCGTCAGAATATGTTTGTACCGTAATTAATAGTAGAACGTTAATATGTTAAAAAGGAAATATTAGAATACCCAGACTTATCAGTTTATATATACACAGTTTTTCAAGAATAAAATAAAGAGTAAAATACACCGTTCTTCCTTATGGTTTGCGTTGACTGACGTCTCTAGTCCTTTGACCAAAAAAATTGCACCGTTCGGCCTTAACTTGCAAACCTTTTCCGCCGTTAGTCCCTCACTTTAACAAGGCCCACAAACGATTGTAAACTCACTTTAGCACAGGGGTATTATCGTCCTTTCCTTTATATTGTAATTTGTCTTTTACTTCTTCCCCACACCCACCATTATCTTTAACCATCTTCTTCTTTCTTTATTTCTATCTGCATCACCACACCAATTCTGATCTTATTTCCAGAATCACCATTTTTCAAAACATCAAATTTAATATCATAAATACATAAACCACAAATACGATGGTCAATATTGGATGGAGTTCGTTTTCTAAAAACCCTTTTCTTGTTTCAACTTCTATCCGAAAACATAATCACATGCAGCCCATTTTGATGTGGTTGAGGGTTAGCTCAGTTTAGCTAAGTTGTATCGTGGGTTTTGGGTTTGGTTGTGGGATTTTTATTTTTTTATGATGAATAGATCTGGCTTTTGACTCGTTGAGGTTAGCTCAATTTAGATGAGATTTGGGGGTCATGCTTTGTTGTTTTTCCGATTGTGATGCGCTTGGCGTGTATGTCGGGTTTTCTGGTCATGGCGGGTTAGTGAGAGATACCTACAAGATTGATGCATAGTGGTTCGGCTTGGATTGTTGAAGAATCGCATAACTCAGGTTTGTTCTAAAAGGAATTAAAGTGTGAAAATCTGTACAATTCTTCATAAGCCTTGTTGCCAAGTGTTGCACATTGTAATGAGGGGGATGTGGTTCAAATATTGGAACAGTGAAAGAAAGCTTTTGTGGGTCTCCTTTTGCTGCTCGTTTGGTCAATGTAAAAAGCTTTGAGTGATAGATATGATAATTACTTGAATACTGCATAAAAAACATCAATAGAAGTTCAACACCAACCTTGTACACGGAACTACAATTTTAGATATAAATCCAGGGATGACATAACCCACAAGATATATATAGACAACACGAAAATAAGTTACTGCTGGACCTAGTGGAACACGTATATGCTTTATAACGAATTAAGTGTGTGGGTTTTGGTTTATGAAATGAATTGCTAGTGTTCAAGAAAATTGAGAATGCGTTGTTTTCTTTTTTATGAATGCATTGTTTATCTTTAAACTGGAGATATGGAAGAAGATGGAGGTTTGAACCGGAAAGGACGAGTTTTATGCAAAGAGAAATAACAGACATTACTTGAAAATGAGGTTGGTTGTGAAAGCTATAAATGATTTTAAAGAGGTGAAAGGACGACTTTGCCCCTGTGGAAATAATACTTAACGATCAAATGTGGGGCCAGTTAAACCGATGGACAAACGGCGGAAAAGGTTTCAAAGTTAAGGCCGAACGGTGCAACGTTTTTGGTCAAGGGACGAATGGCATCGGTCAACGCAAACCATAAGGACGAACCGTGTAATTTACTCTAAAATAAATAAATGAGAAGCCAATAAGATCAGTAAATTAAATAAACGAATATCAGTTAACTTATTCGCGTCCTTTATTCATGTAGCTCGCGTGAAATCAGAGTAGACTTTCTGTCAGTTGATCTCGGTCGGTTACTGGACACGAGGTACGGAATTCCCGTCCTTTCAGTAATGACTTCCCTTATATGCATGATTAGGATTTCCCGTCTACAGCCAAATGTTTTCCCCAATACATGTTACAAATAATCTGAAATTATTTTAATAACTAAGATATTGCCCGAGCCTTATATACAAGCATGACCAGTTAGTAGTACTAGTTACAGAGGTACCGTAACCATGACACTGGAGGCACCAGTGTCATGACTCACCTGTGAGAGAGTGATATTCCGCAGTGTTCCATTCAGCTCAGCTTGGCCATTTTATCAGTATTATTAGTGGGGCGTATGGATGCATCCTAGGCTATCAGTTTACAGTTATCAGGTGAATGTGTTGTGTGCTCTACATCCTTAACATTGGAGTTGATTCCTCCACCCAGCACAGTATTTAGAGGTCACCCCTCTACAGTATTTAGAGGTCACCCCTCTACAGCATGACGAGGTCACCCCTCCAGTTATTCATGCACCGTTGTTACAGCACATGACTTATATAAGCTCTGGCAATTAAAATACAGTAAATGCATGTTTTCAGATTTAATAGATAACAGTTCAGCTTTATTATTTATAAATCAGATTTTTCATATTATATACAGATTTTCGCTACAGTTTTACTTATCAGTCTTTATAGCTTCAGTAGTTTATCATCTGCTCATTTTAGTAATTTCTTATCATGTTTTATATTCGTTCACTGAGCATTTTAATCAGCCGTAGTTCTTTTCATATTCTAACGGTAGGTACACCAGGACGCTCTTAGGATTCTGAGAGCATGTGCGTTTGGATGGAAGCTATCCAGAC
The DNA here is from genome assembly GCA_025667525.1 of Glebionis coronaria. Lineage (NCBI taxonomy): Eukaryota > Viridiplantae > Streptophyta > Magnoliopsida > Asterales > Asteraceae > Glebionis > Glebionis coronaria. The sequence goes on from CM046878.1 coordinate 401,833,855, forward strand.
TTCTTACTTTATGCACTTCTTACATTATTCTGCTTATTTGGACATTGTTTAGTCCTTTCCTTCAGTATTTACTTTTTATGTTTTGAGCTTATGTTTGGATTACCGATGTTTAATTTTGGTATTTCCTTTATGGTTAGTTAATGTTCTAGGAAAATTACCTTATGCTTTGATGACACGCCATGAATACATGTAACGGTCCACTTATCCAAGTGGGGTGTTACAATTATGGTATCAGAGAGCAAGGTTTAACCTGTAGGCACTAAAACTTGACCTGTGACTAGTGGGTAGTCACCGGGAACTTCCCAGATTTTGGCTTTGTTATCTTTCATGTTTCTCATACATTTATCAGCCAGTTTTCTTCATTTATCAGTCAGTTTTCTTAAAGATTTTTACTAAGTAAAAAGGTTGGTACAGGACTGGTCATATTTAGTCGCATGTGCTTTTCTGCGAATTTTGTTTTGGTGAACCGATCCATAGGCGTTCACCCTTGCCCGTTCAGAATTTTGTATTGGTGAACCGACCCATAGGCGTTCATCCTTACTCATGACAGATTCATGTTTCCAGTCGAATGTTATTAGGTGAACTGACCCATATGCGTTCACCATTTCTCAGGTCAAATTTTATGCTATTCAGTCGAATGATGTTTTGTGAACCGATCCACAATTGTTCACCTTTGTCATATCAGGACATTTCATAAACTCTGACAAGTATGGTTTGGACTACAGCCAACCCTATTTAGTCCCAGATTATAAATTTCTATACTTGACAATTCTAACGAAATTTTGACAAATATGGATCGAACTAGAATCGCCCATACTTAGTCATGTGCTTCCTACTTTGAATACTGTGGATTAAGCCATAACTATCCACCTCAGTTGACGTTAAACCTCAGTTGATTATTCTTCTATGTTCTTTGTATCAGTCAAGTTTATACTGTCACGTGAATGTCATTTTCACGTCGATTAAGTTCATGTCTCCTTATGAGGAATATGTCTTCAACAAGGTGATGATGTTTTCATGCAAAGATACAGAAGGGGATTACAGTAAAATCCTGTTTTCATAATAATCATGTTTGATCTTCATCAGTCATGTCTTCATGCTTGCCATTGTTAAAATTTGATTTAATCATATTCATGAAACTCTATACAACCAGCATTAAGTCTACGCAGAAATTATCAGCCTATCATGTTAACTGTTTCAGTTCAGTTTGCTACCGTTTAAATCAATTTATTTCCTTGATCATGTCAGACAAGCGACACCAGTATCGATCATCCCATAATATTTTCACCAGTTCCAGGTACAATATTCCATATGTACCCCATGTACAGTGTCTCAGTTATACTCCATGCATAGTATTTCATGTGTACTCCACGTACAGTGTCTCATATATGCTCTAGGTGCAGTATTCATTTGGTACTTCATGTACAGTAGTCCAGGTGTACTCCATGTACCCTACTCCATGGATATTACTAATCGATCCTCAATCATCTCAGGCGTTTCCACTTGTCGATATTCTACTAGGTGTTGATGATGCTCGTGAGTTAAAGATTTTACCAGATGTTGATGCTGCTAACACTTTGAAGACCTCACAAATGCTGATGCTGCTGATACTTTGGAGATCTCTCAAGATGCTGATGCCGTTCATACTATGAAGACTCTACAGAACAAGGACGAAAACTATAAATTTGAAATTTCTGACAAGAATAAATTTCAACCATCAGACACTACCATTCCATTCTATACTTTTACCTTCTCAGCTAGATGTCACACTTCACTCAGCTAACCGTTCATTCAGAAGAGTGGGAACTGGAACTCAGCCGGCCACTCAGCAAAATAGTTACATGAATCACGGTCATGATAATGACCGTCATAAATCGACAGACAAAGCAGTAGTGACAACCACCGTGCTTATAATTAATCAGTCAGTAACCATCGGAACTCCGGAACGGACGTGAACAGAAATATAGAGGTCAGTAGTCTAATCGGTCCGTCAATCCTAGCAGTTACCAAAATTTTCAGCCATGTCCAGATTCATCCACTAGAACACATATCAAGACATTAGTCAAGACATGGGTCTCAGGTATCATTTCGGAAGACACAAATCATGACACCAGTCATGGTACACGTCATACGAATATCTTCTCAAAGTACGAGTCAGAACTCATAACTCTGTATGTTTGCTAAACCAGGCCCTCAGAAATTCAGGGTACCCTCCAAGGGAGTATACCCGTTTTGTCATGCCATGCATAAATCAAACCATTAAAGACTCAGTCACCACCACAGGAGTATTGTCCAGATTAGACATGCAGTGTTCGTTCCGTGAACTTACAGGCGATATAAATTCAGTAAAATCTGCCACGTTTACTTCACATATTCATATGTCAGATTCATCTTAAATCAGGCATTATCTACCTCCCAGCCAGAAAAGACTCCACAGTACAAACCGTATTTATGAAGGATTTTCGTTCAATTAACGACGAGATCCGTTTTACTAGATCTCAAATATATTTTCTGTCAGAAAAAAAAATCAATACAAATTACTCTGCGTTATAAGCACGTGACTTCTCAGTCCATAGCTACGAAGACTTTTAACTAATAAAGTTACTTCTGAAATTCTTTAAATTCAGGATCAGCAAATTATTCTAAAGTTTCCAGAGGTTATTCTAGAAGGCTTTCTAGAAAATCCTTCCTAACCACGGGACAGAGATTAACATAGAGCTTGTCTCAAGAACAGAATCTATGTTCAAAACTCTTAAATTGCAAGGCGTCAGCTAAGTTAAAAGTGTTGCAGCAATTGATGCTAGAATTACCGGAACGAAGTTTAATCGCCCTAGCACATCACCAGAAGGTGCACCATTTTCTGTCCATCAGGAAGAAGGCCAGTAACATGAGATCATGTATCGACACCGGAAAATTTACCAGATCACCATTATTAATTAATATTCATTCCACGTATAGAAGGTTTATCTGACCATCTACGATGCTTTGAACATTTTTCCAGAAAAATTCCCGATCATACTACCAGCAGTGGCGAGAGGAAGAACATGATGTTTTCCAGACTGGTGTGTACATACTATAGTCTCTCAAAAATTTCGAGTCATACTTCTAAGCTCCCTAATGTTCCAGCTATATTATGAAATTTATGAATAAAATTTTTCCCATGAGTTCTTAGACAAATCGTCAGTATATTCATTGATCACATCCTGATCTACTAATCCTAAAGAAGAGCGCGAGATCATCTTCTCGCGGACATGCAGATTTTCCGATAGGAGGAAATTTTATGAGCAGTTTCCCAGATGTATATCCCAGATGAACGAATTGGCATTTCTGAACCACCCTATTTCAGCAGAAAGAAATTTCAGACAATCCTGCGAAGGTGAAGGCCATCACCTGATGGTCCTGACCGACACCTGTGAACGAAGTACAAATTTTTCTAGAACTCAATTGACTGCTACCTCAGAAATTGCTGACAGTTCTCACTAAAAATTCTTCCTTAACTATTCATCAGATTTCCACCAGAATGTCCCATAATCCCAGGTAGAATTTTGATAGAAGCAGTATCACACATTGATGCAACTATTTTCATATCTCGATGCCTGACATACTGCAGGTTCAAGAAAGAACGTCGTCATGCTAGTGAGTTACTACAATCCTTAGAAACTTCTGAGCAGAAATGAGACGAAATTCCATAAAATTGTTATCAGTTACCACAAACTCAGAAAAGTATGATACTATCTAAGGCATCGTCAACCATGTAATCAACCTGCGCGTTTTCTTTCATTCGAAAGGACTACGCAGCAGTGGACCTGCAGAAAATTTAGTAGTAAATTTTACAAATTCAAGGTATTCCATCGACCATCATATCAGACAGAATTCATGTTCACGATCACGTGTATGTTTACGTTCACGTTTATTTTCACGTTCACGTTTACGTCTCATTCACAGTAAGATGATGTTCCAGTTCATGCTTTGTGCTATCTCATGATTTAAGTTCACGTTAGCGTTCATAACATTATCCACGTTCAGGTTCGCGTTCCATCTCGCGATACGCGTTTCACAGTTTATTACCAAATACGGTTACAGTCAGCTTGAGAAACCAGACCCAAGTATAGCACAGCTATTCCATAGCCAGGAAAACGTTTCACCTATCAGGCCGTATCGTTTGGTATTCCTTCCTTAGTCAGTGTAGGTCCATGATATGTTCTAGTATCACGCTCACAGTATGTTTCACGTATCACATTCAAGATATACTTCATGCTCAGTGTTCCTCATATAATCACGAACCACGCTCACAATTTCTCACGTAGCACGTTCACAATTATTCACGTAGTTCGTCCCAATATGTTTTCAGCAGCTTGCCCAGAAATATAAATGTTATCTTTTCAAAATAATTCTACATACCGTTTCATGTATACTACATGTTATAGCTTATTCATTCTATCAGATTCAGGAAATCCATCATAAGTATGGAACCAGAAACTATTCAGCATCGTCAGAACAGGGTCATCAGGACCTAGATTTTTTATTATTATGTTTAGACCTTTGAAGGAATCGTTTCGAGCGGGACCACTCGAAACAGAGGAGTCCATCCGGACCTCTCATCCTTTTCCTTCAATAAATCCAGTTAAGTTCTTTCAACAGCATTATGTTCTAAATCAAGGACGAATGATCCTTCAGCTTATATGCCTTTTCAGCCTTCATGCTCGTTCAACATATATGACCTTTCAGCTTATACGTCTTTCAGCTTACGTATACTTTCAGCTTTTACTTCGATCAGCTTAGATTACCTTTAATTCGAGGACGAATTTTTTATAGGGGAAGAATTGTAAAACCCCAGCATAATCGTATCCTTAATTCGAGGACGAATTATTTTTTTAGAGGGGAAGAATTATAAAACCCGTATTTTAAAACAAAAGATTTAATACGCAGTTTTTGTTTTTATAAACTATATATGTATTAATTATCAGACAGAAATAAAGCGCGAAAATTAACGAGAGCGTTCGAATAAGATTTTAAAAAAATGAAAAGTTACACTAAACTTAAATGGGCCGGTTATATTTGTAAAAAAAAGAAAAGTAAAAAGGCTTGATGGCCGGTTGTTTTAGAAAAAGAAAAGAAAAGAAAAGTTGGGCTTAAGCCCATAATGTAAAAAAATACGGGAGTCCTCCCTTATTATGTCAAAACAAAACGCAGAGAAAAGAAAAAAAATAGTAGGGTTTTTCTTGTCTCTTGGAGTAACCGACGGCTGGGACAGAAACACCAGGAAGCCAAAGTTTTTAAATCTCGTCATTCGATTTGTGTGTATTACTCTTCTATCCTAAAACACGAGGTAAGGCTATAACCATCTTTTCTCTTCATAAACCGAATTAGTTATGTATAATCAAAGAAATCACAAACAGAAATAAGGGTGTCGGGTTGGCTGTGATTCGCGAACCAAGACCAACAGGGGTCTCGGTGTGGACGATCTAAAACCAACCGTAAACCCAAAAAGGGTGCGTGGTGGTGTTTTGTAGACTGATTAGCCGAGACTTCGAGTCTCGGTGGTGCTCTCGTTTGATCAGACACAGCCAAGATTCAGCAGGGGCGTTTGGGATTATAAACAATAAGGGTGAGTTTGGGTTTATAAACAGTGGGGACAACATAATAAGTAGTGGGAACCACTGCGTTATCAGTGGGAACTGAACAGTGACAACTTTAGAAAATCAGTGGGAACCAGTATAGGTAATCAGCGGGTAAGTTAAACAGAAAATAGAGACTTTATTTTGAGATTAGCGACGGTTTTTGTGACACTAAATTCCGTCGCAGATTTGGTTAAAACAGTTTATTGACAGTTTTAAAAACTCAGCTTTTAGTCACACTTCTTTTAGTGACCGATTTTCTGTTGCTAAGTCAAATAGGCAGATTTAATATATTTGTTGAATTGTTTTAGTGTGACCGAGAAAGGGGTATCTCGGTAGGCTCGAGATATAGTTAAAATAATAAAAATGAAGATTTTAAATTATACCTTTTATTACTTATTTTTACAAATGTCTTAATAATATATTTAAATAAATTAAATTAAAATAGTTTTATAATATTTAAAGGGTATAATTTTATTAAGGAAAATATAAATGATTTTGGAAACTTTCTAATTTAGGAAACTTTCTATTTTTAGCAGGTTACCTAGTATAGTATTAATATAGCGTCAGAATATGTTTGTACCGTAATTAATAGTAGAACGTTAATACCTTAAAAAGGAAATATTAGAATACCCAGACTTATCAGTTTATATATATACACAGTTTTCCAAGAATAAAATAAATAAATGAGAAGCCAATAAGATCGGTAAATTAAATAAACGAATATCAGTTAACTTATTCGCGTCCTTTATTCATGTAGCGCGCGTGAAATCAGAGTAGACTTTCTGTCGGTTGATCTCGGTCGGTTACTGGACACGAGGTACGGATTTCCCGTCCTTTCAGTAAGGACTTCCTTTCTATGCATGATTAGGATTTCCCGTCTGCAGCCAAATGTTTCCCCAGTACATGTTATAAATAATCTGAAATTATTTTAATAACTAAGATATTGCCTGAGCCTTATATACAAGCATGACCAGTTAGTAGTACTAGTTACGGAGGTACCGTAACCATGACACTTGAGGCACCAGTGTCATGACTCACCTGCAGGAGAGTGATATTCCGTAGCGTTCCACTCAGCTCAGCTTGGCCATTTTATCAGTATTATTAGTGGGGCGTATGGATGCATCCTAGGCTATCAGTTTACAGTTATCAGGTGAATGTGGTGTGTGCTCTACATCCTTCACATTGGAGCTGATCCCTCCACCCAGCACAGTATTTAGAGGTCACCCCTCTACAACATGATGAGGTCACCCCTCCAGTTATTCATGCACCGTTGTTACAGCACATGACCTATATAAGCTCTGGCAATTAAAATACAGTAAAGGCATGTTTTCAGATTTAACAGATAACAGTTCAGCTTTATTATTTATAAATCAGATTTTTTAGATTATATACAGATTTCCGCTACAGTTTTACTTATTAGTCTTACAGCTTCAGTAGTTTATCATCTGCTCATTTTAGTAATTTCTTATCATGCTTTATATCCGTTCACTGAGCATTTTGCTCAGGCGTAGTTCTTTTCATGTTCTAACGGCAGGTACACCAGGACGCTCTTAGGATTCTGAGAGCATGTGCGTTTGGATGGAAGCTATCCAGACTTCTTACTTTATGCACTTCTTACATTATTCTTCTTATTTGGACATTGTTTAGTCCTTTCCTTCAGTATTTACTTTTTATGTTTTGAGCTTATGTTTGGATTACCGATGTTTGATTCCGGTATTTCCTTTATGGTCAGATAATGTTCTAGGACAATTACCTTATGCTTTGATGACACGCCATAAATACACGTAACGGTCCACTTATCCAAGTGGGGTGTTACAAAAGTATTGGCTATTCCAGAGTGTATAGCTAACTGGTAAAGAATAAATCAAATCTATTGATAGCTGATGATTTACTAAAAATCATGATGCCAATATAGATTAGTTTTTGTTGTTAACTGTTTTACTTCAGGAATGAAGATGCAAGCAAAGGAGTATTAATTGAAGTAATAATACTCAGAAGGTTTTGTCTCATCAAATCAAGACAGAAGTTTATGATCTAGAGTTCATAGATTTAACTCAAGAAGACAAATACTATTGCTGCAAAACAAAATGAATGTTTAGAAGACACAAGAAGATCATAATTTGAAGACAAAGATGATGTTCATGAGACTTGAAGATTATCTTATCAGAAGAAGATCTGCATAAAAGTGTTTGGCTACGTTTAGTTGGATACAAGTACAAAATTACCAAGTTCAATCCAAGTTTGAAGAGAAGACTGAAGACATGTATTTTAATACATTTAATACAAAGAGAAACAAGAAGAAAACAAGTTGTCATTCTTGTTTAGGGGAGGATTCTTGGGAATTATTTGTAATGTGTCAACTACTGTTAGTGTAAGTATAAGTAGTGTTAGTGTTGGCAAGTACCGTTAGTATTAACGCGGTACATAGCAAGGACTGTTAGTGTAAGTACAAGTACTGCTATATTGATTAGGACGAATATATCTTTGTAAAAGATATGTCATAGTTATAGTTAGAGTATATCTTATGTGATATACTTAAATAGTTAGGATATTGATAAGATATCGTGTGTGATATACTTATCTTTATAGAATATTCTAAGGTTTCTAGGGTTCCTTACTCTATTAAAGGAACATAGGTACGATGACATTCATGTACCTCAATCAAGTCGATTAATAAGAGAATCGAATAGTTAAAAGTAATTATGTTCTTCTGTGCTTTATAAGTTAGATTCCGTATAACTTATATAGTTGAGTAAGAGTTCTCAAAGTGTTTTAGTTTGATTACAAACTACTATACTATATCTTAACATAATATAGATCCATTCAAAGGGGTCAACAAAAACTAGTTGGTTGGAGTGCAAAGAAACAAAACTCTGTGGCAATGTCGTCAGCTTAAGCTGAATATGTTGCGGCTGCAAGTTGTTGTACACAAGTACTTTGGATGAAGAGTCAAGTGGCTTACTATGAGATCCTCTATGACAAAGTACCAATATTTTGTGACAACATAAGTGCAATTGCTATCTCCAACAACCCTGTGCTTCACTCTCGAACCAAACACATTGATATCAGGTATCACTTTATCAGGGTTCATATTTTAAAGGGAGATATTGAGCTGCATTTTGTTCCCACTGAGCTACAATTAGCTGACCTTTTTACCAAGCCTTTGGCTGAACCTTCATTCAACAGGCTAGTTGTTGAGTTGGGTATGCTTAACATCTCCAAGCCTGTAGCTGATAATTAATGTGCTATGTAATGAAGTCTGAGTAAATATTAAATGCTTTTCACATGTAACTAGGTAGTTACAATCAAAGTAAATGATAAAAAAATTCTCAATATTTAATCAGTACTTTTACCAATAACGAGGAGACAAACAGTTTTTGAAAGGTCAAGGGACCCACACATGATAATGGTCTTTTTCTCACTACGCATTTAATGCGGGTGAATAACTGTTTTCAAAATTTGAATATAAATATCCTTCCAAGATTTTTTCACCAACACGCTTTCATCATTATTCACAATTGTCTCTCACTCTAAACATCTCTCTAAAACCCTCTCAACATCTTCGTCATCTTAACCATCGCATCAATAGAGTTCTCCGTACCAAAGGCATCTAATGTTTCATTCGAGATCAACGAAATTATTTTGGCTTCTAACAACTCAATAGGATGGCTCAAATCTCCTAATGACTCATACCTAGATCTGGTAAATTTCATGAATAATTGTGACGTTGGGGAAGCATTTATTAGATCTCCATCCGTTTTCTACCAAGAATACCTTAGGTAATTCTGGTATTCAGCTAAAGTACTTGATAACAACACCATCTCCTTTCACCTTTCATGCAACGAACATCCTTTTTATTTTTCTGCTGCTGATTTCTCATCTCTGGCTGGGCTTAGACATGGAGAAGACTATATCAAGACTGCTGATAAAAAGGTTGTTAAGGATGCCCTTGCCACTCTTTACCCTGTTTCTGACACTCACCCAGCTCTTACACCAATGGAAGTAGTTCACAAATCCCCGTTGAAGATACAGTTCTTTTCTCATATGTGGAGGGTGCTTTTCTCACATATTGTCAAGTCTTTGGGAGGGATGCAAGGTTCATAGGATCATATGTCTTTCAACCACCAGGCCATTGCATATGGGCTGATCTAGGGTGCTGATGTAGATGTAGGAAGTATTCTTTTCTCAAACCTTGTGGAGAAGCTGAAGGGAACTAATCAATCAAGGGAAAAGAACATATGCTACGCTCGATTTCTTTCTCTCATCTTCCAAAGTCTTCTTTTTGATCGTTATGACAATCCTGAGCTCACAACCATGAAACCGTATCATCTCACTGGGGCTGTCTACAAGGTGATTGGGCCTAATGATGTGCCTATGACTACCCACATGAAGAATGTAGCTGCAAGAATACCAACTGTTAAGTCTTTGATCCCTTCCTCTATGAAGGTGATTACAACTAGTGTGTCTGGTACGTCAGCGTCTTTGACCTCTGGGCAACACACTAAGTTGTAGCAACAACTGACCAACAGCTAAAGAAGAAGCCAAACCCCACTTCCTCCAAAACCTAAGCTGTTAAAAAGGTCAAGGCAACGAAGAAGGATACCCTCTTAACACCCTCTGTTCCAAAGACTTCTGTAGACACAGAGACTTCAGTTGAACTTAACCAAGATTCTAGTGTCTCTAATTCAGCAGAGATAACCGGAAACCAGCCTAACTTCGCTGATATCTCACAGGTAATCAGTTTATCAAATTTAGAGGTACACAAGCAACCACTCTCAAATGTCTATTAGAGAGAGTGGTGAATTTAGAGTTATCCTCTACCCATAGGAGTCTGTGTCAGCACTTAGAAATCTTTCAAGACTTCTGTACACCCTGTCTTTGCGCCAGGGAGTCATTCATTTATGTTTATAAAGCACCCCGGTGACCCTGCCCCATCTAGACAGTATGCAGACAAACAACAACCTGTATACACATATGTCTCAACCTAGAGTAGTTTTACCTCACACATCCTCTAGGTTCCCTCAGAAAAAGAATCCCAAAAGTTTCATACTTTTAGTGGGAGCTGAATAATCGTCCTCAGCTTTCCTAGAGACAGCGTAAAATGACGATCTTAAACTACATCTTTTTCACAAATAAAAGAGTCCTAAAGGATTTATCGTTTGGGGGGGGGCTGAATAATCACATTCATCCTTCTTAGGGGCGGTGTAACAGGTGATCCTAACCTACATTCAATTCACAATTAAAAGAGTCCCAAAGGATTTATCCTTTTAGGGGGCCTAGATAATCACACTCAGCTTTCCTAGGGGCAGCAAATGGCGACCATTAACCTCATTACTTTCACACTTAAAAGAATCCCAAGGATTTATCCGTTGGAGTGGCTGAATAATCATACTCAGCCTATCAGGGATAGCGTATTGGCGACCATTCCCCTTATCTATTTCCCTGTTACTGAGTAACATAAATTACGGGCTGATGTTGAACAGTCCACTGCAGACTCTCATGCTACAACAGATGGAGCTGATAAAATTATTCAAGAACAGCCAACAGAAGATGAGACAATGCTTAATTTTGAGGAGGATGTCTTATCTCTCATTGAAAGCTTTTCTGAACCTGAATTAATGCCTGACGATGAGATTCTCCCTGAAGGCACGATTGAAGAAGAGGATGAAACTTAGATTCCTCTTTCTCCTCCCAAAACCATAGTTGAGTCCACTCCATCTGATGCCACAACTCCACCTCCCAAATAAGCTGTTGTGACTCCCATTTCTGATGGATCTGTTACTAAGGAACTTCCAAAGGCTGCATATGATCCCACAACTGAATTTTTGTTTTTTGATCATCCATAACAACTAAATTATGATCTCTTACCAAGGAAGGATGGCTATGAACATCAAAGCTTAAACATTCACAACTTATAGCCTTACAATCACCCCTCTGATATGGAACGCCTATCAAGAAAGTTGGGTCGCATCGGTTCTGACATGAAGACTTTTACCTCCAACTTTCAAAAGATTATCACACTGGCGGTTCAGGATGCTCTCACAGATCCTATTAAAGAAGGCACTCGTAAAGGAGTTGCTCAGGGACTCAGCCATCTGTCCACTCGAATCAAAGATGTCATTACCACTTAATTCCCTAATATTCAGCTCATGAGTTAGTCATGCACAAGGAATTTGAAGCTGTGTATCGAAGACAAAAACATCATACCAACTTCCTGGCTAACCATGTTGATCGCTCTGTGAACAAAATTGCAACAGGCTACTCAGAATTTCTAGAGGATCAAGAAAAGTGCAGAAACACATAGCTGCATCTGTTGAGGAGGTTGCAAGATACATTCAATCACGTTCAGCCAAACGTTTAAAGAAACAGGCTAAACGTAAGGGGGAGAAAGTCAAACTACTTAATCTTGAACATGTCAACACAGCTGATAACACCATCCCATCTCCCATCCCTCTACAAGTCATCACACCAACAGTTGTACCAGATGATGATGAAACTAAGGGGGAGCAGCAGCCCAATGAAGAAGCTAATACATCAAAAGCCCTGTCTCTGGTTAACACCAAAGAGACTGTAGACAAGATGAACCAGCTGCCAAGAAACTCAAGTTTGTTGTTGGCTCCCTACCCAAGGTTGTACAAAGTCAAGCTCAGATGGCATTCCTCAAACATGTTGAAGAGCTTAGAAAAGCAAATGAATCATCCTCTATCTCGAAGAAAGGAAAGGAAATAGTTGTGGTAGACTTAGACGCCAAACTAAAGAAAATAGATGTGATGCTAGAGACAGGAGGATCAACATCTGAAATCTCTTAATTCTCAACCTTCAAAGCTTTTGGTGAGAAACCTCTAACAGCTGAAGAAATTGAAAAACAGGCACTTGAATTCAAAAGACTAAATGAAATCAAGAAAGCCAAAGAGCTGAATGAGGAAAAGTTGAGAAAAATGACTCCCCAACATAGAGAGGAGCAAAGAAAACTCTTGAAGGAAATGGAGTTAAAACGCAAAGAGGCTTTAAAGAAAGATAAGGATGACTATGATGCCTGCGTAAACTCAAGATATGCACCAGGTAAAATCACCAAGTTTAAATACACCATTCAAAAGTCATCTCACACTCCACAGATGGTTATATGTAGAGACAACCAACAGGCCAACATGGACATATTTGAGGACTTCAAATTAAAAACATTTGGTATGTCTGAATGGTTCGAACTTGAGAAAATAGCTGAGAAGAAGTCTGGACAGGCAAACTTTCTACTTTTAAAGATTCTCAAGGCTAAATTCAACTGGGTGAAAGAGAGTGCAACCAAGCTTAAAATTGACCCCCCCCCTCCACAACTATTTGAACAAGAACCTACAAAGGCTGAGAAGAAAAAAAGAGGTTGATCCAATTCATTAATGAAACCTTTGTGACAGCCGACATTCAAGTTGACGGAATGCATAGGGATCTTATCCTACCCAATGGGATAGTAGGACCTGTTGATGGACAGACATACACTGAGCCTGAAAAGGAATAGCCTTCATGAACAAGGGGTGCCAATATGTCTTCCAAAGGGAAAGTGAGTTGGGGCTAGCTTCCACTATTCAGCTTTTAGTTTTCAAAAAGGTGTTGAAAATCAACTCTGAGTATTCCAAAGTCTTTGCCCAAGATTTGCAAGCTGAATTGGATACCAGAACAGATATCGCTGAAGCTGAAGAGAAAATAAAGAATGATGAGTATTGAAGAAACCACAACTGAATTTTATCTTTATTATTTTGTTGTACTTATGTTTTGTACTTGTAATTTTCTTTTAAGTCTTAATTAATTATGAAGTTATTTGTTAGATCTGTTATGTGTAAGAAGAAGCTGTCATCTCACTTACTATAACCATGTTAGATCTAGTTGTATTTATGTTTAAATAGGGGGAGATTGTTGGGAATCTAAATATGTTAGAATTCCCTTAGTCATAGATTTAAACGAAAATCAAGCTGTAGGCTATTAACTTGTTTGTGCCAAGGTGGCAAGCAAGTACCACAACACTCACAGAGAACTTAATCTATGTGAGCAACCACAGGGGAGTCCATGTCAGAGACATTGTCAAGGAAGTCGAAGATTACTTGAAGACATACTCATTGGCTGTGATGGATAACAGCCAAGATGTATCAGGGACTCTCCATGGTTGAGTGTTAACAGGGGTGGCAATACCCTGTTAACACTCAGTACACTTTAGACATACCTAAGTGTTTAGGCGGGAAGATATGCAGCATAAGGTACGAGGTTATGAAGAAAAGAGAAACTATGTCAGCTCTGTTTCCCTAAAGAATTGTAGCAGACTACCAGGAATTAAAGAGCATCTTGTGACAGATGTCTGACATGGTCTGTTTTATGTAGTCGCTATCAACCACTATCAAAGTCAACCTCGTACCACTATAAATAGGGAATGTAGCACAGAGTTACTGTTGTTCACTTTGTTAGATTTCACACATTAACTCTATTGAACTTGAAGAATAACCAATTGTGCCTGTGTTCTTAAGTTAGCTTGTAAACTTGTAACTTGTACAAGTTTTCTTGTCCAAAGAGTACACAACACATTGTCATCAAACTGTGTGATCCAAAGCACTTGTAATACTTGATTATACAATAGTAAAGTCTTACGTTTGAAAAGTATTTACTTGTGTTATTTATCTTAATTAGTCGTTTAGTCAAGTTTATGGACTTTCATTAAGTACTTATTTCCACTTTTTGTGGTTAGTGATTTCAGATCACATATGTCTGTGTGTATTATATCAAGTGGTTAGGTTTTTCGCTCAACTGATTTGAAAGATGATCTTGTAAGTTTGGATTCGACACAAGTTTAACACTTATAATTTTAATCAATATGAAAATTTGACATGCTATTAAATTTAATCAAACAACGCATTGTATTAAAATTTACATGTTCAAGACGTCCATGCCACACATTAGAAGACTCAATCAAGTAAGCAGAAGAATTCATTTTATTGATATCATTCTTAACAACCATTACATTGAGCTTAAACATACCACTAAGGGTATACCCCTTACCAACATACATTTGATTCTTATAAGGAACAACTTTATCAGACTAAAAATAAGACGAACACAAAACTTATTCAACAACTAACCAGACACAAGATTCCTGCGAATCTCTAGAACATACAAGTCATTAGCCGACTTGAGTTATTTATCAGATTTCATCTTAAAAATAACATCTCCTTCACCCTTGATTTCAACAGTTCTAGAGTTAGCCGTGTACAACTTCTCTCTATTGTCAACCGCTCTGAAAGAGTGAAACATACTCTTGTCAACACACACACATGACATGTTTCCCCAGTATCAACCCACCAATCACTATTGTTATTTACTACCAAGTTAACTTCAGAGATCATCACAACGACATCAGACACCATAGAAATCATGTCCATATTATCATTCACTATATTAGGCTGGTGTGGAGTCACCCACTTCGGCATCTTGTAGTTAGCAACACGGTGATCTGGCTTGTCATAGTTGAATCAATTTCTTTAGAAATTTTTTGTTAATTCTAGCTTTAGGAGCAAAGTACTCAAACTTCCCTTTACTCTTCTTGTCATCCTCCCTTTTGCCTATGCTTTTGCCTTTAGACCTTGTAGAAGACGAACCATGCTCAAGTATATTTGCCTTGGTAGAATCAGGTGTATAAGTGTTTTTTTTAGCCAACTTGTTTTCCTCTTAAATACAAAGATGAAAAACCAGATCTTCAACACTCATCTCCTTTCGTTTATGCTTCAAGTAGTTTTTTTAAATTCTACCCAGCTTTCAAGTAACTTTTCAATGATAGAAACAACTGAAAAAGTTTCACTCAAAGTCATACCCTAAACATTTCGTGTAGCAAAACATGCAGATTATGAACCTGAGTTATCACATTCTTTGAATCAACCATCTTGTAATCCAAAAAATGAGCTACCACGAAATTCTTTGTAGCATCCTCGGTTTTATACTTGCGTTTCGAAGACTCCCATAATTCTTTCATAGTCGTGGTCTTGTAGTACTCACTGTACAAAGAGTCCACCAAACCATTTCGAACATAGTTATGACACAAGAAATCTGAATGTTTCCATTATTCAACATCTTGCACAGCCTGTTGATTAGAGGATTAACCTTCCTTAGGAGGTTCCACATGAGGTACAGTCTCCTTTAAGAACTTGCAAGGTTCAAAATAGTGAGATAGAAGAACATCTCCTACTGCCACCTCTTAAAATTCTGCCCATTGAATTATTCTGGTTATTCAACATGATTAGCAACTGTGTTGGTAACCGGCGCACCAATTACGTTTATAGTAGTTGACACAAGAGTTACATGAGTATCGCTAGTGATCCTGAAAGATCAAACAAGATCAAACACAAACATTTAGCAAACTGTTATAGATCTGTATATAAGAAATTCAATCGTGATCTCTATATACTTGTATCAAATATTATTCAAAGAAACTCAATATTGGTTTTAGTGAATCAAGTTTTAACAATCAACTAAATCAGTTTAATAAAAACTCAATCTTGGTTTCAATAACACTGATTAGAATAAGTGCTTAAAAACCATTAAACTTGTTAACTAAAATATGTTTGCTTAAAACCGATTTCCAATGAAATTAAATCGTGGTTTTGCTATAAAATAGTTTATATAATTCTATTAATAGAATTAATCCGATTTAATAAAAGTGTTTTATTTCTTTTACACATAATTTATTTTAAAATTGTAGAAAACAGTGTACACATTTATTAAAATAGATGGAATTACAATAATTTAATTAAAAGAAAAATAAATAACTAATACTTTCTCCGTCCCAAATTAATTTGTCCCCCGATAATTTTCACACAGTTTTAGAAAAAGTAACAATTACAACATCCACTCTCTTACTTTTTTGCAAAATGACAACCATACCCTTATGCAGTTAATTAAACCTTTGAATAAACTTTGTAGTTTCTAATACAATTAGGTGCAATATAGTAAAATTGTTAAATTGCCCATAACTATATTTTGAAAGGGACAATAATTTTGGGAAATCCTAAAATGGAAAGATGGACCATAAATTTAGGACGGGGGAGTAATAAACAAAAGCAGTAAAGGTTAAGAGACGAGGCTCGTGGTTGACACGATTCCCTTAAAACAGATTCACCGTCTGATACAACGTCTAAAGTTTTTATACAACCCGACTAGACAAACTTGCGTAAAAAATTACGAAAAACGTGCGCGTTTCTGAACGAAAAGACCGATGAAATATTGTGGCAATGAAGCTGCGTTTTTCTATGTTTAAACGAATGAGGTGAAAGCAACATTTATCCTAAAAACTCAATTTATTCTCCAAGATAAATATTTACTAAACTTAAAACAAATTTATTATAAAAACAATATTTGTATTAATAACACAAATCAGTTTTAAATAAAACGTGATTTGGATATTCTATATGTACAAAATTAGTATGTATAACTTTATCAGTATCTTTAAATTTATTTCTTTAAATAGATTTATAGAATTGAAAACAAATGTAATCCGAATTAACATAAAAACAAGCGTATAGGCGAACTTTCGAAGCTGCATTGGTATCCAGAGATCGCGCGGGCTCGCACAAATTCAGAACCTTCGAACTCATTTTAGCTCAGAAATTTCATTTTCTACATCACCTGCGTGTGCCCTTAGGTGTTAGAGTAAAACCAGCCAAACTGATTTCGAAAATAGAAGCATTATATCATCATAAACATGTTTTCGCTATATACTTTAAGTGATGCGAGACATTTCTCTTTTTCAAAATTTGTGTTTCACGTGCCTCAATTTGAGACACGATATCTAAACTTATATTAACTTCATTTTAGACATATTTTAAATTGTTGCGAAGAGAACGCAAATCTACTCACTAATGATAATATATAACAAATATATATATTAAATAGTGTCAAAAATTTACGAAAAAATATTTTTCACAAACAATTTTTCAACAATCCGAAGTCTCAAAGTCACTCAAAACTTTTGATAAAATCTTCCAAGCTTCCCGAGTTTCCCAAGTCTTTTAAAAATATTTGAGAAAAAAAAAATCATCTTAGGCCCGATGGAGTGGTATCATAACTCATCACCGTCATGTCAGCGGCACGTCAGCTTTCTTTCTCCACTCACCCAACCTTCATTTCAACCTTATAGGTGGTGAGAAACGCACCGCCACGTGATACCCTATTTTTTCTTCTTAATTATTTTAATTCGTAAACTAAAAACGTAAACGTAAACACTTTTATTCGAACATGAAACTTTCATTCAATAATTAAAAACATTACATAACCCCGAATATTAAATTTACATTAAAATAAAAAACATTACAAAACATAACAATAATAATAATAGTAAAACTTAAAAACTTAAACTCATACCTTATGAAACTGTGGTATTTTAATCTCGTTTCATTTGGGACTTTGTTTCAAACTTTCCAACATTCATAAAATGTAAAATCCGAATGATAAATAATGTGATATTCGATTCGGCTTCTTGATAGATAGTATCTTCAGAAGTCTCACTTGGATACCTAAGTAAGACACTATGTAGAAAATTGACTAACTTTAAGATGAATCGTACTTTTTCGTTGCGGTTAACGGATTTATAACTTCTTTTTTATCACCCATTTTGCTATGAAAGTACTCAGTTACCTCCGACCAAATTTCATCGGTTGACTTGACCTGGGTATCTACGTTTCTTAAACACGTATTAAAGCTTCACACAAAACTACCTCCTCATCGAGATTCTCCGGTTAGTTTAAACCCATTTTTTTATATTGTAAAATAAAATTTTGAAAGTGTGAAAGAAATGGTTTGAATTAAAAGGTTGGGTAACGGGGGCTGAGGCAAGGTGATCCCCTATCACCTTTTCTTTTCTTAATGGTTGTAGAATCTCTTCAAGTATTAACTCTTGAGGCATGCAACAAAGGTGTGTTCAAAGGTCTTTCATTGGCTCAGGATGGGGCAAATGTCTCTCTTCTTCAATATGCAGACGACGCATTTTTCTTTGGCGAGTGGTCTTATTCAAACGCCAATATATTAGTGAGAATTCTGAAATGCTTTCAAGATGTCTCAGGTCTCAAGGTCAATCTAGCAAAGAGTCGTTTATACGGAGTAGGTGTGCCTATTAGTGAAGTCACTAGTATGGCAGAAGCTATCAATTGCACCCATGAAAACTTACCTTTTATATATTTAGGGCTCCCGGTTGGAAGAAACATGAGAATAGCTGCAAGTTGGAGTATGGTAGTCGACAAGTTTCTAAACAGGCTATCTTCATGGAAATCAAAACTGATGTCGACGGGAGGTCGCCTGACTCTCGTAAAAGCAGTTTTGGGTAGTATGCCTTTGTATCATCTTTCCTTGTATAGGGCCCCTATTAAAATTATTAAGCGTCTTGAAGCTATTCGACGTCGCTTTTTTGGGGGTTTAAAGACGAAACTAGGAAAATGGTTTGGGTTAACTGGAATAAAGTTATTATGGAGAAAGGAATGGGAGGATTAGGTGTGGGAAGTATTAAAGCCAAGAATTTGAGTCTTTTAGGAAAGTTGATGTGGAGATTTCATACCGAAGACACGGCTTTATGGTGCAGGGTTATAAAAGAAATACATGGGCAAGACGACGGTTTTGATCAGGTGGCGCATCGTGGGTCAAACAGTGGGTTGTGGAACGACATTGTTAAGAACATCGATCACATAAAAAAGTTAGATATTCCCTTGGAAAATCAAATTGTGAGAAAAATTGCGAGTGGCGAGCAAACAAAATTCTGGAAATATAAATGGTGTAGCTCTGGCTGCAAATTAATGGACCTCTATCCAAGATATTCGCGCTGGAAAATAATAAGGATAGTCGGGTGTGTGATCGATGGTGTTTAAATAATGGAGTCTGGTATGGTAGTTGGGATTGGAGGATTCCTCTTCGTGGTCGGGCAGAGTCTCAACTTGTCTCCTTGTATGATCAGTTACATAACTTAGTTCTTTATCCAAATCGCCCCGACTCTTGGCATTAGGTGGCAAACACTTCAAGTATTTTTGCGGTTAAATCATTGTCCATTTTAATTTAACGCAAGATGCTTGGAGGCTCAATCGAAATCTTTCGCTTTATTTGGATCTCATGGATTCCTAGAAAAATTAACATTTGCCTATGGCGGGCCTCTCTTGATCGACTGCCTACTCGGGTGAATATCATTAATAAAGGCATTACTATTAACACGTCCCGATGCTTATTTTGTGAAAATGTTGATGAAGACCTGGAGCATTGTCTTATTCTTTGTCCTGTGATTAGAATTCTTTGGCTGAAACTTTGGAGATGGTAGAAATGTGGTTCTCGAGGTTCCATCTCTTTGGGTGATATTTTTCTAAACCGAATAGTTTTCTTGGAGAAAAGTCCAGGGGTTGTTAAAGCTATCTATAGGTCTTGTTATGTGCTGCTATGGTCGATTTGGAGGTGGCGCAACAAACTTCTTCACGCGAGCTTAGAAAAAGTAGACGACATAAAACATGAAGATATATTTCCCTCTATCCAAAGTTTGTCTTTGTTATAGATGGTAAATAGAAGTGGCAGGAACAATATGAACCGGAAAGATTGGATTCTAAACCCATGTAAGATGATAGATAATTAGTAGTTTGTTTGTATTGACTCTTGTCTAAATTTGGTGGTAATGGTTCTCCAACTTGGAGCCCATTTGGTTTTGTATTCCTTTGTTTTGGGGTTCTTTTATTGAAATTCTTTGCTTTTCAAAAAAAAAGTTTTTTTTTTACAAATAAAAAGTAGCCTCTATATTGTAACGAGTGACAAGTTGTAACTCATCGGAGAGAGGATTTCACCGAAATAGTGACAACTCGCGTATGAGTTCTTTGTTTGGGATGACAATTTACGCATAAATTTATCACTCATGATAAAAAAAACCATCTATCATTCCGTCCAGTCTTAAAAAAAACATGTATAAACCCTCTTTTACTGTGCAAAAATGGCCTTTATATATTTGTAGTGCGTGGGTCTTAATCATTTTGAAACAACTAGACGAGTACCCGCGCATAGCGGCAGAATTTGGTTAGTGGCAAATAATTTACAGTATGCGATATTGTGGTAAGTGTTTCGAGTACGTTCAAAATAAAGCATGAAAGGATCAAATTGAAATTATAGAATGTTTTAACATATGACAATTTAATGCTAGATAAAATATTAAATAAACGTGTAAAAGCATATAAAAACTTTTAGTAAAGCTGAAAGTAAAACATTACATCAGAGTTTATGAGCTAACTAATAATACACGTTACTCGTTACGAAACCCTACATATTATAATAGTTGGTAAACAATTTAGAAAACCGGGTTAATCCAAGTTTACCCGATGACTCGACCAGGTCGATTTAAAAACCGGGTTTCAAAACATTGAAAAATGGCATCGTTCATTACTTCATATGTTTATTTATTTTCGTTGCACGTCAATAATTCATCTCCAAATGACTTTAGTGTGTTCACATAATATAGTTTATATATGCATTAAGATGTTTGAATTATAAATGTAGTATAGATTAGTGGGACCCACATTTTTCAACTATTCAAAATTTTTAACTTTCAATCAAAGGGATACACCCTTTATAATGTAGTATAGATAATTTTGAAACAATAAATGTTCGATCAAATTAAAAGTTTTTTTATATCAATAGGGGTGTAATCGAGCCGAGCCGAGCTCAAGCTTAGTAGGGCTTGAGCTTGGCTTGATACTAAAATTGTAGGCTTGAGCTTGCCTTGATAGCTTGTCAAGCTTTACTAATCCAAGCTTGAGCTTGTTTTGATAAGGCTTGATAAAAGTTTGAGTTTGGCTTGAAAAACTTGAATGTGTATAAATTTAACTTTTTTATAATAAAACTCATCAATAAACATATGTATAAAAATAAAAAAAATAAAAATTATTACTTAAATAAATTTGATTTATTTAATATTAATAAAACGAATAACAAAATTATCGTACAATCTTGGTTTCAAAACGTGTTTGCACTCCAATACGATTAAGGTTCCAAAGGCCATTGCATGATGTGAATGCGAACACAATTTAGACACGTTGCGTTTAGTATTAAGAAGAGTACAAAAAATATTTATACACATATTGTATTTCACCAACTACCGAGTAAATGCAATAATTAAATTTACAAAAATAAAGGATCATTTAAAATACAAGGAACTAAAATATAAATGTAATCAGAGTTAAAAGTGTTTCTAAAATGTATTATTTATTTATGATATTAGCCCTTAAAATTAGGTTAATACTCAAATTAACAATTAGTTACTTATATAAATTCATCATAAAAATATATTTTTGATAGAGCTTGAAAAAGTTTGATAAAAACTCGAGCCGAGCTTGAAAAAGCTTGATCTTGAGCTTGATATGGTTTCAAGCTATTTTTTTGCCTTGAGCTTAAGCTTGAGCTTGATAAAAATTTAGCTTGATCGAGTCAAGCTCGAGCTCAAGCTCGAATTACTTGATAAAAGTTTCACTTAATTACACCCCTATATAATCAGTAGTTGTGTTTTAGTAAAGAAATTGTGGTGTCACATCATATTCTCTTTAGCAGATAAAGATTTAAAATAACATAAAATAAGTCAAATACCATCTTATAAACTTTCATAAAATACATCACATCTTATTCTTTACAATATATAAATGTGTATATATATACATCCTAACTTTAAAATAAAAATTAAAATAAACATATTAATTACTTAACCAGATTATTTTTAATTCAAACCTAATTTTAAATCTTAGTTATCCATTTCTTTTTTAACAAACTTATGTAACACCTACTTAGCAACTTATTAAAAAACTATTTTTACTTTTAAATTAAAATATTTTTTAACTCATTTATTTTTTTCCTAATCTATACCATATTTTTAAAAAATTTGCTTTTTTTAATTTAACATTCATTTTGATATATATTACAAATTTTTCGTTTTTTCTTTATTTTTAATAATTTTATTTATTTTAATTCAATTTTTTTATATTTTAACATTAAATCGATCACTTATTACTCGTCACTGTATTGCGCGTGTACCATGCTAGTTTAAGTTAATGAAATTATGGAATTTGAGACTCCTTGTTTTGAGTTATCGTAACATAAGTTTATCATGCAATTTATGTTTGATTATTTTGTTAACTTGAAGATCTGTGTTCGCACAACGTTTGTATAACCTTGTTGCTTCTTCATTTTCTTATGTTTAAAAATTACATACCGTGGTTAAGATTTTGATTAGACACAAAAGTTCGAGAAGATTATTGTAACTGAGGGTTTTAATATTTTTTAATAAAAAGAAATGGTAGAGAATAATACACAGATAACAACAATAATTTTTTATTTTTATTTTTTTTTAACATAACAATAATAATCGATTAAAACATGTTTGTATTTTCGAAAAAGAAATGCTAAAAATGTTGTCATTGATGGTTCCTTTTCAAACTCTATTGAAAATTGGTATAGTAGCCATTAATCATGTTCTGCCTTCATCATTGTCGTATAATCGTATTGATCTATTTAACAATAACTTTCAATTAATGTCTATTGGTCTCATGAAATTTACTCTCAATTGTATCATTTGACCCATCATCACAATTTGAAATTTTCTCGCCAACGTATTCTCTTCTAAGATGTCATAAACTCATAATGAGGCACGGAATTAGTATACAAAACAAGCAGATGTTTTTATTTTTATATATGCTTTTAACAAAAATTAAACAAAAATCAAAGTTTTAAAAAGAAAACAGTGATAAGCTACAAAAATTCATGGATGTCTCAAGATTCTCTGAAACATCTGTCTTAATGAGTGTTATTATTCGTAGCCCTCTTACGTCCTTTTACCATAAATACCCCCTTTTACACAGTGTATTGACAGAAAATACATTTTTTGATATTTTTCCGTTTCCGTATATTTTGTATTTTATAATTTTGGACTAAGCAAAATTTATAAGTTCTGTTTCACACTTTTTCTTGTCAGTTTTACTCACTTTATTAATAGGGCAAAACATAATGTGGTTTTCATGTTTTATTATTTTTAAGTTATCAAACTTTATATTTTTTATCCCATTTTTTTTATTTCACAATTTTATAATACAAACGAAATTATAAAGAAAATTCAAAAAAAAAAACTAAAAAGGTATTACTTGTATTTTAGGAGTATCAATATCTAAACCCATCGTAATACCTAATACTATTATATACATTTCTTTAGACTATCAATCATGTTTCGTTTATAGCCTATAAGTATTTTTTTCGTTATAACTGCAAATTGTATGCATAACTGCGTTAAGTGTTATCAAGATTCATAATAAAAATCGCTTTATGCACGTGTTCGTCTAATTTTTATAAAGCACATACTTATAAAAAAAACCTTACTAATTAGACTACCATCGATCA
Source organism: Glebionis coronaria (assembly GCA_025667525.1). Lineage (NCBI taxonomy): Eukaryota > Viridiplantae > Streptophyta > Magnoliopsida > Asterales > Asteraceae > Glebionis > Glebionis coronaria. The sequence goes on from CM046878.1 coordinate 401,857,890, forward strand.
AATATCATCATATCATATTTACCAATAACTTTTTATTTATTGGCTTGAATATAAAATAAGTATTAGAGATCTAAGATAACAATATGCATATTTAACATGAAAGGAGTAAAAATGCAATTAAACACATATATTTCATAATCGACTAGTACTCACGCGATGCGGCGGTGGCTACTCTGTGACTAAATTTTCTTCTGAGCGAATGTTAATCGATTATTCGTCTTTCATAGCAATAATTTATGACGATAGTTTTCACCTAAAAACATATCTCAAAAATATAATTTTGATATAACGATATTATTACTTGTGGCGTATATGTAATATATAATATGTGTAACTTATTTTCGGAACTTAATTAAACGCGAGAATTGACATAACCTCTTTTGAACATTTGAATGAAAAGATCAACCTAAAAGTGGTTTGTAAATATGATTGCAAGGAAAAATAGAGAAAAATATGATAGAGGAGATTTGTACAATGTGTTGTTTTGCTTGTAAATTGTGGTGATGAGGTGTTTTAATTGTATTATTAATTATGTATTATTTAAGTATGATTAAATGATTTGTATATATTATAAATATAAAATTGTACATATGCATAAAATTTTGTATTACTTAAATTTCATATTTTTTTGCACTAATATGTTATACATTATGTTGTATTTTTTGTATTACTTAATTATTTAGTATTAAATAAAGAGAGAGAGTCTAATCTATTTTATAACATAGTATGATGATATCATACAGTTTCTCTAATCAGAGTTTTAGCTTTGTTGTTACCGACTTTCGAAATACTCCTAATCCCACTAGAATAGTTTGTAAATAAAAGCTTAAAAGGTAAAAAGTTTAATTTTCGACTCTTGTCTATTTAATTGTTGACTTATAGTGACATCAGATTCAACAAAATTATTTTTTATAAGAATAATAGAGTACTCACGTGTTGCGGCTACGGGTAACCGGTTAACTTAGAGCACGAGGTGTGGTTGGCTTGAGCCATCCCACAACACCACAAATTTTGCACGGTATGGTTGAGCCGTGGTAAATATTCCCACAACACCAAAACCTCCACAACACCAAAATTAAGGCTCCTTCGTTGGCTTGAGCCATGGGAAACAAGCTGCGCCCTCAAATTTTCACGTGTCAAGAAACTATTCGTTTAAAAAAAAAAAAAAAAAACTCGAAGACGCGACAAGAAAACGCGAGAACCGGTACGGTTCTCGCGTTTTCGTGTCGCGTTTTCGCGCGATGGCTTGAGCCGTCCCCTAGGCGCCAGACACGAAAACTCGAGACGGGGTGTGGTTCATGACGTTTTCGGGTGGCGTTTTCGCACGGCGCGAGGTAAAAACTTACCGTACCCTGTGCTCTTATAACATAATTTTGGTAAACAATATTTTAATTTTATGACTTTCTTACGATTATATTCTGAAAAATGATAATTTAAGATGTAAGTAAGTTTATCTAATTGTCTAGGCGAACCGATGATGAATTTGGTTTCCGGTTGAACTTTTTTGTCTCGTTTGGTTTTTAAAACTATATACACCACAATTTTAGGTAAACAAAATATATATGGTTTTGTAGATATACATTTTAAATTATTGTATAAAATCAATCTAAAATTGTATTTATAAATAATGTGGTGTATTAATTATATATTAATAGCAAGGTACTCGCGCGATGAGACAATGGGTACTATGTGTATAACCGGAGAAAAACAAATAGAAAATGATCCCGACTGTTTAATCCAGCTTGTTTTGAGACGGCTTTTATTTGCTAGCTAAATCCGTTGGTTAGATCTAGTTTTTAAAACGCTATGTATCAGCATATAAATTATATGAAAATTTTTGTGTTTATTAGTTTATATTGTATATAATAAAATACATTTTTCACATTATAAATGTTTTTAAAATAACATTAATTAATGTGTTTAATGGATTAAGGGTGTTTTTAAAAATTATATTAAATGATTTGACCAGGCAATAAGTGTATTTGTGTATTGGTTAATTGTACATCTTGCATGAATATTATATTTTTCTAAAATAATTAGGTGTTTTAATAAGAGTATTAAAAAGTTTTTTGCATTAAAAAGTGTATGTAATGTATTTTGTTTATTTGTTGTATGCATTAAACCTTATACATTATGAATGAAAACTTGGATTACTTAAAAATTAATAATGAAAAAGATACAAATATGATTTATAAAATAGTATGATAAATAATAACTAATGTCAAAAGACACGTAAAATCAAATTATATCACCAAATTCAGACACATTTTAACGATCATGGCAATTTTGCTTAGATGAAAAGAAGATTACCACACGAATTTAATAAATTAATGTAAATTTCTATTAAAAAAAAAGAAGTTTGAGACAACAAAATCTTTTATATAATAAAAGAATTAGATTATTTATGAATTTTAGTGAAAAGTGAAGGTTTTAGAAAAAACAATTGGACCAATCAAATAGTTTGATTTTGACACATAAGCAAAATCAAGCAATGTGAGTGGTGGAGAAAAGTCAAAATTGAATTCAATTTAGTCAAAATTAAAGATTTTGGTGGAAGATTTTGATGTAACCACACAAAGATATATGTGTCAAATTTATGAAAATAAAAAAACTTAAAAAAGAAGAAAAGGATTAATAAAACTTTAGTAGTTGGATTTTAAATAAATTAGAAGGACTTAATTGTAAACTTATAATTTTCTATATTTTTTAGTAACTTTATAAAATAAACAAAATACCCCTTAAACTTTATACGCTCTAAATTTATATTTTCAAAATACAACATATATGTTATATTAACAAATCAATAAATCATATGATTATAAATATTAAAAAAAACAAATTATTGTCTATTTGTATTTTGACACTTAACAAAGTCAAACAATGCAATTTACGTAAATTATTAATAACATGAATATAAATATCAAAATGAATGCGAGACCTCAGACATCGGTGTAAGATGAAAACAAATCGACGAGATTATACATATTACAACAACATATATTTTTTTAAAGGCGTTATACGTTACTAAACACACAATATCTAAAAAATGATAGCTAACATTTTAGTTAAACAAATTTAAATCCTTTGTGCAACAAATATTTATTCAAAATATAAATTAATATTATCACATAATTAAAAATCAAGTAAAACTCGTGGGTTCATGAGTATCGTAACTATATAAGTATTAAAATTTTAATATTGTTTTATAGAATAATATTAAACATTACAAAATAATGAATTTAAATCATGCACGTGTAAGGTTGATGTAAATGGTTTGTTGATTAACAATTAGGATATAACTTTTTAGAATAAAAATATCGAAAGTAAAAAAAAAATTGAAAAATAAAAATAAAAGTGAGTTTATATTAATTTACACGGTGTACATTTCAGTTAAACAAAGTTAAATCATTTGTGCAACAAATATTTATTCAAAATATTAATTAATATTATCACATAATTAAAAATCAAGTAAAACTCGTGGGTCCATGAGTATCGTAACTATCTAAGTATTAAAATTTTAATATTGTTTTATAGAATAATATTAAACATTACAAAATAATGAATTTATAAATCCTGCACGTGTAAGGTTGATGTAAATGGTTTGTTGATTAATAATTAGGATATAACTTTTGAGAATAAAAATATCGAAAGTAAAAATAAAATAAAATTCGAAAAATAAAAATTAAAATGAGTTTATATTAATTTACACGGTGCACATTAAAACAACAGAATAATCAAACATATAGATATTAAATATTTTTAAAAATATATATAATATACATAAGATCGTAATGACGAAATTATTATTTAATTTATCTTTTATATTTAAGTCTCGTGCGTACACGGGTATTAAAACTAAGTATACTGAGTATAAAAGATTAAAGAGAAAATTTCTTAAATAGCCTCTTTTCTGACTAAAATACCAAACTAGTCCGCGCATAAATTTTTTACCAAATTAGACTTTTAATAATAGCCGTAGGATGGTAGAATTTAACGAATGAAAACTAGTTGCACCATCAAAAATTGTGCGCCAAAATATTGTGCGCTCCAACCTACCAAAATTCAGTTTTGTGCGCCTAGTGCACACACTATGCGCCTAGATGCACAAACATATAGATGCACAAGGAATATGCGCCTAGATGCACAAATTAATGCGCCTAGATGCACAAGGAATACGCGCCTAGATGCATAAGTTGCGCCTAAAACAACAAACATATAGATGCACAAGGAATACGCGCCTAGATGCATAAGTTGCGCCTAAAACAACAAACATATAGATGCACAAGAAATGTGCGCCTAGATGCACAAATTAATGCCCCTAGATGCACAAAACATACGCGCCTAGATGTATAAGTTGCGCCTAAAACAAGCTATGCACAAACATATAGATGCACAAGAAATGTGCGCCTAGATGCACACTTGGTGCGCCTGGTGAGATGCACCTTGTGCACTACATGCACACCATGCGCTTGCAAAACCACACACTATGCGCCTAGATAGCACCTTGTGCACTAGATGCACAACAATGTGCGCCTAGTTGCATTTAGCCAAAATGAGATGCACCTTGTGCACTACATGCATACCATGCGCTTACAAAACCACACACTATGCGTCTAGATATCACCTTGTGCACTAGATGCACAACAATGTGCGCCTAGTTGCACAAGCTAGTGCACTAGTTGGTCTATTTTGGTAAGAAGAGAAAATTTGGTATATTTTAATAAAGTGACTTGTAAAATAGGCTAGTTTGGTAATTTCTTTAAGATTAAAAGTTGAGAATTGGGGAGAGGAGTTTTTGTCATGTTGTGTTGGGTTTGATGGAAAAAAGGGCCACAAAGGGGACACTTCCACATGGGTGCTGACTGTAAGGTGGGGCTCACTTGTCTTTTTATCATTATTTCTAATGTAAATAAATTAAATTATTTTTGCCAGGTTGTGTGGGGTCCACCACTACTGCATCAAAACCCATGTGACTGATGCTCATAAAATCAAACTTTTCTCCCTCCGTAAAATCTTCAAAAAAACATACTATTCACTTTTATGTGTTTAATATATTTAATTCATTATTTTGGTTTTAGATATTCAAAAAGATAGCTGCGTTCTGTCCCTGCTGCACGAGCTCTTTTTTCAAATTATAAATCTGTTTTCAACTTTATCTTAAATGTTTTCTTTTAGATTTTAAATTCTATTGTTAGGTTTATTTTGAGAGAATGTATAAAAATAATTTTACCTGACAATATTTACACAATATTTTACCGTTCTGCAATGCATGGGCGTTGCACATTCAATAAAAGATTTCTTTATCTTTTATTTTATGGACACAACACATGATATAGAAAAGTAAAAGAACACATGACTCGCAAAATACACAAAGACACATTTCAAAATATATCTTTTATGTATCCTTGCATATTATTCTGCATATCGTTTGTATATATTTTTATCATTCTTAACACTTAACTCATTTGCTTACCAAGGTTTCATTAAATAATTTTATATAAGTCTTGAGTTTAAGACTTATCAAGGAACTTTTAGATGAAATGGATAAAAGTTTAATATAACTAGACGAAGGCTCGAAAAAAATTATTCCGCTTAGATTTGATTCACAACTTAATTCACTAACCACTAACATTTGCCGTTCCAAAAAAATATATTTTTATCATTCTAATCATACATGGCTGGATTTAACCATTCAAAGATGAATTAAGGACAAAATGGCTTTTAACTACCATTATTCCCAAATTCAAAAATTTTTCATTGCGCAAATAATTTTAGAGTTAGTACTACATTATAAAGGGTGTATCCTTTTGGTTAAAAGTTGAAAATGTTGAATGATTGAAAAATATGGGTCCGACTAATCTATACTACATTTATAATTCAAACATTTTAATGCATATATAAACTATATTATGTGAACACGCTAAAGTCATTTGGAGATGAATTATTAACGTGTAACGAAAATAAATAAACATATGAAGTTATGAACGATGCCATTTTTCAATGTTTTGAAACCCGGTTTTTAAATCGACCTGGTCGAGTCATCGGGTAAACTCGGATTAACCCAATTTTCTAAATTGTTTACCAACTAATATAATATGTAGAGTTTACGTAACGAGGAACGTGTATTATTAGTTATCTCATAAACTCTGATGTAATGTTTTACTTTCAGCTTTACTAAAAGTTATTATAGGCTTTTTGATACACATTTATTTAATATTTTATCTAGCATTGATTTGTCATATGTTAAAACATTCTATAATTTCAGTTTGATATTTTAATGCTTTATTTTAAACGTACACAAAACACTTAACACAGTATCGCATACTGTAAATTATTTGCCACTAATCAAATTCCGCCGCTATACGCGGGTACTCGTCTAGTGTATAACAATAAATTCAAACCTTGTTGATTAATCACCAAAAACTTATTACACATTCTTAGGTTTATTTATAAAAAAAATATAATCTATAATCTTTTATATAATAAAAGAATTAAAAAATTTAATGAAAAGTGAAAGTTGTAAAAAAAACAATTATAGAATCAAAAGCTTGATTTTGACACATAAGCAAAATCAAGCGATGTGATTGGTGAAAAAAGTTTAAAATTAAATTAAGTTTAGTTAAAATTAAAAAAAAAAATTGTAAAGGAATTTGATGAAAATACATTAAGATATATGTGTCAAATTTGTGAATATAAAAACTTAAAAAAGGAAGAGAGGATTAATAAAAATATAGCGGTTTAATTTTAAATACATTAGATAAATTTAAGTATGTAATTTTTTATATTTTTTAGTAACTTTATAAAAATAAACAAAAGACCCTGTTAAACTTTATACCTTCTATACTTTTTATTTTAAAAATACAACAACTATGTTATAATAAAAATCAACAAATCACATAATTATAAATATTCAAATAAAAACACAAATTATTGTCTATTTTTATTTTGACACTTAACAAAGTCAAGTAATGCAATATACGTAAATTATTATTAACATTAATATAAATATCAAAATGATTGTCGGGCCTCAGACATCGGTGTTAGATGAAAATAAATAGACGATATTTTACATATTACAACAACGTGTATTTTTTCAAGGTCGTTATTTGTTACTAAACATACAATGTTTAGAAAATGACAACTAACATTTCAGTTAAATAAATTAAAATCCTTTGTGCAACAAATATTTATACAAAATATCAATTGATATTATTATATAATGCAAAATCATGTAAAACTTGTGGGTCCATGGGTATCGTAACTATTTAAATATTAAAAATTTTATATTATTTTATAAAATAATATTAAACATTACAAAATCATGAATTTGTAAACCGTGTAGGTGTAAGGTTGATATAAATGGTTTGTTAATTAAATTAATAAATAACTATTTAGAATACAAATATCAAAAGTAAAAAGAGTATAAAAATCAAAAAATAAAAAATTGAGGTGAGTTTATATATTAATTTACACGGTGCACAGTAAAAGAATAACATAATCAACCATATAAATATAATTAAACATATAAACATTAGATGTTTTAGAAAATATATATATAATATACATAAAATCGCAATAACAAAATTATTACTTAATTTATCTTTTATATTCAAGTCTCGTACGTGCACGAGCATTAAAACTAGTTACATAAATCTATCAAGACCTTCAATCGGTGAACATAAATTGTTACCTTAAAAACATCATTTCACATCAAAAACGTATTATGAAACCCACCTCCCTCTGTAATGTAGGATATTATGATTGTATATCTTCTCATTAATTAACTAATACCTACGGGCTTGAGCCCACATAACATGTACCAACTAACACTTCCTCTCAGTTGCAGAGAGAGGACACAGGATATTTATACTGGTATAAAATTCTTCGAACAACTCTAGAAGTAATCCTTTGATAAAAATATTAACATATTGATAACGTGAAGGAACATGGAGAACACGAACATGACCATTAGCAACCAAGTCACAAACAAAATGAATATCCAGCTCTATATGTGATGTGTCGTGGATAGTATAGTGATAATTAGATACGTTATAGGGTAAATTAGAAAATTGCCTTTAGGAAAAAGTAATAGACTAATCATACCAATGACGAATTCAATTAAACACATGAGTGAGTCGAGTTCGTTGTACACGAAAATCTTATGAATTTGAGACGTTTTGCTTTGATTTGGACAATCGATTTGAATTGGTTTTCGGTTTTTAAACTACAAATTAAATCTACAAATTTTAAGCTATTTAATATTAACCTAAAGTGCATGAATCGTAAACCCCGCTATTTTAAAAGTCTACAAACAATTACTTAATTAAAAATTAAATCTATTTAAAAATTAATCTATTTAAAAATCTATAAAAATAAATCTATTTAATAAAATTAACTTTTAATCTATTTAAAAATCTAAATAAACTTTTAAAAACTAATTTAAATTACTTTATTAGAATTACTTAAAAACAAATCTACTTATAAAGACTATTTTAAAAAATCTAGAAATTAACTAATTAAACTTTTAAATAAAAAACATTTATTTTTATTTTTATTTTTATTTTTATTTTTTTTATTTATTATTTTTATTAAACTAAAACTTATTTTAATAAAAAATTAAATTAAATAGAAAGTTTAAAAACGAATTTATAGTGAATAAAACGTAAATGAGATTAATCTACAAAAAAAGAACACACTATATTAATTAATTAAAAGAAAACTAAATCAAAAGAGCATATAGCTCAAGTGGTAACACGTTGGACCTTTAACCTGGGGGTCTCGAGTTCGAACCCCAGGAGAGACATATTCCTTGGATTTTAAACTTTTTGACAGACTGCTAAAATGGAGTCTTAGGAAAGACTTTTTTGAAAGCTTATTATGATAAGCTGTTAGGAAAACAGCTTTATGAACTTATCAGATAATTGAATCTGATAAGCTTGAAATACAGAACATTGAAAGCTTATTATGATAAGCTGTTAGGAAAACAGCTTTATGAACTTATCAGATAATTGAATCTGATAAGCTTGAAATACAGAACAATTATAGCAGAAAGAACAATAAATCAAGCACACAAAGAACTAAGATTCAGCTTCTAAATATGCAGGCAATAAAACCATCCAAGCTAGCAGATAAACTATCATCTAAAACTAAAAGCAGTCATGTATCCAATTCAAGTTATAACAGCAGACTAAACTTAACTAATAACATTCAGCATAGTTCAAAACTTTAGTAACATTAATCTAAACTCACAGCAATTAAGGTACAGATTTTATAAGCTTGGAAGGTATTATAACAGCTATAAAACAATAAATGTTAAAGCACAGTTAAGCTATAACACAATCACCAAATAATGTTCATTCAGTAGATCGAATTACCAGTTATACCAAACCAAATGCACATCATATCTACTCAGCATAGATTTATCACAACAATACTTACGCCTTATCAAATTGATCTTATCAGCCGAATTAAATCAACCCAAACTGAGCAGATAAACAAAACTTCACGAATATAAATAATAGTAGAACAAATCCTATTAAGCAGTAAAGTTATCCTTCAAATACATCTATTATATCAGACTCCTTAAGTCAATCCCATAAATCAAACAAATACAGTCACATACGGAACATTCAGACATTCAGTACACAATATAAATCAAGACTAAATAAGTAAACATTAAGCAAACTCAATCTCAAATATTCAAACTTCAACTTATTAAACATTAAATAGTTAAAAAAAAACAAATCAGATAAATCACTCTTACATTTAAATCAACTCAATATTTATCTAAAAATTGAACATAAAAATAAAATGAAAGACTCACCTTTTGTAGAATCCATTGGGAAGAAGGTTTGCGCTGTGCAACCTTTTGAACCGGTAAACTAACCATCAACCAACTCCATTCGAACCATAAATCGAACCCAGAACAAGCAGATTCATTTAGACTTTTCCAGTGGGGAAAAGTTTATATCCAATTTTTACTTCCAATATTAAACTTAGACTATTAATTAGTTTAAGTTTAATACATCAATTATTATTCATGTAAAATAGTTATAAAGACTAATTCATGTATTAATTTAAACAGAAAATAAAAGAACACGAGACACCAATATGAGGAAATTAACTGATCTTTTATTAAATTTAAAGAGATTACAAGATTAAATTTAAAGAAAATACAAGAATAACTTCTACAACTATTTTAACAGCATAATATTAAAGTAAAGAAAAGGATGGATTACAAGGAAAATAATGGGGTTTTTATAGCCTCCCCAAGGGCTGTTGATGACGAATATCCGAATCTCTCAAGGGATATTCCCTTTTCTTCTCAGCCTTTGATCTTCCTTCTTCTCTCTCTTTATTGATCGGATGGCTGTGATGATACAATCTATCACATGGATTGCCAACGTGGCATCCGTGTGCTAGTTGTGTTTCTTTTGGGGCCTGTGATTGGTGGATTAGGATGGGTGAGGTGTTTCTTCAAATGATATTCTGCCACGTAGCTTCTTTATTCCACCTCTTCTCTTCCTTAAACCATGGGGGTTTTATTCCCCATGGTGTGAATTAACTAAGTGAATGAAAAGCCCCATGTAAAAATGGATTTATTTTGGACTTAGGGTTTGGTTACAGTAAAGTTTTACAGGTTTTTTTGGGGGTGAAAAATGGGGAAGGAGAAAGGGTAGACATAGTTTTTATCGAAGCTTTTAATATTGTGTGAGTGGGGTGGGGTGATTGGGACGTTTTCATTAGATGGGTGAGTGTGTGAGGGAAAGTATAACAAACGTGTGAATTTATTTAAAGAGTTACGTTTGTTAAAAAACGTATAACATGAAGTAAAACCCTAAAGCCCACTTGTATTTTTTCTTCATTCGTTTTATTCAATTCAAGGGCTGTTGGGCTTTCCTTGGCCCAAAAACTTTACCATCCGTTCCATTTAGTTGCAAATTGGGCCTATTGGACTTGCAAATCAAAACCTTTTATTAACTTGAAAATCTAAATGGGCCATTGAGCCCATTTACCCCATAGTGGGCCCCACTTGGCCATAAACTTGACAATTTATTAGATCCTCTAGAGTCGAGCTTGATTTTGGCTTCTATGATCTTTTTCCATCAATCTCGTGCCGGTTCTCGTCGGTTTTCGTGAACTTGGTACCTACACACATGAAAACAAGAAACAAGCATATCCAAGGCATTTTTGATACATTTTGTGCAATATTTCATTGTTTTAAGCTACAAATGATATGAGTAAATACACTCATATCAATATGCTTGGTACGTTGATGTTGAACTGGATTCGAAGAGAGATACACGGCACTAACATTATCACAAAAAACAATGGTAGCGGAAGACATATGTGTGTGCAGCTCACCTAGCAGATTACATAACCCACAACTTGGAACGTGACAACTTGGAACCCCACGATACTCCGCTTCAACTTAGAACATGACAACGTCTGTTGACGCTTCGAGGACCAAGATAGTAAATTATTATCAAGATACATACAATACCTAAACGTAGATCGACGTGTAGTAGGACAACCAGCCCAATCAGCTTCCGAGTAAGCCACTAATGAGGTAGAAGAATTCGAAAACAATTGTAAACCATAATCCAAGGTCTGCGAACATACCGCGAAATACGTTTGAGGGCCGAAAATTGAGGCTCCCGTTGATCATGCATATATAAACAAACCTGCTGAACTTCTTATGAGATGTCAGGACAATGAAAAGTAATATATTGCCAAAACCCCGCAAGACTTCTATATAATATAGAATCAGAGACCGGATCACAATCCGTACCCAAATTGGACTCGGTATCAACAGCGGTGCGACTGGGATTACAATTAACCATATGGGCACACTCAAGAATCTTAACCGCATATTTCTTTTGTGACAAGAACATCCCATAGGAATCACGAGAAACGAAAATCCCCAAGAAGTAATTAAGGGACCCCAAATGTGTCATATCAAATTCCAAATGTAATGAACCTATAATCCTGCGTAATACTTCGTCTGAAGAAGCAAGTATAATATCGTCAACATACAAAAGGAGAAAAGATGTATCATGTGCATGACGATAAATAAATTGAGATGAATCACACCTACTCTGAGTAAATCCACTCCTTGTATTATATGTAGAAACCCTATGAGACCACGCCCGAGGAGCCTGTTTCAGATCATAGAGAGACCGCTTTAACAAGCACACATAATCTGGGTGTAAAGAATCCCGAAACCCAAGAGGCTGATGCATATAAACAGTCTCAGACAAATCACCATGAAGAAACACATTCTTAACATCAAGTTTATGAATAGGCCAATGGCGAGAAAGAGCTAAACTCAGAACAGTCCATATAGTGCCCGGTTTAACAATCAGACTAAAAGTCTCATCCACATCAACACCCTCAGTCTAAGTACTACCATTAGCCACAAGACGAGCCTTGTACCTACTCAGAGACCTATCAACTAAATACTTGTGGCGACACAACCACATACAACAAAGAATATTAACACCCTGCGGTCTCGGAACCATAACCCAAGTGTTGTTCTTAATTAACGAGTTATATTCATCTGTCATAGCATGGTGCGAATTGAGGTCATAAAATGCATTGTTATACGACTTAGGTAACGGAGATATACTAGACACAAGACAATTATACTTAGGATTAGGACGATTTGACCCGACACGGTAACGTGTGACCATGGGATGAGTTGATTCAGGGTTTGAATTTTGAGGTGGGGACGATATAGGCAGTAGAGGGGATTGAGGTGGGGACTGTATATGAGGTAGAGACTAGATAGTAGTAGAAGTGGGTGGAACGACTAAGGAGGAACCAAACTAGGAGGTGGGCCGAGAGGTGTTTGAGGTTCAACGAGAAGAGGGATAGGGACGGGGGTGTGGTTGTTCGATGCTGGGGACGGTTGCATGAATGGTGTCAAGCGAATAAGATTATTAATGAGGTTGGGCGGGGGATCCAAAAAGTCATAAGTCGGACAAGTGGTGGGTGTCACAAAGCCAAAAAGAAAAATGGTTTCATCAAAGGTGACATGCCGAGATATAATATCGAGTTTGTGTTAGATAGAGATTGGTAATGCAATGATGTCTAAAACGTTACTTGTATTTTTCGGTCTCACTTGGTTTTGATTACAATAATATATAAAAACAAGCATTTACGAAAATAACGAAAATCAAATTCTTAAGTTCAAGTATTTTTCATTTCATTCATTATCACTTAAAGTATGAATAAACAAGTTCTCAACCTAATTAAGTGATCAAGAATTTAGTTTTTCTTAAACCTCACTCTTTTTTTAAGTGACAAAAGTTTTTAATAAACTTTATTTTAAAAAAAATGTTTTATTAAATTAGAAATTTGAAAATTTGAAAATAGCATATTTCATATGGTTTAGGAATATCCTTTGAGGATAAAAACTTCACCAGATGTGACTAACCCACTAAAAGACAAAAAGGAGTGAAGTCTAGTATGGGCGGTTCCTTAAATGCCTATGCGGTTCTTTATCAATATCGAACCGCATGTCATTTATTGAACCACAGCCAGATAGATCTGCTGGAGCTTTGTCTTATAAATAGTAGACTATTTCCAGATTTTTTTCACCTCTTTTGCACACAAATTTCTAGATTCAATCCACCTTCTTAAATCACTCAAATCCTTGGTTATTTGATTGATTACTACTTGTTTAGAAGTGAATCTTTCTCCTCCCCTCTCATCCTCTCAAGTGCAAAGAGAAGAACACTTTCATCCTTGAAGTGTTGTGTCTACCTCAAGATCCATTGAAGATCAAAATTTATTTTCATTCTTGTGTAGTTGTGAAGATCTAAATTATTGTGTAAATTTGGAAGTTGTGTATGTATTGTGGTTAATACTTAGGCCTTAAAGTATATTGGTGTAGATTGGTCCTAGCTAAGATTAAGGCTCGACTTTTAGCTTAGAGTCAGAAATTAGTTAAGCGACGTGTACGGTTTCTCCACCTTAATGAGCTTATTGATTAGTGAAATCTCGAGTAAGGAGTGTTCGAGGAGTGGAGTAGGAACGAGGAGTGAGCTTCGTTGCCGAACCACTATAAATCCTTGGTGTTTGGTTTAATCTTTCTTTTTCTTATCTCTTTACATTCATTATTCTTTCCTTGTATATACTTGTGATTATTAGTTAAGATCCACTATCTATTGTTCATATTGTGCATAAGAAGATTTCACATAATCACTCAAGTCTAAGTTTTTGAAAAAGGATTTTTGAAAACCGATCTTTAAACAAGTAAATTTAAGAAACTATTCAACCCCCTCCTTTCTAGTTTCTACAATTGGTATCAGAACGTGGTTGCTCGAGCTTTTTAAAATATATTTTATTTTAAAACTTTAATCGATCTATGGATTCCAACAAGTATCTAGAAGGGCAATCTATGCAAATACCACCTCTTGTTGAAACCGATAGGTTTATTTATTGGAAAAATATATTTGAGACTTATGTGAAATCAAAAGATTTAGATATTTGGCATGTTATTACCGTTGGTGACTTTTTGCCTTATCAATATAATGAATTTTCTAAAAAGAAAGAACCATGACACTAAGAAGAAACTTGCTAAAAATAATGAGGCTAAAATGGTTATTTATAATGATTTACCTAAGAAAGAGTATGAAAGGATTTTTATGTGTAAAACCGCTAAAGATATTTGGAGCACTCTTTTAGTAACCCACCAAGGTAATAACCAAGTCAAAGAAAGCAAAATCGATCTTCTTGTTCAATAATATGAACAATTTGTCATCTTAGAAGATGAAACTATTGATAGTGCATTTGCTAGGTTTAATACTGTTATTACTAGTCTAAAAGCAATTGATGAAGGTTTTTCTAGCAAGAACAATGTTAGGAAGTTTCTTCGAGCATTGCATCCAAAATATAGAGCTAAAGTCACGACTATAGAAGAGTCAAAGGATCTCACTACACTATCACTTGATGAACTCATTGGTAACTTGAAAGTTCGTGAAATGATAATCTTGAAGGACTCGAAAATGGCGAAAAGCAAGAGTGAAAGAAAGTCTCTAGCACTAAAGGCCAAGAAAGTGCAAAGTGACCAGAAAGCTCCTCCTCGGAAAGTGATGATGAGGAATATGCTATGGCGGTTGGAGACTTCAAGAAGTTCTTCAAAAGGCGAGGTCAATATGTAAGATACCCAAGCAATGACAAGAAAGCTTTTTCCAATAATCGATTTGTCAAGAACGACAAAGGTGATAGGAAATGCTTTAGATGCGGTGATCTAAACCATTTCATCGGTGAATGTCCCAAACCATATCGCGACAAGAATCACACGACGTTTGTTGGTGGATCGTGGAGCGATAATGGTGAAGAATGTGAGGACAATGCTAAAGATGAAAAGTGTCTCATGGCTCATTCTT
Source organism: Glebionis coronaria (assembly GCA_025667525.1). Taxonomy (NCBI): domain Eukaryota; kingdom Viridiplantae; phylum Streptophyta; class Magnoliopsida; order Asterales; family Asteraceae; genus Glebionis; species Glebionis coronaria. Next base: position 401,873,285 of record CM046878.1, read on the forward strand.
CTAACGGCAAGTCGACCGGATATCATGTTTAGTATTTGCCTTTGTACACGTTTCCAAGAGGCTCCAAGAACCTCTCATCTTGAAGCGGTTAAGCGTATCTTCCGATACATTAAAGGCACTATACATTTAGGACTATGGTATTCTAAAGGGACAGGCGTAGAAACCATAGTATACTCGGACTCGGATCATGTGGGAGACTATGTGGACCGAAAAAGCACTAGTGGAGTTTGTGCCTTTATGGGTTATTGTTTAACTTCTTGGTTCTCTAAGAAACAAACCGCTCTTGCTATATCCACCACAAAATCCGAGTATGTGAGTGTCGGTAAAGCTTGTCAACAAGCTCTATGGATGAAGCAAGTGCTTGTTTATTACAGGATTACACTCAATGATGTTCCCATCATGTGTGATAATAAGGGTGCAATAGACCTTAATAAGAATCCCGTGTAACATTCGCGAACTAAGCACATAGAGATTCACCACCATTTCCTTAGGGATAATGTTCAAAAGGGGAACAATTCGATTGAGAATGTACCCTCGGTAGAAAACTTAGCAGACATCTTCACTAAGCCACTTAAGAGGGAACCTTTTAATTACTTGCGTCTAGGTCTAGGTTTAACGGAACATATTCCTTAATTGCGCATTTTCTTTAATCGAGTCTTTTCTCTTTTGAGTCTTTTCTATCTTTGAGTTATTGAGTCTCTTAAACTCTTTTTGAAAACTTCTCTTCTCTTTTCCAAATATATCAAAGTTCTCTCGAAAATGGTCGAGAAATGTTTTTGCATTGTTAATTCAATCTAAAAATGTTTTTCATGGTTTCTTGCTATTGATATCGAGCATACATAATTCCTATGTATGAGTCACTCAAATATAGCGAGAACAACATTGAACTATGAAGGATCTATGTGTCATGACCATATGTCCAGATAATCACACCTCCAACATCGATTTTACTTTAAAATCTATGTATTTTGGTCAAAGTCATGTTTGTTGAGTCCTTGTGTGTTTCTTCGTCTTTTATTGCTATTTAGCATGTCTCTATGATAAGATAGACTAGAATATTAAGATTTGCGGAATTAGAAAATTCTCCTTGTCCGCCAAAACACACCCTTTGTGTGCGGTTCTTTAATTGTCCAGCGGGTGAATATATTTTTTGAATCGTAGGCTGAGATAACGAACCGCAGGCAGAAGCCTCCCAATTCGGGTTTTCTGAAACTTCAAAATTGCTCCAACACTTTTTGGAATCTTTGTTTCGAGCCTTTAACCACTCCCAAAAATCTAGTGCTTTCTCTACTTAACCCTAAGAAATTTGTGTCCATTTCTCAAATTAAAATGTCTTATTCATCAAATGAAAGCCTTGATTCTCCTCCATTTTCCCTAATCTCTTTCAATCCAAATTCACCCAAGAACACATTCAGTCAAATTTCTTCTCCTTATAAGAAAATTGATTTTGAAAACTCTTCTTTTCCACCATTTCTCGTTTGTATTCTTCCTCCCTCTCATGATAATGCCATGCATCATGGAACATATTGTCATTGTTGTCAATATCAACATCTTGCTATGGCTCATATCTATGAGGATTTGATTTACATCAAGAGTCTCTTAGTCAAGCCTCATCTCCATTATGACAATGAGACCATTGCCAAGCCTCCACCACTATATTCTGCTACTACTTCGTCTTCTAATTAAGCATGTGGGTTGCTTATTAATAAGACATCTAAATTAAGCAAATTTTAGAACTTTAGTGTAACTAGAATTAGATTCATGCTTAAGTTTTAGGCTTGTTTTTAATACATCTTTTTATGACTTATTTTTCCTTGTATATTTTCATGTTTTTGGATTAACATGATTTCTTATGGATCTTGGATATCTTTCTCTTCTTATTTCTTTTATTGTGACCTTTGCTATATCTTGTTGGGCGTCTCTTTCTTCTTCTAACCCTTCTATGTAGCTTGTCACCATAGCTCGATTCCTTTGTGTCCAAAGAAAGAGGGAGTTCGCACCAAAGGGGAGTATTAGCAAATTCTGTTTCTTCTCTACCTACAAGACTTTTACTACCTTTTTGCTTCGACAAAGGGGGAGAAATGAAATAAACTCGTCTTCGAAATTTTTGTTTTCATAATTTATTGAGTTTATGTATTGTCGGAATAAAAAAAAAGGGAGATTTTTAATGCAATGATGTCTAAAAACGTTACTTGCATTTTTCGGTCTCACTTGGCGTTGATTACGACAATATATAAAAACAAGCATTTACGAAAATAACGAAAATCGAATTCTTAAGTTCAAGTATTTTTTATTTCATCCATTATCACTTAAGGTATAAATAAACAAGTTCTCAACTTAACTAAGTGATCAAGGTTTTAGTTTTTCTTAAAACTCACTTTTATTTTTAAGTGACAAAAGTTTTTAATAAACTTTATTTAAAAAAAAGTTTTATTAAATTAGATATTTGAAAATTTAAATTTGGCATATTTCATAAGGTTTAGGAATATCCTTTGAGTATAAAACTTCACCAGATGGGACTAACCCACTAAAAGTAAAAAAGGAGCGGAGTCTAGTATGAGCGGTTCCTTAAATGCATATGTGGTTCTTTATCAATATCAAATCACAGGTCATTTATTAAACCACGGCCAGATAGATCCGTTGGAGCTTTGTCTTATAGATAGTGGACAATTTCCAGATTTCCTTTTCACCTCTTTTGCACACAAATTTCCAAATTCAGTCCACCTTCTTAAATCACTCAAATTCTTGGTTATTTGGTTGATTACTACTTGTTTAGAAGTGAATCTTTCTCCTCCCCTCTCATCCTCTCAAGGGCAAAGAGAAGAACAATTTCATCCTTGAAGTGTTGTGTCTACCTCAAGATCCATTGAAGATCAAACTTTATTTTCATTCTTGTGTAGTTGTGAAGATCCAAATTGTCGTGTAAATTTGGAAGTTGTGTATGTATTATGATTAATACTTAGGCCTTAAAGTATATTGGTGTAGATTGGTCCTAGCTAAGATTAAGGCTAGACTTTTAGCTTAGAGTCGGAAATTGGTTAAGCGACGTGTATAGTTTCTCCACCTTAAGGAGCTTGTTGATTAGTGAACTCTCGAGGCGTGGAGTAGGAACGAGGAGTGAGCTTCGTTGCCGAACCACTATAAATCCTTGGTGTTTAGTTTGATCTTTCTTTTCTTTATCTCTTTACATTCATTATTCTTTCCTTGTATATACTTGTGATTATTAGTTTAGATCCGCTATCTATTGTTCATATTGTGCATAAGAAGATTTCTCATAATCACTCAAGTCTAAGCTTTTGAAAATAGATTTTTGTAAACCGATCTTTAAACAAGTAAATTTAAGAAAATATTCAATTCCTCCCTTCTAGTTTCTACAAAGACAACGATAGCCCCGGTGATTGGTAGCATGTCCTAAAAATAACGAAGGTGTGGCGCGAGCCTCAAGTTTGTGAGAGGCATCACGATGAAGGTAACAAAGACAACCAAAGGTACGTAATACGGTCTAGTCAGGAGCGGAACCAAAAAGGTGGGTAAAAGGAATATCATTGTTGATGGCGAGGGAAGGCAAAATATTTAACAAGTAAACAACCATATTAAGAGCTTCGGTCCTGTAATTGGGTTGACGGGGAGCTTGAAATAATAATGTTCGAATAAGGTTATTAATTGTGCGTCATCCGTTCGGATTTTCCATTTTGTTGTGAGGTACGTTGACCAGAAAAAACGATGTTGAATTCCATTAGTTGCAAAAACTTTATGAAAGGCTTTGTTGTTAAATTCACCACATGATGACACCGAACGCTTAATAGCACTGTTAAATTGAGTACGAACGAAAGTGCGAACCAACACTGTGAATACAAAATGATGTTTATATTTTAATCACTCTTAAGGTTTTGTTAACGACAAAATATCAAACATATTTTTATGTTTATGTTACAATCAACATTAAAACTTTTTGATCCATGATCTTATGTTTTTAAACTTTTGTAAAAAGTTTTCTACACTTAAAAGTCTTTTTGTGTAAACTCAAGATGTGTAAAAACACATTCTCTCTCCATATCTATGATGTAGAAACTCAACTTTGATATATACATTGTTTCGATGTGATCTTGGACAAAGTATTTATGAGACAACCAAAGTCAGACCTCATGGACCCCAAATCCTTGGTGATATGCAGGTTTGAATGCCTCTTTTGGTTTTATCTATTCTTGAAATCTAGACTGTCTACATGTATATCCTAGGGGGAACCCATCCTATTAAACCAAACACTTTTGATTTACAAGCGCGCTCCTCAATCTTTCTGACGCGATTTCCTAACAACAAATCCATCTTTTGCGGCATACTTCCTGTAAGCAACAATAAAATGCTCAACCGAATCGTACTCGTTCTCTTTAACAAGTAAAACGTCGGCACGTACTTTCACAATGTAGTAGACAGTAACATCAAGAGTATCAAAATTGGAATGAGCGATATACGACTCAGGAGTCCGCAAAGCATTCGACTCTGCGAAAAATATATAAAACAAAAAAGAACAATCATCATACCTGATAAACATATATATACCATGGTTCTAAACAGCGAGATATAGCGTGCTTTAGCGGGCAATTGCGTGAATCGTAGCCTCTACGTTACGAAACACACTAAGGCGTCGTCTCTAGGTGTAGTGTGTTAAAAAGCGACATAAAGCGTGATATAGGGCGCTATAGTGCGTAGGTGCGCTTTTTTTGAATCTTTTTGCAGATTTACAGGAATTAAGCTTGCTTACTAGTTTCTGTCTATTTAGTAGATTTGAGCTTAGTAATTTTACTATAGAGATAAATCCTTGAGTAACTACCGACTGATTTTGTTTTAAATTTAAATTAAAATAATGCTCCATTTTGTAAACTTGCAATATACATATCAATTTATAAATATTTTGTGCCGCTATATATCACGATTCAGAAAACTTTATAAGTTCGCTATAGCTTATGTAGCTTGAAGCTTAACAATACCGTTACGCTTAACGCTATTTACAACATTGATATATACCTATTATAAAACGAAACAAGTATCATATATGATAACACATATATAAATCATTATAGAATATGAAAATATAAACATCATATATGATAAGCACATAAAATACAAAACATCATATATGATAACTCATATCCAAACCTCATTTAAAAAAACATCTCTAAAGCCAGAACACAGAAGCCAGCAAACAAAAAAATTGATAAATATATGAAAAGAACAACTATCATATATGATAACACATAACTAAATAGGTATCATGTAAACATCATATATGACGAGAACATAAAAAAATAGAAACATCATATATGATAAACCACACACAACCCACATCTAAAACACAGAAACACAAAAACTCATCCAACTTAAGAAAACTAGGAAACTTACACTTAACAATTTCCGCTTCGTCACTGTCCTGTTCATAAGCAGAAATCTCATCCGCAAGACTACGAAGAACGCTTTTAGATGGAACATCATAACCTTGATTGACACTAGCATGATCACTAGATGCATCAACCGACATAGATCATTCAACAACACCACTCCGATCACTAGTCTCACTCGAATCCATTATCAAACATGAGCAACTCGTAAAAAAATTCATAAAAATCAACCCTCCTCTAAGTTCATAATTGATAAGCTAACTAATTCATAAAAATCAACAAAAATATCAACGAATTCAACTAAGTTCATAATCCATAACCTTGTTATTAAGCGAACAAATAAGATTCTTCTAATTTGGAAAAAGTAGCTTAAATGTAAGCTTATTAATAAGCTAAAACAATCAAATTAAAATCGATAGATGAATGTTACCTGATAGATTGATCGGCAGATCTTGATGGTGGATTCAATGGAGGTGACGGTTATAAAGAGAGAAAAGTAGAGAGAAAAACTATCGACGGAGGATCGGTGACGAAGAGAGTTAAAGAGAGGAAAAAGTGTGTTAAAAACGTATATATACTCTCAAGATGAAAAGACTAAAATACCCCTACAGTATAAAGTGGAGATTTGATCTCAACTATTAATGAGATTGAGGTGGAAGATGCAAATAAGTCTTTTGTATCTTATAAAATTTTGGTATCCGAAAAAACTTAAATATATTTATGTTTAATAAAAAATTCAAATTTCCCGTGAAGTTCTTTGTTTTTTAAATATTTTTACACTTATCACAAGTATTTATTTGATCTCTTTCTTATTCTTTTTTTTAACTTGAACTGAAATGTATAATTAAAAAAAATAAAACAAACCGATACTGATACTCCGTGTGACATGTTTTACGGGGTAAAAAATAAAAAAGGAAGATGTGATACTGATAGCACACGCATGCAAAAGTCTTACCTCGACCTTCTCAATTTTCTTGGAATCTTTTGGTTCTTGGGATGCCTTGTTTTTTGTGGTTTCTATCTAAATTACAAATGTTTTTGTCTAAATAAAAAGCAACTACTGTATATGACTATATCAAACATATAGAGTAGAGAATATAGGTTTTTAATCTTTTGTACATTAATAAAAAGATAAGTTTTTACTAGACTTTTCATTTCATTTGGAAGTTTGCAAGTTTTTTTTGACAATTTTGTGATGCTTAGAGGGCTGGGTACGGTGACTGGCCGCTCGGCTGGTCACGACGGCGACGCCAACCGTACCCTGGGTGGCGTCGTCGTGTTTGGGCTGGCTACAACTAGCCGACGCCGTGGGCGACGGCGCGAGCCCATGGCGCAGCCAACCACACCGTGGCTCGCGCCATGGGGTGGCGTTATGTTTTTTTTTTTGAAAATTTAAAAAAATAACCGTTGGGGGTAACGGCTACTTTTTTTTGCCCGTTTTTGACAGTTAGAAGGGAAAAAACCCCATTTTTTCATCTTTTTTACCTATAAATCCCACCTCATTTTACCCAAACATCACACCCTCTTCTATACTTCTTTACATCTAATTTCTATATTTTTCTATGCACCATGAGTCAAAATCCTAATCCAAACTAATACCCGAATCAATGGTTAAACAATTACTTTTCCGATCCTCAAATCAAATTCCTACTACTCAACTACCGAATTCGTCTTCTTTGTCTAACTCGAATACTCCCTCATCCGCAACATCTAGCACTTCAAGAACATTCGCCAACTATAATCAACTTCCAAATCCGTTCACTACCTTCTCACAACAACAAAACCCGTTTCTTAATTGTACACTCGAGCAATCTAATATGTGGTTCAAACAATCCCAACAATCACAAATCTCCCAACAATCACAACAACAAAATTTCCAAACGTTTCCTCAACACTCTTCACAAGAACCTCAAGAACCCGAACAAAACAATGAACCCGAAGAACAAGTCGCGACACAACCGAAGAAAGGTCCGAGAAAGAAAAGTGTTGCTAAAAAAACCCCAAAGAACAAAGCCGCGGCTACACAACCACCTCCGAAGTCGGACCGTTCTTTTTGGAGCTAACGCGAGAAAGAAGTTTTGGCCGAGTGTTGGATTGAAGTATCCGAAGACCCGAAGTCAGAACCGATCAACCATTCGATTCGTTTTGGTACCTAATTATGGATATGTATAATGATCGGCTTAAGGATGAGGGTTTTAAACCTCGAAACAAAAATATGTTGACCGGGAAGTGGACGAATTCAAACCGCGAGGTTCATAGGTTTAATTCGTTTTATGAAAACGCCAAACTTTTGAGTGGCGAAAATCAAGACGATTTGATGACTCGTGTGATGAGTTTGTATCGAGATGAAAACGGGAACAAGGAGTTTCCATACAAAAGGGCTTGGCTTGTTTTGAAAGACAAGTATAAATGGCCGGGCCCGAGGAAAGATAGCCGATCTAGATCCGGATCTTTTCAATGACTATGAGATCCCTCGTCCATCCGGTGCTCCAAGAAAGGCCAAGGTTCAACGCTCGACAAGCTCATCCGCCACTTCGGGGTCTCAAAAAGAACAATTAGTGGATTTGCTACAACAACAAATGTTATCGGATCGTGAAACTAAAAAAGAACGATTGGACCAAGAGGTGGCGGCTAGACTAGAAGTGGTTGCACTTCAAAAAAGGAACGATGATTTGCAAATCCTTTGATACGACACCACCGGATTAAGTGCAAAAGACGTGGCGAGAATCGAGAAGCTCAAAGACGAGGCGCATGCGAAATATTTTAATTTTTAAGTTGTATTTTTTAAGTTTTTTTTTCGTATTTGTGTTATTTTTCAATTCGGTATTTTTTTATGTTTTTTTAATTTCGTGTTGTTTTTTTATTAGTGATTGTATTTTTTTATTAATGAACAATTTAAGTTTATGTTCAATTAATTGTTGAAGAAAAAAAGTGGTGGGGTGACGACAACATGAGAATTCTCGTGTTAACCAGGAAGGGGAATTGTGCCATCGTGGGGAGTTATGGTATCGTGGGAGTAAAAGGTGATGTGGCATCACTTTTTGCCCACGACATGACTTTGACAGCTCAACCGTACCGTGTGCTCTTATAGCGCAAGGTGTAGTCGGCTTAAGTCCTGAAAAATAACACCACATTTTATATATGGTATGGTTAATTAATTCAAATGATCTCACAACACCAAAACCTCTATAACACTAAAATTTGAAGCTCCTTGGCTGGCTTGAGTAATGAGGATTATGTGGGCCTAATTTTTAAAAAAATTTAAAATTTAAACTTTATAATTAAAACATTATATTTAAAACATTAAAATTAAAACATTTCATAAAAAATACATTAATTAAGAAAAACAAAATTAAAAATTCGAAATTTAACAAACATAATTTCACTAAACTTAATTTTATTTCCCGAAATATAATTGTCGAAGCGTTATTCTCCGCTTCTTCCGGGGACATTTCGGTAATGTCGAAATTAAGAATTTTTAAATCCTCATTTCGTTTAGCAATATAGCAAACTGCGAGTCTTGCCGCTAGCTCACGATCCATTGATTCTTTTTTCGCCTCCCGATCAATCAAGATTTGTTCTTGCATCATTTCGACAACCCGGGCTTTGGACGAAGAGGATGTGGCGGACGAGCTATTAGAAGAACGTTGACTTTTTGTTTTTCGTGGAGCCCCTGAAGGACACGGAATGGGGTCGTCCCCAAACATTTCCGGCTCTTCGTCGACATCGGTTACACGACCGCGGGTTCGACGAGCTTGCGTCGACGAGCTTGCGTCGACTCGGGGTTTTGCCACTTGTATTCTTCGCGCAAAAAAATCCAAGCCTCGCGATGTCTAAACTCGGTCTTGTAAGTGTCCTTAAACATTTTGCAAACCCGAGAGTACAAAAGCTCGTCATTTTCACCACTTGACAACGTGGTAGCATCGTAAACCGCGTTAAACTTGTCGACAAGTCCATTCATCGGCGTCCACTTACCCGTCAACATATTTTTGTTATGCTTCTTGGACTCCTTTTATGAGGTACGCTTATTATACTCCGCCATAATATTGTACCAAAAATTCTCTTTCGATTGATCTCACCCGTTTCTTGGATCTTCGGAAATTAGGATAAAGCATTCGGTCAAAATCTGTTCCTTTTCTTGCGTCCAATATGTCCGGTCGGTTTTTGGTTCACGTGCTTTTTCGCGACTTGATTTTTTTAGCAATGGATTTTTTTCGTTGACTTATGGTTGTTCCGGCTCGTCGTCATCATCGGCGTTGGCTTCTTCTTCTTCGTCACAGAGTCCGTTTTGTGGTTCATTGTTCGGTTGAGATGAACGCGATTGGTAGGTTGACGATACTTGGGTCGGTGGGGGTTGACATATACCTTGTGTTTGCATCCACATTTGAAATTGCTCCGGAGAACAATTAACGAATGGGCTAAACATTCGGGGTGGGATTTGGATGTTAGAACGTAGAAGAGTAGGAGAAGACGAGTTAACGGATGATGGTGTAGTAGGGTTAGATGAAGACCCACCTTTGAGGTTAAAATACTCGTACAACCAATTGTTAGGATCCATTTTTAGGGAAGAAAGAAATATAGTAAATGGATTAAAAGTGTGTTTGAGTTTTATAAAAAAATGGTTGATTTAGGAGGGTTTTATAGCTGAAAAAATTGAAAATTTTGGGGGTACAACCCGCTCCTTCAACGGCTACATTTTTAAATGCAATGGTCAAAAGAATTTAAAATTCGAATTAAAAAAATAATAATATTAAATACGCGAAAACGCGTTTTGTCCCCTCGGCGCAAGACTCGTAAACGCGAAATGAGGTGTCGTTGATGTGTTTTCTGTTGGAAAATATTGTTGGAAAAATAACTTTTGACCAACTTTGGACACAATTATGTATATGTATGTATCACATATATATATATATATATATATATATATATATATATATATATATATATATATATATATATATATATATATATATTAGTGATACGTTATAGGTTCTCGTTCTCCTTGAAGAGAGCTACGCAATGAGCCTTTATGTGTCCAAAATGAAGGTGATGTGAATGAGATATCGTGTCTCAAAGTTAGGCATTTGGTACCATGCTTAAAGAGGAAAAATAGTTTATTTTTTATCCCACGTCGGTGGGATGAGTAAACTGGAAGGGAGTCTAGTGTATAAATAGAGGCCTAATTCTATAGCTTTTTCACACATCAAATCAATAAGTATTATTATTGATTTTCAACATATGGAGTACGCATTTGTAAAGGTGAAATTCCGGGTAGTTTTGTTAAGTCCGACAGTACAACTTACTGTTTCGGCTGTTGTACCCTGGGAAACAGATGACGAATCTGTTTTAAGGGAAGCGTGTGAAACACGTGCCTCGGCTCTTTAGTTCTAAGCGTGTCTTACACGTGCCTCGACTTGCTGGTGATTTAGTAAGTCTTTTTATTATTTTATTGTTTTATTTAATTATCGTTTATAATTATGTCTGTATTTATTTTTCTGTTATTCATATTCTGTTATTTGTTTATGTTAATTTAATTAATTTTGTTTATTTGATTTATAAATAAGAGTGTTATAGTTTCCCTACAGTCTTAAAACAGATTATGTGTAACAGAATTAAACACTTTTTTGCTAAAGTCATATTAATTTAATTAACTTATTTTTATACAAATTGTATTCTCTCGAAACCAAGATTGTGTTTCTTTAGGAAATCAGTTTTTAAGTAAACAGAATTTTAATTAACAGATCTGGTGTTACAGATTTATAAACGATTTTTTAAAACAGTTTATCGTATCAGTTTGTTTTGAAACCATGATGAGTTTGTGCTCAAACTGATCGTTTAGTTTGTTTATTACATATGTTATAGTTTTAACCTAGATTTACTGAAGCCACGATTGAGTTTCTTTGACTCAGATTTGGTACAAGTTTATATAAACCATGATGAGTTTATTAGATACCAAATTGTTTTAATAGTTCTTAACTTGTGGTAACATAATTGTAACCCTAGTGTATCTTGTAAATGTAATTAGTGCGCCAACTACAACATGATTGAAATCATGATGAATTTAGATTCATTGAAACCAAGTGGAGTTTTGATATGAGTGATTTTACTCATATCATTTATATCTAAAAACAATGAATAAATGCATAAAAGTTTAAATATTGCCTTGTATATGCTTGTTTTGTTGTTTGACGTGTGTAGGTACCCAAGTTCGCGAAAACCGGAAAAATCGACACGGGTTTTGAAGAAAAGATCGAGGATGCAAAAATCGAGTTTGTTTTAGTGGATTTAATCTTAAATAAGGCCTTAGTGGGTCCCACTTGAGTTAAATGGGCCTGAAAAGCCCATTAATAAATTGTAATGATAATTTATTTTGAAGAAGCCGATACAAAGCCCAAATAACTTATCAATGGGACGAATTGAAGTTACATGGGCTACAAGCCCATTTTCTATCAAAGTTAAGTAAACATGAGACGTGTATATGGGCTTTACAAAACCCATTAGGGTTATAAACCAATGAAACGGTTAACTATCTTTATTCAACCATTTATTCTCACTTTTCACACTCACCACACACACATCTTTTTCACCTTTCGATATAACCAAAGTCACAACCTATCTCTCTATCACCATTTACCCCAAACCTGTAACTTTACTATTCCCAAACCCTAATTCACAAAAAAAATTATAAGTTGATAACTTTTGGGGCTTTCGCTTGGAACGTGTGATTCACACGTATGGTAATAAATTCCCAAGTTTTTCGGGAAAGAAGAAGATGGAGATTTAAGGGTTACGTGGCTCCCTTTCTATCATTTGATTGGCTGTGACATCCAATCATTCCCCAATCCACCAATAAGGAGTGGCCATGTCATCAATGTAGAAGCACAAGAAACACAGATTTAGACATGCTGGCGATCCGTGTGAAGGGTGAGCGAATACCAACCCTTGGATCAAAACCAACAAGAAAGAGAAGATGGAGATGCTCATCCAAGGGTTTAAAACCGATCTTCATCAACCACCCCTCACCTCTTCACTAGCTATAAATACCCCCTCCATAATCAGGAAAGGGTATCCCATTTTTATTTTCTAAAGTTATTATGCAGATTTAGTTTTAGGTTAATTTGTAATTTTTCTTTCTCAAAGTATTGTAATAATTTTCGATTATTAATAAAAGTTTTGTTGATTCAAAGGTTATCTCCATTTTTACTTTCTGTTTAAATCTAGCTTGCAAATTTTTCTTTGAACTAATTTGTTATAATAATGATGAAATTATTTAATTAAGCTAATAAATAGCTTGTTTTAAATAATTGGAAATAATATTGGGGAAAATTTCTCACTGGAAAGTTTTTATCAAAAACTGGTTCGATTGTTAGAATGGTTTGCCGTGTGATTTCTGTCTAAATAATGGTGGTTCGAGTTCGTTTGGTGATGAAGAATGGTGTCGATTCGTTCAGTTAAGGAGGCTCAGCGCCTTCCTTCGTCTCAAAGGTTGTCTTCAAAAGGTTCTAATTACTTTTAATTTTATGTTGCTTAAATGTTTTGATGAATCTGCTTATTAGAATAAGTTTAGCTGAGTTTGTGTTTGGATAAATATGATTTTTGAGAAAACTGTTTAAGCTAGTTGTAATTGCATCTGTTTTAAAAAGGTGTTTTTAATAAATCTGTATAAGTGAGTTATCTGATAAGTTTTCTCATGTTTGATTTATACTGCTTTTGATTTTGGGTTTTATTTTTAGATTTTAATGATCTGATTTGAATAGTAAGTTTATTTAGTTAGTTATCTGTTTAATTAAGGATTTGTATTAATCGGTTTGTGTGAAGTATTTTATGCAAGCTTTAAGCTGATTTAAATCTAATTTGGTACTATGTTTTTATGAATCTTAGTTTGAGGAATAACTTAGCTGACATATTATCTAGTCTGCTGTTCATTTTAGACGAAGTTTGCTTGTAATTTGATCATCTGATATGAGTGTAGTTAAGCTTAGTTATGCATAGGTTCGTATTTGTTATCCTTATTAGCTGATAAGATTTTTTGAATCTGATGAAGGTGGTTTTTAACTATTTTCATTTTGATCTATTAATCTTAATCTTGCATTTGTTATTCTGCAATCTGATAAAAGCTTTGAAGGTTTCTTGTTACTGATATTTCCTAGTTTAGTTTACTGAATTAGTTTGATTCTGCTGTTATTAAGTGTTTAGCTGATAATTGTTAGCTTTGCTGTATTGTATAAGCTATCAGACTCTTTTATTCTGATAGTGTTCTATTGTTTCATCTGTCCAAAATTGTTATCACACAGCACTCCTGTGACTGTGATTTACTTTAATTGTCCAAAAACTAAATCATCCAAAAATTATGTCTCTAGTGAGATTCGAACCTGTGACCTCCTGGTCACAGGCCAAGCATGTTTACCAATTGAGCTAGACAGCTCTTTTATTGTTTTATCTGTTTTACTAATCAATATAGTCAATTTATTAAGCTGTCAGATATTGGAAATTATTTTAATTACATAGTTTTCATTTTATTTACTTTTATAAAAGTTTTAATAATAAATAAAAAAAACAAAAAAAAATATGTTTTATTAATTTTTAGGTTTAAATAATTTTATTTTGATTAGTGTAAAAGTCGTCTTAATAAATAGTTATGTTTTAAATAGATTTTTAAATAGTTTGATTTCTAATAAGTTTAAAAGTTTTAATTTTAAATAATTATTTTTAGATTAAATGGGGAACGATTCATGCACTTAGGATTTAATTAGTTTAAATTTGTAGGTTTAATATTAGATTAAAAACCGAAAACCCATTTAAGTCAATTGTCCAAATCGAAACAAAACGTCTCAAATTCACTCAATCTTCGTGTACAACGAACTTGGTTCATCATTGTGTTTAATTAAATCCGTCTTTGGTAATTTTAGTCTATTACTTTTTCCTAAAGTTAATGTTCTATTTTATCCTATAACGTATCTAATTAACATATACATTCCACGACACATTAAAATTTTTGGCGCCGCTGACGGGGATCTTGTGTACGATTCGTTTCGTGGAGATTTGTTGATCATTGATTTGAAGAACCTTTTCGTCCTCGTAAAGTTTTGTTATTTTTCTATTATTATAGTATGTATCGTTTTTCGTGTTTTTTGTGATTATTATATTATATTACGTAGAACAATAAAATTACCTACTTCCAAATAAGACCTTAGTTGGGATTTCATCACCTATCTATTGTATTCGAATCCAAAACGAAAAAAGGCAAAATAGATAAATACTAATAAAAAGTTTGAACTCGATTTATACAAACTATAAGGTGAGTATAAGGCGACGAGCTATAAAAGGCCGTCTAAGGAAAAAGGTTTTTAAGTGCTATGTGCCACCTCGTTTCCCCGCTTGCTTGTGCGTATATTGAGAGGGACGACCGATTATTGGTTTGCCAACTCAAGTAGTATTAAATCTTATTTTTGTAGTTTACTTATTGAACCTCGAGACGTTTAGGTTTTCACCTATCGTTTCAAAGTCGACCGAGGGTAGATTACTTCCATAATAATTATCCTTATTCCTTGTTTTTATCGATCTTTTTGATTGAGCAATACCAAATAAAAATATCAAAAATAATCTTCTTCTTGTCTAATTTCTTTTCTTCAATCCTCTAAAATTCTCGTCACTTTGGTTTATGCAATTTGAATAGGCTTGAAAATATTCCTCGTAAAAATAGAAATCGTCAACAACGAATAGTGGAACCCGAGCTTCCACCTATTGTTGTAGAGATGGCTGATAACCGAACAATGGAGGAATTGCTCCATGCACCCACCGAAGGGTATGGGGAATCAATCGTTGTGCCGGCTATTTTGGCGGATCATTATGTGATTAAGTCGGGTCTTTTATCACTCATTCGTGCCGACCAATTTCGTGGCAATGAGACCGATAATCCGCATTCTCACATTCGGAATTTTCTTCGTATTACCTCGACTCTCAAGTTTAGAGATGTGCCGAATGACGCGATTAAGCTCATGCTTTTTCAGTACTCGCTCGAGGGTAACGCTAAGATTTGGTATGAGAAAGAACCACCGGGTTCGATTTTGACATGGGATGATTTAGTGTCTAAGTTCATGAATTACTTCTTTCCACCATCTAAAACAACACACTTTAAGAACGAGATCACTAGATTTGAACAAAAGTGCATGAATCGTTTGGGGTTGTGATAGGTGTGTAAACACCCATCCTTTTTACCACTTAATTCCAATAATAACCGGGCCAAAACATGTATTTTATGTATTTTATGTCGGAATTATGCGTGGTTTGTGTTTTTGTTGTGATTTAGGACGAAAAGGTGAAAAGTGGCGAAAACACGGGCATTCACGGGCTTTTATTGAAGAAAAAGATGAAAGACGAAGTCAAGAAGTCAAGAGTGCAAAAAGAACGGAAGTCCAAGACCAATTCTGAAGATTTATTGAAGAAAAAGTCAAAAGACGGAAGTTTACTTAAAGCCGAAGAACTCAAGTCTATTTTATTGAAGAATTAAAAGACGAGTTCAAAGAAATCCCGAGCCAAAAGTCATTAAAGTCCAAGATTAAAGAAGATTAAAAGGCTCAAGGACTAATGGTGCAATTAACAAAATATTAAGAAGAGAAGGACTAAGCATGCAATTAAGGAGAAAGGAAAGAGGGGAGGAAGCTTCCTAAGCATTCCTTAACCTCCCCTATATATAGATTAGGATGTCATTAGTTAGTTTTTGTTGGGTGGATTGACAAACCATTTCTTCCATTTTAAATTTATGCACATTTAATTTCATGTCCATTTACATTAATTGTCTTGCACCTTAATTACCATTTAATTTCAAGTAAGTGTTCTTTTAATTCTTGTTAATCTTTATCTTTATTGTTTGATCTCATTCTTCCTTTCTTTAATCCTTGATCTTTATGTTTATGTTCATGTTCATGTTCTTATTTTCTTATTTTGATCAAAGTGGGTTTTGATTATCTTGATCATTATTGTTAGTTTTGTTGTTTTGGATTGATTGTTTATGATTAATAGATGTTTATTTGTTAGTTTGATTTAATCTTTTGGTTGATTTTGCTTAAGTTTGATTAGATTCGTGTGTATATCTTGTTCCTTGTTCTTCGGTTTTCTGTTTCTGAACTTTCCCAGGAAAACATTCCGGATCAAGCCAAACATTCCGTGTGAAGGATTCTAAAAAGTCGTTCATCCGGAATATTAGATATTCCGGATCAGTTGTGCTCATTCGGAATAATTATTTATTCCGGATCAAAGTGCTTCAATCGGAATATTAAAACATTCCGGACCAAGGTGTTATTCCGGATCAACAGAATATTCCGAACGAAGGGAATATTCCGGATCAACCTAACATTCCGAACGAAGGGAATATTCCGGATCAAGCAAGTTCATCCGGAATAATTTATTATTCCAGATCAAGGAGTTTATTTGGAATATCTTGACATTCCGGATCAAAGGTTTCATTCGGAATATTATTCCGGATCAAGGATTATTCCGGATCAACAGCAACATTCCGAATCAAGACAATTATTCCGAATCAAGACTTTATTCCGGATAAGTGACATATTCCGGATAAAGGATTTATTCCGGATCAAGGGTTTTGGTGAATATTCCGAGTGAAGAAAAACATTCCGAACGAAGGTGACATTCCGGATGAGTGTTTATTCCGAATGAGGGTATTATTCCGGATGAGCTAATTTTCAGGTTTCTTTAATTTCTGTTTTTAAGTTTCTGCTTTTTAAGCTTTATTTTTCCCGCCTTTTTAATTAGTTGCACTTTAAGTTTACTAGCCTTAGATTTATTTTAGCCTTGCCTTAGTTTTAAGTTTTAGTTGCGTTTTAAGTTTGCTTTAGATAGTTTTAAGTTTGCGTTATTTACATTAAGGGCCTTTTAATTTTCGTCTCGTTTTTAAATACTTGCACCCTTTACTTTAAATTAGATTTAGATTTTACTTTAAAGTCATTTACTTTAATTGTTTTGCACATTTTATTTTAAAAAACAACCAAAAATATTTGTTTCACCAAAAACAATAGAGTCATACTTTAAGCCGGAAATCAATTCGTTAAGATACCGGAATGTTAGGTTGATCCGGAATATTCCCTTCATTCGGAATATTATTCCGGATCAAGGATTTTTCCGGATCAACAGCAACATTCCGAATCAAGACCAACATTCCGAATCAAGGAATTTATTCCGGATAAGTGACATATTTCGGATAAAGGACTTATTCCGGATCAAGGTATTTGGTGAATATTCCGAGTGAAGAAAAACATTCCGAACGAAGGTGACATTCCGGATGAGTGTTTATTCTGAATGAGGGATTATTCCGGATGAGCTATTTTTCAGGTTTCTTTAATTTCAGTTTTTAAGTTTCCGCTTTTTAATTTCAAGCTTTATTTTTCCCGCCTTTTTACTTAGTCGCACTTTAAGATTATTTGCCTTAGATTTATTTTAGCCTTGCCTTAGTTTAAGCTTTAGTTTTAGTTGCGTTTTAATTTTGCCTTAGTTAGTTTTAAGTTTGCGTCATTTCTTTAATTGCCTTTAATTTTAGTCACGCTTTTCAATACTTGCCATTTACATTAAATTAGGTCTAGATTTAAATTACTTGCACTTTACTTTAAAGTTTTGCACTTTTATTTTAAAAAACACCAAAAATATTTGTTTCACCAAAAACAATAGAGTCGTACTTTAAGCCGGAAATCAATTCGTTAAGATACCGAGAACAAAAATTGAACCTAGTAAAATCTAGTTATCAAATGGCGCCGCTGCCGGCTCTTTTCGTAAAGATTAACGGTTTTCTGTGAGAGACGCGTTGCTTTTTGGGATCCGTTCATTCGTGATTGTTATTTTCTTGCACAAAAATTTTCAAAAAACCATAAAAAATTAAAAATTCAAAAAATCCATAAAAATTAAAAATTTCACAAATCCAAAAGAATTTATTTTTATTGTGTATATATATTGTCTTTGCGTTTGGTATTGTTTTCTTTTGCCTTTGTAGGTATATGCGTACTAGATCTTCTAATTATCAAGAGCCCGAGACTCGAGAAGATTTAAGTATAGCAGGTGCTAACAACAACAATAATCCACCGCACCTCAACAATAACAACAATGTTCTTCCACAGCCCGATCTTCGGACAATGGAGGAACTTTGTCAACCTACCATGTTTGGACGAGGAGGACCGATTTCGCCGATGCAAATCACGGCTCCGGAGTTTTCGTTGAAGCACCACATGATTCAGCAAGTGCAAACAAACCCATTCCGTGGATTGCCTGATGATGATTCCAACAAACACCTCGGCAAGTTCATTACAATCACCCAAAGCATGAAGTTGCCCGGTGCCACAATGGATGTTCTTCGCCTACAACTCTTCCCACATACTTTATCACATCATGCCGAGAAATGGTTTGATCGTCTCCCGAAGAATTCCATTCATACTTGGGATGACATGACTTAACGCTTTTTGTCGCGCTACTTTCCACCATCCATGGTCACGAGCCTTCGCAATCAAATCAACGGTTTCATGCAAGAACCCGATGAATCTCTTTTTGATGCTTGGGAGAGATATAATGTCTTGATTGATCGTTGTCCAAACCACAACATGCTCCCTGTCACATTGATTGATACTTTCTACAACGGTTTGACTTTTCGAGATCGTGATACGATTAATGCAGCCGCCGGTGGCACATTTATGAAAAGGAGACCCGAGGAGTGTAGAGAGCTTATTGAGAACATGACTACTCACCACAAAAACTGGGATTCCTCTGCTTCTTCAAGGAACAACCCGAGAGTCAATGTTTCTTCCACCTCAGCAAGCCCTGATATGACCGAATTCACCCGCATGATGAATGAAATGAACAAAAGTATCTTGCTTCTCGCTTCAAACCAACTACAACAACAAGTTAAAGCGGTTGCTAATCCTTGTGAAACATGCGGCGGTCCTCACTCATACACCGATTGTCCTTCTACTCAAGGAAATCCGTAAAATGTGTATGCAGCTTATGGTAATTATTCACCAGAAAATTACCAAGCTCGACCTCAAGGGGATAGAAATTTGCTGAGTTATCGATCAAACAACTACCTTTCACCCGGTTTTTCTCCTCAAAACCAGAACTCCGCCAACAACTACAATAGAAGCAACCAAATCCCACCAAGAGCTTCTAATCCTTATCACCCACCCGCTCAACAAGCCCCACCCATTAACCCGAATGTTGACGCCATAATGAGAACCCAAGGTGAGCAAATCAAGAAACTGCAGAGCCAAATTATCAATCTAAAAGGAGATATCACCAAGCAAGGAAATGACATTAGATCCGAGCTTCGAGATAATATCCAATCCTCCTTCAGCACTCAAACGAATGATATAAAGAATATGCTTGCTAGTTTCTTGCCCCCAGCTCAACCTTCTACTTCGAGTTCTCTACCTTCAAACACCGTCACCAATCCGCGAGCGAATGTGAGTGCTATTACTACCCGTAGTGGAGTTACCATCATAGGACCACCGATCCCACCCCCATCATCTACACCTCCTCCACCACCATTTATCCCTACTCCTCTTACACCTAGTATTAGTACACCATTACCGTCTCCACCTCGTCATGATGATGTATCTAGGAAGGACCCTTCAACATCTCAACCTTTACCTACACCTACACCTTCACCACCCAAACCCAATATCCCTTATCCTTCTCGCTTAGGCAAGACCAACGAGCTAACCAAGAATGACTGTCAAGTGTCGAGTTATGTGAAGATGCTCTCTCAAATGAACATCAACATTAGCCTTGTTGAAGCACTTGTCCACATGCCGAAATTTGTCAAAGCATTCAAGGAATTGCTTAGCAAGAAGGAGAAGTTGATTGAGCTCGCCAACACACGCTTAAATGAAAACTGCTCTGCAGTTATTCTTAAAGAACTTTCGGAAAAGCTTGGAGATCCCGGTCGTTTTGTGTTGCCTTGCATCTTTAACAAAACTGAAGAATTTACTGCCCTAGCTGATCTCGGGGCCAGTATTAATCTTATGCCATTAAGTGTTTGGAAAACACTATCATTACCCGACCTCAATCCAACGAAGATGACTCTCGAACTTGCAAATCGCACTCTCGCTTACCCCGTTGGTATTGCCGAAGACGTATTCATTAAAGTTGGCACATTTACTTTCCCGATCGACTTTGTCGTTGTTGATTATGAAATGGACCCTCGTATTCCTTTAATACTTGGTCGGCCATTCTTGAGAACCAGATGAGCTCTAGTTGATGTTGCCGAAGGTGAGTTAATCTTAAGAGTCGGGAATGATGCACAAGTTTTCAAAATGGGGAAGCTTACAAGCAAATCCTTTGGACGAGAATCAGTGAATATGATTAATGTGCTCGATGATTTTGTCGTCTACAACAATCCTCTATTCGATTCTTGCATTGCTAATCCACTTTTTCAAGATGATGTGGATGATTCTCTCTCCAATTTGGAACCTTCTCCCATTTATGATTCTCCACCGATCTTTGATGCTTATGATGATGATTCTAGCTCAGATTCGGGTGATTTTGATGATTGTACTTCCGAGTATCCCGACCTGCCTACATATGATGATTTTGATGAGGCCGATACTCTTTCGAGTGATTCTTCACATGATGAAGATCCTCCGCCATCACTTGATCCTACTTTGGACGATTACTCATTTGAGGAAGACTTCTCTACGTTTCTCAACACTTACTTCCCTCATGAGAGTGATGCTCCTCCTTTTGATCTTGAAGATTATCGTCTTTATCCTACTTTGGATTTGAAGAAAATTCTTTCAAAGGAGAAGAAACCGGTCGACACCAATATCCGCAACACATATGATTTATCACCTCTCTGTCCACCTTCTGAGGACGAGGTTGTGCATCTTCTTCGCGGATCTTCTTCCCATTCTGCTGAGCCTGAGTGCTATTTTCCCTTAAAGGAAAAGATGTTCGACCCCGATATCGATATTATTAAGCCATCTCAGTATCCACCTGATGAGATAAAAGGAAATATCTTTGGAACTTATGGAAATATGCTTGCACCACTTCACCCTTGCTTCCACCGTGCTCCATCTTTACTTAAGGGAACCTTGCCTAATATTCTTTGGCTTGCATTGTTCGCCTTAAGCTTGTGCTATTTGATGGACGAAAACTATGTCTTTGATCCTGGTGGATATGTTTCTTGCTTCTTCCTATGGTAATCAAGGTCGAGTCAGGCTCACGACTCGGTAATCAAAAAGCAAGCGCTTCTTGGGAGGCAACCCATGTATCTATCTTTTAGCTTTCTTTATCCTAAGTGTAGGGGAGACCCGTTGGTGTTTGCTATTTCCTCTCTTCTACTAATCAGGTGTTGATCCCAAACTTAGATCGATTAGCTTTGTGTATACGAGATTAGATCAAGTAATACACGTAGAGAAACCTTTGTATATGCTTTATGAATCTAAGTGTTATGCGGAATTTAACACTTAAACAAGAACACACAAGATGTAAACAAACTTTCACTTTGATTATGAATGTCGAACTTGCTTACAATGAAAGATGTTTACGAATGAAAACTTATATGAAACTTGATTAACTTGATAATAAACATTAACCTAAAGGCCTTCTTTTATAGACTAAGAAGCCTTGTACAATAATCTACGTATCAGCTATTCTAGGTAAAGATAAATATAGAAAATACATTGTCGTTTCTATCCTTACTAGAAGTATTCTAGAATATAATAAACATGTAGATTATATCTTCCATCAGTGCTTGTCTTCAATGTGTCAACGCTTGACTTTAACTTGTCAACGCTTGAGCTGTCAGCGCTTGCTTTGTTCTTGTCAACGCTTGAATTGTTCTTGTCAGCGCTCAAGTGATCTGGCCTTAATTTATTCCCAACAATCCTC
The DNA here is from genome assembly GCA_025667525.1 of Glebionis coronaria. NCBI lineage: Eukaryota > Viridiplantae > Streptophyta > Magnoliopsida > Asterales > Asteraceae > Glebionis > Glebionis coronaria. Next base: position 401,895,565 of record CM046878.1, read on the forward strand.
CCCTAAACTTGATATCCACTCTTATGATCAAGTTTCTGAATAAGCATTAAGGACTAGGAGGAGTCTGACAAACCTTCTCATATTGATAATGAATAAATCTGATCAAATCTTTTGCCACGTCACTTGAATAATCTATTTCCAGCTGAGTGTCCTTCATCTTTTCCAAAACAGCCTTGGATATGAAATACTGAGCATCCACAAGTAGATACTCAGCAAACTTTGTATAACTCAAATGGTATACACCAGCAGCTGAATATAACCTCCATTGAAGACCACTGAGGTCATCTTCAAGATCCTTCCATATTGCAGGATCCTCATCTTTTGGTCCACACATTCTTTTGAATGTGGTCTAAAGTTTTATTCCATTAGCTGAAGTTGGTGCTTCAGCCTCATACTTGGTCTCCAGCAACCTCCAAAGGTCCACCAAGTCTTCTCTATCACAGCTTGCAAACAAAGATATGAGAGTGGTAAAAGTGTGTACCTCCTTGCCAAATCTGCCAATCTTCCAGAATCCACATTCATCTTCTTCATAGCTCACAATTGGATTCCTGGAATCTAATGGTAACACTTGCACCATATCTGAAGCTTCTAATGGGGAGAGCTTGAGGCTCTTTCTTATAACTGCTTCACTTGGATATAGTGGATCCATATCTTTTGGAAACTCAAGTTTAATTCCCTTCTTCACTGGCCTGGGAATCATCATAGCTTTCTTGATTTCCATTTCTTCTGCAAGTTGTTCCTTTCTTTCATCTGAAAGAAGTCTGAGAGTGTTTGCTTCCTGCACTCTCACCCAAATGGGATAAGCCCTGTTTTCCAACTCATTAAATGTCAAAGCCTTCAACTTCTGATATGTCCATCCAACTCCATGACATCTGAGCAACATAAAATAGAGCTCCCTTCTATCCCTTTTCAACTCTGAGAGAATATTGCTTGCCTTGTGTTTCAAAATTACCTTACAATCCTGCTGAACTCTAAGAAGAAGCTCCAAACCCCATATTTGATCTGAAATGGTCAAGTCTAGATTATCCATGCAGCTTTCTTCCCAAGCATTGTACATTTGAACCACCTCTTGCATGTCAAAGTCAACCTGCAACTTCAACTCTCTCAGCTTCTCTTTGGCCAACTCATCTCCATACTCAAGCCTTTCAGGTTCTATAATCATTATACTTGAGTCTGAGCTAGCTCCATCACTTTCTTCTTCTGAAGTCACAACAAATGGTGACTTTTCCTTTTCACCTTGTTCCATCATTTGTTCAGCCAATCTTCTATCAAATTCAACTTGGGCTGCATCTTTTGGAACAATCTATTCTACCATTTTACCCTTACCCTTATCTGATGGTGCAATGGTTGGTAAGGTAGATGGTAATATCTGAGTAGAAACTTCCTTGATGATAGATGATGACTGGGATACATCACCTTCATGTGCAGGTCTGTCAACGCCCAAATTTATCCTATCAGCGCCCAAAATACTTCTATCAGCGTCCAAATTTTCCTTGTCAACGCTCAAATATGTTCCCTCAGCGCCTTGTGTAACCTCTCTTAACATAGCTGTAAATGACAAATTCAAGTTGGTGGGAGAGATTAAGGACGTATCAAAACCTGTTTGTTTCTTTAAAGATGTAAGGGCTTCAGCAACATCCATTGATTGACCATCCTGGCTGCCCTTATCACTCAGATTTATTTGATCTTCCTCCCCTTTGGAAGACTCCTCCATACCCCTCCTAGCACGACCACTTTCCAAAACAACAATCCTCTCCCTCAATTGCTTGAGTTCAAGGCCTTGTGAGCTGACAATTTGTACTAAGTCTGCATTTTGCTTTTGCAAGCTAATGTAGACTGCCGTCAATTCCAAAAGAGTCATTGGTTCCAGTCTGCCCTCTTCTAAAATGGGAATTTGACCTCCCAAGTTAGATTCATTGGGCATGGATGAGGACTTAATTATGGTGGGACTGCCTTGGCCAGCTTCTAAGCCAGAACCAATAGTCCCAGCCTCATCCAGGTCACCAGCCACACTTGTGGTGGTGGTTCTCTCTGCTACATGGCTAGGACCACCAGAGGAGAACACTCCAGTAGTCCTTTGGCGTTTCATCAACCTATATTCAGGGGGTGTGGAAGATGGTGTAGAAGAATGGGTGGATGTGGGTTGGTTAAGGGGTGTTTGGGACTGTGAAGGTTGTGTGTCAACGTTGGAAATGGGCACATCAACGCCAACATTTGATGTGTCAGCGTCAAAGTGTTCCTGGTCAATTTGCATTTGTTCAGGTGAGGGTAAAGGTTCAGGAATTGGTTCAAGTTGTGGTTGAGGGTCAATTTGAGGTTGGGGGTCTGGTTGAGGTTGTGCTGCTGCAATAACAGCAAGCATGGCTTGGGTTAAAGGTAGGTCTCTATGGGGTGGTGAATCCATCTTCATAGAAATAGCTTTCTTTTGCTCAGGGATCTTATAAAAATCATTGTGATCCCTTGAGCAGTATCCTTGATCATCAAAAATCATTTGCAGAAAACGGGGATAAGCTAAAGTCATTTTTGTCCCCTTGTTTTTACACATCCCCTCAAAAATCATTTTAGAATAGTTATATTGTTGCCCTGTTGCAAAGCACACAATATCACTTGCAATGGATCTATTGATCTCATTGTGTGCAGTACATTTGGGACTCAAACATTGAAGGAGGACGTGTATGAGGTACTTCCAGGCTGGGGGAAATTCCTGCTTATGATACTTGTTGAGAGTACCTTCATCAGGAAAGGGATATCCCAAATCCCTAAGCCCTTGTTCTATTTCATTTATGGGAAGGGTGGCTATACCATCAGCATCATCAAGATGCAAGGCTTGGCGTACCAAAGCCTCAGTAACCACCCAAGATCTCCCATGAACAATAGAAGTCAATGTGGTCACTCCATTAACTGTTGAGGAACTAACAGTGTTCCAAAACTGCTTAATGTGTGTGACTGGAATGAGTGGTGCATGATAAAGAGCATACCTTAGTGGGGATGCGTTCAAATATGCCACCATTTGTGTGTATTGAGGAAACAGAGTATCATCAGCAACAAGATAAGCAATCATGTTGTGTTGTGATCTGAACCCTAATGCCAATTCTGCTGAGTTAAACTTTGGTGCCATTGATGAAAGCTGTTAATTTTAAGTGTAGAAGATGAAGTTGATAAGAAAAGTGTTAGACAAGAATTATAGATACCCTATTTAAAATAGGAGCCAAATTTATAGGAGAGAAAGAATGCATGTGATAGGCCCAAAAATAGGCAAAGATTTTCAAAAAAACAATCATGAAAATATTGAAAAAGTTATAAGTTATCTCATGCATTAAATGAAAGTTACAACTCCTAAAATTACGGCTTGAAAATATGTCAAAAAGTAACAACTGGGTAGGTCCCATTGAGTGTCAACGGTAAAAAATAACCTATCAACGCCCAACGGCTATAATCTTGTCAACGTTTGCCTAAAGCCATGTCAGCGTCCAATTTGGTCACAACAACGCTTGGAAAATTCTTGTCAGCGTCCAAAAATAAAATTATTTTAAAAAGTGAAAAATGACCTTAACAAGTAATTTATCCTAGAGAAGATAACCAAAAGCTGATAATTATCATAGGGCGGCAAGCACTGTCCAGTTATGCACACTTGCATAAACAAGATAGACATAAGAGTCCTCTAGTGTCCCTTGCTAACCAAAAATCTTAACAACCAAGTTACCTTATAAAATCCTTGTTACTCCCGGGTAAATCCCAAATCAAAATCATTCCCAAGTCTCCCAACAGACCACAACCAATTCTAGGCCAAAAATGTCTTGGCAGCATGCAAAGTTGATATACTATGCATGCTACAGTGCCTCATGATTTAGTAAAACTAACTCATACTCACCTGTGGACACAATCTAGAATTGTGATAAGAGTATCATATGGATACCCAAACATCCTAAAGGTTCCTAAAACCTCCCCTTAAACTATGATACAAAAAGTTTGCTAAAATCATGCATGAACATAAAAAATTTATGTCAAGATAGGAATGAAACATTCCAACCATCATCCATAAATAAAAACTTGTCCAAATGCTTCTCCATTGATCCATTAGCAACTCTGTATCCAATGGTATACTGCTAACACCATCTGCACATTTAGATTGAAAACCACAAAACTAACATTGTTGCTGACAACGCCCCGATAACACATGACAGCGTTGAGGGAAGCTTTGTCAGCGTTAGACAATTATATTGCTGACAACGTTGCAAAAACACTTATCAGCATTCAAGCAACCTTTGTCAGTGTTAGAAAAATATAGTGGAAAATCTAAATCATCAATAAGACCAATAATAATAATGCATCATCCTGTACATACTTTTACAAAAAGAATCCAAAACACATATTATGTGAGATTAACCATTCCAATACTTGTTACCAAGTATTGAAATCTCCCAGCATCAAAAGGTTTAGTTAATAAATCTGACACATTTTCCTCAGTGTCAACCCTATCTGGTTGTATTAAACCTTTCTCAAAGCAATCTCTTATAAAATGGTGTCTAATTTCCATGTGTTTAGTTTTAGAATGATGTACAGGATTCTTAATGATGCATAAAGTACTATTATTGTCAACAAATATCTTAGTATGCATGAAATTATACCCATAGTCCAACAGCTGGTTCTGAATCCACAAAACTTGGCCACAACATGCAGCTGCAGCCACATACTCTGCTTCAGTTGTAGAATTAGCCACCACTGTTTGTTTCTTGCATTGCCAAGATATTAACCTGCTCCCAAGAAACTGACATCCACCAGTTGTGGATTTCCTATCAAACTTATCACCTCCATAATCACTATCTGAATATGCAATTAGCTCCAATGGTGAATCCTTTGGGTACCACAAACCAAGACTGGGATAACATCTTAGGTACCTAAAGATCCTCTTCACAGCATAAAGGTGACATTCTTTGGGAGTCACTTGATGGCGTGCACAAGCACACACAGCAAACATAATGTCAGGTCTGGAGGCGGTAAGATACATCAAGGATCTAATCATGGATCTATAATGCCTGACATCAACATCTTTCCCATCTCCAATCTTTCCCCAAGGGTGTTCTCTATCCATAGGAGTAGTAGCCCTCTTTTCATGTGGAGAAAAGCCAAACTTCTTCAAGATCTCAGCAACATATTTGTCCTGGGAGATGAAGATACCATCTTCTTTCTGATGAACTTGTAAACCTAGAAAGAAGTTCATCTCCCCCATAGCACTCATCTTGAATTTGTCTGTCATAAGCTTGGAGAAATCCTCACTCATCTTTGGATCAGTAGACCCAAAAATGATATCATCAACATAGACCTGCACAAGCAACACATCCTTGCCTTTCTTCTTTGTAAACAGTGTCTAATCTATGGTGCCCCTCTTGAATCCATTGTCCACCAAATAGGTAGACAAAGTACCATACCATGCTCTAGGGGCTTGATGAAGGCCATACATAGCCTTTTTGACTCTATACACTTTATCTGGATGCTCTGTGTTGATCCCAAACTTAGATCGATTAGCTTTGTGTATACGAGATTAGATCAAGTATAACACGTAGAGAAACCTTTGTTATATGCTTTGTGAATCTAAGTGTTATGCGGAATTTAACACTTAAACAAGAACACAAGATGTAAACAAAACTTTCACTTTGATTATGAATGTCGAACTTGCTTACAATGAAAGATGTTTACGAATGAAAACTTATACAAAACTTGATACTAAACATTAACCTAAAGGCCTTCTTTTATAGACTAAGAAACCTTGTACAATAAGCTACGTATCAACTATTCTAGGTAAAGATAAACATAGAAAATACATTGTCGTTTCTATCCTTACTAGAAGTATTCTAGAATATAATAAACGTGTAGCTTATATCTTCCATCAACGCTTGTCTTCAATCTGTCAACGCTTGACTTTAACTTGTCAACGCTTGAGCTGTCAGCGCTCACTTTGTTCTTGTCAACGCTTGAGTTGTTCTTGTCAGCGCTCAAGTGATCTGGCCTTAATTTATTCCCAACAATCCTCCCCTAAACTTGATATCCACTCTTATGATCAAGTTTCTGAATAAACATTAAGAACTTGGAGGAGTCTGACAAACCTTCTCATATTGGTAATAAATAAATCTGATCAAATTCTTTGCCACGTCACTTGTATAATCTATCTCCAGCTGGGTGTCCTTCATCTTTTCCAAAACAGCCTTGGATATGAAATACTGAGCATCCACAAGTAGATACTCAGCAAACTTTGTAGAACTCAAATGGTATACACCAGCAGCTGAATATAACCTCCATTGAAGACCACTGAGGTCATCTTCAAGATCCTTCCATATTTCAGGATCTTCCTCATTTGTCCCACACATTCTTTTGAATGTGGTCCAAAGTTTTATTCCATTAGCTGAAGTTGGTGCTTCAGCCTCATACTTGGTCTCAAGTAACCTCCAAAGGTCCACCAAGTCTTTTCTATCACAACTTGCAAATAAAGATATGAGAGTGGTAAAAGTGTGTACCTCCTTGCCAAATCTTCCAATCTTCCAGAATCCACATTCATCCTCATCATAACTCATAATTGGATTCCTGGAATCTAATGGTAACACCTGCACCATATCTGAAGCTTCTAATGGGGAGAGCTTGAGGCTCTTTCTAATAACTGCTTCACTTGGATATAGTGGATTCATATCTTTTGGAAACTCAAGTGTAAATCCCTTCTTCACTGGCCTGGGAACTATCATAGCTTTCTTGATTTCCATCTCTTCTGCAAGTTGTTCCTTTCTTTCATCTGAAAGGAGTCTGAGAGTGTTTTCTTCCTGCACTCTCACCCAAATAGGATAAGCCCTATGTTCCAACTCATCAAATGTCAAAGCCTTTAACTTCTGATGTGTCCATCCAACTCCATGACATCTGAGCAACATAAAGTAGAGCTCTCTTCTATCCCTTTTCAACTCAGAGAGAATATTGCTTGCCTTGTGCTTCAAAATCACCTTACAATCCTTCTGAACTCTAAGAAGAAGCTCCAAACCCTATATTTGATCTGAAATGGTCAAGTCTGGATTATCCATGCAGCTTTCTTCCCAAGAATTGTACATCTGAACCACCTCTGGCATGTCAAAATCAACCTGCAATTTTAAATCTCTAAACTTTTCCCTGGCAAGCTCATCACCATACTCAAGCCTTTCTGGTTCTATAATCATCACACTTGAGTCTGAGCTAGCTCCATCACTTTCTTCTTCAGAAGTCACAACAAATGGTGACTTTTCCTTTTCACCTTGTTCCATCATTTGTTCAGCCAATCTTCTATCAAATTCAACTTGGGCTGCATCCTTTGGAACAATTTCTTCTACCAGTTTACCCTTACCCTTATCTGATGGTGCAATGGTTGGTAAGGTAGATGGTAATACCTGAGTAGGAACTTCCTTGATGATAGATGATGACTAGAATACATCACCTTCATGTGCAGGTCTGTCAACGCCCAAATTTCCTCTATTAGCGCCCAAAATACTTCTATCAGCGTCCAAATTTGTCTTGTCAACGCTCAAATATTTTCCCTCAGCGCCTTGTGTAACCTCTCTCAACATAGCTGTAAATGATAAATTTAGATTGGTTGGAGAGATTAAGGACGTATCAAAACCTGTTTGTTCCTTCAAAGTTGTAAGAGCTTCAGCAACATCCATTGATTGACCATCTTGGCTGCTCTTATCACTCAGATTTATTTGATCTTCCTCCCCTTTGGAAGACTCCTCCATACCCCTCCTAGCATGATCACTCTCCAAAACAACAATCCTCTCCCTCAATTGCTTGAATTCAAGGCCTTGTGAGCTGACAATTTGTACTAAGTCTGCATTTTGCTTTTGCAAGCTAATGCAGACTGCCGTCAATTCCAAAAGAGTCATTGGTTCCAGTCTGCCCTCTTCTAAAATGGGGATTTGACCTCCCAAGTCAGGTTCATTGGGCATGGATGAGGACTTAATTATGGTGGGACTGCCTTGGCCAGCTTCTAAGCCAGAACCAATAGTCCCAGCCTCATCCAGGTCACCAGCCACACTTGTGGTGGTGGTTCTCTCTGCTTCATGGCTAGGACCACCAGAGGAGAACACTCTAGTAGTCCTTTGGCGTTTGATCAACCTATATTCAGGTGGTGTGGAAGATGGTGTGGAAGAATGGGTAGATGTGGGTTGGTTAAGGGGTGTTTGGGATTGTGATGGTTGTGTGTCAGCGTTGGAAATAGGCACATCAACGCCAACATTTGATGTGTCAGCGTCAAAGGGTTCTTGGTCAATTTGCATATGTTCAGGTGAGGGTAAAGGTTCAGGAATAGGTTCAAGTTGTGGTTGAAGGTCAATTTGAGGTTGAGGGTCTGGTTGGGGTTGTGCTGCTGCAATAACAGCAAGCATGGCTGGGGTTAAAGGTAAGTCTCTATGAGGTGGTGAATCCATCTTTGTAAAAATAGCTTTCTTTTGTTCAGGGATCTTATAAAAATCATTGTGATCCCTTGAACAATAACCTTGATCATCAAAAATCATTTGCAGAAAACGGGGATAAGCTAAAGTCATCTTTGTCCCCTTGTTTTTACACATTCCTTCAAAAATCATTTTAGAATAGTTATATTTTTGCCCTGTTGCAATGCACACAATAGCACTGGCAATGGATCTATTGATCTCATTGTGTGCAGTACATTTGGGACTCAAACATTGAAGGAGAATGTGAATGAGGTACGTCCAAGCTGGGGGAAATTCCTGCTTATGATACTTATTAAGAGTACCTTCATCAGGAATAGGATATCCCAAAGCCCTAAGCCCTTGTTCTATTTCAGTTATGGGAAGGATGGTTATACCATCAGCATCATCAAGATGCAAGGCCTGGCGTACCAAGGCCTCAGTAACCACCCAAGATCTCCCATGAACAATTGAAGTCAATGTGGTCACTCCATTAACTGTTGAGGAACTAACAGTGTTCCAAAACTGCTTAATGTGTGTGACTGGAATGAGTGGTGCATGAGAAAGAGCATACCTTAGTGGGGATGCGTTCAAATACGCCACCATTTGTGTGTATTGAGGAAACAAATCATTATCAGCAACAAGATAAGCAATCGTGTTGTGTTGAGACTTGAACCCCAAATCCAATTCTGCTGAGTTAAACTTTGGTGCCATGGATGAAAGCTGTTAATTTGAAGTGTAGAAGATGAAGGTTGATAAGAGAAAAGTGTTAGACAAGAATTATAGATACCCTGTTTAAAAATAGGAGCCAAATTTATAGGAGATAAAGAATGCATGTGATTGGCCCAAAAATAGGCAAAGATTTTCAAAAACTAATCATGAAAATATTGAAAAAGTTATAAGTTATCTCATGCATTTAATGAAAGTAACAACTCCTAAAATTACGGCTTGAAAATATGTCAAAAAGTAACAACTGGGTAGGTCCCATTGAGTGTCAACGGTCAAAAATAACCTATCAACGCCCAACGGCTATAATCTTGTCAACGTTCGCCTAAAGCCATGTCAGCGTCCAATTTGGTCACAACAACGCTTGGAAAAATCTTGTCAGCGTCCAAAAATAAAATTGTTTTAAAAAGTGAAAAATGACCGTAACAAGTAATTTATCCTAGAGAAGATAACCAAAAGCTGATAATTATCATAGGGCGGCAAGCACTGTCCAGTTATGCACACTTGCATAAGCAAGATAGACATAACAGTCCTCTAGTGTCCCTTGCTAACCAAAGATCTTAACAACCAAGTTACCTTATAAAATCCTTGTTACTCCCAGGTAAATCCCATATCAAAATCATTCCCAAGTCTCCCAACAGACCACAACCAATTCTAGGCCAAAAATGTCTTGGCAGCATGCAAAGTTGATATACTATGCATGCTACAGTGCCTCATGGTTTAGTAAAACTAACCCATACTCACCTGTGGACACAATCTAGAATTGTGATAAGAGTATCATATGGATACCCAAAAATCCTAAAGGTTCCTAAAACCTCCCCTTAAACTATGATACAAAAAGTTTGCTAAAATCATGCATGAACATAAAAAATTTATGTCAAGATAGGAATGAAACATTCCAACCATCATTCATAAATAAAAACTTGTCCAAATGCTTCTCCTTTGATCCATAAGCAACTCTGTATCCAATGGTATACTGCTAACACCATCTGCACATTTAGATGAAAAACCACAAAACTAACATTGTTGCTGACAACGCCCCGATAACACATAACAGCGTTGAAGGAAGCTTTGTCAGCGTTAGACAATTATATTGCTGACAACGTTGCAAAAACACTTATCAGTGTTCAAACAACCTTTGTCAGTGTTAGAAAAATATAGTGGAAAATCTAAATCATCAATAAGACCAATAATAATAATGCATCATCCTGTACATACTTTGACAAAAAGAATCCAAAACACATATTTAAGTGAGATTAACCATTCCAATACTTGTTACCAAGTATTGAAATCTTCCAGTATCAAAAGGTTTAGTTAATAAATCTGACACATTTTCCTCAGTGTCAACCCTATCTGGTTGTATTAAACCTTTCTCAAAGCAATCTCTTATAGAATGGTGTCTAATTTCTATGTGTTTAGTTTTAGAATGATGCACATGATTCTTAATGATGCATAAAGTACTATTATTGTCAACAAATATCTTAGTATGCATGAAATTATACCCATAATCCAACAGCTGGTTCTGAATCCACAACACTTGACCACAACATGCTGCTGCAGCCACATACTCTGCTTCAGTTGTAGAATTAGCAACCACTGTTTGTTTCTTGCATTGCCAAGATATTAATCTGCTCCCAAGAAACTGACATCCACCAGTTGTGGATTTCCTATCAAACTTATCACCTCCATAATCACTATCTGAATATGCAATCAGCTCCAATGGTGAATCCTTTGGGTACCACAAACCAAGATTAGGGAAACATCTTAGGTACCTAAAGATCCTCTTCACAGCATAAAGGTGACATTCTTTGGGAGTCACTTGATGACGTGCACATGCACACACAGCAAACATGATATCAGGTCTGGAAGCAGTAAGATACATCAAGGATCCAATCATGGATCTATAATGCCTGACATCAACATCTTTCCCATCTCCAATCTTTCCCCAAGGGTGTTCTCTATCCATAGGAGTAGAAGCCCTCTTTTCATGTGGAGAAAAGCCAAACTTCTTCAAGATCTCAGCAACATATTTGTCCTGGGAGATGAAGATACCATCTTCTTTCTGCTGAACTTGTAAACCAAGAAAGAAGTTCATCTCCCCCATAGCACTCATCTTGAATTTGTCTGTCATAAGCTTGGAGAAATCCTCACTCATCTTTGGATCAGTAGACCAAAAAATGATATCATCAACATAGACCTGCACAAGCAACACATCTTTGCCTTTCTTCTTTGTAAATAGTGTCTGATCTATGGTGCCCCTCTTGAATCCATTGTCCACCAAATAAGTGGACAAAGTACCATACCATGCTCTAGGGGCTTGATGAAGGCCATACATAGCCTTTTTGACTCTATACACTTTATCTGGATGCTCTGGATCCTCAAAACCAGGAGGTTGCATGACATAAACTTCCTCAACAATGGTGCCATACAAGAATGCACTCTTCACATCCATTTGATAGACTGTGAAGCCCATGCAAGATGCATAGGCTAGAAAAATCCTAATAGCTTCAATCCTTGCAACTGGTGCAAAGACTTCCTCATAGTCTATCCCCTCCTCTTGTGTATAACCTTGAGCCACTAACCTTGCCTTGTTTCTGACCACAATACCTCTTTCATCTCTTTTGTTCCTGAGAACCCATCTTGTCCCTATAGGTCTGACATATCTAGGACAATCAACCAGCTCCCAAACATCCTGAATTGCAAATTGGTGAAGCTCATCCTGCATTGCTTCCACCTAACTTGGTTCTTTGAGAGCATCAAATATCTTCTTGGGTTCTTCTTGTGACAGAAAACATGCAAACAAACATGCTTGCACAAGAGGGGTATCAACCTTCTTGTGTATATTGGCAATAAATCCACCAAGACCTTGATGGGATCTTCTTGTCTGAACTGGAGTCATAACATCACCAATGATCTGAGACGGGGGGTGATTCTTCATTGTGGAAGTGAGAACCCCTCCTTCAAAAAGTCTGGTGTCCTCAACCTCATGCTCCATGTTGCCAATATCTTCTTCATCAGACTCTCTTTGAGCAACAGGAATCTCTTCATGAACATTGGAAGGTCCACCTTGTTCAAAACTGGAAGAGAAAAGATGCTCATAAGTGTTGTCAACGTTTGAATCTTGGTTGTCAGCGTCTGGGCTGACAGCGCTTGAAATGTTGTTGTCAACGTCTGAATTGGTCTTGTCAGCGCTAGATTTTCCTTTGTCAGCGCCTGAAGAACCATGCATGTTTGTATCTGGTGGTATTTGGAGACCACCATTATCTTGTCCAGCAGCAGCAGCAGCAGCAAAAGCATCTGTCCAAATGGGAATTGTGACATATTCAAATGTAGGAGATGCCTTTTCTGCTTGTGATCCAACCTTCTCATGAACCTGTGTACCTGAAACATTAACAATTTGTTCCTCCACAACATTTGAAGTTACCTTCACAATGTCTGGATTAGTGACAGGCATATAATTTAAAGTTCTAGATAAGGGTTCCAAATCAAACAACCAATTAGGACCACTTTCAGGATCACTAGGTTTATTCTCTAAGAACCTAACATGTACTCTTTCAACAATTCGTTTGTCCTTTTTAAGATAAACTCTATAACCCTTGCTCTGAACTGAATACCCCATGAAGTAACCTTCATCACCTTTTGCACTAAATTTCCCTAAGGCATCACTAGTGTCCAAAACTACTACATGACAACCAAAAGGTCTGAGAAAACCAATATTAGGTTTTCTTCCCCAAAGTAACTCATAAGGTGTTTTGTTCTGAATTTTGTTAACCAATGCTCTATTTTGCACATAGTATGCTGTATTAACAGCCTCAGCCCAAAAGGCTATGGGAAAGTGAGCATCAGCCAACATTGTTCTGGCTGCTTCAATTAGGGTTCTATTTTTCCTTTCAGCAACCCCATTTTGTTGTGGGGTTCTAGCAATACTGAATTGCCTAGTAATTCCCTTCCTGGCACAAAAATCATCTAGCTTCTTGTTCCTAAATTCTCCACCATTATCACTCCTAAGCATCTTAACCTCATTGCCAGACCTTTTCTCAATTTGAGTGATAAATTCAATAAGAACATCAGCTGTGTCACTCTTCATAGCTAGAAAGAATGTCCAAGTAAACCTAGAAAAGTCATCAGTGACAACAAAACAATATGACTTGCCATTCAAACTTTCTATATTAGTTGGACCAAAGAGGTCCATGTGAAGCATATGAAGAGGTCTGGAACTAGTATGCACCTGCTTGGACTTGAATGAGACCTTGTGCTGCTTGCCTTTAAGACATGCAACACAAGAGTGGTCATTGTGGAAGGCCTTCTCAGGCAAACCATCAACTAAACCAAGCCTCACAAGTCTATTTATATTTTTAAAATTTATGTGCCCTAGTCTCCTGTGCCACAAATTACTTTCATCTACTAAGGCCTTAGCATAAAAACAAGACATATTTGTATTCACTTTAATCCCATTTAAATTCACATTATATATGTCCTTATGCCTAGGTGTTCTATACTCAATGTACTTCTCAACAGGGATCTTAAAATCCTTGCTTAACACCAAACACTCAGTATCAGTGAAAAGAACCTTATTTTTGTTATCACACACTTGTGATACACTAAACAGATTATAATCCAGTTCTTTTACCAGGAAGACGTTCTCAAAACGCAGATTATTGGTGAGAAGGGTTCCTTTGCCTGTAATGGTGCCGTAGCCCCCTCCAAAGTATACCTTATCACCATTTTTAATAGGAGTGAAGTTCGTCAGATAGTCTTCCTTTCCTGTCATGTGCCTTGAGCATCCACTATCCCAATATCCATAATCATTGATCTGTCTCTGAATGCCCTGCACATAAAGAAAACAAATTAGTTTTCTTTGGGAACCCAAGTCTCAGAAGACTTGGATTCATCTGGTTGTTCAATAAGAACAGACTTAGTTCTCACAACAACCCCATTCTCATCCTTTTTAGGATGAAAAACCCAGTTAACCCCAATTGGTTTTGTAATGACCTTAGAAATGTAATTAAATCTATTGCAAGTCATTGAAATTCCATTATTATTAGGGTTTTGATCTTTCTTGGGTCTCCATGTTAAGCTTGAAGAAGCTTTAGACCCCTTACCTTGTGGCTGCAAATATTTAGGTCTGGGCACGTTTCTGTCAGCGTTGGATTTTGTCCTGTCAACGCTGAAATTACCCTTGTCAGCATTGAACCTAGGGTTTGCTACAAGAACCCATTGCCTATTTGACCAGGTGTTTGTCTTTTGAAAAGGTCTTTGTCCATGAGTGTTAGACCTTCTAGAGAAGAATGGGGCAGGTCTAATCACTTGTGGACTTTGTTGCACACAAGGTTTGGGTCTGACAACGTTTGACTTCCTAACAACGTTGACTTTCTTCCTATCAGCGCTGAAATTGTTCCTATCAGCGCTGTCTTTGGGAGCGTTGACACACTTGTATGCCAAATTTGAAAAGCTACCACAAGTATAACAGGCTTTCTTAGACACACTCTTAGGTCTAGAAGCGAAGAAACCTGTTCCATGATTGTTAACTTGGCTCTTGGGTGACCTATTATTTCTATACATCTCTGCATATTTAATGGTAGGTCTTCTAATAGTGTTGGAGCCTAGGTCAACAGCTTTACCAGTAACTGGGTGAGTAACCTTAATGGGTGGTGATTCATTGGGACTTTTACATAGCAAACCTCCCTTAACAAACAAAGTAGGGTTAGCTTTCTTCCACTCATTTAGGTCAGTCAGTTTTTGTTGATACTCTTCAACTGGAGTGACAACTCTTGGTGGAGGAGAGAATTCATCTTCTTGGCATTCTAGTATACCAGTCCAAGACAAATCCTTTCTAAGGACACCATAGAAGTCACCAGCTGGTGGTGGAACCAGAGAGTAATCATTCATTCCAATCCCAGTCATGTCCTTAGGATCCCTTTGTTTAGCTACACAGTCTCCTAGGGTTTGGGTGGCTCTATCAAATCTTTGAATCTTGAGGTCAACATTATCTTTATTCTTAATGGCCTCATCTAACTTAGCCTGTAGGTCTCTATTGACCTTTGTCATGATATTTCTAATATCCATACTACCCTCTAGCTCATGTTTTAAAATATTTATCTTGTCTTTTAAATCAAATTCCATTTTCTTGTATTCAGAAACGGTTTTCTCAGTTTCAGTAAGAGCCAGTTGGTAATTGGACAATTTACACCTTTCAGTGCTCATATCATCTTTTAGTTTTAACACCTCTTTGTTAAGTCTATCAGTGTTTAACCTACAACCTTTGCTACAAAAAGCATCATCATATACCTTATTGTCAGATGAAGAGGAGGAGTGTGCCATGAGAGCATATTCAACATGCTCTTGTTCTTGAATATCAGCAACCAAAGCTTTGTCCTCTTCAGCATCCTTAGCTAGATAGCTCCAATCCCATCCAGTACCATCAATTCCTTGAACTGCAACCATGGCTTTGGAATCCTGAGCTCTAACAACCTGACTTGAGGGTTTACCAGCATCAGATCTTCGAGGAGATCTGCATTCCCTCATGAAGTGCCCCATACGATGACAGTTGTAGCATTCAACTTTGGATTTATCAAATCCAGCAGTGTCTTTAGCATTGAAGGTCATCTTCTTCTTGAAACCTTCTATTCCACCTATTTGCTCTTATACTAGCAAGAGCCATGTTCCACTTGATGTCCATCTCTTCCAAGTGTTCATCACTTATCTGCTCAAGGTCCTCATATGTAATCACTGAACCATTGGGCAAAGAAGCAATGTAAGCACACACAGTATCTAAATCCAAACTAGCAGGTTTAACTCTTGGGCAGTCATTCATGAATGTGTCAGCGTCTGAAAAGGAGACGTTGACAGGACTTGTTCCAGCGCTAACAAATGATGATCCAGTAACTGGATGCATAAAGGAGTCCTTCTGATTGAATTGACCTTCACTATGAGAGAAGAAGGCCATGTTGCTGGTGCTAGCTTTGCTTCCATGTGCTGAAAGAGTTTCATCTTCCAACAGTCTTAGTTTGTTGTAGATGTCATCAAACGAGGAGCTCTTGTAAGTATTATTGGCAAGAATAGATCTTGCCTCAATCTTCCATGCCTCACCAAGACTTTTAAGAAAGGTAGCATTGGTGTCAACATCACCAACTTGTGTCCCCATGAAGGACAACTTGCTTGTGATGTCAAGCAATTTGCTTCTCACACTACTCAGTTTCTCATTGGGCTGAGCTTTGAAGACAGCATAATCATGCAGGAGTTGCTTTTTCTTTTCTTCCTTAGTGTCTGCATTACCACCATATGCAACTTCAATTGCTTCCCAAAGATCCTTAGCAGATTCATAGCCTCTATATTTGTGCTGATTTTCTTGTCCTAAAGAGACTTTCAGAATATTTAGGGCTTTCATGTCAACCCGTTTCTTTGCAATATCTTCAGCACCTACAGCTCTACCATCTCCAGGTTTTTCTTTCTTATCTTCATCAGGACATCCTTCAACAGCTGATCTTTGAGTAATGGCATCCTGAATCTTTTGAGCCTTATTGAATGAGTTTCCATATTCAATAATCTCCCAAAGTGTGTAATCAAAGATCCCCAGATATTGTTCAAAGTTGAACTTCTATAAGTCAAAGTTGGTTGCATCAAGCATGGGAATCTTGATGTTTGGTAAGGGTGAAGAGGAGGAGGTTATTGCTTCAGACATGATGTTTTTAGGGTTTTGAGAAAATTAGGGTTTTGGTGTTCGTGTATCGTTCTGGTGTTCTTCAAAGATCAAAAGTTCCTCAACAAGCTCTGATACCACTTGTTGATCCCAAACTTAGATCGATTAGCTTTGTGTATACGAGATTAGATCAAGTATAACACGTAGAGAAACCTTTGTTATATGCTTTGTGAATCTAAGTGTATGCGGAATTTAACACTTAAACAAGAACACAAGATGTAAACAAAACTTTCACTTTGATTATGAATGTCGAACTTGCTTACAATGAAATATGTTTACGAATGAAAACTTATACAAAACTTGATACTAAACATTAACCTAAAGGCCTTCTTTTATAGACTAAGAAGCCTTGTACAATAAGCTACGTATCAACTATTCTAGGTAAAGATAAACATAGAAAATACATTGGCGTTTCTATCCTTACTAGAAGTATTCTAGAATATAAGAAACGTGTAGCTTATATCTTCCATCAGTGCTTGTCTTCAATCTGTCAACGCTTGACTTTAACTTGTCAACGCTTGAGCTGTCAGCGCTCACTTTGTTCTTGTCAACGCTTGAGTTGTTCTTGTCAGCGCTCAAGTGATCTGGCCTTAATTTATTCCTAACACTCTGGATCCTCAAAACCAGGAGGTTGCATTACATATACTTCCTCAACAATGGTGCCATAGAGAAAAGCCCTCTTGACATCCATTTGATAGACTGTGAAGCCCATGCATGAGGCATAGGCTAGAAAAATCCTAATAGCTTCAATCCTTGCAACTGGTGCAAAGACCTCCTCATAGTCTATCCCCTCCTCTTGTGTATAACCTTGAGCCACTAATCTTGCCTTGTTTCTGACCACAATGCCTCTTTCATCTCTTTTGTTCCTGAGAACCCATCTTGTCCCTATAGGTCTGACATAGCTAGGACAATCAACCAGCTCCCAAACATCCTGAATTGCAAATTGGTGAAGCTCATCCTGCATTGCTTCCACCCAACTTGGTTCTTTGAGAGCATCAAATATTTTCTTGGGTTCTTCTTGTGACAGAAAACATGCAAACAAACATGCTTGCACAAGAGGGGTATCAACCTTCTTGTGTATATTGGCAATAAACCCACCAAGACCTTGATGAGATCTTCTAGTCTGAACTGGAGTCATAATATCACCAATGATCTGAGATGTGGGGTGATTCTTCATTGTGGAAGTGAGAACCCCTCCTTCAAAAAGTCTGGTGTCCTCAACCTCATGCTCCATGTTGCCAATGTCTTCTTCATCAGACTCTCTTATGTCAACATAAGGATGACCTTCTTCATAAGAATTGGAAGGTTCACCTTGTTCAAAAGTGGAAGAGAAAAGATGTGCAAAGGTGTTGTCAACGTCTGAACCTTGTTTGTCAGCGCTTGGGCTAACAACGCTTGAAATATTGTTGTCAACGTCTGAGCCATCAACGTCTGAATTGGTCTTGTCAGCGCTAGATTTGCCTTTGTCAGCGCCTGAAGAACCATGCATGTTTGTATCTGGTGGTATTTGGAAACCACCATTATCTTGTCCAGCCGCAGCAGCAGCAGCAAAAGCATCTGTCCAAATGGGAATTGTGACATATTCAAATGTAGGAGATGCCTTTTCTGCTTGTGATCTAACCTTCTCATGAACCTGTGTACCTCAAATATTAACAACTTGTTCCTCCACAACATTTGAAGTTACCTTCACAATGTCTGGATTAGTGACAGGCATATAATTTAAAGTTCTAGATAAGGGTTCCAAATCAAACAACCAATTAGGACCACTTTCAGGATCACTAGGTTTATTCTCTAAGAACCTAACATGTACTCTCTCAACTATACGTTTGTCCTCTTTAAGATAAACCCTATAACCCTTGCTCTGGACTGAATACCCCATGAAATAGCCCTCATCACCTTTTGCACTAAATTTCCCTAAGGCATCACGAGTATCCAATACTACTACATGACATCCAAAAGGTCTGAGAAAACCAATATTAGGTTTTCTTCCCCAAAGTAACTCATAAGGTGTTTTGTTCTGAATTTTGTTAACCAATGCTCTATTTTGCACATAGCATGCTGTATTAACAGCCTCAGCCCAAAAGGCTATTGGAAAGTGAGCATCAGCCAACATTGTTCTGGCTACTTCAATTAGGGTTCTATTTTTCCTCTCAGCAACCCCATTTTGTTGTGGGGTTCTAGCAATACTGAATTGCCTTGTAATTCCTTTCCTGGCACAGAAATCATCTAGCTTTTTGTTCCTAAATTCTCCACCATTATCACTCCTAAGCATTTTAACCTCATTGCCAGACCTTTTCTCAATCTGAGTGATAAAATCAATAAGAACATCAGCTGTGTCACTCTTCATAGCTAGAAAGAATGTCCAAGTAAATCTAGAAAAGTCATCAGTGACAACAAAGCAATATGACTTACCATTCAAACTTTCTATATTTGTTGGACCAAAGAGGTCCATGTGAAGCATATGAAGAGGTCTGGAACTAGTATGCACCTGTTTGGACTTGAATGAGACCTTGTGCTGCTTGCCTTTAAGACATGCAACACAAGAGTGGTCATTGTGGAAGGCCTTCTCAGGCAAACCATCAACTAAACCAAGCCTCACAAGTCTATTTATATTTTTAAAATTTATGTGCCCTAGTCTTCTGTGCCACAAATTACTCTCATCTATTGAGGCCTTAGCATAAAAACAAGACATATTGGTATTCATTTTAATCCCATTTAAATTCACATTATATATGTCCTTATGCCTAGGTGTTCTATACTCAATATATTTCTCATCAGGGATCTTAAAATCCTTGCTTAACACCAAACACTCAGTATCAGTAAAACGAACTTTATTTTTGTTATCACATACTTGTGATACACTAAACAGATTATAATCAAGTTCTTTTACCAAGAAGACGTTCTCAAAACGCAGATTGTTGGTGAGAAGGGTTCCTTTGCCTGTGATTGTTCCATAACCACCTCCAAAGTATACCTTGTCACCATCTTGAATAGGGGTGAAATTCGTCAGATAGTCTTCCTTCCCTGTCATGTGCCTTGAGCATCCACTATCCCAATATCCATAATCATTGATCTGTCTTTGAATGCCCTGCACATAAAGAAAACAAATTAGTTTTCTTTGGGAACCGAAGTCTTACAAGACTTGGATTCATCTGGTTGTTCAATAAGAACAGACTTAGTTCTCACAACAACCCCATTCTCATCCTTTTTAGGTGGAAATACCCAGTTAACCCCAATAGGTTTTGTAATGACCTTTGAAATGTAATTAAATCTGTTGCAAGTCATTGAAATCCCATTATCATTAGGGTTTTGATCTTTCTTGGGTCTCCAGGTTAAGCTTGAAGAAGCTTTAGACCCCTTACCTTGTGGCTGCAAATATTTAGGTCTGGTCACGTTTCTGTCAGCGTTAGAATTTGTCCTGTCAACGCTGAAATTACCCTTGTCAGCGTTGAACCTAGGGTTTGCTACAGGAACCCATTGCCTATTTGACCAGGTGTTTTTCTTTTGAAATGGTCTTTGTCCATGAGTGTTAGACCTTCTAGAAAAGAATGGGACAGGTCTAATCACTTGTGGACTTTGCTGCACACAAGGTTTGGGTTTGACAACGTTTGACTTTCTAACAACGTTGACTTTCTTCCTATCAGCGCTGAATTTGTTCCTATCAGCGCTGGCTTTGGGAGCGTTGACACACTTGTATGCCAAATGTGAAAAGCTACCACAAGTGTAACAGGCTTTCTTAGACACAACCTTAGGTCTAGAAGAGAAAAAGCCTGTTCCATGATTGCTAACTTGGCTCTTGGGTGACCTATTATTCCTATACATCTCTGCATATTTAATGGTAGGTCTTCTAACAGAGTTGGAGCCTAGGTCAACAAGTTTACCAGTGATTGGGTTAGTAACCTTAATGGGTGGTGATTCATTGGGACTTTCACATAGCAAACCTCCCTTAACAAATAAAGTAGGGTTAGCTTTCTTCCACTCATTTAGTTCAGTCAGTTTTTGTTGATACTCTTCCACTGGAGTGACAATTCTTGGTGGAGGAATGAATTCCTCCTCTTGGCATTCTGGTATACCAGTCCAAGACAAGTCCTTTCTAAGGACACCATAGAAGTCACCAGCTGGTGGTGGAATCAGAGAGTAATCATTCATCCCAATCCCAGTCATGTCCTTAGGATCCCTTTGTTTAGCTACACAGTCTCCTAGGGTTTGGGTGGCTCTATCAAATCTTTGAATCTTGAGGTCAACATTATCTTTATTCTTAATGGCCTCATCTAACTTAGCCTGTAGATCTCTATTAACCTTTATCATGATGTTTCTAACATCCATACTACCCTCTAGCTCATGTTTTAAGATATTTATCCCAAACTTGATAGATCACACTCCTGTTCTCCATGTCGTCTTTGAATGGGCTTTGATCATGTGACCGCAGGTCCACCATAACTAATCGTGTGAATTTAGGTTCTTTCCACCAATGAAAAATCTTGTACCGTGTGAACACAAACTTGAATAGCCAATCAAAAGCATTTCTTTTGAATATATCATGGCCATAAACGATTTATCCAATCATGATATGGTAACCGTGTGAACACAACTATTACTCCACCAATAGGAAATCTTCATTCGTGTGAACGCTCTCTCACCCCATCCAATAAACACGCAACATGGAAAATCTTTTTCTGTTGTGATGAGTGGCTGATCGTGTAAACATAAAGGCTTTCTCATGGGAACACATAAATCAGTCAACAAATACTTTGCTGATTATGCGTGACTGTCAACGCTTAATAACCTGACTTGTATCAGCGCTGAGGATGTGAACACATAAAAGTTTGTATTATAAGCTTCTCACGTGAACTTCTTTTGTCATTAAGAACCTTGCTGCGATTGCCTTCTTCAAAAACTGACTCAGATCTAGGGTTTATAAACAAAATGGATCTAGGGTTTCAAAAACCCTAATATCATTGTCATGTTTAGGGTATGTAAAACCCTTTTCTTGCTGCTAAACATTCCCCATCTCTGCTGCAAATCATCTCTTGTATCTTCTTGAATTGATCTAGGGTTTGTAGAAAAACCCTAAAACATGATTTTATGTAAACAAGAAATCTGAAAATTAACCATCAGCCAACTTTGACGCCTAATAACTTTTGCCTGGGGATAAAACTCGACAATCCCTCCGGTGGATGTTTAGATATGTGTATGTAGAACACACATATAAAATTTCGTGACGATCCAACGGTTCAATCAAAAGTTATGACCTTTTGAATACTGCTGCGCACACAAAAACGTCCAGAAAAACCCTAGACGGATTTTTCTTTTCTTCTCGAAACACGAACACCTTGTTGGTCCTAGCATCACGAGCCACCTGCTCTGATACCAATTGTGGAAACCTTGGTTTCCGGATCTTTTAAGCTACTAGGAATGATCATTGTTCATATGATTAAACAATCAAAGCGGAATTAGAACAACAATCATTAACAAGGTGTTTAGGCACGAATAACATGAATTAAAACACTTGGATTGCCCATTATATTAATAACAAACAACCACTAGGTGTGTGTACATTGAATCCCACACCTAGTCGACACACACTTTAGGCCTTCTTTTATAGACTAAGAAGCCTTGTACAATAATCTACGTATCAGCTATTCTAGGTAAAGATAAATATAGAAAATACATTGTCGTTTCTATCCTTACTAGAAGTATTCTAGAATATAATAAACATGTAGATTATATCTTCCATCAGTGCTTGTCTTCAATGTGTCAACGCTTGACTTTAACTTGTCAACGCTTGAGCTGTCAGCGCTTGCTTTGTTCTTGTCAACGCTTGAATTGTTCTTGTCAGCGCTCAAGTGATCTGGCCTTAATTTATTCCCAACATCAGGGATTCGAGCTTCAAATACATACTCTTGATGATTCTTGACGACCCGTGATTCCGTGTTCCATCTTCCCGGTTCTATCCTAAACTCTTTTCGATTCACTATTTTATATTTTTCAATATTAAAATAGGAATCTCTTTAGTTGTCTCTTTCTTAGCGAGATTTAAACAAAGTGCACAATGTCCTTAGTGTAGGGGAGTTTACTCCCACATGCTTAAACATTGAGGACAATGTTTATATTAAGTGTAGGGGGACTTCTATCGAAGTTAAGTGGCCTTTTCCTATTTGTCCTCATTTTAACCGGAAAATCAATTTTTCGACATTTTTCAAAATTTTTGATCTATTTTGGCCTATTAGTTTTTCCCTTTGTATAGTTATTTTCTTTCTTTACTAGAATAAATTTTTAATAAAGTGGTTTTAATTTTCAAACGTTATGAATCTTTTGACTCAGCCCGAGTTTACTTATCTAAGTTTACTCTAGCTAGTATCCTTAACGTGTTTAAGTCAAGTTTTGCTAGGCTTTTATATAGGGAGCTATAAAACGCGAAAGTCTTAACTCTCACGGGTTAAGAACAAGAACTTTTCGCAAGTTCCTATAATTGATCCTAGAGAGTCGTTTATCAAGGGAACTTTAAAATGCGATTTCTAAACTTGAAAGAGTCTAAGAGTTTGCAAGATCCTATAGACGACTCGAAAACCCAAAACTTTGATTTAATAGGCTAAGCATCCACAAGTCTCATTACTTGAGATTTTAAACTGTGGAGAACGAGAGATGATAGAGTCAATTATAAGTTTGGTATTCTTTCGTGAATTTATGTGAGTTAATTATAAGCCTATTCTCCCATCGCTTGCTAATAAATTTATCTGCAATAAATAAGGTTGTACGATTTGAAAAGTTACTTAGCTTCTAGCCCAAGATCGTTTAAAAGTTGCTCGGTATGGATTAGAGTTCATAGCCAAGGCATAACTTATTGAAGCGGGATGCGAAGATTGGCGAGTCCAAAAAGGTCCTAAGAAGACATGAGGGCTATATTTTGTTGCTAAAGATCCAAAGTGATGTGAAGAATCATTTATCGAAAATCAATATGAAGGATCGAGACACACGACGAAAAGCAAAAACTCCCAAAAAGTCATGGAGAAGTCTATCCGAAAAGGCCCTAACAAGGTATGACGATAAATAGATCCAAGTCCAAAAAGGAGGCGGATCGTTGTATATCGAAATCCCAAAATAAAGATTGGAGAAAAATGAAGAAGTCGTGGTCCAAATTGTGGAAACCTTGGTTTCCGGATCTTTTAAGCTACTAGGAATGATCATTGTTCATATGATTAAACAATCAAAGCGGAATTAGAACAACAATCATTAACAAGGTGTTTAGGCACGAATAACATGAATTAAAACACTTGGATTGCCCATTATATTAATAACGAACAACCACTAGGTGTGTGTACATTGAATCCCACACCTAGTCGACACACACTTTAGGTTTACATTGTGAATGAATTGATATATGAAACCTAATAACCCTTGGTTCCTTTTATAGTGTAAGGACTAGGGTTTTACAAGAGATAATGATGAATAAACAAGTAAATCTTCTATTTAAATAAACTTATGCAGAATATCTTTTGCATGTTTATCTAAATAGAAGCTTCCATAAGCTTCTTTGTCTACGTTTTGTCAATGCTTGAATTGCATGTGACAATGCTTGGATTGCACACGACAATGCTTGAGCCATCAACGCCTAATTTGCTCTTATCAACGCTTGATTAACTCTTGACAACGCTTGGACAATTTCTTCATGTTTTCTTCGTTTTTGAGTTTCTGCCACATCAACTTTTTGACCCAACAATCTTCCCCTAGTTGATAGTGGCAAAACTCTATGTGTATCTCTTGTAAGTTGTACATGATCTTCAAATTGCTTCCCCTCAAGTGTAGCATGTATTTCTTCCCCTTTTTGTCACATCAACAGGAAAGTAAACAATGTTGCAATCTTTGAAGATTCTCCATATGTAGGCTCTGTGTAATGATCTTGAAGAACAACTAATATAGTAATTTTGATGTAGAAGTAGAATAACCCAACCTTGTGTTCCATGTCTTGTACTATCCATGTGACTAAGAACTTATACTTATGGAGCTAAGTATAAGTAGACCTCGATCTCTTGTCAATATTCTCATCCTTTGTGAGACACTGAGCACGATAATGTAACTCCTTCAAGTGTTATGACAAGCCTTCATCACCAATCATGTAAAGCACGAACAAGTTATCTTTAAAGTCTATGACTGGGAGTGCACGACTTTAAGATATGATAGAACACAAACTCGCGAAAATCTTCTTCAATCATCAAACTTACCATAAGAATTCTTCCCCTTAAGCCAACACCTCTTCATGACGATTTTAATGGAATCACATCTTCATACCATATGTAAAAGGCTTTTATGGATAACTCTTTTGCAAGGCTATCCCGGTTACATAGTTTAAAATATCCATCAAATTCCCACAAATAGTTGTTAACTCGCTTTAAGATCATTAATTCCTTTGAAAAATATCTGAGCCATAAATATCAACATGATATTCTAAATAAAACGGAGATTCCATGTACCTTTGTGTGTATAATCCTCCTTTTTGTGTGCTAAAAACGTACCAATTTTCTCAAACAGCAGGCTTCCTTGTGTTGTCCAATATCATCTTCTGTCCAAGATCTAAGTTAGATGTATTGTCTGATATCGGACAATACATGTCAGCGTTCAAAATCTCATATATCGGACAACACTGTCAACTCTATCAACGTTGACTTATTCTGTCAGCGTCAAACCATGCCTTGTCAGCGTCTCGTCTCTTAGGACAATAAATCACATCCAAATTTAAACCGTGATCTCTGGATATGTGATTACCAAGTTTATATTCCTATGTTTATATCCCAAACTTGATAGATCACACTCCTGTTCTCCATGTCGTCTTTGAATGGGCTTTGATCATGTGACCGCAGGTCCACCATAACTAATCGTGTGAATTTAGGTTCTTTCCACCAATGAAAAATCTTGTACCGTGTGAACACAAACTTGAATAGCCAATCAAAAGCATTTCTTTTGAATATATCATGGCCAT
Source organism: Glebionis coronaria (assembly GCA_025667525.1). Classification (NCBI taxonomy): domain Eukaryota; kingdom Viridiplantae; phylum Streptophyta; class Magnoliopsida; order Asterales; family Asteraceae; genus Glebionis; species Glebionis coronaria. The sequence goes on from CM046878.1 coordinate 401,921,402, forward strand.
AAACGATTTATCCAATCATGATATGGTAACCGTGTGAACACAACTATTACTCCACCAATAGGAAATCTTCATTCGTGTGAACGCTCTCTCACCCCATCCAATAAACACGCAACATGGAAAATCTTTTTCTGTTGTGATGAGTGGCTGATTGTGTAAACATAAAGGCTTTCTCATGGGAACACATAAATCAGTCAACAAATACTTTGCTGATTATGCGTGACTGTCAACGCTTAATAACCTGACTTGTATCAGCGCTGAGGATGTGAACACATAAAAGTTTGTATTATAAGCTTCTCACGTGAACTTCTTTTGTCATTAAGAACCTTGCTGCGATTGCCTTCTTCAAAAACTGACTCAGATCTAGGGTTTATAAACAAAATGGATCTAGGGTTTCAAAAACCCTAATATCATTGTCATGTTTAGGGTATGTAAAACCCTTTTCTTGCTGCTAAACATTCCCCATCTCTGCTGCAAATCATCTCTTGTATCTTCTTGAATTGATCTAGGGTTTGTAGAAAAACCCTAAAACATGATTTTATGTAAACAAGAAATCTGAAAATTAACCATCAGCCAACTTTGACGCCTAATAACTTTTGCCTGGGGATAAAACTCGACAATCCCTCCGGTGGATGTTTAGATATGTGTATGTAGAACACACATATAAAATTTCGTGACGATCCAACGGTTCAATCAAAAGTTATGACCTTTTGAATACTGCTGCGCACACAAAAACGTCCAGAAAAACCCTAGACGGATTTTTCTTTTCTTCTCGAAACACGAACACCTTGTTGGTCCTAGCATCACGAGCCACCTGCTCTGATACCAATTGTGGAAACCTTGGTTTCCGGATCTTTTAAGCTACTAGGAATGATCATTGTTCATATGATTAAACAATCAAAGCGGAATTAGAACAACAATCATTAACAAGGTGTTTAGGCACGAATAACATGAATTAAAACACTTGGATTGCCCATTATATTAATAACAAACAACCACTAGGTGTGTGTACATTGAATCCCACACCTAGTCGACACACACTTTAGGCCTTCTTTTATAGACTAAGAAGCCTTGTACAATAATCTACGTATCAGCTATTCTAGGTAAAGATAAATATAGAAAATACATTGTCGTTTCTATCCTTACTAGAAGTATTCTAGAATATAATAAACATGTAGATTATATCTTCCATCAGTGCTTGTCTTCAATGTGTCAACGCTTGACTTTAACTTGTCAACGCTTGAGCTGTCAGCGCTTGCTTTGTTCTTGTCAACGCTTGAATTGTTCTTGTCAGCGCTCAAGTGATCTGGCCTTAATTTATTCCCAACATCAGGGATTCGAGCTTCAAATACATACTCTTGATGATTCTTGACGACCCGTGATTCCGTGTTCCATCTTCCCGGTTCTATCCTAAACTCTTTTCGATTCACTATTTTATATTTTTCAATATTAAAATAGGAATCTCTTTAGTTGTCTCTTTCTTAGCGAGATTTAAACAAAGTGCACAATGTCCTCAGTGTAGGGGAGTTTACTCCCACATGCTTAAACATTGAGGACAATGTTTATATTAAGTGTAGGGGGACTTCTATCGAAGTTAAGTGGCCTTTTCCTATTTGTCCTCATTTTAACCGGAAAATCAATTTTTCGACATTTTTCAAAATTTTTGATCTATTTTGGCCTATTAGTTTTTCCCTTTGTATAGTTATTTTCTTTCTTTACTAGAATAAATTTTTAATAAAGTGGTTTTAATTTTCAAACGTTATGAATCTTTTGACTCAGCCCGAGTTTACTTATCTAAGTTTACTCTAGCTAGTATCCTTAACGTGTTTAAGTCAAGTTTTGCTAGGCTTTTATATAGGGAGCTATAAAACGCGAAAGTCTTAACTCTCACGGGTTAAGAACAAGAACTTTTCGCAAGTTCCTATAATTGATCCTAGAGAGTCGTTTATCAAGGGAACTTTAAAATGCGATTTCTAAACTTGAAAGAGTCTAAGAGTTTGCAAGATCCTATAGACGACTCGAAAACCCAAAACTTTGATTTAATAGGCTAAGCATCCACAAGTCTCATTACTTGAGATTTTAAACTGTGGAGAACGAGAGATGATAGAGTCAATTATAAGTTTGGTATTCTTTCGTGAATTTATGTGAGTTAATTATAAGCCTATTCTCCCATCGCTTGCTAATAAATTTATCTGCAATAAATAAGGTTGTACGATTTGAAAAGTTACTTAGCTTCTAGCCCAAGATCGTTTAAAAGTTGCTCGGTATGGATTAGAGTTCATAGCCAAGGCATAACTTATTGAAGCGGGATGCGAAGATTGGCGAGTCCAAAAAGGTCCTAAGAAGACATGAGGGCTATATTTTGTTGCTAAAGATCCAAAGTGATGTGAAGAATCATTTATCGAAAATCAATATGAAGGATCGAGACACACGACGAAAAGCAAAAACTCCCAAAAAGTCATGGAGAAGTCTATCCGAAAAGGCCCTAACAAGGTATGACGATAAATAGATCCAAGTCCAAAAAGGAGGCGGATCGTTGTATATCGAAATCCCAAAATAAAGATTGGAGAAAAATGAAGAAGTCGTGGTCCAAATTGTGGAAACCTTGGTTTCCGGATCTTTTAAGCTACTAGGAATGATCATTGTTCATATGATTAAACAATCAAAGCGGAATTAGAACAACAATCATTAACAAGGTGTTTAGGCACGAATAACATGAATTAAAACACTTGGATTGCCCATTATATTAATAACGAACAACCACTAGGTGTGTGTACATTGAATCCCACACCTAGTCGACACACACTTTAGGTTTACATTGTGAATGAATTGATATATGAAACCTAATAACCCTTGGTTCCTTTTATAGTGTAAGGACTAGGGTTTTACAAGAGATAATGATGAATAAACAAGTAAATCTTCTATTTAAATAAACTTATGCAGAATATCTTTTGCATGTTTATCTAAATAGAAGCTTCCATAAGCTTCTTTGTCTACGTTTTGTCAATGCTTGAATTGCATGTGACAATGCTTGGATTGCACACGACAATGCTTGAGCCATCAACGCCTAATTTGCTCTTATCAACGCTTGATTAACTCTTGACAACGCTTGGACAATTTCTTCATGTTTTCTTCGTTTTTGAGTTTCTGCCACATCAACTTTTTGACCCAACAATCTTCCCCTAGTTGATAGTGGCAAAACTCTATGTGTATCTCTTGTAAGTTGTACATGATCTTCAAATTGCTTCCCCTCAAGTGTAGCATGTATTTCTTCCCCTTTTTGTCACATCAACAGGAAAGTAAACAATGTTGCAATCTTTGAAGATTGTCCATATGTAGGCTCTGTGTAATGATCTTGAAGAACAACTAATATAGTAATTTTGATGTAGAAGTAGAATAACCCAACCTTGTGTTCCATGTCTTGTACTATCCATGTGACTAAGAACTTATACTTATGGAGCTAAGTATAAGTAGACCTCGATCTCTTGTCAATATTCTCATCCTTTGTGAGACACTGAGCACGATAATGTAACTCCTTCAAGTGTTATGACAAGCCTTCATCACCAATCATGTAAAGCACGAACAAGTTATCTTTAAAGTCTATGACTGGGAGTGCACGACTTTAAGATATGATAGAACACAAACTCGCGAAAATCTTCTTCAATCATCAAACTTACCATAAGAATTCTTCCCCTTAAGCCAACACCTCTTCATGACGATTTTAATGGAATCACATCTTCATACCATATGTAAAAGGCTTTTATGGATAACTCTTTTGCAAGGCTATCCCGGTTACATAGTTTAAAATATCCATCAAATTCCCACAAATAGTTGTTAACTCGATTTAAGATCATTAATTCCTTTGAAAAATATCTGAGCCATAAATATCAACATGATATTCTAAATAAAACGGAGATTCCATGTACCTTTGTGTGTATAATCCTCCTTTTTGTGTGCTAAAAACGTACCAATTTTCTCAAACAGCAGCCTTCCTTGTGTTGTCCAATATCATCTTCTGTCCAAGATCTAAGTTAGATGTATTGTCTGATATCGGACAATACATGTCAGCGTTCAAAATCTCATATATCGCACAACACTGTCAACTCTATCAACGTTGACTTATTCTGTCAGCGTCAAACCATGCCTTGTCAGCGTCTCGTCTCTTAGGACAATAAATCACATCCAAATTTAAACCGTGATCTCTGGATATGTGATTACCAAGTTTATATTCCTATGTTTATATCCCAAACTTGATAGATCACACTCCTGTTCTCCATGTCGTCTTTGAATGGGCTTTGATCATGTGACCGCAGGTCCACCATAACTAATCGTATGAATTTAGGTTCTTTCCACCAATGAAAAATCTTGTACCGTGTGAACACAAACTTGAATAGCCAATCAAAAGCATTTCTTTTGAATATATCATGGCCATAAACGATTTATCCAATCATGATATGGTAACCGTGTGAACACAACTATTACTCCACCAATAGGAAATCTTCATTCGTGTGAACGCTCTCTCACCCCATCCAATAAACACGCAACATGGAAAATCTTTTTCTATTGTGATGAGTGGCTGATCGTGTAAACATAAAGGCTTTCTCATGGGAACACATAAATCAGTCAACAAATACTTTGCTGATTATGCGTGACTGTCAACGCTTAATAACCTGACTTGTATCAGCGCTGAGGATGTGAACACATAAAAGTTTGTATTATAAGCTTCTCACGTGAACTTCTTTTGTCATTAAGAACCTTGCTGCGATTGCCTTCTTCAAAAACTGACTCAGATCTAGGGTTTATAAACAAAACGGATCTAGGGTTTCAAAAACCCTAATATCATTGTCATGTTTAGGGTATGTAAAACCCTTTTCTTGCTGCTAAACATTCCCCATCTCTGCTGCAAATCATCTCTTGTATCTTCTTGAATTGATCTAGGGTTTGTAGAAAAACCCTAAAACATGATTTTATGTAAACAAGAAATCTGAAAATTAACCATCAGCCAACTTTGACGCCTAATAACTTTTGCCTGGGGATAAAAATCGACAATCCCTCCGGTGGATGTTTAGATATGTGTATGTAGAACACACATATAAAATTTCGTGACGATCCAACGGTTCAATCAAAAGTTATGACCTTTTGAATACTGCTGCGCACACAAAAACGTCCAGAAAAACCCTAGACGGATTTTTCTTTTCTTCTCGAAACACGAACACCTTGTTGGTCCTAGCATCACGAGCCACCTGCTCTAATACCAATTGTGGAAACCTTGGTTTCCGGATCTTTTAAGCTACTAGGAATGATCATTGTTCATATGATTAAACAATCAAAGCGGAATTAGAACAACAATCATTAACAAGGTGTTTAGGCACGAATAACATGAATTAAAACACTTGGATTGCCCATTATATTAATAACAAACAACCACTAGGTGTGTGTACATTGAATCCCACACCTAGTCGACACACACTTTAGGTTTACATTGTGAATGAATTGATATATGAAACCTAATAACCCTTGGTTCCTTTTATAGTGTAAGGACTAGGGTTTTACAAGAGATAATGATGAATAAACAAGTAAATCTTCTATTTAAATAAACTTATGCAGAATATCTTTTGCATGTTTATCTAAATAGAAGCTTCCATAAGCTTCTTTGTCTACGTTTTGTCAATGCTTGAATTGCATGTGACAATGCTTGGGTTGCACACGAAAATGCTTGAGCCATCAACGCCTAATTTGCTCTTATCAACGCTTGATTAACTCTTGACAACGCTTGGACAATTTCTTCATGTTTTCTTCGTTTTTGAGTTTCTGCCACATCAACTTTTTGACCCAACACAAATATGAAGAATTTATCAAAATTTCAAGTGAAGAAATTTCTATTATGAAGAGAAGGCCATTATTTCATGAACGTCTCTCATTTGAAGTATGAAGTCGCTGCCAAATATCGGTCCGAGAAAGGTCTCAAATCGCGAAGCGAGTTATGCCAAGATATGAACTTTATGAGGTCCCGAGAAGCAGTTTTAAAAGATTTTATCCTTTAGCTAACTATTGATTAAATCGTTCACTTTATTTTCGGCCTAATAAACTATCGAAATGAGTCAACAATGTATCCTCCTGATCATTCAAGACAACAATAAAATATAAGAGATACCCTTAGGAATAAGGGAGTCTAAGTGAATAATTAGCCCACATGAGTTCATGTTAGTTTGCTAACTTATAATAACAATGATATCGTTTTTAAGCTTGGTTTGGAGAAAGTGAAAATTTGAGGATGAGGATTATTCATGACTTTTCCAAAACTCAAGGTATGTTTTTGATTTCTTTACTTTGAATGTTTATAGTTTTCTATCTCTTTAATAAAGGCCAACGTGGATTGATTTTGATGAAAAATGTAAACGTGCTTTGTAACTAATGCATTGCATGAGGACATTGCAATGGTCAAGTGTAGGGGATTTGATAGGTGTGTAAACACCCATCCTTTTTACCACTTAATTACAATAATAACCGGGCCAAAACGTGTATTTTATGTCTTTTATGTCGGAATATGCGTGGTTTGTGTTTTTGTTGTGATTTAGGACGTAAAGGTGAAAAGTGGCGAAAACACGGGCATTCACGGGCTTTTATTGAAGAAAAAGATGAAAGACGAAGTCAAGAAGTCAAGAGTGCAAAAAGAACGGAAGTCCAAGACCAATTCTGAAGATTTATTGAAGAAAAAGTCAAAAGACGGAAGTTTACTTAAAGCCGAAGAACTCAAGTCTATTTTATTGAAGAATTAAAAGACGAGTTCAAAGAAATCCCGAGCCAAAAGTCATTAAAGTCTAAGATTAAAGAAGATTAAAAGGCTCAAGGACTAATGGTGCAATTAACAAAAGGTTAAGAAGAGAAGGACAAAGCATGCAATTAAGGAGAAAGGAAAGAGGGGAGGAAGCTTCCTAAAGCATTCCTTAACCTCCCCTATATATAGATTAGGATGTCATTAGTTAGTTTTTGTTGGGTGGATTGACAAACCATTTCTTCCATTTTAAATTTATGCACATTTAATTTCATGTCCATTTACATTAATTGTCTTGCACCTTAATTACCATTTAATTTCAAGTAAGTGTTCTTTTAATTCTTGTTAATCTTTATCTTTATTGTTTGATCTCATTCTTCCTTTCTTTAATCCTTGACCTTTATGTTTATGTTCATGTTCTTATTTTCTTATTTTGATCAAAGTGGGTTTTGATTATCTTGATCATTATTGTTAGTTTTGTTGTTTTGGATTGATTGTTTATGATTAATAGATGTTTATTTGTTAGTTTGATTTAATCTTTTGGTTGATTTTGCTTAAGTTTGATTAGATTCGTGTGTATATCTTGTTCCTTGTTCTTCGGTTTTCTGTTTCTGAACTTTCCCAGGAAAACATTCCGGATCAAGCCAAACATTCCGTGTGAAGGATTCTAAAAAGTCGTTCATCCGGAATATTAGATATTCCGGATCAGTTGTGCTCATTCGGAATAATTATTTATTCCGGATCAAAGTGCTTCATTCGGAATATTGAAACATTCCGGACCAAGGTGTTATTCCGGATCAACAGAATATTCCGAACGAAGGGAATATTCTGGATCAACCTAACATTCCGAACGAAGGGAATATTCCGGATCAAGCAAGTTCATCCGGAGTAATTCATTATTCCGGATCAAGGAGTTTATTCGGAATATCTTGACATTCCGGATCAAAGGTTTAATTCGGAATATTATTTCAGATCAAGGATTATTCCGGATCAACAGCAACATTCCGAATCAAGACCAACATTCCGAATCAAGGAATTTATTCCGGATAAGTGACATATTCCGGATAAAGGACTTATTCCGGATCAAGGTATTTGGTGAATATTTCGAGTGAAGAAAAACATTCCGAACGAAGGTGACATTCCGGATGAGTGTTTATTCCGAATGAGGGATTATTCCGGATGAGCTATTTTTCAGGTTTCTTTAATTTTAGTTTTTAAGTTTCAGCTTTTTAATTTCAAGCTTTATTTTTCCCGCCTTTTTACTTAGTCGCACTTTAAGATTATTTGCCTTAGATTTACTTTAACCTTGCCTTAGTTTAAGCTTTAGTTTTAGTTTCGTTTTAAGTTTGCCTTAGTTAGTTTTAAGTTTGCGTCATTTCTTTTAATTGCCTTTAATTTTAGTCACGCTTTTCAATACTTGCCATTTACATTAAATTAGGTTTAGATTTAAATTACTTGCACTTTTACTTTAAAGTTTTGCACTTTTATTTTAAAAAACACGCAAAATATTTGTTTCACCAAAAACAATAGAGTCGTACTTTAAGCCGGAAATCAACTCGTTAAGATACCGAGAACAAAAATTGAACCTAGTAAAATCTAGTTATCAGGTTGCTTGGGAAAGGTTTAAAGATTTGTTAAGACAATGTCCACACCACGGTTTCTCGGAATTGCATCAAATCAATACTTATTATAATGGGCTTAATATGGCTGAACAAGATTCTTTAAATGTCGTCGCGGGTGGTAATCTTTTAAGAAAAACTCCGAGAGACGCGTGGGGTATAGTTGAGAATAAGTCTAGAGTGAAATATTCACGAAACACACCGGTTGTTTCAAATGTGAATTCATTTAATCCCGAGATTGCTAGATTGGATTCTAAGATTGATAGTGGATTCACGACATTGTTGAATGAGATTAGGAAGAATCCTCATGGATCGATTAATATGGTTGATATTTTTTGGGTATCATGTGGTGGAGCACAGCCTAATTATGCTTGTTCGACCACGGGGTTTGATCAAGCTAGTGCTTTTGCCGCGACGGAAATTTATGGCTCTAACGGTCAAGTTCCTCGTCAAAATCTTGTTGGTCCACCGGGTTTTCCACCGGTTCAAAATAGGCACAACAATGGAAACAATGGGAATAATTTTAATCGTGGTAATCAAGGAAATGGATTTCATGCTAATCAAAACAATCAAGGTTTTCAAAGCAATAATCAAAATGATTTGTCAAGCTACATTAAAACGAATGAGGCCAATTTGAAAGTTTTTCAAAACAATATTCAAGGACAAATGGCAACTTTGAAAAATGAGTTTCAAAATACGCTCAAGGGGCAAAATAACAAGATTGAGCTTAACCAACAAGGAATTGAACAAAGATTAGAGCAAAACCAAAACCGTTTTGAGCAAAGAATATAGCAAAGTCAAAATCGTATGCAACAAAGTTTGGAACAAGGTCAAAATAAATTGCTTTTGATGTTTGAGGGATTTATGTCCAAACCATCCTCTTCTTCGGGTTGCTTACCTAGCAATACCATTCCTAACCCGAGGGGAGAGCTTAAGGTTATCACCGCTTATGATGATGATAATGTAGAAAGAGTGATTGAGCCTTATGTTCCACCTAAAGAAACTTTTCTTAATGTTACCAAGAGTATTTTAAATATGGTTAGTTCCTTGGTTTTCTTTGATTTATATCCCGAGAAATATAAAGATCCGGGTCAATTTTTGATACCTTGTGTTTTTGATGAGCTTGGGGAATGCAAAGCTCTAGCCGATCTAGGAGCTAGCATTAACGTAATGCCGTTAGACTTTTGGAAGACTCTTGAATATGAACCACTTAATCCCACTCGAATGATCATTGAGCTTGCTAATGGTACCACCACCCATTCGGTTGGTATAACAGAAAATATCGTTGTTAAAGTGGGAGAGTTCATTTACCTTGCAGATTTTGCAATCGTTGATTATGAGACCAATCCTCGTGTGCCTATAATTCTAGGACGACCATTTTTGTACACGGCTCAAGTTAAAGTTGATATGGGGAAAGAGGAGATTACATTGTTTTATGGGGATAAAAGTATTGTTTTCAAACCGAAAAAGATTCCAAGATTTATTTCTAAGAAAGTGGAAAGTGTGAAAATTTTTAAAACTATTAAAAGTAATGAAAGATCTCTCGTTTACAAAGGTGTTTTACCAATTTTGGAAACCTCATTTTGTGAAGAGGAAAAGTTAAATTCAAAGAAAGATGCTTGTTTTGTTGAATCATGTTGTAATCTTATCTCATCTCCACTCACTCCACACGAGGATGATAGTTCTAAGATTGAAAAGGAAATTGATGATTACCTTAGTGCGCTATTCGATGCTAGTGAGTTTAATAGTGAGAATTTTGATCCCGAGAGAGATATTGATTTAATTGAATAATGTTTGAAAATGGACTCATTTTCACTCTCTTCGAAGGACCAAATTGATGATCCTAAGGCACAATCTTCATTTGAAGAGCCTTTGATTCCTAACTTCACACCGAGTGAGGTTAGTGACTATTCATTCAATAAGTTCGCCGATGAACTTGTTGATCCACTTCCACGGGGAAGTGAAGATGTTACCGATTTCGAAATCGAGCGTGATTCTCATGTTTTACCTACCATTCTCGAGGGATTCTCCGATGAATTTCCTTCTAATGAGAATGATGATCTTGTATCCGAGTGTGACACACTTGATACTTTGTCGGATATTTCTTGTGATGACAAGATTGATGACACTTTTGTGACTTACTCAAATCCTCTCTTTGAAGCTTCAATGAACAATAATCCATTGTTTCAAGAGGATTTTGAGAACATCATACCTCCTTCGTCTCACAACCTTTGTGATGATGAGCTCTTCATTAAGGAGTTTGATAAGTTACTTTCCATAGACATTCATTCGGAATTTGAGGAAGAGTCTAATGACGGTGATGAAAATCTTTGGTTTAATCACCCGATTTATGATGATGATAATGTTGACCCGGAGGGAGAAATTACTTTTACTCCAATTATCCTTCCCACTCGCTTTGATCTTAATGTGCGGGTTTTTCATGCGACTCATTTTGAGTATCATGACCCCTTTGTTCACATTCAAAAGAGTGATAAGGTCAACAAAGTCATGCAAGTTGATACCACTAGTGTTGAGACCTTTATACCACCATTACCATGTGCTTTATATGATCTTGGATTAGCATGGGGGACGACACCGTGTTGTCCATTCCTTTCTCTCCCGAGGATGAGGTATTCGACCCCGGAATCATTGATTTAGGGAAATCTCGGCCTTTCACCGATGCAATAATTGAAAGATTTTTCGATCATCTTGGTGCGAGTTTATCTCGGGGAGCATGCTTTATCCATATCATGATTTGTTACCACCATCTCTTTTTGGAGATTTATGTTGGAGTTTATCCTTTCGTTTGTCATCCGACAACGAGGATGAGATCTTTGATCCCGGCATCGTGCTTTATGTTGGATTTTATACTAATATGCCGGTTTTCACCATTTTCCCTAAGGACCAATGAATGCGTGGATCGAGTCGAGCTCATGACTCGGTTAACAAAAACGAGGTTCCTTGTGGGGGAGTCCCATACATTCTATCTTATTTCTATTTTCTAACACTAATAAGGCTTGATCTTTCAAGATCGTGCTCGTGTTTTGTTGTGTTATGAATCTTAGGTATGACCCTAATCATTGAAGACTCTCGTGTTCGGTTTTTGCCGGTCCACTTGATCTTCCAATCTTTGATTGCCAAAAAGGGGCACACTCTCTTTCCTTTGATTTTTATCGACTAACGTTTTATCTTGAGGCATAATTAATAAACGGCTTATAGATTTGCGTGCTCTTACCATGTTAGGATTTTGCATTAGACTCTTCGTGTTTTAGCAAGGGGGTGTTACTCTTGAGCTAAGAAACATTGAAGACAATGTTTCGTTTTAGCATGGGGGATTCAATCAATATAATCACTTGCAATTGCTTTTGTCGTGTCTAAACGTAATTGTTTTTCTCGTTTTTCATAAAAAATTTAAATTTTTTAGTGTTATTTTGTGTTTTAATAAAGAAAATAAGTGCTTTTTTACACAAATGTAGGCTTTCCGTTGGTGAAAATAAAAATAGTTTTTAACTCGACTCGGTTTTTATCTTAGCTTTTCCTTAACGTGTTTGAATTAAGTTTTGCTAGGCTTTTATATAGGGAACTTTAAAAAGCGAAAGTCTTAACTCATACGGGTTAAGAACAAGAACTTTCCGCAAGTTCCTATAATTGATCCTAGAAAGTCGTTTAGCAAGGGAACTTTAAAACGCAAATTCTAAAACTTGAAAAAGTATAAGAAGATGAAAGATCCTATAGATGACTTGAAAACCCAAAACTTTGATTTAATAGGCTAAGTATCCATTGATTTCACATTTTTGGAATTTCACAATATGGAGAACAAGAGATGATAGAGTTTAATCATAAGTTTCTAAGGTTAACTCTTCTTTGTATAAGTATTTTTGTGTTTGATTTAATCTCCTCGTATTTATTTTTCACGCTTGAATAATAATTGCTTAATAAATGAAGTTTTTAGCGGTTTAAGCTTGATATCTTAACTCGTAACTCCTTCTTTTTCTTCCCTTGTAATTAAAGTGAGAACACATTAAGCGTGTCAGCGTCATGGACTTTTGATCATGGGATTGCTGAAATTTGGCTTATTATAAATATCAAAATAATAAAGAAGAATTAAAAAAACATGTTTTCTAGGAGCCTTCGGGTGGGAGTCATGTAGCACTAACCTTGTCATTAGAGCCTTAGGGTGTTTGGGAAGGGGACGTGTTTAATAAAAATTGCTTCATCATCATGAGCCATAACGTGGGATGGTGAATGTCAATTCCCTTATTTTTGTCCAAGGAGCCTTCGGGTGTAGATTTTAAATAAGGAGCACAATTGCATCTTAAAGAACTACAAGGTGTTATGATGTAATTGTTGCTAACTCCATTAATAAGGTCATAATTAACTTTGGAGGTTTTATTGTTGCTTTTAAGTAGTCTTACTAGCCAAATTTTGGGTCCGGGGATTTATCCCTCAAATCGTGTTAAGTTATCCTTGATGTGGGCTTTCTTTAGTGACAATGGTTTTTGAAGTCGAGGTTAGGTTTTGAGTGTTGAGTTTGCACAGTTTTTGCCTTCATTTTTGGACTAATAAATATCAAATAAGTCAAATGAGCCTTTCGGTGAATGACAAATAAAATCTAGAGATACAATTAGGAATAATAGGAGATTGAGTTTAACACAAATTACTTGTACGAGTTGTTTTAATTTTGGGGCTTATGATTGACAATGATCTTGTTTTTACACTTGGCATGGAAAAGTGAAAAGTCGAGGACGATGAATCTATTTGAGTTTTATGATCCTAAAAGTTATTTTTCAAATAATGAAAGTTATACATTATGTCTTTGCATAAAAAAGTCAAAAAGTTGAATAATGGTGTAGTTAGTGTTTTATTTTATCATTGCGTGAGGACACGGCAATTGCTTAGCAAGGGGGAGTTTGATATGAGTGATTTTACTCATATCATTTATATCCAAGAACAATGAATAAATGCATAAAATGTTTAAATATTGCCTTGTATATGCTTGTTTTGTTGTTTGACGTGTGTAGGTACCCAAGTTCGCGAAAACCGGCAAAATCGACACGGGTTTTGAAGAAAAGATCGAGGATGCCAAAAATGAGTTCGTTTTAGTGGATTTAATCTTAAATAAGGCCTTAGTAGGTCCCACTTGAGTTAAATGGGCCTGAAAAGCCCATTAATAAATTGTGATGATAATCTATTTTGAAGAAGCCCATACAAAGCCCAAATAACTTATCAAGGGGACGAATTGAAGTTACATGGGCTACAAGCCCATTTTCTATCAAAGTTAAGTAAACATGGGACGTGTATATGGGCTTTACAAAACCCATTAGGGTTATAAACCAATGAAACGGTTAAATATCTTTAGTCAACCATTTATTCTCACTTTTCACACTCACCACACACACACATCTTTTTTACCTTTCGATATAACCAAAGTCACAACCTATCTCTCTCTCACCATTTACCCCAAACCTGTAACTTTATTATTCCCAAACCCTAATTCATAAAAAAAAAGTTGATAACTTTTGGGGCTTTTGCTTGGAACGTGTGATTCACACGTATGGGAATAAATCCCCAAGTTTTTCGGGAAAGAAGAAGATGGAGCTTTAAGGGTTACGTGGCTCCCTTTCTATCATTTGATTGGTTGTGACAGCCAATCATTCCCCAATCCACCAATAAGGAGTGGCCATGTCATCAATGAAGAAGCACAAGAAACACAGATTTAGCCAGGCTGGCGATCCGTGTAAAGGGTGAGCGAATATCAACCCTTGGATCAAAACCAACAAGAAAGAGAAGATGGAGATGCTCATCCAAGGGTTTAAAACCGATCTTCATCAACCACCCCTCACCTCTTCACCAGCTATAAATACCCCCTCCATAATCAGGAAAGGGCATCCCATTTTTATTTTCTAAAGTTATTATGCAGATTTAGTTTTAGGTTAATTTGTAATTTTTCTTTCTCAAAGTATTGTAATAATTTTCGATTATTAATAAAAGTTCAGTTGATTCAAAGGTTCTCTCCATTTTTACTTTCTGTTTAAACCTAGCTTGCAAATTTTTCTTTGAACTAATTTGTTATAATAATGATGAAATTATTTAATTAAGCTAATAAATAGCTTGTTTTAAATAATTGGAAATAATATTGGGGAAAAATTTCTCACTGGAAAGTTTTTATCAAAAACTGGTTCGATTGTTAGAATGGTTTGCCGTGTGATTTCTGTCTAAATAATGGTGGTTCGAGTTCGTTTGGTGATGAAGAATGGTGTCGATTCGTTCAGTTAAGGAGGCTCAGCGCCTTCCTTCGTCTCAAAGGTTGTCTTCAAAAGGTTCTAATTACTTTTAATTTTATGTTGCTTAAATGTTTTGATGAATCTGCTTATTAGAATAAGTTTAGCTGAGTTTGTGTTTGGATAAATATGATTTTTGAGAAAACTGTTTAAGCTAGTTGTAATTTCATCTGTTTTAAAAAGGTGTTTTTAATAAATCTGTATAAGTGAGTTATCTGATAAGTTTTCTCATGTTTGATTTATACTGCTTTTGATTTTGGGTTTTATTTTCAGATTTTAATGATCTGATTTGAATAGTAAGTTTGTTTAGTTAGTTATCTATTTAACTAAGGATTTTTATTAATCGGTTTGTGTGAAGTAGTTTATGTAAGCTTTAAGCTGATTTAAATCTAATTTGGTACTATGTTGTTATGAATCTTTGTTTGAGGAATAACTTAGCTGAAATATTATCTAGTCTGCTGTTCATTTTAGACGAAGTTTGCTTGTAATTTGATCATCTGGTATGAGTGTAGTTAAGCTTAGTTATGCATAGGTTGCTATTTGTTATCCTTATTAGCTGATAAGGTTTTTTGAATCTGATGAAGGTGGTTTTTAACTATTTTCATTTCGATCTATTGATCTTAATCTTGCATTTGTTATTCTTCAATCTGATAAAAGCTTTGAAGGTTTCTTGTTACTGATATTTGGTAGTTTAGTTTACTGAATTAGTTTGATTCTGTTGTTATTAAGTGTTTAGCTGATAATTGTTAGCTTTGCTGTATTGTATAAGCTATCAGACTCTTTTATTCTGATAGTGTTATATTGTTTCATCTGTCCAAAATTGTTATCACACAGCACTCCTATGACTGTGATTTACTTTAATTGTCCAAAAACTAAATCATCCAAAAATTATGTCTCTAGTGCGATTCGAACCTGTGACCTCCTGGTCACAGGCCAAGCATGTTTACCAATTGAGCTAGACAGCTCTTTTATTGTTTTATCTGTTTTACAAATCAATATAGTCAACTTATTAAGCTGTCAGATTTTGGAAATTATTTTAATTACATAGTTTTCATTTTATTTACTTTTATAAAAGTTTTAATAATAAATAAAAAAAAATAAAAAATAAATGTTTTATTAATTTTTAGGTTTAAATAATTTTATTTTGAATAGTGTAAAAGTCGTCTTAATAAATAGTTATGTTTTAAATAGATTTTTAAATAGTTTGATTTCTAATAAGTTTAAAAGTTTTAATTTTAAATAATTATTTTTAGATTAAATTGGGAACGATTCATGCACTTAGGATTTAATTAGTTTAAATTTGTAGGTTTAATATTAGATTAAAAACCGAAAACCCATTTAAGTCAATTGTCCAAATCAAAACAAAACGTCTCAAATTCACTCAATCTTCGTGTACAACGAACTTGGTTCATCATTGTGTTTAATTAAATCCGTCTTTGGTAATTTTAGTCTATTACTTTTTCCTAAAGGTAATTTTCTATTTTACCCTATAACGTATCTAATTAACATATACATTCCACGACACATTAAAATTTTTGGCGCCGCTGACGGGGATCTTGTGTACGATTCGTTTCGTGGAGATTTGTTGATCATTGATTTGAAGACTCTTTCCGTCGTCGTAAAGTTTTGTTATTTTTCTATTATTATAGTATGTATCGTTTTTCGTGTTTTTTGTGATTATTATATTATATTACGTAGAACAATAAAATTACCTACTTCCAAATAAGACCTTAGTTGGGATTTCATCACCTATCTATTGTATTCGAATCCAAAACGAAAAAAAGGCAAAATAGATAAATACTAATAAAAAGTTTGAACTCGATTTATACAAACTATAAGGTGAGTATAAGGCGACGAGCTATAAAAGGCCGTCTAAGGAAAAAGGTTTTTAAGTGCTTTGTGCCACCTCGTTTCCCCGCTTGCTTGTGCTTATATTGAGAGGGACGACCGATTATTGGTTTGCCAACTCAAGTAGTATTAAATCTTATTTTTGTAGTTTACTTATTGAACCTCGAGACGTTTAGGTTTTCACCTATCGTTTCAAAGTCGACCGAGGGTAGATTACTTCCATAGTAATTATCCTTATTTCTTGTTTTTATCGATCTTTTTGATTGAGCAATACCAAATAAAAATATCAAAAATAATCTTCTTCTTGTCTAATTTCTTTTCTTCAATCCTCTATAATTCTCGTCACTTTGGTTTATGCAATTTGAATAGGCTTGAAAATATTCCTCGTAAAAATAGAAATCGTCAACAACGAATAGTGGAACCCGAGCTTCCACCTATTGTTGTAGAGATGGCCGATAACCGAACAATGGAGGAATTGCTCCGTGCACCCACCGAAGGGCATGGAAAAGTGAAAAGTCGAGGACGATGAATCTATTTGAGTTTTATGATCCTAAAAGTTATTTTTCAAATAATGAAAGTTATACATTATGTCTTTGCATAAAAAAGTCAAAAAGTTGAATAATGGTGTAGTTAGTGTTTTATTTTATCATTGCGTGAGGACACGGCAATTGCTTAGCAAGGGGGAGTTTGATATGAGTGATTTTACTCATATCATTTATATCCAAAAACAATGAATAAATGCATAAAATGTTTAAATATTGCCTTGTATATGCTTGTTTTGTTGTTTGACGTGTGTAGGTACCCAGGTTCGCGAAAACCGGCAAAATCGACACGGGTTTTTGAAGAAAAGATCGAGGATGCCAAAATCGAGTTCGTTTTAGTGGATTTAATCTTAAATAAGGCCTTAGTAGGTCCCACTTGAGTTAAATGGGCCTGAAAAGCCCATTAATAAATTGTGATGATAATCTATTTTAAAGAAGCCCATACAAAGCCCAAATAACTTATCAAGGGGACGAATTGAAGTTACATGGGCTACAAGCCCATTTTCTATCAAAGTTAAGTAAACATGGGACGTGTATATGGGCTTTACAAAACCCATTAGGGTTATAAACCAATGAAACAGTTAAATATCTTTAGTCTACCATTTATTCTCACTTTTCACACTCACCACACACACATCTTTTTCACCTTTCGATATAACCAAAGTCACAACCTATCTCTCTCTCACCATTTACCCCAAACCTGTAACTTTATTATTCCCAAACCCTAATTCACAAAAAAAAGTTGATAACTTTTGGGGCTTTTGCTTGGAACGTGTGATTCACACGTATGGGAATAAATCCCCAAGTTTTTCGGGAAAGAAGAAGATGGAGCTTTAAGGGTTACGTGGCTCCCTTTCTTTCATTTGATTGGCTGTGACAGCCAATCATTCCCCAATCCACAAATAAGGAGTGGCCATGTCATCAATGAAGAAGCACAAGAAACACAGATTTAGCCAGGCTGGCGATCCGTGTGAAGGGTGAGCGAATATCAACCCTTGGATCAAAACCAACAAGAAAGAGAAGATGGAGATGCTCATCCAAGGGTTTAAAACCGATCTTCATCAACCACCCCTCACCTCTTCACCAGCTATAAATACCCCCTCCATAATCAGGAAAGGGCATCCCATTTTTATTTTCTAAAGTTATTATGCAGATTTAGTTTTAGGTTAATTTGTAATTTTTCTTTCTCAAAGTATTGTAATAATTTTCGATTATTAATAAGAGTTCAGTTGATTAAAAGGTTCTCTCCATTTTTACTTTCTGTTTAAACCTAGCTTGCAAATTTTTCTTTGAACTAATTTGTTATAATAATGATGAAATTATTTAATTAAGCTAATAAATAGCTTGTTTTAAATAATTGGAAATAATATTGGGGAAAAATTTCTCACTGGAAAGTTTTTATCAAAAACTGGTTCGATTGTTAGAATGGTTTGCCGTGTGATTTCTGTCTAAATAATGGTGGTTCGAGTTCGTTTGGTGATGAAGAATGGTGTCGATTCGTTCAGTTAAGGAGGCTCAGCGCCTTCCTTCGTCTCAAAGGTTGTCTTCAAAAGGTTCTAATTACTTTTAATTTTATGTTGCTTAAATGTTTTGATGAATCTGCTTATTAGAATAAGTTTAGCTGAGTTTGTGTTTGGATAAATATGATTTTTGAGAAAACTGTTTAAGCTAGTTGTAATTGCATCTGTTTTAAAAAGGTGTTTTTAATAAATCTGTATAAGTGAGTTATCTGATAAGTTTTCTCATGTTTGATTTATACTGCTTTTGATTTTGGGTTTTATTTTTAGATTTAATGATCTGATTTGAATAGTAAGTTTGTTTAGTTAGTTACCTGTTTAATTAAGGATATTTATTAATCGGTTTGTGTGAAGTATTTTATGTAAGCTTTAAGCTGATTTAAATCTAATTTGGTACTATGTTGTTATTTGTTTGAGGAATAACTTAGCTGAAATATTATCTAGTCTGCTGTTCATTTTAGACGAAGTTTGCTTGTAATTTGATCATCTGATATGAGTGTAGTTAAGCTTAGTTATGCATAGGTTGCTATTTGTTATCCTTATTAGCTGATAAGGTTTTTTGAATCTGATGAAGGTGGTTTTTAACTATTTTCATTTCGATCTATTGATCTTAATCTTGCATTTGTTATTCTTCAATCTAATAAAAGCTTTGAAGGTTTCTTGTTACTGATATTTAGTAGTTTAGTTTACTGAATTAGTTTGATTCTGCTGTTATTAAGTGTTTAGCTGATAATTGTTAGCTTTGCTGTATTGTATAAGCTATCAGACTCTTTTGGTCTGATAGTGTTATATTGTTTCATTTGTCCAAAATTGTTATCACACAACACTCCTATGACTATGATTTACTTTAATTGTCCAAAAATTAAATCATCCAAAAATTATGTCTCTAGTGAGATTCGAACCTGTGACCTCTTGGTCACAGGCTAAGCATGTTTACCAATTGAGTTAGACAGCTCTTTTAGTGTTTTATCTGTTTTAGTAATTAATATAGTCAATTTATTAAGCTGTCAGATTTTGGAAATTATTTTAATTACATAGTTTTCATTTTATTTACTTTTATAAAAGTTTTAATAATAAAAAAAAAACAAAAAAAAAATGTGTTTTATTAATTTTTAGGCTTAAATAATTTTATTTTTAATAGTGTAAAAGTCGTCTTAATAAAATAGTTATGTTTTAAATAGATTTTTAAATAGTTTGATTTCTAATAAGTTTAAAAGTTTTAATTTTAAATAATTATTTTTAGATTAAATGGGGAACGATTCATGCCCTTAGGATTTAATTAGTTTAAATTTGTAGGTTTAATATTAGATTAAAAACCGAAAACCTATTTAAGTCAATTGTCCAAATCGAAACAAAACGTCTCAAATTCACTCGATCTTCGTGTACAACGAACTTGGTTCATCATCGTGTTTAATTAAATCCGTCTTTGGTAATTTTAGTCTATTACTTTTTCCTAAAGGTAATTTTCTATTTACCCTATAACGTATCTAATTAGCATATACATTCCATGACACATCAAGTTTCTTTGACACAAATATCGTAAAATATAAGTTGCTATTTTATGAGATTATTAGAATGTATTCATCGATCTCATAAAATACAAGTTGTTATTTTATTAGATTTTTGGAACGTGTTCAATGAAATCAAGAAGATTTTTTTTTGAAACAAGATATTGACAATGGTACGAGTTATCATTAAATATCAGAGTACATACACTATTTTACTAAATAAGTGATAGTGTTTGTTTGACTTGTGTAATTTATTTTAAATTGGGTCGAGTTTAATTATAAACCATATATATTCTTGAAACCTTGTTGAGTTTATAGATATACCTATAGAAACCTTGTTGAGTTTATAGATATACCTATAAAAACATTGTTGAGTTCAAAGGCATATCTATTGAAACCTTGTTGAGTTTTTTTTAAAAGAATGGATATACTGAAACCTTGTTGAGTTTCATTGTAGAAATTAATCATATGAAATTGATCTATTAAGATCTTCGTGATGAAGATTGACAACAAATGTGGTTTTGTTAGAAAGATTATGTCATAGAAGACATTCTTAATTGTTTAGTCGAAAGACTGTCTTTAAAGTGGTTTTGTGTAACGGATCGTACAAAATATTAGTGGTTTGAAACAAAATTCGATTTAATTCGTTTTGGATAAGAAACACTATGTGATTTAGAACGTTGTTAATAGTAACAAAAATTAGTTTCAAACTAATTATGAGACATCAGATTAACAAATTGTTGGAAATACGTTTTACGTATTAAGAAGAATCGGTCACTCCAACGATAGTCCATGTTATAGCTCGTAGTTTAGTTAACTTTCTTTATTTATCAAACAAGAACAAGCCTAGCCTACAACATGTGTAGGCCGGCCCATAATGTAAGCCCAAGCCCATGACAAGGGCTTAGGTATATAAACCCTCTCCTTTGATGGAGAGGGTGTGTGTTCTTCATTTTTACACATAGTAGAAAAGTGTTTTTCTTTCACTTTCTCTCTCTAAGTGTATGTGTTCTCACCATCTCTCTATCTCTTTCTCTTTCTAAAAACATAAGCAAGATTTACAATCCTTCAAATGGTATCAAGAGCCATGGGATGATTGTATTGTTCATGTGTTTGTGTTCTTGATTCATACGCCATTTTTGATCCATTTTCACACGTCCAAATTTTTTTTTGTGTTTTTGATGGTTTTTTCTTGATACAAATCTTCTACATAGTTGTGGTAGGGATTTGGTATAGTTACTTTGGCTAAAAACACAAATTTTTGGGTGTTTTGATCATTTTTTGGCTTAAAATCACGAATTGGTTGAGTTTTGTCCGAGAAAAGTGGGAATTATTCCGATCAGTGTAATCGGAATAGGGTTTAGGGATTCCTATTTTGGGTACATTCCGATCAGGTATTCCGATTAGGCATTCCGATTAGGTATTCCGATTAGGTATTCCGATTAGGTATTCAGATTTGGTATTCCGATCAAGGTATTCCGATTAGGTATTCCGATAAGACATTCCGATCGAAGTATTCCGATAACACATTCCGATCAGCATTCCGATCACTATTCCGATCACTATTTCGATCATGTGTTTGTGTTCTTGATTCATGCGCCATTTTTGATCCATTTTAACATTGTTTCTCGACTTCAACTCACAACAACAAACACATTTACTTTCTTTCATTGATCGATCAACGTTTGTAAATCTTAACTTATTGAAATGGAGTACACATCTCTTACGGTAAGTCCATCCTCTCGGGTACGGATAATCGTCCACCAATGTTGGTGAAGACTATGTATGAGGAATGGGCTTCCCGAATGGAACTTTATATGTTGAACAAGGAGAATGGACATCTAATTTGGGCATCGGTGCTCAATGGACCATTAGATTATGGTACAGTGACAGAAGGTACGACTACTCGTCCTCGCACAACGGGTGAGTTGACTGGAGATATGAAGATTCAAGATAAATGTGATAAGTATGCTACAAACATCATTCTCCAAGCCCTTCCTCCAGATGTCTACAAACTCTTTAGCAAACACAAAGTTGCCAAAGAGTTATGGGATAGAATTCGGGTTCTAATGCAAGGCACCTCGTTAACTAAACAAGAACGAGAGTGTAAGCTTTATGATACTTTTGAGATTTACCCTATTGTTGAATGAGCTCAATATCTATGGCATGACAATTCCTACCTTTCAATTGAACACCAAGTATTTGAACACTCTTCCTTCAGAATGGAAAAAATACGTGACGGATGTTAAATTGGCTAAGGACTTGCATAACACCAATGTGGATCAACTTCAAGCCTTTCTTCAACAACACGAATGCCATGTGATCGAGGCTCGGTTGTCTACACCTCAAGTTCATGATCCACTTGCAATGTATGCTTCTCAACAAAACATGGCTTATACTTATCAACAACCATCATACTTGCAGCAACCACCACCACACACCTATCAGCAACCATCTTATCAACCACCAGTGATGCTACAGCAAGCATTTCAACAAGGTGTTCATCAACAATCTTTTCCGCAGCAACCATCATATCAGACATCACCATCACAAGCCAACACTTCTCCAATGGGCTATACTCCTCGGCAAGGATATTTTCCAATAGAAGCACAACCAGCACAGGCTTTTTACTCTAATGAACTTCCACCAATCCAAGCACCGGTCTTTACTCCAAATGATACGCCAGCTGATGTTCTAAACCATCTCATAGCCTACTTGTCAAAACTTGTTGCAACTAGAGGATTTCCACCAACAAACAATCAGCTCCGCACCTCATCAAATCCTCGACAACAAGCCACTGTTCAAGATGGTCAAGTGACGGTGCAACCAATTCAGGGAAGGCCAAATTCATATGGACCTCCTACAAGGACTGGGAACAATCAAGCTGTGAATTCTCAAGCTAGTGGAAATGGGAGTCCTATTGGTCCTAAGAAGGTTGTGACTTGCTACAATTGTCGAGGACAAGGTCATATGGCTAGGGAATGCACTCAGCCGAAAAGGAGAAGGGATGATGCATGGTTTCGTGAGAAGATGTATTTGGTTGATGCTCAGTCTAAGGGGAAGATTTTGGATTCAGAGGAGTTAGCATTTCTTGCAGACCCAGGGGCAGCAGATACTGAAGGCATTGCAGTCGTTTCCAATTCTAATGCAGCTTATCAAGCGGATGATCTTGATGCATACGATTCGGATTGTGATGACATTCACTCTGCCCAAGCTGCTCTCGTTGCTAATCTCTCTCACTACGGTTCCGATGTCATCAGTGAGGTACCAACCACATCTAATAACATTGATGATAACCAACATCAAGTTGGGCATGAAAATGACAACCTCGAACAGCATTCGGGAACTAGTAATTCAAATGATGTGGTACCCAAACCTACACATTTGAGTGAACCTCAACCAAATGCTACGACGGGTATGGAATCTTATGCTCAACATGATTTGGTCATGGTGCCTAAACATATTATTGATCAAATGCATATGGCCCTCAGATAATCCGTAGATACGAATTCCACCCTAACTACTGAGCTTGCGTTGCATAAAGAAAAGGTCAAAGCTTTTGAAATGGTCCCTCAAGCAGAGAAAATAACATGTTCTGAATTTGACCAATTTCGTTTTGAAAAGATTGAACACTTGAAAGAAATAGAATCATTAAAAGCTAATATTTCCAATGAATTAAAAGCAAAAGAGTCGGTTGTCAATGATTTTCAGAAACTTAAAATGGATTTCGAAACTCTCGAGTCTAAAAAGTTTGAATCGGAAATTAATGCTACCAAACTTCTTAAATTCAAAGAACAACAGCTTTTAAAACAATACGCTTCCACAGAAAAGGTTCATCTTTTAACTAAATCATTTAAAGACTTCGAACTTAAGCGTCTCAAGATTTACCACCTAATCCCGGTTATGCAAAACAAGCTCAGGAATATATTCCCGGTCTTTATGATATGACCATAATTGGCAAATCAAAAGAAGCACCTTTTGTTCGTAGTTCTGACGCGACACAGTCACTTGCGGATGAAACTCATTCTAAAATGCTTTCAAAATTCCATACAATTGATTATGATCAACATAACAAAGATCAATTTTCTAAAAAGACCCGCATTCGTTTACAAAAGGAATTAGCTGAATTGACAGTTCTTGTGCCCCAAAGTTTGTCAAATGAAAACCCTCCTAGTACGTCTCCTACAATTGTCAAAAAGGATTTAACGAAGTTAATTCCACCGGTAAGTAAGCCGTCCGTTAACTTAAATGCGGTACACCAACACTTAGCCGATTTTGACAAGGTCATTTTGGAAGGTACGACGGCTTCGGCCATAACGGAAGGTGAATGGAACTTTGAGCACACTAGAGCTGCGTTCCGAGACGAAATTATTCCGTTTGTAAAGAATGTTAAAGCTTGTCTTAGTAATCTTGATCAAGATTTGTATTTGGAAATAGAAGAAGTTAAACGTGTTTTCAATGAAATGGATGATGCTTATGAAAATAGTTTACTTGAAATAGAACGAGTTTCACGCCAAAATGATCAACTTCTGAAGCAAGTGATTGTAGAAATGCTAAATCGGATCTGGTGGTCTAATGTGGTGGTAGATGGTGGTGGAAGCCATTGTTGGCTTAGAGAGAGAGAAGAGAGGTTGAATGTAAAATTGTAATGTATTCCCAAATGAACAAATGACAATCAACACCCCTCCTTGGAAGCTAAGGAGGGGTATATATAGTCACGCACACAACCTAAACTTTACAACGAGCCTAGTCTAGTCTAAATGTGCGTGACTATGATAACTAACGGGAATTCTTAATTGTCGTCACATAAAGTGAGTTTCCAACAATCTTCCCCCATGAGACGACGTGTAGAATTCCTTACAATATTCTTCCTAACAAGTACAAAATGATTAAGAATAAGAGCTTTCTTGAAGCATCCAATGCTGATGAAGTCTTCTGAGGCCTTCGTCTTCAAAACGACTCATCTTTAAAGTAACTTGTAGAAGAAATACTGTAACGGCACGAGCTAAGTAACCCATACACTTCTGGTTAAGGAGAAGCTTATGAATTAGCTTCCCCCTAATTCATGCCACGTAAACTTGATGTAGAAGCATTTTAAATAGCTTCCCCCTAAACCTACAATCCTCGTAAGCAACTTCAAAGCTTTCAATAAAGCTTAGAATGATTAAGCGCACAACGGAATCTAACTAGCAAATCCCATCATATAACATGATAATGTTGCTAAGAGGGATTGAAAGTTTGGGGCACACCAAGTAGATCAACAACTTTTCATCTCACGCTTGAATAATTCTTCTGAATTTTTCTTCCCCCTGAGAGTTCAAGTTATGCATACCAGAAAGAGTCAAGACACTTCTTCCCCCACATAGTTGGAGAAGGTAAATCAATCCCAATTATGAAGCTCAAATACTGAAGTGGACACTTTATCCCATTCATGAAGTTGACATCGTAACACCAGAGTCAATTAAGTCCCGAAAATGCACACGTCTTCTTCCGGAGATGCACCAGAGTCAATTAAGTCCCGAGAATGCATATAGGATAATGATGATGTTTAATTGCAACAATCAAACAATTAAACCTCGAATCAGTAGTGTACCGTTTGGAGATTGATAACGACACGAGTTAAAACACTGATTTTCTCTGCGGCTATGACAAATGTCATCCCGGAATATCTTCAAATCAAAAGAATGTATGAAGTTCATCACGTGTACTCGTTGTGCGTTCAATGTGTCTTCTTCTTCCCCCTTGATGGTTTCGAAGCTCGGAACCATCAATAAATTGTACGCACATGAACCTGAAATCTCGTGAGAATAATAAATAAGCTGAATTATATATTTTGTGAGAATCAGCTGTTGATCGAAAAACTCTTCTCATAAACTCTCCATGGCCACCTTTACCAACCCACGTGAAAGCAATTTGAAGTGACCACTGAAAGAATGAACCAGATACATCAAACGTGAAGCTGAATAAAAATCCTTCGATCTTGTGACTTAAGCTTGCACTATTGTTGAATGAAGAACGGTGGAGAAATCTCTAAGTACTCAATGCATCACTGAAGAAGTCTATAAGCACAACACCTCTTGAAATTATCCACGTCAACTAAGCGCGTGACACTGAGTACAACAATGTAACCCCTTTAAGTGATAGTTATCCGAGTCATCAACCATCCACCCCGAACCCGGAAACCAGATAACCAAGTCTTCATTCTAGGATTAAGCACTAGCAAGTTATCTAGTAAAAGATAAAATAATTACACGCCCTCGAAAAATCCGTCTTCAACGTCACGTAATTAATACCCGATCAAACAAAATCTGTAGCCACTAAAAAATCGCCCATTTTTTCTTGGTCTCGTCTCAAATAAATTCTCGTCACATTTGTCACTTCATTTTGTCGCGTCACATTTCTCGTCACCCCATCAGTGTCAAGAATAAATTAAAGAACCACAAATGCAACAAAAAAACCACAAATTCAAAAAAGGAACTTGTTTGTTTGAGCATCCATTCTCCTTAACAATGTCTCGTCACTTTTTGTCTCGACCCGATGACGACCGAATTATAACTTAATACACAAAATTTATTTAAAAATTTTGTTAAAAAAATTATGTGTATATAAGTAAATGTACACGGACCATTGAGAGTCCTGGCCCATCAATTTAGAAAAAAAAATGAGACCATGTTTATATGGCAATACCCGGCCCATGACTTGTCCAGAACCCGGTCCATCACATTGGGATAAACCCGGTTTCACCACTTTGGTTATAACGCCACCTTAAATAACTCATACATTAGTCAACACTAAACACATAGAAACGATCGCCTCTCTCACCAAACTTTCTCTCTTCACCTCCAATCTTGTTTTCTCCGCCCCTCACAAATCCTTCTCTAACCTAATCTCCTCTCAACCTAGTAACCATCGCCCTCCATCTACCTCTCCTAATCTCTCCATCAAACGCAGCAAAATCATTCACATAATCAAACCCACCACAAGCAGCTCCAATCATCTTCTAATCTCCATATCAAACCAAATCCCTTCTCATCCCAATCACAAGCGAATCACATAAAACTGAAGAACATGAGTAATATCAGCTTCAAGATTCATTAACAGAGTCTCGGGTAAGGTGTGTAATGATTGCATGTCGCATATGGTTAATTAAAACGAATCAAAGATCGAATCTAACAATCTTGTTATGATTCGTTCTTAAAATTCGTAAATTAATAAAGGTGTATGCCTGAACAGGTGTGATTCGGGTTGCATGTGATTGATGTGACGAATTCGAAACAAAGATTGGTTTTAACATATTTGTTAAAAACCATTCTTATTTTCGTACAGTAAATGGGTAAAAACCCAAATATAAGATCTATGATGAAAAACAGTTTTTGGTAAATAGATCTTAAAGAATCCTTAATCGAAAAACAATCAACTGAGATCTTTTTGATATTCTGTATTAAGTCCGAGTCTAGATGGGATATAAGTGACGAAGGGAATTAGGGATAGATTGATGGTGTTGAGGAGAAATAAGGTTGGATGTGAGAAGGTCGACTCAGTGAGTTAAACTGAGTCAACTCGGTAATTACCGAGTTGACTCGGTTGAGATGGTTTTGGTCACCAAATTTAGTTCACAAGTTTTAACAAAACAGAGTCCATCGGAATGTCAAATAAAACAATCCAATCGGAATGTTTAAGCTTCCATCGGAATGTCTTTTAAATTGGTCTCATCGGAATGAAACATACACCCCCATCGGAATATTTGTTTTTTGAGTCATCATCGGAATCAAACAAACACCCCCATCTGAATAACCAATCTGAATGTTCAATCTGAATGTTTAATCTGAATATCCAATCGGAAACCCAATCTGAATCCCAATCTGAATGTTCAATCTGAAAAGGGTTTTGAATGAACCGAAAATGATGGATCTACAAACTTGTCCTTTTCTAATGGTATAAACAAGAAATACAGAAACCCAAAAACATTGACCAGATTTGTTTACTTTTGACCATGATAATGATGAAACCGAGGGAATAAATTAATAAATTGAGACCCAACACATGCAACTATTTGGACAGATGGACAAAAAAAGAAGACGTGACAAAAAATTTGTGATAAAATGGACAGAAATAATATAACGAGACACAAAGAAAAATTAGACCACTAAATCGAATATATAAACACGATCCAAGGATAGAACCGAGGCTCTGATGCCAAATGTAGGATTGTAAATCTTGCTTATGTTTTTAGAGAGAGAAAGAGATAGAGAGATGGTGGATTTCACACAAAGCTAGAGAGAGAAAGTTAAGAGAACTATGTGAAAAATAATGAAACCACACCCCTCTCCATCAAAGGAGAGGGTTTATATACCCAAGCCTTGTGATGGGCTTGGGCTTACAATGTTGGGCTTACAATGTTGGGCTTACAACAGCTTTTAAAACAATACGCTTCCACAGAAAAGGTTCATCTTTTAACTAAATCATTTCAAGAATTCGAACTTAAGCGTCTTCAAGATTTATCACCTAATCCCGGTTATGCAAAACAAGCTCAGAAATATATTCCCGGTCTTTATGATATGACCATAATTGGCAAATCGAAAGAAGCACCTTTTGTTCGTAGTTCTGACGTGACTCAGTCACTTGCGGATGAAACTCATTCTAAAATGCTTTCAAAATTCCATACAATTGATTATGATCAAAATAACAAAGATCAATTTTCTAAAAAGACCCGCATTCGCTTACAAAAGGAATTAGCTGAATTGACAGTTCTTGTGCCCCAAAGTTTGTCAAATGAAAACCCTCCCAATACGTCTCCTACATTTGTCAAAAAGGATTTAACGAAGTTAATTCCACCGGTAAGTAAGCCGTCCGTTAACTTAAATGCGGTACACCAACACTTAGCCGATTTTGACAAGGTCATTTTGGAACGTACGACGGCTTCGGCCATAACGGAAGGTGAATGGAACTTTGAGCACACTAGAGCTGCGTTTCGAGACGAAATTATTCCATTTGTAAAGAATGTTAAAGCTTGTCTTAGTAATCTTGATCAATATTTATATTTGGAAATAGAAGAAGTTAAACGTGTTTTCAATGAAATGGATGACGCTTATGAAAACAGTTTACTTGAAATAGAACGAGTTTCACGCCAAAATGATCAGCTTCTGAAGCAAGTGATGTCTCATGATATTGTTTCCGTCTGTGTGAATAAAGGTGTTGATAATGATTCTACTGTGCATAATGTTGAAACTGTGGATAATGTGGTAGATAGTACTTGTCACGAATCTGACGCTGAATTTTTAAAGCTTCAAGATTCATATTCTTCGCTTTCAAAACGTTTTGATGAGGTTCAAACACATTGTATTTCGCTTGAATGCAAGCAACAATTTATTCAAGAAATCTTTGAAACGTCATTCGAAGGTGTTAATATCGATGATGCAAACTTTGAAAAGAATTTTCGATTGAATTTACAATCAAAACAGCGTCAGCCAAGTGACAAGGTTGCTCAATATTTGCCGATAGACATAGAGAAATCTAAGGAGCTTAACTGTGTGAACGTACTTGAGGCCGCTGAGAACCTTAAACTTGATCTAGATAATCGAGTTTCCAAGATTTTGTCCAAAGTTGATAACTTAAAACAGAAAAATACACGACTCTTCGATTCAGTAAAGCCCGCATGTGCTAACACCACTGCACAGAATCAATCATTGATTGAACAATTGAATCGAAAGTCGGTGGAAATATCTGATTTGAGGGAACAAGATTGTGATAAGAATCTGGTCTTGGCTGAGTTAAAGGAAACACTTCGTACTCTAAAAGGTAAGAATGTTGTGGATAACGCAGCCACTGTCTCAGCATCGTCCTCTAGTGCAATCAAAAGGAACCTTATAGCCGTCACACCACTTAACAAGGGCCCTAGGACTAAACCATCTCAAACTTTGGTCACTAAAGATAAGGCGGAATCAAAACCAGCTTCTAATATTCCCGTGTTGCCTTCTACAGGAGTAAGCACCACTACTAAGGCTCAAAGATCTAAGCTTAAGACAAACAAGAAGAATGATAGGATCTTGCCCCCATCTAGTAGTCAAGTGAAGAAGAAAGTAGGAGCCCATCCTAGGAATGGTATTTCTGTTTTGAATAAAAAGAATCATGTAGCTAAACCTAAAGGCTCTGCGGTTGTGCAGTGTTCTAAGCCTAGTGTGAATTCTAATTTGAAATGTTGGAATTGCAATGAATGTATTTTTTCTAGTCGTCATGATTCTTGCCTTATTGACCATGTGAATGAGATGCATGCCCGGAAAAATGGATTAGAATGGAAACCGACTGGGAAAGTGTTAACCCAAGTTGGCTGGATGTGGCGCCCCACTGGTAGAACTTTCACTATAGTAGGAAATATGTGCCCTTTAACTAGGATCACTCCCACTGAAGTGAAGAAAGCGTGCCCTTTAACTAGGAGTACCAAGGCTACCAAAACACAAGCGTGTCCTTTAACTAGGAACACCAACACTACTGTAGGAACAAAGTGCCCTTTAAATAGGTCTACTCCCACTGTAGTGCCCGCTAATAATCCAAAACCTCAGAAAATTGGAACAGTAAAACCTGTAAATGCTAAAACTCACATTAGAAAATGCAGGAAATCTAAGGATAACAAAAATGTTAGCAATTCTGATAATAACATATCTGTATCTGCTAACACTCCAGAACCAATAGTTTCCAATGCATTGTCTACTGTTGTGATTGAAAACAGGTGGTCCAAATTGTTCTCTGGTATTTGGACTCTGGTTGCTCCAAGCATATGACCGGAGATCGCTCTCAGCTCAGAAAATTCGTCAGCAAGTTTCTTGGTACGGTTCGATTTGGTAATGATCACATTGCAAAGATAATGGGTTATGGTGAATATCATATTGGGAATGTTATTATTTCAAGAGTGTATTATATGGAAGGTCTCGGTCACAACTTATTTTCTGTGGGACAATTTTGTGATGCAAACCTAGAAGTTGCTTTTCGAGAGCATACCTGCTTCATTCGTAATTTGGAAGGGGTTGATTTATTGAAAGGTACTCGAGGGAATAATTTGTACACTTTGTCTCTACAAGACATGATGGCCGCTTCTCCCGTATGTCTTCTCTCCAAAGCTTCGAAGACTAAGTCATGGTTATGGCATCGACGGTTATCTCATCTTAACTTAGACGCTATTAATCATTTGGCGAAAAACGAACTTGTTCGTGGTCTTCCTAAACTATCATTTCACAAGGATCATTTGTGTTCCGCGTGTACAATGGGGAAAAGCACCAAGAAATCATACAAACCCAAGACGGAAGACACCAACCAAGAGAAACTTTATCTATTGCATATGGATCTTTGTGGGCCAATGCGTGTTGAAAGTCTTAGTGGCAAAAAGTACATCCTCGTCATTGTCGATGATTACTCTCGGTTTACATGGGTGAAATTTCTTAAAGCAAAAAATGAGGCACCTAAATTCATCATCGGATTTCTCAAGATGATTCAAGTGCGTCTCAACACTACTGTCCGACGCATTCGTACAGATAATGGAACCGAATTTGTTAATCAAATCTTGCGTGATTATTATGAAGAAGTTGGAATATCTCATGAAACATCCGTTGCACGCACTCCAAAACAAAACGGTGTCGTTGAAAGGCGAAATCGCACACTTATGGAAGCTGCTAGAACGATGTTAATTTACGCAAAGGCTCCATTGTTTTTATGGGCAGAAGCAGTATCTACAGCAGTGTACACCCAAAACCGGTCACTAATTCGTAAACGCCATGGTAAAACACCTTATGAGCTTCTCCATGGAAAAGTACCAGATTTATCATATCTTCATGTATTTGGGTCCCTTTGCTATCCAAATAATGACTGTGACAATTTGGGAAAACTTCAACCAAAGGCTGATATTGGTATTTTCATTGGTTACGCACCCGCAAAGAAGGCATACCGAATCTACAACCGTAACTCTCGCAAGATCCTCGAAACTATGAATGTTGATTTTGATGAGCTGACAGCAATGGCTTCTGAGCAAAGCAGCTCTGAACCCGCACTTCATGAAATGGGACCCAGTAACATTAGTTCTGGTCTTGTCCCAAACAACCCTACTTCATCATCATTTATACCACCTACTAGGACTGAATGGGATACGTTGTTTCAACCGTTCTTTGATGAATTCTTTACTCCTCCAACTATTG
Organism: Glebionis coronaria; assembly: GCA_025667525.1. Taxonomy (NCBI): domain Eukaryota; kingdom Viridiplantae; phylum Streptophyta; class Magnoliopsida; order Asterales; family Asteraceae; genus Glebionis; species Glebionis coronaria. The sequence goes on from CM046878.1 coordinate 401,953,671, forward strand.
TTGCTCCAGAACCTGAGGTAATAGCTCCGGTAACCTAAGTTGTCGCTCCAGCAACCGAAGCACAATCAGATACCTCTGCACCTATAATTGGTCAAGATATACCATCAAATAGTAATTCTCAACCAACACATGTTTCAACTACCCATGTCATGCCTATTGATGATGAAGAGGATGATGATGATCACGATTTGGAATTCGCTCAAATGCGTGAACTTCCATTCTTTGGTGTACCAATTCCCGACCCTAATCAAGTCGGGTCGTCCACCTCAGAGGAAGCTCCTTCTACAGTTTACTCCAATCCAAAAATTCGTGAACATGACAGCAAGTGGACAAAGGATCATCCTATAGATTCTATTATCGGTGACCCTAATCGTCCGGTATCCACACGAAGTCAGTTACAAGAAAGTGCAATGTTTTGTCACTTTGATGCTTTTCTCACTGAAGTTGAACCTAAGACATGGCAACAAGCTTTTACTCAATCCTGTTGGATAGAAGCTATGCAAGAAGAACTTAATGAATTTATACGTCTTGAAGTATGGGAACTTGTCCCATGCCCGGATCAAGTGCAGTTACTCACTTTGAAATGGGTTTACAAGGTGAAACTAGATGAGTTAGGCGGAATATTGAAGAACAAAGCTCGACTAGTAGCTCATGGATACAAGCAATTATTGGGCATCGACTTTATGGAATCCTTTGCACCTGTTGCCCATTTGGAAGCTATTCGACTATTCCTTGCTTATGCAGCCCATATGAATATGATCGTCTATCAGATGGATGTGAAGACGGCATTTCTTAATGGTGAACTCAAGGAAGAGGTCTATGTTCAACAACCGGATGGTTTTGTGTATCCTAATTATCCTAATCATGTGTACAAGCTTAAGAAGGCTCTCTATGGGTTGAAGCAAGCTCCTCGCGCATGGTATGATCTTTTGTCACAATTCCTCATTACTCAAGGCTTAGCTAAAGGCAAGGTGGATCCCACGCTGTTCATTCAGAAACGAGGTAAAGATATGATTATGGTACAAATATATGTTGATGATATTATATTTGCAGCCTCGACCCAAACCTTATCGGATGAGTTTGGGACACTCATGTCTTCCAAGTTTAAGATGTCAATGATGGGCAAGGTATCATTCTTCTTAGGTCTTCAGATATCTCAGAGTCCCAGAGGCATCTTTATCAATCAATCCAAGTATGCCCTTGAATCGCTTAAGAAGTATAAGATGGAATCTTGCGACCCCGTGGATACTCCAATGGTGGAACGAACTAAGCTTGATGCAGATCCACATGGAGTTGCCGTTGATCCGACACTTTATCGTGGAATGATCGGTACTCTTCTGTATATCACAGCCAGTCGACCTGATCTTCAGTTTGCTATATGTATGTGTGACAGGTATCAAACTAGGCCTACTGAGTTACACTTAGCTACTGTTAAAAGGATCTTTCGATATCTTAAAGGAACCATTAATCGGGGACTTTGGTATTCGAAGGACTCTTCTATTGCACTAATGGCATATGCAGATGCGGATCACGCGGGTTGTCAAGATACAAGGCGTAGCACGAGTGGAACTTTGCAACTACTAGGAGATCGACTAATCAGTTGGGCATCGAAAAGGCAGAAAAGCGCTGCAATTTCAAGTACGGAAGCAGAATACATAGCTATGTCCGGTTGCTGTGCTCAAATTCTTTGGATGAGATCGCAATTAACCGACTATGGTCTAGGTTTCAACAAAATTCCGATGTACTGCGACAACAAGAGTGCAATTGCCTTATGCTGCAACAATTTTCAGTTCTCCCGGTCGAAGCATATTGACATTCGCTACCATTTCATCAAGGAGCAAGTGGAAAATGGTGTAATAGAGCTTTACTTTGTCCGATCAGAGTATCAATTGGCGGATATTTTCACGAAGGATTTAGATCGCGCTCGAATTGAATTTTTGGCCGACAAGCTAGGAATGAGAACCTTCTCGCCTGAGACTCTACAGGAACTAGCAGATGAAGCGAAAGAATAGTCTTGGTAAAACTATTCTCCGTATCCTTGGTGATCATCTGTATATATTGTTTATATTTTTATCCACAAAAGCAAAATACAAAAATATAAAACCATATAAAAACCATAAAAATTGAAAAATTCATTAACATCCAAAAATATTTTTACTTTATTTTTTTCAAAGGCATGTCTTTTGGTACGATAATATTTACGGCCTTAGAAATGTTGATTAATATCGGCACGACGCCATAAATAGAGTTCGTACAAAAGTTGTAAATATTTCATAAAACATGCCTAAATGGCTTGTAGTTATTTCTGACTGCAACCCGATTTTCATATTAAAGTCAAGTATTTCTTATGAAAGCTTTGGCTCACAACGGGAATTAATTTTCTCGGGCAAGGTTTACTTTAAAACCTTGTAAGGGATCAAGTTTACTTTATAACTTGGTCTAACACAAATATATGTACGTTTCAGTGCATTTATTTGTCAAAACAAGAGAAGTCTTGTTTTTATGAAGCTATCATCTCTACAACCATGCTATCTACAATTGGTATCTACATACTCGACGATGCGACTACTCAACCGACGACTACAGCTCTTTCGATAGAACACGGGTCAACAATTGAGGGGGAGCAATTGTCAAGCATTCAGAATATTCGATGCCGAACGTGCCAAGTTCACAAGTTGGTGTCAAGACAACAATATCAATCGTACATGTGGTGTCAAGAGATGACTTCAGACGTGACGAGGCGACCAACATATGCTGACAAGAATCATTTGATCTTATCATATGATGTTCTCATCTATCAGGTCCAACCTTGTCAATTCTTTTCTAATATGGTGAATATGTGATCATATTACAAATCGGTATCATATCTCATACGTTTGATATCATGAAGATAAAACGAACTTGCATTTTTCCTCCCAAAACCTTTGTTAAAACTTCATTAAATAAATTGATATTAAAAACATCGATTGGGTTAATATTTTTAATATGGGGGAGAAAATGTGATTTAATATGGGATATTATCACAAATGGTTTGACTTAATGTGCTGGCTCATCCCGACATGTGCGAAATGTTTTCGAATATCGTGGCATATGTTAAGGGGGAGCAAAACGGTTTTGCATATCAAAATGGATTTTCATGGTGACATATACTTACCCGAAACCCATTTATTTCACGACGATGAAGATTGTGGTGACATAAGGATGGTAGGATAGGTTAAGTCCTATGATTCTTCCAGAACCGGAGGAATCTTCCCAAGGACATTCTATAGCTAGAAATAGTAGTCCTTAGGAAAGATGGAGAAAGATTGTGAACGTAGCTGAATGCCGACCAAGTACTTAAGTTAGCACTGAAACAATCACAACAAGGTGCTAGTTATGACGTATTGGTAAGCATTGAAGGGGTTGAAGAATGAAAAAGAATTGTAAAGATAAAGGGTGTAAAGAAAGAAGCCCTCCTTATAACTTTAGGCAGAAACCGGGTCAACACATATGCTATTGAGATCATTTTAATGATGCTCGATATTGAAGACAGACATCATGGACCCAGTGATGCAATGCACAACCCATCCCAGCTAACTCAGATATCTCTCAAAAGGTATTTGTTTTAATCACACGGAGACAACACGTTATCTATTGATTTATTCACTCTGAATAAATTGGTATTGAAAAGGTGGCACTCCTCTCCAGCCTCCGATCACTAAAATCCAAAGTGCACGATCGAGTCTAGAGCCATTTGAGATCATCAAATATCTCATTAGGACACACTTTCATATTTCCTTGCTTCTTCACACACTGTGAAAAGTAAGAAAGATCTTAAGAGTCCTACGCAAAATCTTCATGATCTTGCCTGAACATCCGAGTAATACGAAAGTATTTACAATGAAGATGGAAATCCTTCTTGAGCGAATATCAAAAAGCTCATGGTAGGTGACTTGTGCGATTCTTTATGAATCAAACTTGTGATAACTGGAAAGCAACAGCTGTTTAATTCTTAACTGAATTTAAACACGTTCCAGGCCTCTACGCAATATCTTAGTGATCTTGCCAGAACACTTAGAGTGATACCTTAGTGATTCACAGTGATGAGTGGAAATCCTTCTAGTGTTAACCTCAAACAGCACTTGGTAGGTAACTTGCAAGATTCTATACGAATCAAGCTCGTGACAACTGGAAAGCAACGATGGTGCGGTTCTTAATTGAATTTCACTTGTTCTAGGAACATGAATTGGCGGCTTCAAATCATGCAGATATTATTATCCAAATGATTCACTCTTTATGTTCGCAGTCAGCTTTGGACGGTCGAATAAAGAGAACGGGTTTACCCGTGAAATCCTGTCAGGAAGTTACTTAATTGAAACTATCCGTCACAGGTACGATATCTAATATCGTCCAACGGTCTTCACCGACCGGAGGTAAAATGCTACCGAATTAGAATGAAATGTTCAAATCCATTTCGTTCGTGTCTACTTATGTTGCGGCATTTGAAGACGGTGGCGTTGCGGAATCCAAGAAGAAGTCGTCCCCTCATGCTTATACTTTATGCACTTAATATCTCATTTAATTCAAGAAAGCCTAAAAGTTAAGTCTTCCGCTGTATCATACTCTGAAGCTTTCAAGAATTACTAAGGTATAAGTATGTGGGACGTGAGGTCACGTAGAGGCGAAGATCACAAGTGATGGATGCACGAGATCAAGGCAAGAGATTAATTCTCAAGACTGATATCAAAGATCACATCAGCATATTCACCAGAAAAGAAAAAGAAAAAGAAAGACGAAGACTACGAGCTCAAGACAAGCATAGTATGCTAGGTTTATTTCATTATTGTAACTTGGGTAATGCCCTTGTTTGGAGTGACCTCCCTTAGGGGGAGATTGTTGGAAATATGTTTTACGTATTAAGAAGGATCGGTCACTCCAACGATAGTCCATGTAATAACTCGTAGTTTAGTTAATATCTTTATTAAACAAACAAAGACAAGCCTAGCCTACAACATGTGTAGGCCGGCCCAACATTGTAAGCCCAATCCCATCACAAGGCTTGGGTATATAAACCCTCTCCTTTGATGGAGAGGGGTGTGGTTTCATTATTTTTCACATAGTTCTCTTAACTTTCTCTCTCTAGCTTTGTGTGAAATCCACCATCTCTCTATCTCTTTCTCTCTCTAAAAACATAAGCAAGATTTACAATCCTACAGTGATGTCTCATGATATTGTTTCCGTCTGTGTGAATAAACGTGTTGATAATGATTCTACTGTGCGTAATATTGAAACTGTGGATAATGTGGTAGATAGTACTTGTCAGGAATCTGACGCTGAATTTTTAAAGCTTCAAGATTCATATTCTTCGCTTTCAAAACGTTTTGATGAGGTTCAAACACATTGTATTTCGCTTGAATGCAAGCAACAATTTATTAAAGAAATCTTTGAAACGTCATTCGAAGGTGTTAATATCGATGATGCAAACTTTGAAAAGAATTTTTGATTGAATTTACAATCAAAACAGCGTCAGCCAAGTGACAAGGTTGCTAAATCTTTGCCGATAGACATAGAGAAATCTAAGGAGCTTCACTGTGTGAACGTACTTGAGGCCACTGAGAATTTTAAACTTGATCTAGATAATCGAGTTTCCAAGATGTTGTCCAAAGTTGATAACTTAAAACAGAAAAGTATACGACTTTTCGATTCAGTACAGCCAGCATGTGCTCATACCACTGCACAGAATCAATCATTGATTGAACAATTGAATAGAAAGTCGGTGGAAATATCTGATTTGAGGGAACAAATTTGTGATAAAAATCTGGCTTTGGCTGAGTTAAAGGAAACACTTCGTACTGTAAAAGGTAAGAATGTTGTGGATAACACAGCCACTGTCTCAGCATCGTCCTCTAGTGCAATCAAAAGGAACCTTATAGCCGTCACACCACTTAACAAGGGCCCTAGGACTAAACCATCTCAACCTTTGGTCACTAAAGATAAGGCGGAATCAAAACCAGCTTCTAATATTCCCGTGTTGCCTTCTACAGGAGTAAGCACCACTACTAAGGCTCAAAGATCTAAGCTTAAGAGAAACAAGAAGAATGATAGGATCTTGCCCCCATCTAGTAGTCAAGTGAAGAAGAAAGTAGAAGCCCATCCTAGGAATGTTATTTCTGTTTTGAATAAAAAGAATCATGTAGCTAAACCTAAAGGCTCTGCGGTTGTACAGCGTTCTAAGCCTAGTGTGAATTCTAATTTGAAATGTTGGAATTGCAATGAATGCATGTTTTCTAGTCGTCATGATTCTTGCCTTATTGACCATGTGAATGAGATGTATGCCCGGAAAAATGGATTAGAATGGAAACCGACTGGGAAAGTGTTAACCCAAGTTGGTTGGATGTGGCGCCCCACTGGTAGAACTTTCACTATAGTAGGAAATATGTGCCCTTTAACTAGGATCACTCCCACTGAAGTGAAGAAAGAGTGCCCTTTAACTAGGAGTACCAAGGCTACCAAAACACAAGCGTGTCCTTTAACTAGGAACACTGACACTACTGTAGGAACCAAGTGCCCTTTAAATAGGTCTACTCCCACTGTAGTGCCCGCGAATAATCCAAAACCTAAGAAAGTTGGAACAGTAAAACCTGTTAGTGCTAAAACTCACATTAGAAAACGCAGGAAATCTAAGGGTCTCAAAAATGTTAGCAATTCTGATAATTCTATATATGTATCTGCTAACACTCCGGAACCAATAGTTTCCAATGCATTGTCTACTGTTGTTATTGAAAACAGGTGGTCCAAATTGTTCTCTGGTATTTGGACTCTGGTTGCTCCAAGCATATGACCGGAGATCGCTCTCAGCTCAGAAATTCCGTCAGCAAGTTTCTTGGTACGGTTCGATTTGGAAATGATCATATTGCAAAGATAATGGGTTACGGTGAATATCATATTGGGAATGTTATTATTTCAAGAGTGTATTATGTGGAAGGTCTCGGTCACAACTTATTTTCTGTAGGACAATTTTGTGATGCAAACCTAGAAGTTGCTTTTCGAGAGCATACCTGCTTCATTCGTAATTTGGAAGGGGTTGATTTATTGAAAGGTACTCGAGGGAATAATTTGTATACTTTGTCTCTACAAGACATGATGGCTGCTTCTCCCGCATGTCTTCTCTCCAAAGCATCAAAGACTAAGTCATGGTTATGGCATCGACGGTTATCTCATCTTAACTTTGACGCTATTAATCACTTGGCAAAAAACGAACTTGTTCGTGGTCTTCCTAAACTATCATTTCACAAGGATCATTTGTGTTCCGCGTGTACAATGGGGAAAAGCACTAAGAAGTCATACAAACCCAAGACTGAAGACACCAACCAAGAGAAACTTTATCTATTGCATATGGATCTTTGTGGGCCAATGCGCGTTGAAAGTCTTAGTGGCAAAAAGTACATCCTCGTCATAGTCTATGATTACTCTCGGTTTACATGGGTGAAATTTCTTAAAGCAAAAAATGAGGCACCTAAATTCATCATCGGATTTCTCAAGATGATTCAAGTGCGTCTCAACACTACTGTCCGACGCATTCGTACAGATAATGGAACCGAATTTGAGAATCAAATCTTGCGTGATTATTATGAAGAAGTTGGCATCTCTCATGAAACATCCGTTGCACGCACTCCACAACAAAACGGTGTCGTTGAAAGACGAAATCGCACACTTATGGAAGTTGCTCGAACGATGTTAATTTACGCAAAGGCTCCATTGTTTTTATGGTCAGAAGCAGTATCTACAGCAGTGTACACCCAAAACCGGTCACTAATTCGTAAACGCCATGGTAAAACACCTTATGAGCTTCTCCATGGAAAAGTACCAGATTTATCATATCTTCATGTATTTGGTTCTCTTTGCTATCCAAATAATGATGGTGACAATTTGGGAAAACTTCAACCAAAGGCTGATATTGGTATTTTCATTGGTTACGCACCCGCAAAGAAGGCATACCGAATCTACAACCGTAACTCTCGCAAGATCCTCGAAACTATGAATGTTGATTTTGATGAGCTGACAGCAATGGCTTCTGAGCAAAGCAGCTCTGAACCCGCACTTCATGAAATGGGACCCAGTAACATTAGCTCTGGTCTTGTCCCAAACAACCCTACTTCATCATCATTTACACCACCTTCTAGGACTGAATGGGATACGTTGATTCAACCGTTCTTTGATGAATTCTTTACTCCTCCAAGTATTGTTGCTCCAGAACCTGAGGTAATAGCTCCGGTAATCGAAGTTGTCGCTCCAGAAACCGTTGCACAATCAGATACATCTGCACCTACAATTGGTCAAGATATACCTTCAACGAGTAATTCTCAACCAACACATGTTGCAACTACCCATGTCATGCCTATTGATGATGAAGAGGATGATGATGATCACGATTTGGAATTCGCTCAAATGCGTGAACTTCCATTCTTTGGTGTACGAATTCCCGACCCTATTCAAGCCGGGTCGTCCACCTCAGAGGAATATCCTTCTACAGTTTACTCCAATCCACGGATTCGTGAACATGACAGCAAGTGGACAAAGGATCATCCTATAGATTATATTATTGGTGACCCTAATCGTTCGGTATCCACACGAAGTCAGTTACAAGAAAGTACAATGTTTTGTCACTTTGATGCTTTTCTCATTGAAGTTGAACCTAAGACATGGCAACAAGCTTTTACTCAATCATGTTGGATAGAAGCTATGCAAGAAGAACTTAATGAATTTATACGTCTTGAAGTATGGGAACTTGTCCCATGCCCGGATCAAGTGCAGTTACTCACTTTGAAATGGGTTTACAAGGTGAAACTCGATGAGTTAGGCGGAATATTGAAGAACAAAGATCGACTAGTAGCTCGTGGATACAAGCAATTATTGGGCATCGACTTTATGGAATCCTTTGCACCTGTTGCCCGTTTGGAAGCTATTAGACTATTCCTCGCTTATGCAGCCTATATGAATATGATTGTCTATCAGATGGATGTGAAGACGGCATTTCTTAATGGTGAACTCAAGGAAGAGGTCTATGTTCAACAACCGGATGGTTTTGTGAATCCTAATTATCCTAATCATGTGTACAAGCTTAAGAAGGCTCTCTATGGGTTGAAGCAAGCTCCTCGCGCATGGTACGATCTATTGTCACAATTCCTCATTACACAAGGCTTCGCAAAAGGCAAGGTGGATCCTACGCTGTTCATTCAAAAACGAGGTAAAGATATGATTATGGTACAAATATATGTTGATGATATTATATTTGCAGCCTCGACCTAAACCTTATCGGATGAGTTTGGGGCACTCATGTCTTCCAAGTTTAAGATGTCAATGATGGGCAAGGTATCATTCTTCTTAGGTCTTCAGATATCTCAGAATCCCAGAGGCATCTTTATCAATCAATCAAGTATGCCCTTGAATCGCTTAAAAAGTATAAGATGGAATCTTGCGACCCCGTGGATACTCCAATGGTGGAACGAACTAAGCTTGATGCAGATCCACATGGAATTGCCGTTGATCCGACACTTTATCGTGGAATGATCGGTACTCTTCTGTATATCACAGCTAGTCGACCTGATCTTCAGTTTGCTATATGTATGTGTGTCAGGTATCAAACTAGGCCTACTGAGTTACATTTAGCTACTGTTAAAAGGATCTTTCGATATCTTAAAGGAACCATTAATCGGGGACTTTGGTATTCGATGGACTCTTCTATTGCACTAATGGCATATGCAGATGCGGATCACGCGGGTTGTCAAGATACAAGGCGTAACACGAGTGGAACATTGCAACTACTAGGAGATCGATTAATCAGTTGGGCATCGAAAAGGCAGAAAAGCGCTGCAATTTCAAGTACGGAAGCAGAATACATAGCTATGTCCGGTTGCTGTGCTCAAATTCTTTGGATGAGATCGCAATTAACCGACTATGGTCTAGGTTTCAACAAAATTCCGATGTACTGTGACAACAAAAGTGCAATTGCCTTATGCTGCAACAATATTCAATTCTCCCGGTCGAAGCATATTGACATTCGCTACCACTTCATCAAGGAGCAAGTGGAAAATGGAGTATTAGAGCTTTACTTTGTCCGATCTGAGTATCAATTGGCGGATATTTTCACGAAGGCTTTAGATCGCGCTCGAATTGAATTTTTGGCCGACAAGCTAGGAATGAGAACCTTCTCGCCTGAGACTCTAAAGGAACTAGCAGATGAAGCGAAAGAATAGTCTTGGTAAAACTATTCTCCGTATCCTTGGTGATCATCTGTATATATTGTTTATATTTTTATCCACAAAAGCAAAATACAAAAATATAAAACTATATAAAAACCATAAAAATTGAAAAACTCATAAAAATCTAAAAATATTTTTACTTAATTTTTCAAAGGCATGTCTTTTGGTACGATAATATTTACGGCCTTAGAAATGTCGATTAATATTGACACGGCGCCATAAATAGAGTTCGTACAAAAGTTGTAAATAGTTCATAAAACATGACTAAATGGCTTGTAGTTATTTCAGACTGCAACCCGGTTTTCATATTAAAGTCAAGTATTTCTTATGAAAGCTTTGGCTCACAACGGGAATTAATTTTCTCGGGCAAGGTTTACTTTAAAACCTTGTAAGGGATCAAGTTTACTTTATAACTTGGTCTAACACAAATTAATGTACGTTTCAGTGCATTTATTTGTTAAAACAAGAGAAGTCTTGTTTTTATGAAGTTATCATCTCTACAATCATGCAATCTACAATTGGTATCTACATACTCGACGATGCGACTACTCAACTGGCGACTACAGCTCTTTCAATAGAACACGGGTCAACAATTGAGGGGGAGCAATTGTCAAGCATTCAGAATCTTTGATGCCGAACGTGCCAAGCTCACAAGTTGGCGTCAAGACAACAATACCAATCGTACATGTGGTGTCAAACGTGATGACTTCAGACGTGACGAGGCGACCAACATATGCTGACAAGAACCATTTGATCTTATCATATGATGTTCTCATCAATCAGGTCCAACCTTGTCAATTCTTTTCTAATATGGTGAATATGTGATCATGTTACAAATCGGTATCATATCTCATACGTTTGATATCATGAAGATTAAACGGACTTGCATTTTTCTTCCTAAAACCTTTGTTAAAACTTCATTAAATCAATTGATATTAAAGACATCGATTGGGTTAATATTTTTAATATGGGGGAGAAAATGTGATTTAATATGGGATATTATCACAAATGGTTTGACTTAATGTGCTGGCTCATCCCGACATATGCGAAATGTTTTCGAATATCGTGGCATATGTTAAGGGGGAGCAAAATGGATTTGCATATCAAAAATGGATTTCATGGTGATTTATACTTACCCAAAACCCATTTATTTCACGACGATGAAGATTGTGGTGACATAAGGATGGTAGGATAGGTTAAGTCCTATGATTCTTCCAGAACCGGAGGAATCTTCCCAAGGACATTCCATAGCTAGAAATAGTCGTCCTTGGGAAAGTTGGAGAAAGATTATGAACGTAGCTGAATGCCGACCAAGTACTTAAGTTAGCACTGGAACAATCACAACAAGGTGCTAGTTATGACGTATTGGTAAGCATTGAAGGGGTTGAAGAATGAAAAAGAATTGTAAAGATAAAGGGTGTAAAGAAAGAAGCCCTCCTTACAACTTAGGCAGAAACCGGGTCAATACATATGCTATTAAGATCATTGTTTAATGATTCTTGATATTGAAGACAGACATCATGGACCCAGTGATGCAATGCACAACCCATCCCAGCTAACTCAGATATCTCTCAAAAGGTATTTGTTTTAATCACACGGAGACAACACGTTATCTATCGATTTATTCACCCCGAATAAATTGGTATTGAAATGGTGGCACTCCTCTCCAGCCTCCGATCACTAAAATCCAAAGTGCACGATCGAGTCTAGAGCCATTTGAGATCATCAAATATCTCATTGGGACATACTTTCATATTTCCTTGCTTCTTCACACACTGTGAAAAGTAAGAAAGATTTTAAGAGTCCTACGCAAAATCTTCATGATCTTGCCTGAACATCCGAGTAATACGAAAGTATTTACAATGAAGATGGAAATCCTTCTTGAGCGAATATCAAAAAGCTCATGGTAGGTGACTTGTGCGATTCTTTATGAATCAAACTTGTGATAACTGAAAGCAACAGTGGTTTAATTCTTAGCTGAACTTAAACACGTTCCAGGCCTCTACGCAATATCTCAGTGATCTTGCCAGAACACTCAGAGTGATACCTTAGTGTTCATAGTGATGAGTGGAAATCCTTCTAGTGTTAACCTCAAACAGCACTTGGTAGGTAACTTGCAAGATTCTATACGAATCAAGCTCGTGACAACTGGAAAGCAACGATGGTGCGGTTCTTAATTGAATTTCACTTGTTCCAGGAACATGAATTGACGGCTTCAAATCATGCGGATATTATCATCCAAATGATTCACTCTTTATGTTCGCAGTCAGCTTTGGACGGTCGAATAAAGAGAACGGGTTTACCCGCGAAATCCTGTCAGGAAGTTACTTAATTGAAACTATCCGTCACGGGTACGATATCTAATATCGTCTAACGGTCTTCACCGACCGGAGGTAAAATGCTACCGATTTAGAATGAAATGTTCAAAGCCATTTCGTTCGTGTCTACTTATGTTGCGGCATTTGAAGACGGTGGCGTTGCGGGATCCAAGAAGAAGTCGTCCCCGCATGCTTTTACTTTATGCACTTAATACCTCATCTAATTCAAGAAAGCCTAAAAGTTAAGTCTTCTGCTGTATCGAACTCTGAAGCTTTCAAGAATTACAAAAGGTATAAGTATGTGGGACATGGTGTCACGAAGAGGCGGAGATTACAAGTAATGGATGCACAAGATCAAGGCAAGAGATTAATGCTAAAGATTGATATCAAAGATCACATCAGCATGTTCACCAGAAAAGAAAAAGAAAAGAAAGACGAAGACTACGAGCTCAAGACAAGCATAGTATGCTAGGTTTATTTCATTATTGTAACTCGGGTAACGCCCTTGTTTGGAGTGACCTCCCTTAGGGGGACATTGTTGGAAATACGTTTTACGTATTAAGAAGAATCAGTCACTCCAACGATAGTCCATGTTATAGCTCGTAGTTTAGTTAACTTTCTTTATTTATCAAACAAGAACAAGCCTAGCCTACAACATGTGTAGGCCGGCCCATAATGTAAGCCCAAGCCCATGACAAGGGCTTGGGTATATAAACCCTCTCCTTTGATGGAGAGGGTGTGTGTTCTTCATTTTTACACATAGTAGAAAAGTGTTTTTCTTTCACTTTCTCTCTCTAAGTGTGTGTGTTCTCACCATCTCTCTATCTCTTTCTCTTTCTAAAAACATAAGCAAGATTTACAATCCTTCAAAAAATATTTGGAATGTCACGAGTGACATCTAAAGGATCTGCTCCCTTACTTGTAAAATGGGAGACCGATACTCGAGTTATGTGTACAGTAGATGCTTTAAAGCATTCAGAAACCTTTTGTGCCGTAACTATGTGTTAAATGGCTAGAATGACATGAAAACTGAGGTCATAAGTGAATCCAACCATAGATAATGGTGCATCAGCACTTCTGTATCATGTCATGTATATGGTGATAAGAGTTTGATTAACTCTTATATTGCAGTTGAGAATGGAGAGAACGAGTTTCGGCAACTCTCCAACTGCTAATATCAAGGAAAAAGATGTGATTTACATCTGGAAAAGAAACTAAGTTAACCAACGTTGTGCGTGCCGGAGATTTGTAGGAATCTTGAATTTGGATGGTTGCTTAATGAAATTTAGCTTTCATTTGTGTCTGAATCAAGTAAAAATCGATTTAACGAATAATGTAAATTAAGTGCATATGGGTTATGCCTTTAAAGTTCATTATGTTTTCAAATGGTCATTTTAGGAAAATGAGGGTGAATTCGACTTATTTGTTTGTCTTTTAAATGTATGGTATAACTTACTTTGACATGTTTTAAATTTTACACAACATGTTGTCCAATTAAACCAAATTAGATACCCATTTTTATATTGACACAGACTACAAAATAAAAAATTGAGTTGAAGCCAATTTGACAAGTCTTTTCTCTTGGTTGAACAGAAATAATTGAAAACCTTGATATGATTCACATGGTTTATGTGATTTAGAATGGATACCTACTAAGCAGTGTTGTAAAAAACGGGCTAGGCGGCCGCCTAGGCGCTAGGCGGTCTTACTCCGCCTCGATTAATGGCTAGGCGGCCAAGCTAGGCGGAAAAGTCAAAAGGCGGTCAAACAGCCGCCTAGGCGGTGCTAGGCGGCGCCTAGGCGAACCTAGGATGTAAAAGAAGTCAACAAAGTCAACAAAAAGTCAATATTTGTTTTACCAAAAATTAAGGGTTTTCTTTCTAATATATAGTGTCCATAATTATTTTAACATAACATCTTAAAATAAAAGATAAACGAACGATTGTAAACATAAACTAATGCGTTTTTCGTATGAAATTAGAACCAATTGAATTATATGTTGACGTTTGAAGTTTTAAGTACTTAATTGTAATGTTTATTTGTCTATTTTGCAACTTCAAACTATTTGAACTTTGAATTATTTAAAATTATAAGTATTTTTTTTATGTCATACATATTATTTATAATATTTAAATACAAAAAATTCCAATCCACCTAGGCGGCGCCTAGGCACCACCTACACGAATTCCGCCTCGAAGGTGCTCGACCGCCTGGCTAGCGCCTAGCGATTTCTACAACCTTGCTATTAAGTAGAGAATATCGGGTACTTTATCATATTAGCTGACTATGGTACAAAATATGGCCATTTACACTTACTTGAGAGTAAGGATATAGACAAGATGATCTATATAATTAAGTTGAGAACCAACTTATTATCGATAATAAGGTGATTCGAAGTTATTGGTGGTGAATATGTGTCTCCATTTCTAGAATTTTTATGCTAAACTTAGAATAAGACACAAATTCATTGCTCTTGATATAGAAAAGAATCGTGCCTTAGAAGAAATGGTTAATGCCATGTTCTTAAGTCCAGGTTTAAGCCATAGCATGTGGGGAAAGCGATTATATCGATTACTTGTCTTTTAGATAAGATCCCTTGTAAATAAAATAAGATACTTCTTACGAACTATGGGTGAAGAAGAAAACTATCTTATAAGTACTTACAAATGTGGGGGATATCTAGCTGAGATATATGTATGAAATTCGTATAGCATTGCTTATCTTCATTGTACATGAATCGAAAATAGACACAGTAATAGAATTAAGGAATGATTCCTTCTTTGGAAATATATTTCCTTGTTTATGAAGGAAATTAGAAGATCATCTAGAATAGATGAAGAGGTTGCCCAAGGTTAGAGACAACGAGATGATATGATCTCTTAGATGAGAGACAAGATTGACCCAAGGAGAGGTTGAACCTAGAAGAAACAAAATGACATGAACCGAGAGATTGGTTGGATTTGATTTTTGTTTCTTTTATGGTAGAAAATGAGTCTACTTCTTACTGAGAAGAAATACCTTATTTGAAAGGGTATCAATTAAAAGAAGACAAAAGTGAAATAGATTATATTTTACAAAGTAAACTTAGAAGCTCGTGGGTGTACCTTAAGTTGTAAACCACTAGGCTATAAATGGATCTTAAAAAAACAGATAAATTCGATGTTACTATTGACATGTGCATGTCACCATTGACATGTGCAAAGAAATATTTGTAATCAAAGAATTTAAAAAACGAGAAGGTCTATCTTCCTTTGATGCTTATTTACATGTTACACGAAAAACCCTCAATTGATGGTACTTTATTGACCGCATTAAGAAATTTTGGAAGTTTCTTATGTGGATGTGAAAACGATATTTCTAAACAGGGATTTAGAAAAAAGGAACTATAAATGAACCAGCCTGAGGGTTTCATAGTTCCTATGCTAGAGAGAAAAGTTTGTAGGCAAATTAAGTCATTATATGGTTTAAGACAAGCTACCAAACAATGACATCAAACTTTTTGACCATATCATGTCAGAATGTGGATTCAAAATTGATGTATGTACGTGTGAGCAATAGTAAATATGTACTCTTGTGTTTATACATGAATATACTTATCACTAGAAGTGATAACAAGATGAATAAATCCACTAATGATCTGTTGGAATCAATATTTGACATGAATTTCATTAGTTGTTGGGTTTGTTGAACCCATAAGAATTCGTTTTGAAGTAAAACATTAAGAAAAATAATATTAGTAAAAGGTTCAACGTGGGGGATTCCAGCCTAGCTAGAGTCCAGTGACATTTTTTTAAATCTATTTAAAACAGAGGTAAAATTTTTTCCCATTTTGAATACTCAAAGAATATTGGGTATCTTATGTGTCTAATGACGTGTGTATGATCTGATTTAGAACTTATAATCACGCAAGCTGATATATTAGTAATTCAAGTGGGGACCATTTGAATAAGTATTACTTGAGTACTATGATACTAATAATATTGCATTATGGAAGATATCCTACTACTATCAAGTGATAGAGTAATGCAAATATAGATTCTTACATATAAGAATCTAAATCCACTAGAGAGGATGTATTTATCCTATGTGGAAAGTTATGTCCTAGAAATCTTGAAAGTATTTCAAAAAGACAATTATAGCTAAATCTATGATGAAATATGAATTTATTATTTGAGATAAATATATAGAATATGCAGGATAGTTTACGTTAATTCGTAAAGGACATACCAAGATGGCGTATACCGGTAACGACCATGTTTATAAAGTGTGATAGTCAATAGAATTTGACAGAGCTCATATCACAAATGTAAAATGGTAAGTCGAGACATATCCATCATAGATTGTGATTGTTGCGACAACTACTCTCAACTAGAGTTATCATGATTGACTACGTAACATCAAAGGATAACATCGCGGATCCGCTTACGAAAGGCTTAAGTAGAGAGTTAGTTAGTGAGTCGTCTAAAGGAATGGGACTAAAGCCCTTGAAAGAATGAGTTTCTATGAAGAAAAACCTAACCTAGTTGAATGGAGATCCCAAGATCTGGGTTCAATAGGATAACCTAATCATAGAAATGTAGGGGAAGTCACGTCAATGTGGGGGAGTTACTTAATACAGTAACTTTCCTAGTCTATTCCTAGAACAATGTGACTTATTGAGAGGTTAAACATATGGCTTAAATGATTATGGATGAAATCATAAAGCATGATAATTAAAGATGAAATTATAAAACATATGTTTTTAATGATTCAAGATGAAATCACCTATGTGAGAGAGAAGTAGGGGTCGCTTCGAAAGAAATTATGGGGCGCAATTTCTAAGAGCTCTTGCAGAACCAGGCTAGTGTTCATGACCATAACGAACACGACTATGAGGACTTGACAATGTCAGGGAGAGTCTTGTGTGAGTGTGTATTTTCGTCTACGTAAACAGAGGCTAAGTTCAAAGACATCGCGTCTACTTAGATCTAGGAGACTAAGTGCATCTCACAAGGGAAGGTTCAAAGGGTCACACCTACCTATCCTATGCAAGATTCAACTGTTGGAATTTTATTGAAACTTTTGTGTATTACAACCGATCTCTATTCATATGAGGGATTGTTGGAAAATATTGTTGGAAAAATAACTTTTGACCAACTTTGGACACAATTATGTATATGTATGTATCATATATATATATATATATATATATATATATATATATATATATATATATATATATATATATATATATATATATATATATATATATATATATATATATATATATATATATATATATATATATATATATATATATATATATATATATATATATATATATATATATATATATATATATATATATATATATATATATATATATATATATATATATATATATATATTAGTGATACTTTATAGGTTCGCGTTCTCCTTGAAGAGAGCTTCGCAATGAGCCTTTATGTGTCCAAAATGAAGGTGATGTGAATGAGATATCGTGTCTCAAAGTTAGGCATTTGGTACCATGCTTAAAGAGTAAAAATAATTTATTTTTTGTCCCACATCAGTGGGATGAGTAAACTGGAAGGGAGTCTATTGTGTATAAATAGAGGCCTAATTCCATAGCTTTTTCATACATCAAATCAATAAGTATTATTATTGATTTCCAACATATGGAGTACGCATCTGTAAAGGTGAAATTCCGGGCAGTTTTGTTAAGTCCGACAGTACAACTTACTGTTTCGGATGTTGTACCCTGGGAAACAGACGACGAATCTGTTTTAAGGGAAGCGTGTCAAACACGTGTTTCGGCTCTTTAGTTCTAAGTGTGTCTTACGCGTGCCTCGACTTGCTGGTGATTTAGTAAGTCTTTTTATTATTTTATTGTTTTATTTAATTATCGTTTATAATTATGTCTGTATTTATTTCCTACATTTTCGTGTGGCGCTTTTCTTCGGCATAACCTAAAAACTCACTGTACCCCGTGCTCTTAGAGATAACATGAAAGCATCACTAGTTTTAAATAAAAAATATTAGAGCATTTAAAATGTTATCAAGTTTTTAAAATTTTGATACATTTAAGGTATAAATCTTTTTTTAGTTTTTTTCTTTATCATAAATGTCAATGCAATTTTTTTTAATAGCAATAGCTTTCTATTTTTTTTTCAAAGACAATGGTTTACCGGTTTTTGTCAGAAAGGTATTTACAAAATTGTTACTACAATGTGTAAAATACTATTTATAACTTGTCACTAAAAGACTGGCAAAGAAAAAAAATCGTCGCGGGCAAAAAACTCAAACAGTATGATTTTTAAAATATCGCAAATGTGAAAGAAATATGGGCATAATACAAAATTAATCTCTTACACTCTGTTCTCGAGTTTAATTTTGAAATGAAAGAGAAAGTTTTAAGATGATAATAAAAATAAATTGTGTTCTTGAGATTATTTTAAGAGAAGAGAAAAGTAATTGAGAGTAAATTACCCCAGAATTTCACTCCTAATCTTCTTCTCAATTTAGTATGATTTTGAAGGAAAGCAAAGAGGAGTGTTGTTTCCGTTTACTAAGTTAACTAAAATTATTATTTTTTTTTCACTCTTCCTTCCAACTTAGGAACACAAAAAAGTTATATATTCTTTACTTTTCTCCTTAACTCGGGAACACAAAAATATCAATCATTTCCTCTTCACTCCACTCCACATCCTCCCACACGCTCTTTCTTCTTTCCATATTAAACAAACTCGGGAACAGAGTGTTAGGTAAATACGGAGTATAAGTTAATAAATTATTAACCTTGTTAAATCTCTCTATTTTGCAAATTTCTCTCCTTTGAGTCACTGAGAAGAAATGTGTTAATGTATAAGATCAGGTATATATAGGCCCATATAACCATAGCCCATATTAGAAAGATTAAAATTACCAAGTTATACTTTTTGTATGGAAAAGTGAGTCTCTTCAACATGATTTTTTTTCCGACTAACATTGAGAAATCTAACAAATCGATATGTTATTGCAATAACTCTTTAGAGATTCAGTGGGTACAATTCAATGTACTGTCAATTATACTTGACATGTCCCTTTCAGTTTTCACTTTTATCCCATGCAATTGACAAGGCACCATTACCTTCGAACCAATACCAAGTATAGCTTATATTAATGGTAAACAAAAATTAGAATGTTAAGTCAATTGAAAACAGAAGAGAATCACTTCTATCTTTTGCTTGCAAGACTATAAGCAAGCCATTATCGAAACAAAAAGTAGAACATTGGGTGCAATGAAAAGGAAATTTTAATACATCAAGCCGCGACCTGGTAGCTATAGATCTTTATATTACGTTTTACTGCCCACGTAAATACAACATGGAAATACACATATGAGGTTAAAACATTCAACATGGAACAAAAATTTACATATGCAAGTAAAAAAGTGTTCAAATGAACCAACTGTCTAGCTCAGTTGTCTACCAAAAGAAACTTTAGGGAGGTATTCTTGAAGAAGCCTTAGGTTCGAGTCTCACCAAAGACTTTCAGGGGCCCGAATTTAATAGAAGCAAGAGTAGGGTTTATCCCCTTAAGAGAAGGTTCGAGGCTTGTATACTGCCCAATTGGATGTCACTACAAGCTTGAATCACTAACTACTAACTCGCCGTAAAAAAAAAAATGTTCAAATGAAAGTAAAAAGTAGCAAAAAAAGTTCTCCTTTTGGAGTTGTATAACGTTGTAAATTTGAACTATCCCCCGTGTATTAATTCTGAGATAGAAACCGATAGAAAAAATCGAAACTTGGACCGATTGAGTTGGGTTTAGAACAGATTGATGGGTTTGTATGTGGGTTCGGGTTGAAATGTTTTATTTTTTTATAGTAATACCCGTCCTCTTTACTTCTATACGTACATTTTTTATCAAAATCTATACTCGCTTTTATTACTATTTTATATAAGTTTTAATTTGTGCGAAATAATATACGAAAATTGTTAAACAAACGAAATGTTTATGTTAGTTATATTTTGCGATAATACATATTAGGATTTTGTAATTTAAAAATAAAATAAAGTTTATTCGATACATTAATCGCATGATATGATATTGAATTAACATTCTTTATTTTTTAATAACTTAAAAAATATAGTAGGCTATTTTGATCGTTTTTCATTAATTTTTTCTTGTTTTTATACGCACAATTATTTTCAACAAAATTTAATTGTGAATATCTGATACCCACATGTAAAAATCGAAAACCCTATGAATAATATTAATCAAGTATCCGTCGAATATTAAGACGGATGTGAGTTTCAATATTATAAACGGATGCAAATACGAGGTTACTAAAACCAGACCCAGGCCGGATCCATTACGATCCCTATTTTGAGAGTTAACAACATAATCTTTAAAGTTTAAACCATATAGTTATTATCAACTTATAGTTTGTTAAAATTACCGTGACTCACAACCATCAATCATGGTCGAGTAATGTTATTTAAATCTATATAATATGTATAAATATATATCTAGTGTGTTCGCGTATATGGCCGCTGGGCCATACCCATGTGCCAAATCTTCTAGAAGCAAGATTGGCCACACGGTCTGGCAGACCGGCCCACCTACCAAACACAGATCTAGAAGGAATCCTCGAAAGCAATGCCAATGCATCGGGAAGGAACGGCGTACCCTATTGTCCAGTGGGCATTCGCCTGGCGTTCGGATAAAGGAGCCATCCGCCTGCACACCTCAAAAGCAGGGTAGATTCCCTCGGGAACAAACGACGCATCCTTTTACCCAGACGCCTTGCTTAACCTTTTGGACCAAAGCTTGGCCTGTCAGATCACAAGGCTCAAGGAGCGCTGCCTTTAAGGACAACAGTCCACTACAGTACTCTGAGTACTATAAATACCCCTCATTCAATGTAAGTCACATCCATACACACACAGTCATTTAATACACATACTTACGTGGCCATTCGGCTCTGCATGTTATTGGCCACTCGGCTCAATCAGATACTTACTCTCACACCGGAGTTGGTCTCGGGCTCTTCACCCGAGGCGAGCTAACGTATGCTACTTTCTTATAAGCTTGTGGATAAGAAGACCCGGACGGCCCAGCGACATTCTCGGCCCACTAAGAGGCCCAGCGGACTTTTGCATTTACAAACTGGCGCCATCCGTGGGACCCTAAATTCGATCTACCAAGTAGCTAAAGAATGGCGGGTCCTGCTCCAACATCACCTGAAGTTGAAATTCATGATGACAACCACAATAGTCTCACCAATGAAGAAATCATTGAGGGTCACCTTTCGGCCCTAAAGGAATTAATAATAGACAAAAGCAACCGAGACTACATCAAGCCAAGGCTAATCAGTTTTGACGAAGGGGAAGAACACTCGGGAGATAAGGGGAAGAAGGTGGCAGATGATGATTTGGGAAAGCCTTTCAAATAACTGGCCAAGTGCCCCCTCAGCCGAAGGAACATTGAATACTCAGCCCCTAGCCATAGGATGCCGGCCAACGTTAGGATTTACGCTAGGACGGGAGATCCGGCTGACCACATCAACCATTTTAAAGGGATGGGGAACCAAGGGGAATGGCCCATGCCCGTGTGGTGCCGAATGTTCCAACAAACGTTAGATGATAAGGCCAGAGCTTGGTTTGACGAATTGCCGTCAGGAAGCATAGATGATTGGGATGAGTTGGAGGCCAAGTTCCTCACACGGTTTGGGATGCTGAAAGCGTGTGCGAAGGACCCCACGGAGATCACGAAGATAATCCGAAAGGCCAACGAGAGCCTACCGGTATTCAAAGAAAGGAGAGTAAGTGAATCCAATTCCATCCCAAATGTGCCAGATCTCATGAGGATCTCTTCATTCATGGGCTCACACAAGTGCCCTGGTTTGGCCAAGCGATTTGCTGAAAGCATACCAAAAACAGTGGATGAGATGTTGAAGCATGTGGACGACTTCGTCCGTGCTGAAACAGCGTTCTGGGATGCTGAATTACCCAGGGGAGAGTATATCCGAGGAGACGGTTCTCCGACGGGTGGCCAAAGGTATGATCGGGCCCAAAAAAGGGGTTTTGGGGGAAGAAGAGGAGGAGGACGAGGAGCCTATCAAAATAGAAACCCCTACACCCAACCCTATGCCTTGCCTTACCGTAACCCACAGCGTCCTCAAGAGGTGAATCGAATATTCACCCTAGAGGACTTATCCAGCTCACCGAAGGAAATTTTGGCAGCAGAACACCAGCTAAACCTCCCGGCCCCACCTCCCTTGGTAGGAACACCAAAAAAAGAGAACATGGACAGATATTGTGACTATCATTGTGCGAAGGGACACTACACGAACGATTGTTTTCAGTTTAGGAGGCAATTAGAGGCCGCCCTGGAATCCGGAAAGCTTAACCACTTGATTAAAGACGTGAGGCAGAAAGGCAAGGGCGGCCAGAAGGGCCACACTCAAAAGACCAAGGTGATAAACATGGTGTCGGGGCATAGTGATAACCGAAAGAGGAAGTCAAGATGGATCAATGAAGACTGGATGAACGTCCCAATAACGTTCCCACCATGTCCAGACGAGGACCTGTCGGAAGAAGCGATTGTGATAGAGGCTGAGATCGAAGGATACTTGATAAGGAGGGTACATGTGCATGGCGGTGCGTCCGTAGAAATAATGTACGAGCATTGTTTCAACAGCCTTCACCCAAGCATACAAGCTAGGATGACTAAGACGCACAGCACAGTGTCGGGATTCTCAGGGAAAGTGTAAAGCCATTGGGAAAGATAGAGTTGGAGGTGTGCTTTGGGGACGGAGGGTTGTTCCGGAGGGCCATGATGAGATTCACTGTTATACCCGCTCCTTCCCCATATAATATCATCCTAGGGAGGCCAGGGATAAGAAGGCTGAGGGCCACCCCATTTACCATCCACACTATGATGAAATTCCCAACACCTCGAGGTATCGCAACTCTCGTTACGTCATCTTCAATTATTAACGAATGCAGAGAGATAGGAAAGAGGAAAATGGCAAAAGAAGAGCCAGAGAAGCAGGAGGAGCGCCAAGATGTCAACTTGACAGAAGAAGTAATGATCAACCCAGCCTTCCCCGAACAGCTGTTCACGATTGGGGGAAACTTGTCAAAGGAAGGCTCGGAGCAGTTAAAGCAATTGCTAAAGAACAATTTTGACGTCTTCGCGTGGGAACCGCAAGATATGACCGGAGTGCCAAGAAGGATCGCTCAACACAAGCTCCATGTGAACCCATCGGTTACGCCGGTGAGCCAGAAACGAAGGGTACTGTCTGCTGCGAAAAGTGAAGTCGTGGCCAAGGAGGTGGAAGAGTGGGTAAAGGCAGGAATCGTGAGGCCAGTTAGGTATCCTACGTGGATATCCAACACGGTGTTGGTCAAAAAAGTAGATGGAGCATGGAGAATGTGCATAGACTTCAAAAATTTGAATTCTGCCTGTCCGAAGGACTATTACCCTCTACCAGAGATTGACGCCAAAATAGAAGCCGTCATGGGATACAAATACAAAAGCTTTCTAGACGCCTACAAGGGCTACCACCAGGTGCAAATGTCCCAAGAAGACGAAGAAAAGACAGCCTTCTACACCGATCAAGGGACGTACTGCTACACCAAAATGCCCTTCGGTCTAAAAAACGCAGGGGCCACTTACCAAAGGTTAGTGGACACGGCGTTTGAATCGCAGATTGGACGAAACCTGGAGGCATATGTGGACGACATGGTTATAAAAAGCAAGACCGAGAAGGAAATGCTGGCGGACATAGCTGAAACGTTCGACAACTTACGAAAATTAAACATGAAGCTTAATCCAAAAAAGTGTTCTTTCGAAGTTGAAGAGGGCAAATTCTTAGGGTACATGGTGACGTCGGAAGGAATAAGGGCTAACCCGGCCAAGATCAAAGACGTCACCGATATGCAATCGCCTAGAACATGGAACGAAATGAAAAGCTTAGCCGGGAAGTTGGCCGCGCTTAACCGTTTCCTCTCAAAGTCTGCCGAGAGATCACTACCTTTCTTTGACACTCTGAAGAACATAACCAAGGCCAACAAGGAAGAATACAGATGGACGGAAGAAGCAGAGGAGGCTTTCCAACAGATGAAAAGAATGGTGATAGAACTGCCATCCCTCACCACGCCTAGGCCCAAAGAAACGCTTTCTCTATACCTGGAGGCAACGAAAGGAGTGATTGTAGTGTTTTACTACCCTTTAGGAAAAGAGCGTAAATAGCGGAAAGTATCGAACAAATGACTTTAAGAAAAATCAAGTGTTAATGACCCAATCACTTAAAAAGAGAGAAAGTTCGTTTCCCAAGGAGGTATATGTGTTGTGAGTTAACTTGTATTTATTTGAGATTAATATTGAGAAGAATGGGGATGAGAAGATGAAAAGACGGTTACGTTAAAATTAAACTACGACGTAAAAGACGAAAACGTAAAGTCGTAAAAACTACCCAAATTAAAAATTAATACTAAGACCAAAAACAAAATTAATAATTAAAAAGACTAAAAAGAAGTCTAAAATAATATAAATAAAGATAAAAATCCAACAAAGATATTTTAAAACCTTTTATTAATTAAATATTTAATTTTAAATGCTAATTAAAGCCCTAAAATTAAATATAACTAATTCAAATGTCTAAAATATGATTTTATTGAATAATTACTTAACTTATATTATTAGAAGACTAAAAAGTAATTTTCTAAAAATTAAAAGCTATTAAAACTATTTTTAAAACTCTAAAAATGATTTAAAATGATTAAAAACTAATTAAACTTAAAATAATTATAAAAATAAATCTAAAGGCTATAAAAATATTCTAAAAATGGAAAAGGTCCTAATTAATGCTAAAGAACTTAAGAAAAATGAAAAAGAAATAAAAATGAAATTTTGATTTTTTAATAATAAAATAATATTAAAATAATACTAAAAATAAAAAGTTCTCAAATAAATTCTAAAAAATTCTCAAAAATCCTAAATATTTTAACTAAGAGAAAAACACAAATTAGAGCTCCTAAAACCTTTTAATTAATTTTATATTAATTATTAAAGTTGCTAAAAAATCCTAAAATCTTATAAAATTAAAAATAAGCCAAAATGAAAACCTAATAAGCTGTAAACCTCAAAATGATATTTTAAAAACTAAAAATTATTTTTCCTAAAAATTAAAACTCTTTTTTCTATTTTTTAGTGATTTAATAAAAAACGTATAATAAATAAATTCTAGAAAATAATCTAATAAAGTGAAAAATATAAAAATTAGCTAGAAAAGTCTGAAATACTACAATGATCCTAGGAAAAATGAAAATAAGCAAAAACGAAAAGCAAATAAGCTGAAAAGGGAGAAAATAAGCTACGGCTTTTATTTTAAGCTAGAAAAACAAAACGTATTAAATAACCTTTGAAATCAAATCTAAACGTAAAAAGGTATCCAGATTAGCGGTAGAGCTCCTAACCCTCCTACGAGAGGTCTGGGGTTCGAGTCCTGCTACGGGTATTCTTTTTGCTAATTTTTTCTTTTTATTTTTTTTCTTTTCCAAACCAATCTGACAACTTGTATGACTTGTAATCCAAACCACTTTCACTTTTTAGCTAAGATTAAACAAGTTTGAAGATCAAAATGTATTCAGTTCTTAAAGTTTCTGAAGAACAAGTGTGAGTGCACACTTGTGCACTTTTTGAGCCAAGAAGGCTTGGCAAATGCTTTGTTTGGTGATGATATTGGACAATGGGGGCACCCTTGTGCTCATAGAAGCACAAGGAGTCAAGACTAGCAACAAACTAACACTTAAGCACACACAAATGATCAAAACCAAGCACACAAGAGCTCATCAAGTTTCTGATGTAAAAATGCAGGTCTGGTGGACTGTTTAGCTAATAACTTGCACCTCAATGAACTTAAAAGCCTCAAACTTTGCACACACCAGCTCAAGCTAACACACAATCAATCTAAAACACTATAACAACCTGGATCTAAACAGATTTCAAGAACAGGCACAAATTTTGAGCAAAAATGAAGCAGATTAAAGATTATGCAGATTTGAGTTACTCTTTTTAACTTTTATCACTCCAACTAGCTTAAAACTTGTACCAATCTATTCTAAGACTAACATGCAATCTATCTCAATCCCTTTCAATGACTCTAACACCTTTTAAAATCACTTATCAAGGATTTTACCCTGCTAAAACCTGTTTCCAAACACCCTTTTAAAAACTAGATTTCAACTTTTTTCAAACAAAAACCTTACAAACTTACTCAAACTTGATCCAACTAGCATCAATCATGCATAAAAACTCAAATGAACACAGATCAATCACCTTAAACACACAATAGCATAAAATCAAATAAGATCATACAAACAGCTATTTTTCTGAAATTTTTCAAAAGGAAAAGGAAATTACCTCAAGGGCTTACATCCAAGCCCTTGGTGGATGAAAATCCACTTCCTTATGCACCCGGGTGCATGCAGATCAATATCAACAACCTTTTACCCTGTTTAAAACAAATCAAAATAAAACAAACAAAATACAAGCAAGTATATATAATATGTTTCTTTTTCTTTCTTCTTAAATCCTATCCAAAACCTTTTAAGACTTCTTAAAACGCTTTCAAAACCCTATATCACTAACAAGTGAGACCTCTTAACATCAAAACCTGAAACAGATTCTTACCAAGAATCTCAAATTTCAGAAACTTTTAAATAATTTTGAAAATCAAAATCACTTAACCAAATTAAAATTGGAACTCAGAATCAAGCTTCACACTACACACAACTTTTAAAAACAATAAAAAGGTATTACACTTGATTAAATCAAAAACCAAACTTTTATTTCTTTAAAAAGGAATTACAAGTGAAAGCTTGAAAACTGGAACAAGGGACATCCACAGACTGGAGTCTCCTTTTATACTAAGCTAAGAACAATCTAGAATGCTAAAAACAAAATCCTAATCACTAGAAAATCCCAAATTTGCCCTTGACGATTTTGAGGTATGAGTTGTCCAAATTTGATCTAAGCCGTTCCTTTTGGCGTTGTGAGTAAGCAAAGAACCTCAGTTGTTGATTTAGGACATGTCATTTAACTTGGGGACCAAGGTGTTCTTTGATTGGTGGAATGGGGAATTGGGGGTAGGGTCCACAGTGAGTGGGTTGAGGATTTTAGGAGTGGGAAGGGTTTTGGTGGGTGTGAATTACACGTGGGAGAGATTAATTGGTTTTTACCCAAGTATAAGTTGGGGTGAAACCTGGGAGTGAAAAAAGATGCACAGTAAAACCTTTGATCCGTTTTTAGGGGAAACAAAGGTGTTAGGCGCCATTTTGTTTGAATGTTTCAAATGGTGCACTTTCAGTCCTTATCTTTTGAGATTTTTGGCAAAACAAGTTTTCCAGCCCTAAAACCCGTTTTGCTTTGTAAACAACTTTCACATCTTGACATTTTTGGCACCAAGTTTTGGAAAAGGGTTTCAAAGGATTGTTTTTGTCATTTTGAGTAATTTCAAGGGCTGTTCTTGGGCATTGTTGATCTTCCAAGGTCTTCTTTGTATATTTGACTTCATGAGGGACCATAATTGACAAATTGATTTTGTTGAGGGACCAATCTTGTCATTTCTTCAAAGTTGAAGGACCTTTTTGCAATTTTGACAAACTTAAGGGACCAAACTTGTAATTATCAATATACAAGGGTTTTAAGTGTCATTTCTTCATTAATGGAGGATCAATCTTGTTTTGTCTTCAAGTCTTCAAGGGTATTTGTTGAAAATTCCATGATTAGGGCCCGGTTCTTTATACGGCTTCGTTTCTCGTGTCCGTTTTTCCTTGTAACTTGTGATCTTTTGTCTTTTTCACGATATCCATACCTAAAATACACAAGTAAACAAACACAAGCATATATATGGTATTTTATGACATTTTTATGCATTTAAAGCCCGAAAAGAACGATGAGATCATGTATAAATGCCATCTCATCACTCCCCCATACTAAACCATTGCCGTGCCCTCACGCAATGCTAGAATAAAGTATCTAAGCATCACCAAAGTTTAATTTTATTAAACTTTATTGAAAAGTAAAAGACTTGCAACATACTACGAGAATGTGTAAAGACATAATGTATGATTTTCATCACCAAAAGGTGACTTTTAGGGTTAAAGAATAGAAACAAGTTAATGTCCCTTAGAGTAAACTTCGTCATCCTTGATTGTCATACATTCCATGCTAAGTGCAAAAACAAGATCATTGTTGGTACAAGTCACAATGCTAACACTACTCATACGTCCAAATTGTGTAATACTTTTTCTCCCCGCAATCCTAGTTATTATAAAAGGAAATGGGTTACTAGCATTTTTTATCTATTTGTCATGGATCACAAGTGATTCATATTGACTTATTTAAGTAGTTATTAGTCCGAAAGCAAAGTAGCACGATTTGATCAATAGTTAGCCGAAGGACAAAATCTTTTAAAACGGCTTCTCGTGTATCTCCTTAAGTTCATATCTTGGCATAACTCGTTTCACGATTTGAGACCTTTCTCGGACCGATATTTGGCATGTACTTCATACTTCAAATCTTGGGAAGACGTTCTTGAAATTATGGTCTTCTCTTCATATATTTGGAATTTCTTCACTTGACGTTTTTGAGAGATTCTTCATATAGGACCACGACTTCATCATTTTTCTTTAATCTTTACTTTGGATTTTGATATACAACGATCCGCCTCCTTTTCGGACTTGGATATAATTATCCTCATACCTTGTTAGGGTCTTTTTGGATAGACTTTCTCCATTCTTTAGGGGAGTAATAGCTTCTCGTCGTGTGTCTCGATCCTTCATATTGATTTTGGAACAATGATACTTCACATCATCTTTGGATCTTTAGCAAAAATAAAGCTCCTCATGCCTTGTTAGGGCCTTTTTGGATGATCGCCAATCTTCGCGTCCCGCTTCAATAAGTTATGCCTTGGCTATGAACTCTATTCAACCCCGAGCAACTTTTAAACGATCTTGCGCTAGAGGCTAAGTAACCTTTCAAATCGTATGACCTTACTTATTGCAATTATGATTTATTCCTAAAGCATTGATCTTATGGGAAGAAAAAGCCACAATTAAAAACATATGAGTTTTTGAAAGAACACTTTCATGTTCTACGTTTAGCATGATCACTTGTCTAACTCTATCATTTCTCGTTCTTCACTATATAAAGACCTCTAATTAAAGAGACTCGTGAATACTTAGCCGTGCAAGTCAAAATTAAGCCAAATTTGGATTAGCTTTCATTAAGACTATATCAAATCAAAGTTTTGGGTTTTCAAGCCACCTATAGGATCTTGCACTTTCTTGGACTTTTTCAAGTTTAGAGAATGCGTTTTAAAGTTCCCTTGATAAGTGACTTTCTAGAATCAATTATAGGAACTTGCGAAAAGTTCTTGTTCTTAACCCGAATGAATTAAGACTTTCGCGTTTTAAAGCTCCCTATATAAAAGTCTAGCAAAACTTGAATTGAGCGGGTTAAGGAATGTAAATGGCTCCAAATGCCCATCAAGTAAAAAATTAACTCTTATTCTACCCATCGGAAAATATACATTCGTGTCTTAAAAACACTTATGAAAACTAAGAAAAATTTTAAAATTTGGCCATTTTTAGCCTTATTAGCAAAACAAAACATTGAAAGTTGGAAAACGTGAGGGCGTAGCAAAGCAAGTACCTATTCACCCCCCATACTAAAAGTAAACATTGTCCTCAATGTTTCGAGTCTAAAGGTGGAGCACCCCCATACTAGAGACGAAGAGTCGAATGCTTAGAATCTAGCATGGAAAGGGTGATCAACAATATATCTAAAGCCGTTTATTAATTATGCTAAAAGATAATTGTTAGAACAATAAAGGATATGTCATGGATTCGTGAAAAACTTCTTCAAACGAACGATGGAGGCTCACGTAAACGAACACGAGAGTCTTCAATCGTAGATGATGATGATGATGATCTAGATAACACAATCACAAACAACCACGAGACAACGAGTTGGAAGGGTACAAGTCCCCTTATTAGTGAATAATAAGCATAAAGATAAGCATGGGATCTCCCCCACGAGGCACCTCGTTTTTGATTACCGAGTCATGAGCTCGACTCGATCCCCTCAAAATGTGAACATTTAGGGAAATTCATGGTGTGGTCAATTTTTGGTGGGGCTTACATGATAAACAAGGCCCAAAAAGCAACCGGTATAAAGGACTAAGTCCTTAAGTGATGCAAAATACCGGGGTCGAAGATGGCGTTCTCGTTTCCATTGGAAAAACAATTCAACGCCACTTCAACATGTGCCATAAACTCAAAGAGTTTGAAGAAAATAGATGAGAAGTAGAAGGGTGAGACAATTGGTAAGACAAACTTTTGAGCTACTCGAGGTAGACTCGCACCAAGCAAATAGATATAGTTTCCATTTATTGCATCGGTGGAAGACCGAGATTTCCCTTTACATGAAATTCCGGGATCGAATATCTCGTCCTCGGTGGACAAGGATGAAGGAACATAGGGGGCTTCCTCCATACTAAAACCACACAAAATATCGTCAAAAGGAGTAGACGAGTTTGTAGCACTCAAAACACGTGGTGATGACGGAGTTAGATTTGTAGAAAAATCAATTAAATCACATTTAAGATCTTTTCCTTTGTTATCTTTTAAACTCTCCTTATGAAAACCCTTTTTGATTATGTCGAAAATATTCGGTGTTTCTAAGACGATGTTAGTCACACTAAAAATTCTCACATTTTGAAACCGTTTTGGTTTTGGTGGTGGCAAGTTCTCAAAACGTTTATCGACGAAGAAAACCTCCCCTGCGGGGCCAACATATTCATCATCCGAAAGATCTTCCGTAAAAAACGGCAACTTATCAACACTTTTCAAGAATGAATGTTTGAGGTGAGGCGAAGGATTTTTCGATTCAAGTATTGATGGTTTCTTCTTTGTAGGCTTTGCACTCATAACCTCCACCGGCGGAGGAAATGGTAAATTGTTTTTGGCGACATTCCCTAAAACTCTTGGTGAAAATTCTTTGCAAACGACATTGGTCGAGTCACCATGGTTTAAAGTTGCAATAGAATAGACATGAGAAAGATTGGAGTTTTGTGTTGCATTGATGACAAGTTCTTCTTCATTGAAACGAAGGGTGATTTTTCGAGCATGAACATCGATAAGTGCTCTTGATGTATCCAAAAATGAACGACCCAAAATGAGAGGAACTTTTCGATCGATAGGAATGTATACAACGATAAAGTCAACGGGATAGTAAAACTTTCCGACTTTAACGAAAACGTCCTCGGCTACTCCACATGCTAAAATCGTAGAATGATCGGCCATCTCGATAGACATGTTCGAAGGAGTAAGAGCCGGAAGCGAAAGCGATTTGAAAATCTCGAGAGGCATTAAATTAATACTAGCACCAAGATCGGCCAAGGCGTAGCATTCCTCCATATCCTGAATAGCACACGGAATCAAAAATTTACCGGGATCACCGACTTTTTGTGGTATGCGGCTAAGAAAAACCGATGAACAACTAGACGATTGTTGTAACTTCTCTTTGTTGTTAAGCATACTTTTGAAGTTTGCGGCGAATCGAGGCATCATGATTAAAGCATCGGCAAAACTTATGTTAAAATGCAAATCACGAAACATTTTCATAAATAGCTCAAATTGGTAATTATTTCGTTCTTGTGCTTTTTCTTTGTTTCGTCTCGAAGGGTAAGGTAAAGGTGGTGTGGGTTGGTCATTAGGCAACGGCCTTGGAAACTCGGGTTCCATAATTGGTGTTGGTTCAACCGTAGGTGTGGTATGAGCGGTACTTCGTGGGATTGTAATGTGCTCCTTTTCGACCATCACCTCGGGTTCTTTCTCGATTTCCTTCTCCTTAGAAGTACTTGTACGAGAGATTGGTTCCTTGAAAGTTTTACCACTTCGTGTAGTAATAACCTTCATTCTCCCTTTGGGTTGTTAATGGTATCACTAGGAAGACCACCCGAAGAAGAGGGCTTACACATGATTGCTTCAAACATCTTAGCCATTCGGTCCTCAAATTTTGATTGCCTAGCATCCGCTTTCAATAACTCTTGCTTAATCTCATGTTGTCCTAATTCCATCTTTTGTTGGTTTTGTTGAAGACGTTGGACATTTCCTTCCATTTTGTTTGCATGAGTTTTAAGTTCATTAGCAAGTTCATTTTTAAGCTCGTTTTTCAACTCGGATCTTAAGCTAATCATCTCACGTTGCATATTATCAAATTTAGCATCATTTGCTTTTGCATAATCTAAAAATTCTCCTTGCAAATTTTTCGTGTGAGCATTTTGAAAACCTTGTGTAGTATTTTGAAAATCACGGTTTTGGTTTTGATTAGAGATTTGTCCATTCCCACTTTGATAATTCCCTTTGTTGTAATTGCGTGTGTTGCCTTGGTAATTACCTTGGTTGTTGTTTCGATAATTGTTAACATTTTGGTTTGGTGGAGCTTGATTTGGACGAGAACCTTGGCCGTTTTGGTTATAAGTTCCCGTTGCTACATAAGCACTCGAAGTGTTACCATCCGCGGTAATGCACTCGGAAAGATCATGAGCTCCCCCACAAGATAAACAACTCTTAGCAACCGCTTTAACCGAAGCGGAATTGGAAGCTTCTTGAGCCTTCCAATGGGACATTAGATTAGCAAATCTATCAAAAAACCGATTTTCCTCATTAGCTTCATCATGTAAGGCGTTAATGCTACGAGACGATTGTGACGAAGTTGACGAACCCATATTGGCAACACTCGGTGTGTTACGAGGGCTATAAACCTTAGATCGATTCTCAATGATTTGTAAAGCCTCATTTGTCGTCTTGCACAAAAAATTACCACCCGCGGCGGCATTCAAATAATCTCGTTCATGATCATTAAGCCTATTATAAAAAGTATCCACTTGATGTAATTCCGAAAAATCATGGTGAGGACATTCATGTAACATCTCTTTAAATCGTTCCCATGCCATTGAAAAACTTTCATTATTACGTTGCACAAATCGTGAAATCTCATTTTTTAAGTGTGTTGTTTTAGATGGTGGAAAAAACTTGTTCACAAACTTAGAAACGAGATCGGCCCATGTCAAAATCGAATTTGGCGGTTCTTTCTCGAGCCAAATTTTTGCGGGTCCATCCAACGAATATGGAAACAACATCATCTTAATGGCGTCATGTGGAACATCTTTGAATTTGCTAGTGGCGGTGAGACGGTTGAAATTCCTAATGTGGTAATGCGGGTTGTCTTTCTCGTGACCTCGAAATTTGTTTGCTTGCAACATCGACATTAAACCCGTCTTAATCTCGAAATTCTCCGCAAGGATGGCGGGAATAACAATAGCCTCTCCAAAACCCTCGGTGGGTGCTTGTAGCAACTCCATCATAGTACGATTAGCCATGACGACTTCTTGTTCTACAATAGGTTCAACAATTGGAGGTTCTTCAACAATCAACGATCCTTGATTTGCTTGCTTTTGAAGACGTTTACGAGCTCGTTTAGCTTGATTACGAGTGATCATAAACTACACGAAGAATGGGAGGTGAGCAAAGAAGATTCTTTTTGGTTGTTTTGTGGATTTTCAATTTTTTTGTGTTTTTGATGATATTTAATTTTTTTGGATTTTGGTGTATCTTCGTAGACAACAATCTACAAAATCTCTCCTCGAATCAAACTCTTGATTAAAGAAGCCTCAAAGGAATGAAAACGATCACGTGGAGTGAACGCCTTCGAATGACTTTAGAACTTTGGTGGAAACCAAATTGTTCACGAGGGTTTAATCACAAAGAAACCAAGCAAATATAGTATACGTAATAATACTTTGGGCGGCAAAACCCTCGATTAGCCTTCAATCTCAAAATACTCACAAGCAAGCGGGGAAACGAGGCGGCGCGAAGCACTTAAGAGCCTTTTTCCTTAGGGTATATTTTATAATACCCGCCTTATACCCACCTTATAGTTCGTATTTTTCAAAATCGAGCTTCACGAAAGTATTTATCTATTTTTGCCTTTTCTTTTTGTTTGAGATTCGAATACAATAATTAGGAGATCAAATCCCAATTAAGGTTGTGTTTTCACACTTTTGGAGATATTGTATTTTGATTGTGATACTTAATACAATATAGTAATATTTGTACAATAAAAAACCAAGAAAACCGATAATACGTGTTAAGGGAGTTCCACTTAACACAAATACTATTTATGGATAATATCAAAAACAAAAGCTTCCAAATTAAAGCACAACACACCTCCCCGGCAGCGGCGCCAAAATGATTGTAGTGTTTTACTACCC
Source organism: Glebionis coronaria (assembly GCA_025667525.1). NCBI lineage: Eukaryota > Viridiplantae > Streptophyta > Magnoliopsida > Asterales > Asteraceae > Glebionis > Glebionis coronaria. Next base: position 401,988,539 of record CM046878.1, read on the forward strand.
TTTAGGAAAAGAGCGTAAATAGCGGAAAGTATCGAACAAATGACTTTAAGAAAAATCAAGTGTTAATGACCCAATCACTTAAAAAGAGAGAAAGTTCGTTTCCCAAGGAGGTATATGTGTTGTGAGTTAACTTGTATTTATTTGAGATTAATATTGAGAAGAATGGGGATGAGAAGATGAAAAGACGGTTACGTTAAAATTAAACTACGACGTAAAAGACGAAAACGTAAAGTCGTAAAAACTACCCAAATTAAAAATTAATACTAAGACCAAAAACAAAATTAATAATTAAAAAGACTAAAAAGAAGTCTAAAATAATATAAATAAAGATAAAAATCCAACAAAGATATTTTAAAACCTTTTATTAATTAAATATTTAATTTTAAATGCTAATTAAAGCCCTAAAATTAAATATAACTAATTCAAATGTCTAAAATATGATTTTATTGAATAATTACTTAACTTATATTATTAGAAGACTAAAAAGTAATTTTCTAAAAATTAAAAGCTATTAAAACTATTTTTAAAACTCTAAAAATGATTTAAAATGATTAAAAACTAATTAAACTTAAAATAATTATAAAAATAAATCTAAAGGCTATAAAAATATTCTAAAAATGGAAAAGGTCCTAATTAATGCTAAAGAACTTAAGAAAAATGAAAAAGAAATAAAAATGAAATTTTGATTTTTTAATAATAAAATAATATTAAAATAATACTAAAAATAAAAAGTTCTCAAATAAATTCTAAAAAATTCTCAAAAATCCTAAATATTTTAACTAAGAGAAAAACACAAATTAGAGCTCCTAAAACCTTTTAATTAATTTTATATTAATTATTAAAGTTGCTAAAAAATCCTAAAATCTTATAAAATTAAAAATAAGCTAAAATGAAAACCTAATAAGCTGTAAACCTCAAAATGATATTTTAAAAACTAAAAATTATTTTTCCTAAAAATTAAAACTCTTTTTTCTATTTTTTAGTGATTTAATAAAAAACGTATAATAAATAAATTCTAGAAAATAATCTAATAAAGTGAAAAATATAAAAATTAGCTAGAAAAGTCTGAAATACTACAATGATCCTAGGAAAAATGAAAATAAGCAAAAACGAAAAGCAAATAAGCTGAAAAGGGAGAAAATAAGCTACGACTTTTATTTTAAGCTAGAAAAACAAAACGTATTAAATAACCTTTGAAATCAAATCTAAACGTAAAAAGGTATCCAGATTAGCGGTAGAGCTCCTAACCCTCCTACGAGAGGTCTGGGGTTCGAGTCCTGCTACGGGTTTTTGCTAATTTTTTCTTTTTATTTTTTTTCTTTTCCAAACCAATCTGACAACTTGTATGACTTGTAATCCAAACCACTTTCACTTTTTAGCTAAGATTAAACAAGTTTGAAGATCAAAATGTATTCAGTTCTTAAAGTTTCTGAAGAACAAGTGTGAGTGCACACTTGTGCACTTTTTGAGCCAAGAAGGCTTGGCAAATGCTTTGTTTGGTGATGATATTGGACAATGGGGGCACCCTTGTGCTCATAGAAGCACAAGGAGTCAAGACTAGCAACAAACTAACACTTAAGCACACACAAATGATCAAAACCAAGCACACAAGAGCTCATCAAGTTTCTGATGTAAAAATGCAGGTCTGGTGGACTGTTTAGCTAATAACTTGCACCTCAATGAACTTAAAAGCCTCAAACTTTGCACACACCAGCTCAAGCTAACACACAATCAATCTAAAACACTATAACAACCTGGATCTAAACAGATTTCAAGAACAGGCACAAATTTTGAGCAAAAATGAAGCAGATTAAAGATTATGCAGATTTGAGTTACTCTTTTTAACTTTTATCACTCCAACTAGCTTAAAACTTGTACCAATCTATTCTAAGACTAACATGCAATCTATCTCAATCCCTTTCAATGACTCTAACACCTTTTAAAATCACTTATCAAGGATTTTACCCTGCTAAAACCTGTTTCCAAACACCCTTTTAAAAACTAGATTTCAACTTTTTTCAAACAAAAACCTTACAAACTTACTCAAACTTGATCCAACTAGCATCAATCATGCATAAAAACTCAAATGAACACAGATCAATCACCTTAAACACACAATAGCATAAAATCAAATAAGATCATACAAACAGCTATTTTTCTGAAACTTTTCAAAAGGAAAAGGAAATTACCTCAAGGGCTTACATCCAAGCCCTTGGTGGATGAAAATCCACTTCCTTATGCACCCGGGTGCATGCAGATCAATATCAACAACCTTTTACCCTGTTTAAAACAAATCAAAAGAAAACAAACAAAATACAAGCAAGTATATATAATCTGTTTCTTTTTCTTTCTTCTTAAATCCTATCCAAAACCTTTTAAGACTTCTTAAAATGTTTTCAAAACCCTATATCACTAACAAGTGAGACCTCTTAACATCAAAACCTGAAACAGATTCTTACCAAGAATCTCAAATTTCAGAAACTTTTAAATATTTTTGAAAATCAAAATCACTTAACCAAATTAAAATTGGAACTCAGAATCAAGCTTCACACTACACACAACTTTTAAAAACAATAAAAAGGTATTACACTTGATTAAATCAAAAACCAAACTTTTATTTCTTTAAAAAGGAATTACAAGTGAAAGCTTGAAAACTGGAACAAGGGACATCCACAGACTGGAGTCTCCTTTTATACTAAGCTAAGAACAATCTAGAATGCTAAAAACAAAACCCTAATCACTAGAAAATCCCAAATTTGCCCTTGACGATTTTGAGGTATGAGTTGTCCAAATTTGATCTAAGCCGTTCCTTTTGGCGTTGTGAGTAAGCAATGAACCTCAGTTGTTGATTTAGGACACGTCATTTAACTTGGGGACCAAGGTGTTCTTTGATTGGTGGAATGGGGAATTGGGGGTAGGGTCCACAGTGAGTGGGTTGAGGATTTTAGGAGTGGGATGGGTTTTGGTGGGTGTGAATTACACGTGGTAGAGATTAATTGGTTTTTACCCAAGTATAAGTTGGGGTGAAACCTGGGAGTGAAAAAAGATGCACAGTAAAACCTTTGATCCGTTTTTAGGGGAAACAAAGGTGTTAGGCGCCATTTTGTTTGAATGTTTCAAATGGTGCACTTTCAGTCCTTATCTTTTGAGATTTTTGGCAAAATAAGTTTTCCAGCCCTAAAACCCGTTTTGCTTTGTAAACAACTTTCACATCTTGACATTTTTGGCACCAAGTTTTGGAAAAGGGTTTCAAAGGATTGTTTTTGTCATTTTGAGTAATTTCAAGGGCTGTTCTTGGGCATTGTTGATCTTCCAAGGTCTTCTTTGTATATTTGACTTCATGAGGGACCATAATTGACAAATTGATTTTGTTGAGGGACCAATCTTGTCATTTCTTCAAAGTTGAAGGACCTTTTTGCAATTTTGACAAACTTAAGGGACCAAACTTGTAATTATCAATATACAAGGGTTTTAAGTGTCATTTCTTCATTAATGGAGGATCAATCTTGTTTTGTCTTCAAGTATTCAAGGGTATTTGTTGAAAATTCCATGATTAGGGCCCGGTTCTTTGTACGGCTTCGTTTCTCGTGTCCGTTTTTCCTTGTAACTTGTGATCTTTTGTCTTTTTCACGATATCCATACCTAAAATACACAAGTAAACAAACACAAGCATATATATGGTATTTTATGACATTTTTATGCATTTAAAGCCCGAAAAGAACGATGAGATCATGTATAAATGCCATCTCATCAAGGAGCAATAAGCGCAATATTGCTAGCAGAAAGAAGGGGGATCCAAAGGCCAGTCCGCTACGTCAGCCGAACGCTACACGAGGCAGAAAGAAACTATGCTCCTTTGGAGAAGCTAGCCTTGGTACTTCTAAGCACATCAAGAAGACTAAGGCGATACTTCGAAGGACACCCAATCAAGGTCATCACAGATCAACCCGTAAGGCAAATCCAAAACAAGGCCGAAGCCTCGGGCAAGCTCGCCAAGTATGCCATAGAGTTGGGGACATACGACATTGCCTATGAACCCAGAAGCGCCATAAAAGGCCAAGTGCTAGCAGACTTCCTGAATGAAGTACCAGTAGGGACGGACACTTCGAAAGACCTGGAAACACATGTTTCCAAGGAAGAAAAGGTCGATAAGGAGGAAGATTGGGTGCTATATACGGACGGAGCGTCCAACCCGAAGGGCTCTGGAGCGGGTTTAGTATTAATCAGTCCCAATGGCATGGAGTATACGTATGCTTTGAGGTTGAACTTCGACAGCACAAATAATGAGTCAGAATATGAGGCCTTGCTAGCCGGCCTAAGAATAGCAGAAGAGATGGGAGTAGAACATTTGGCAGTAAAGGTGGACTCAAAATTGGTGGCCAACCAAATCAATGGGGATTTTGTGGCCGCCAATGAAAGAATGATCAAATACTTGAGAAAGGCAAAGGAGCACGCAGAACGGTTCAAGAGCTTCAAAATCATGAACATACCGAGAAGTAAGAACCAAAAGGCCGATGTACTAAGCAAGCTGGCCTCAGTGGCATTTAACCATTTGACAAAGGAAGTATTGGTGGAAGTGTTAGACAAACCCTCAACAGATAGGGAGGAAGTGAATGCCGTTGTGGAAGAAGAGGAAGATAATTGGATGACACCCATCATAAGGTGCTTGGAGCAAGGGATATGGCCGCAAGATCACAACGAAGCACGTGCCCTTCGGATGAAAATCAACCAGTATATAATGGAAGAAGGGGGTGCTCTTCAAGAAATCTTACTTAATGCCGATGTTGCGGTGCGTAGGGCCATTACAAGCCAACTATGTGATCCGAGAGATACATCGAGGAGCTTGTGGCATGAACTTGAAGACAAGGTCAGTGGTGGCCAAGGCGCTTAGACAGGGATACTATTGGCCCACGATGCACCGTGACGTGAGGGAAGAAACAAAAAAGTGTGACGCATGCCAGATTCACTCACGAGTGCCCAAGATGCCTAAAATGCTAATGACATCAATTATTGCCCCATGGCCGTTCTTCCAGTGGGGCATGGATGTGTTGGGGCCATTCCCCGCGGCGCCAGGTAAGGTCAGGTACATCATTGTGGCAATTGATTATTTCACTAAGTGGTTGGAAGCAAAGCCCTTGGCCAATGTAAAAGGCAAGGACGTGATAAAATTTGTGTGGGATAACATTGTTTGTAGATTTGGCCTACCACATGTAATAGTGACTGACAATGGGACTAACTTTGTGAATGACCTATTCAAGACATGGTGCAAAAAATTCAATATTAAGCAAATGAACACAGCAGTTGCACACCCACAGGCCAATGGTCTCGTGGAGAGGGCAAACAAGTCACTCATGGAAGGGCTAAAGACAAGGCTAGGTCGGGATCGAACAGGATGGGCAGACGAACTTCCAAATGTACTCTCGGCACACAGAACATCATTAAAAACAAGCAATGGAGAGACTCCCTTCAGCCTAACATACGGAAGTGAGGCCGTGATCCCTGCGGATATAGGAATGCCAACACATAGGACGCTTGTGATCAAGGACGAAGAAGCCAACGATGAAGAGCTCAGACTCAATTTGGACCTGTTGCAAGAAAGAAGGGAGGCCGCAGCCATTCGGGAGGCCAAATACAAGAAAAAGATGGAACAGTACTACAACAAGAGGGTCAGAGCTAAGTCTTTCAAGGTAGGGAGCTATGTCTACAGAAGGAACGAAGCCAGCCGCGTGGAAAAACCAGGAAAGCTGAGTCCAACATGGGAGGGCCCTTACAAGGTGACAGAGGCCTACATGAATGGCTCATATAAGCTGGAAAGAGTGAATGGCAAGGCCGTACCACGCACCTGGCACGCAATTAACTTAAGGGAGTGCCACATCTAGCCTAATGCTCAAGCTTGTAGTGACATTGTAATGTTTTAATTATGAAATTAATCAAAAGCTATCTCCCAGCCGAGGAATAGCAATTTTCCCTACATGATAAAGGAGTATAAACATAAGAGAAAAAGTGGCCCCCTCCGAAAGGCCAATCACCTACGGTAGGAAATGTGTGGCCAATGTTTATAACCACCCTTTGGAAAAGAATAAACACATGAATGGTTCTGAATAACCCATGTGCATAGATAAACAAAAAGCGATCCTAACGTGATCGATATCTAACAAAATAGGCAAAGTACAAGCGACCTCGACGGAAGGCTCGCAACCTCCGAAATCGATAAATATGGTCGATGTCTATGGAAGGGGGGTAAAGGGTTAAGTGGCTCCGAGTGGAACTTAGATCCCTCCACTCGATATATGTAGTCAATATTCCCCAACCAAAACCAAGAGTTGAATAAATATCCAAGTGGCTCCGGAGGGCAGGTGATTCCTCCCGGCTGACCAATGTAGCCAAGGTTCACTCTTAAGAAAAATATATATATGCAAGTCAAACACCTATGGGTCCAAGAACGAAAGGCCAAAAGGGAAGGGCAATTAAAAGGTGCATAGATAAACGGGCACGATGGCCAAACATACGGAGGAACACTAAAAAATGTACGGGCAAGTTAAGGCCAATGGCCATCTAATTGTTATTACAGACATATTAATATAAAGTTCAGAGCAAATCACTGGGCAGAAGAGCAATCCTGCAGAAGGGGTCCTTGGCCGGGAGTCACTTCTCCATCGGGCATCAAGTTTTGAAGCTCCATTGGACTTCTAAAGCACGCCCGAGAGACCTTCTCCACAAAAGGATACTTCTTCACAAACAAGGCCTCGAATGCTGCCACTAAGCCAGTCTCTGTCACAGAAGAGTCAACACCGGACGCCTCGGCCAGAGCAGCAGCAATTTCTTCTTCAGTTCTTCCACGGCTAACGGCTTGCATGAAACCCAAAGACATTGCAAGGCTGAAAACATCCCCATCGGCAGATTTATACTCTTTGCTCGCCAGGAGGCGTCGAACAAACACAGGGAAGAGATCCTTCACCAAGTTCTTCCTCAGAGTGGCCTCACGGCCTAAGTCGACGGCCAACCTAGTGTTATCAGTCCTTAACCCTTGGGCATCTTCCTCAGCAGTCTTTAGCTCGTTTTCCAAGGTAACGATCCTCGCATCTCTTGCTGCAATCACCTCTGCGTGAAGCTTCTGTGCCTTCTCAAGAGCGGCCAAACGCCCAGCCATGTCCATCTCCGAAGAGAGAAGGAGATCATGTTCGCCAAGGAGCCTATCATAGTCCCGACGGATCTTTAACAGCTCCTCGTTAGCAGTATCAAGAGACATACGACAAGCCTCCAACTCGGATTGGGAGGACACACAAGCTTTATGCTCTTCCAGCAAAGATTCGAAGCGGAGTAGAACACTAGACTGCATCTGAGTACTCTGAGCCAATCTGCGCCAACTGGACCGTATGGCCACCTCATGATCAATGCCTTCATTAAAATATACAAGGTCAGCAGGAGTAAAGAGGTTGGTAAGCAGGTCACGGCAATCCTTGGATTTATCCACACGAGTAGACTCAGTAATGCCTCATTGAGGATTGAAGGGTCGCTTCCCAAAACGCTTGTAAGGATCACCTGCAAAGACAAAGTAAACATAAGAGGAAGGACATGCGCTCCAAACAGTAGTAATACAATGGACGAAAGAGATGTCCTTACGGTAGGAACTCTCAACCTCGTCAGGAGTAACGTCTGCGTCCAAGTTAATGGGTTTGGAGGCATCACCTAGGAGAGGAAAGTGACAAATATAAGAAAGGATATAATATATATATATATATATATATATATATACAAAGGAGAGAAGGGAATGGGAGCCAACCTCCAGGAAAGGCAAGATTTTCGCCATCAAGAGAAACATGGCGCCCACTAGGAACAACAGACGGGGGACGAGAGGCAGATGAGGGGGGATTTTCCTCTTCGCGAGGCCCACCTTCAGAAGCTTGCGGTTGAGATAAGACATCATCAGTATGCTGTGGAAGGTCTTCCATAACATTAGGCCCCCCGGCTGAAGGAGTTGGAAGGTGAGACTTGCTAGCATCATCCACCTCAACAGGGATGGGAGTAGCCGAAGGAGGAATAACGGGAGCCCTGGCGGCTTTACTCTTCTTATGAGAAGATTCTTTCTTCTTGTGAGAGGAACCCTCACCATCGGCCTTTCTCTTCCTAGAATGTGTGGTAGCTCGGGTAGCCCTAGTGCCAGCGCTATGAGAGCCGCCAGCCGCTACATCCTCACGAGCCGCTTTCTCAACAGCACGCCTTTGCTTTCTTTCACGGTCGGCAACAACCCTAGCATCGACGGTCTCAGCTTGTTCCATGGCAAGAGTCTTTGGAGGGATAGGAGCATCCTTGGCCAAAGGGGAACTAGTGTAGGTAGGAATAGCTGTAGCTTGCGGTAAAGGATCACCCTTGCGAATGGACGCACCAGCAAAACGAGGAATCCTCAAGAACTCAGACATGGTAACACCTGCAAAAGGAGGAAAAGTTAGTCAATGCATAGGACGTGAGGAACCAAGCAAGAGAAAAGAGGAAGACATTACTTTCCCCGGCCGGACCACTGAGTACACAATCGAAGCCTGGGTACTTCCAAAAAGGGGAAAGACGGCCGGCGTACAAAAGACTTTGATAAGGCCTCCGAAGGGGAATAGCAAATTCGCAAAGTTTTTTGGCATCTAAAGGATCATATTCCGAAGCTTGGGGAAGGGGATCAGCCACGCTAGAGTCATGGTGCCTCCATGGCATAGCAATGAGAGCCGCCCTGCGATCGACAAAGAAAAAGAGACCTTTCCAACCTTTCAAACTAGTAGGGCCATCTTTAAGAAAGGCACGATAAGGTTTGGCACCGCGACTTTGGAAGGAGAACCAGTCCCCTACTTTACAAAGTTTATAAAACAGGCGGAACAATGCGACGGTAGGAGTGACATCCAAGCCACGACAATAGACCTCGAAGAGAGTAGCTTTATTAACACCAATAGGAACAAGCTGTAAGATATGTACACCAAAATGTTCAACGACCCGAAGAAAGAAGGAGGAAAAAGGAATACGAAGACCGCCTTGAGAAAAGTGGTGGACGTAAAGACCAATAAGGTGAGAAGGAAGTTCATTCATGCGAAAATTACGAGAGGGAGCAGAAGGATTCAGATCCGAGGGAATGTGGTAAGCTGCGGCCACGCGGCGCACATGATCCGAACTCAGATCGGAATGGTAAAGATGCATGTCAAATTTGGGCATAACCTGGGCCTCATTAATGGCCTCACGCTGTTCTTAGCTTGGGAGGCCAAGCTCATAAGACCCGTCGGAAGACATAATGATAGGCCGGGGAAGACCAGGAAAAAGATAAGAAAAGAAAACTAATAAAGAGAAAGACAGACCTGGGAAGAAGAGATGTACCTCACGGCTCTCGACGGTAAAAAAAGGGGAAGGTAAGAAATGAGAAAGGGAAAGGGGTATTTATAGGCCCCAAAGGCCGACCAAAGGTCATTCCATCAAACAGTAAAAACACGTGGCACCTTCCTCGACCACACAAAACGCTAATGCCAGTCAGCTGGCTGACAAAACACGCAGAGACATTAAATGGGCACGATTACCAGTATTTTGACCGAGGGTAATTATGAGGGTAGGTACGCACCCACGCAAAAAAAAGGGGAGGAATAAAATACTCAGAAGCTACGAATACAAGACAAAAGAAAAAACGGAAGGGACGGCCGCACGGTTAAGTATTGAATCATCAATGCTTCACATTGATAATCCAATACTGGGGGGACATGTTCGCGTATATGGCCGCTAGGCCATACCCACGTGCCAAATCTTCTAGAAGCAAGATTGACCACACGGTCTGGCAGACCGGCCCACCTACCAAGCACAGATCTAGAAGGAATCCTCGAAAGCAATGCCAATGCATCGGGAAGGAACGGCGTACCCTATTGTCCAGTGGGCATTCGCCTAGCGTTCGGATAAAGGAGCCATCCGCCTGCACACCTCAAAAGCAGGGTAGATTCCCTTGGGAACAAACGACGCATCCTTTTACCTAGACGCCTTGCTTAACCTTTTGGACCAAAGCTTGGACTGTCAGATCACAAGGCTCAAGGAGCGCTGCCTTTAAGGACAACAATCCACTACAGTACTCTGAGTACTATAAATACCTCTCATTCAATGTAAGTCACATCCATACACACACAGTCATTTAATACACATACTTACGTGGCCATTCGGCTCTGCATGTTATTGGCCACTCGGCTCAATCAGATACTTACTCTCACACCGGAGTTGGTCTCGGGCTCTTCACCCGAGGCGAGCTAAAGTGTGCTACTTTCTTATAGGCTTGTGGATAAGAAGACCCGGACGGCCCAGCGGCATTCTCGGCCCACTAAGAGGCCCAGCGGACTTTTGCATCTACATAGTGCATACATTATTTATACATTTGAATTATACATTTTCTCTCTATAAATTCACATCAATTATTATTCAAAAAATCAACTAACTAAATCATGAGTTAATATTTATGTAAACTCTTAAATTAACATATACCTATTCAACCAATCATAATCACCCATTTTAAAAAAACCAACTTCTCATCACTTTTTTTAAAAATTAAATATTTCACAAATGATAAATCGTCAAACGAAAAAAAATACACCATTGCAACGAGAATTAAATCATCTTTCTATCGAGGGACACATGTATATACTTTCGACGAACTTTTTTTTCGATTTTTTTTCTTAAGTCACGTCTGAAAGAATCATATATGATTCGTCACGAATTATATATGATTTTCGGAAAATCATATATGATTCGTGATATGAATCATATATGATTTTCTGAAAATCATATATGTTTCGTGACGAATCATATATTATTCTCTCAGACGTGAATTAAGAAAAAAATCGAAAAAGAGTTCGTCGAAAGTATATACATGTGCCCCTCGATAGATAGATGATTTAATTCTCGTTGCGATGATATGTTTTATTTTACGTAACGATGAACGGTTTGTGAGATATTTAATGTTTTAAAAATAAGATTTTTTGTTACATGATAAAAATAGCTGGTCGTAATTGGTTAATTGAGTTTATGATAAACTAACGGTTTATGTTGAACATTTTTCGTTAAATCATAAGATATATTTGTAAACATGATTTAGTAGACACAACAATCAATTTTTATCGTGATTTATCTCATAGTAAATGCAAAATTACATGAGAAATACAACACCAACGCACATGGGAAATGTTTAATGATCAATCAGAAGTGTCAAAACTTCATGTCTTGTTTAGTTTTTTAGAAGCAAACACGCCTACCGGAAGAAGTGACACTTCAAATATTGTTTGTATCTATGATTGCTCTTATCATATAACTTAATACTTCATCTATTTCAAAATCATTATTACAAAAACTTCAATTAAAAAATATTACTATTACAACTACTTTTGATTTTAACAAAGTAATTGCTTACTTATTGAAAGTTTATAAAACACCTTAAAATAAGCATAATATACTAATCTTAATCAAATTATTTTTATTTATTTTGTTTAATAAACAATTAATCTCGAGCAACCCAAAATAAACACATAAATAATCATATTAGGATGTGATTGTATAAATAGTTGCAAGACCAGACATTGTGATAATGATCAAAGGTAAAGGAATTGCAAGTTCCAACCAAGTTGCTTATAACCTAAAAAAGAAATACGAATACAATACGTTAAGTGATTGGCACGGGTGGGACCATGCGAACCACTTCCGGTGTGCGAGTAAGTATTAATATGAGTTGTAAGTGTAGTGAGATAGTAAAAATGATTGTGTGAGAACATAGCTTGATTGAATGACCGACCAAACTATTTATAGGGGTAGGAAAATAGCTTGACGGTGGTCTAGCACGTATTTAGGAGATCGTACGAATGCCTATGGTTTGTGATAACCATCGGGCTTATTGCCCCACGACATCTTCCATGACCGGAAGCTTAGGTAGAGGGTGAACGTAAGAAAGACTTACTCAGATGTGGTTCTAATCGCATGGTATTCTAATGATACTTTTCGAACGGGCTCTAAGGGTCTAAGTCTTCAATAGGTGTCTTTCGAATTGGTAACCGTTATTATTGGATGGTTTTATGCTTATGTGCTACTTAGTGCTTAAGATAAGTAGACTTTCAATTGTGTCGAAGGAGTGGCATTCGATACTGACCGGAGGGTACGTCGTCAAGCCTCTAGTCAGAAGTGATGCATGTATTCATAGATGTATTACTTTCTACTCCATAAAACTCTTTACTTTGCATTATCTTCAAACTGATAATCATACTGTTTAAGAATTTTTTTGCATTAAATGTAAGAACTTGTATTTTTCTCAGTATTATTTTATTCTTTTATTCGTGCTTCTTAAATTTTCCAACGTATTACATTTTATTGTATTCTTATATGTAAACTCCCGAGATCTTGATATTCTAATGAATTATACTTGTAAGTATTTTCTGATCAATGATAATACTTTACTTGGAATTATAAAAATTTTATTTTATTTTTCCATATTTATTTGAATCAAAGTTTTTGATTTAAAAACACCCGCGTGCATTTTACAAAGAGTTTACTAAAATCAATGAACAACGAGAACTTTTAATGATCGCGATACCGACGGATGCCTAATTGTTAGCCTCAAAATATTGAGTCAAACAAGAATGCTCGGTCATAGGTTATTATTGTAACATTAGTTAGAACGTTGTAATAGATAGTTAATTAGTCGTGGTTTACGGGCTTGGATTTAAACTAATTAAAGTCCAAAAAGACAAGCCCGGCCCAATATATAGTCCATTAAAGCCCGCATGTGGGTGGACTATATATACTACCCTCCTAGCATGTTAGGAGGGTGGATGGTCATTTGTAACAACATTCTTTTCTCTAATCTAATATTCACCAAGTTAATCATCTCTCTCACTACTTTCTCTCACTACTTTCTCTCTCTAGGAATTCATCTCTTCTTCATCTATTTTCTTTCTTTCTTCATTGCTTAATCAATCACAAATATATGGGACAACATTTGGTATCAATCGCCATGGGGTAGTTTTGTGATTCGTTGTTCATTTTACTTGGTTCGTGTGATTTTCTCTTATAATCATCTCGAATTCAAGACTCTTTTTGTGTTTTCTATGCTATAAATCTTCTACATAGCCGTGGTAGGGATTTGGTCGCATTTGGTTGGTTAAAATCGCGGATTTCTTGTCGAAAAATTCATCTTTTTACCTCAAAATCTCGTAACAGCACTATTATTCCGATTGGTGTAATCGGAAAACGGATTATAGATTCTGATTGTGATTCCGATCAGTAGCATCGGAAAAGGGTTTCAACATTCCGACCAGCTTTCCGATCTCATTCCGACTGGACAAAAATATTCCGATTTGCATTCCGATTTGCATTCCGATTTGGGTCTTCCGACAAGGTTATTCCGATTAGGTTATTCCGATAAGCTTATTCCGATGACATCATTCCGATTGTATTCCGATTAGGGGACATTCCGATAAGTGATTCCGATTTGACATTCCGATTTGACATTCCGATCAGTGATTCCGATAAGTGATTCCGATGATGTGTTTTGCCAAATTTTGTTTGAGTATTTTTTAGACTTAGCCACCATCTAGACTAGTTTCGGAATATAGTTTACACGAAGATAAAAAAAAAATAAAAAAAAAATGGTTTTTTGGCGGGAAAACCAAAGTAAAATTTATTTTTTCCTAGACCATTTTTAGGGCATTTAAGCTTCAATTTCAAATTTTGGTGATGCGAAAAATTTTTCGACCAAAAATTCAAATTTTCGGACCAAAATTCAAATTTTTAGGCCATTTTAGGTTTTATTTTTCGTTAAAATTTTTCATTTTTCAAACTTTTTCCCTACTAGTTATTGGCTATTTCTAACTCGTTTTCGAATTTTGGTTATTCAAAATTTTTCGGTTTACCGTTTTAGTCGGACTGAGGAATTTATTGTCGGACTGAGAAAAAATTTCCAATTTTCGGAATTTCAACAACAACACAATCACACCATATCTACTTAAGATCCAAAGTCACTTCATCAACAGAGAGAGACGATCATCATGCCAACGAGTAATGCGGTTACTGAAAGTTCAGACGTGAAAGACCTCGAAATGGAACGACTACAACAACAGATATGTTTTTTGAGAAAAAATGCCATGGACGGTTTTAGAGTACTTCAAGATTTTTTTCAGCGCCTTTCAAAAGTCTTGTTCGACTTACGTGAATCCACTGGCACATTCAGCAAAACATTCACTCATGCCATGGATAAACTTCAAACACAACTTGTCAACGAAAGAATCATTGCTAGTGAATGCAAGATCACTTTCACTGATCTCAAGACATCACTTGAAACGATGTTTACTTCTGACTTCATCAAGTCTTCGCTTACCAACGAGTGCTTCAAGCGATATCATGGAATGGATGCTTTATCATACAAAGATCGGATAACCCGCAACATCGACTTCATTGTAACCTATGTGAATCACACAATACAGACGCAACAAACGATTGATGACAGACTTCATACCAGTTGTGGTATCGCATCAGATGTTGAGAATACAAGCTGCAGCTATGAGACTCCAACGCATAGTTCAGGGAATGATGACAACAACTCTAGGAAAGACAACAGTAGCTCTGGCAAACAACACATCGACTCTGAGAATGTCATCAGCAATACACCTTCCTATGATAATGGTCCTGTTTTCGATTCTGAGCCATTGGAAGAGGTACACTATGATGAATATAATGTGTTTGGAAATGCTAATACGCATGAGCATAGTGATCAAACTCAAACCATTATTCCCACATGTATAACGGAAAAGGTTGATAGCAATACCATACCTGATCCATTAGACACGTGCAATAATTCGTCTGACAATGATCAACATGCAAATGAGTATGATGACGAGGAGCGTGTTGCGCTAGCCAATTTAATTGCTTCTTTACAAAAAGATGTCAGAGAAAATAAAAAGAGTCAAAAGCAATTAAAGAAGGCAAACGCAACACTCACTCAAAATTTTGAAGAATGCAAAGCTGCTCTAATTAAGTCTAGTGAAACTATAGATAGCCATAGAGCGGAGCTTCTTCAGAAAACCAAAGAGCTTGAGGGGTACAAGGGTAGTACGTTAAAAAGTCAAAAGGACGATTTTGAAAACAAATATAATACAACTCTTGAGTTATTAGCCAAAGAGAAGAGTCAATATAATGTTTTCTTAATAGATGAACGTCAAAAAACGTACCTTGCCAATACCAAAGTTAATGAACTTTAACAAAAGCTCTCTATGACCACTACAGATTCTGCTAAAATTCTTGAGGATAAGAAACAAGAGGTAGATGTGTTAAAACAAGACTTCAAAAGTAGATATGATAAAGAAACCGAAAAAGTTACGAAACTAGAAGCACAAGTCAACTTTTTGAAGAACGTTGTTTATAAAACGCATGATTCTATTCAATCCGTAAGAATGCTAGCACCTCCATCGATGTTTAAGGGTCAAGCTAGCTTTGCAAGTCCTGAGTACCTTTCCAAAGCTCAAGCTGCGAACCCATGTCTCTATCTTGATGAGACTGAAAGGACCGATCTTGATTGCATGCCGGTCAGTGCCGATAGTGAAGAGACTGCCCTTTGGGACGATGATAGTCAACCACTTGTTAATAAGGAGTTTGTGAAACCATATAATTATGCTTATGAGAATAGTCTTTATGGTCTTTTCAACAAACAAACTCAGAAAACTCGTGAGGAAGTGTTTCTAGAATGCAAACAAAAGAGAATTCAATGGAAGAAAGCATTTGCCCCTAAGAAATCTAATGTTTACAAATACATCAACTACCTCCCTCTAGATGAATCTAAAAGCAAGAGTAGGAAAACATTAGGTATTCTTAAACACCACATAGATAATGTTAAATCTATTGTTGAAAGAGACTGGGCAAAACGTGAAAATGCTGAATGGACACGTCCGATTCCTCAAGATATTACCTTGCTTGTGAAAGAACTCTTAATTCCAAACACGGCGTTGATTAAAGAAACTGTTCTTCAACTTGAGGAATTCATTCGGACTGAAATGTATGATGATTTAAAATACGTTGAATCTCTTGAGAAACACATTGATGATCTTCAAATGGAGAAGTCTGATTTCTCAGATGAATATGATTTACTCTTGCAAGAATGCGTTTCTAAAGATGTTATGTGTGCTTATTTTACATCTTGTGCTGATATTGATGAATATTCTGAAGTTGCATGCCAATATCTTGATAAGATCAAAGAATGTGAACGTCTTGAAATTGAGCTTTCGAAACGTAAAGAAAATGTTGACAAAAAGGCTTTTGAGTTACTTCAACACAAAAATAATTTCCTTAAAAAACATTGTCATTCACTTGAACTTGCTTTGCAAAAAGACGTTGGTAGTTTTCCACACGATAATAAATTGCAAGAAAAACTTTCCCAAACATTCCGAGAAATGAATGAACAGAATTTGGAAATCAAAGGGTTGAAAGCTCAGTTACAAGACAGGGACAGAGCGATAGCAGAGTTGCAGAAACTCATTGCTAAAATGGGTGGGAAAATCGTGGAACCTAGCATTAAGAAACCTGTTGTTCGACAACCCAATGCCTACAAGGATCCAAATCTGTCTATCTTAGGAAAACCGACTCCGTTCTCCAATTCTTCTCATATGAAGTCTAGGTTACCCCCTAAGACTGATGTGCAACCAAGTGTTCCAAAACCATCCATATCACCCTATGTTCCTCCATTTAGAAAGCACACTATTGCTAAACCCAACCATGTGAATGCACCTAGCACTTCTAGGACTCCTCCAAAACGTGTGACATTCACGTCCACAAAGGAATCTGTAGGTTCAAATGACCTCGTTCATACCCACAATCTAGAGGATGCGAAACAAAAAGGGAAGATTCAGCAAGACAAACTCGTGTATGAAAAACCTAGTTCACCAAATCTCGCTAGAGTTCCACACACTCCTAATGGTAGTCAACCAAAACCTAGGATCCCTCTTCAGCAATCTAGGAATTGGAAACCATCCATGAATAGTCGTGTTTCAAACATTACGCCTGAACGATTTGGAAAACAAAGGAATACAAGTACTTTCGTGAATCCCAAATTCCCTGTATGTCCCACTTGCAAAAAGGGCATTCACAATGGAAATCATGACCATTGCATTTTGCAATACCTCTATGAGGTCAAATCTCGTTCCCTTGAACGGAGATCGAATACAGAATCCCATAAGACACCAAGGAGATACAAACCCGTCTCAAAGAAAAGCAACAACAACAAATTTGAAACATGGATTAAAAAAGGGCTTAGTTTCTATCCAAAGAAGTCTTCCGCTGTGCAAGAGAAAGCTACTCCTAAATCTAGTCTTCAGTGGAACCAACGGGTCGGATCTTCACGGAAGTTGGTCTTAAGTGGATTCCAATAGAAAAGAGTGATGACATCTGCACCAGCACTAATGCTACTGTTCCATACGCTGAAAAGGAATTTGTTACTCCTAATTCTGGTATTTGTGCAAACTCTTCTTCTGTGATTGCAGGTACAACAGCGGATTCTGAACCCACTTCTCCTTCTTCAAAGGGTTCCAATTCTGTACATTCGATATCACCTTCTTCTGTTGTACAAAAGTCTATTTTGGATTATTTTCGAAAAACTTGAAAAAAAATAATAAAACGTAAATATCCATAGAAAAACAAAATAAAAAATGGAAAAACTTTCAAAATACCTAAAATATTCTTCTCGACATGTCTTTTAGTATCGATAATATGGACGTACCTAGAAATGTCGCTCAATAACGACACGGGTGTGTACATAAAGCTCGAATGAAAGTTGTAAATATTTTTCAAAACATGTCATTTCAATGATTTACAATTACCTCAGATTGTGACTCGTACTTCAACGAAAGGAAAGTTGATCACGAGATTACTTATCCTCAACAACGGGAAACATAAATTTCTCGGTCATGAGTTATCGATAAAAACATTCAAAGTTTTTAAGCTCATGTAAACGACTTACAGTTAAATGTCAGACTGTAACTCGGACCTCAAATAAAGGAAAGTGTATCTTTAAAGATACCATATCCTACCAAACGGGTAGAACAATCTATCACGGGTTGAGCTTGTTACAAAACATTCAACGTTTTGAGCTCAACACAATGGTTTGTAATCACTTTCAGATTGCAACCCGGAACTATATTCACGGGGGAGTGTACGATTTAGTGCTCTTACCCTTAGCAAAAGAAGTTAAATCTTCTTACACTTGAGTGGATTCGTCAAGATATTCAAAGTCTATGAACTCAAGTTTATGCTTTAGAAAAACCTTTTCGTCAAAAAGAATTGATTTTTCAAAAAGCGTTGAACACAATTTTTTCAAGAATTTCTCAATAATATTCAAAATCTTTCAAAAATTGTGTGTTCAACAACTCCTATTCTCAAAAGTTTAATGTGGATCAAATCCTCGTAATGACAATTCCATTGGATCAATTTTTGAGGGGGAGCAATTCAACTTCATGCATAAGATTAACACATCTTTCTCCCGAAGATTTTCAAGACTATTTTTCAAAATATATTTTAATCAAATTTGGTATCTCTAATATCAAAAGATTTTATATATTAGAGATAGGGAGAAAATGTGATTAAAATGTGATCTAATATACGACTCAAGCACTTTAACTCTTACCTACATGTGCGAAACACTTTCGATTATCGATGCACATGTGAAGGGGGAGCTTTTCTGAAACGACAAAAGTAGCAAGGTGTTAAATGTTTTTCAAACACTTTGTTAGAATTTAAAGTGGTTTTCATGGTTACGATCAAATACCCACAACATCTTTAATTCACGACGTTATTGGTGTCAAAAGGGTGGTTAGGTTTAAGTCCTATGATCCAACCAGAACCGGAGGGATCTTCCCAGGGACAATCCAATAGATTATTAGAAGTCCTTAGGAAAGATGGAGTAGAATGTGAACGTAGCTGAATGCCAACTAAGTACTGATGATAGCACTGGAACAATCACAACAAGGTGCTATTAATGATATCTTGGTAAGCATTGAAGGGGTTGAAGAATGAAAAAGAAATGTAAGGATAAAGGGTCTAAAGAAAGAAGCCCTCCATACAACTTAGGCAGAAACCGGGTCAACCCATCATGAAGACAAACTCATCATGGACCCAGTGATGTGAAGCACAACCCTTTCCTAGCTACTCAGGCTTCTCTCAAAAGAAGTTTGTTTTATTGTCATGGAGATCAACACGACTTCTATTGACTTTCTCACTCCGAGATAGTTGATATTGAATAGGTGGCATCTGCTCCAGCCTCCGATCACTAAAAGTGCACAAATCAAGTCTAGAGCCAAGAGATCAATCAAATCTCGTTAGGACACACGGATGAAGATCAAGAGAGTCCTACGCTATATCCTTGCGATATTGCTAGAACACTCAGAGTGATACTACTTAGTATTCACAATGATGAGTGGAAATCCTTCCAGTGTTAACATCAAACAGCACTGCGGTAGGTCATATGTAAGATATTTTATGAATTAAACATATGTAAAACTGAAAAGCAACAGTGGTTCGTTTCAGGTTTCTACGCAATATCTTTATGGTCTTGCCAGAACATTCAGAGTGATATTCATTAATACTCACAGAGACGAATGGAAATCCTTCTAGCGTCAACATCAAACAGCGCTACGGTAGGTGACTTGTAAGATTCTTATGAATCAAACTTGTGTCAACTGGAAAGCAACAATGGTAAGATTCTTAATGAATCAAACTTGTTCCAGGAATTTGGATTGACGACTTTAATCAAGTGGATATTTATCCAATTGATTCACTCTTTATGTTCGCAGTCTTGCTTTGAGACGGTCGAGTAAAGAGAACGGCTAGTACAGCCGCGAAACCCTGTCAAGGAGATTCTTAATTGAATCTACCTAATCACAGGTACGGTATTTAATATCGTATAACGGTCTTCATCGACCGGAGGTAAAACGCTACCGATTTAGGACGAATGTCAAAGCCATTCAGTCCGTGTCTATGTTTTGTCTCGAGAAGGTGGCGTCACGGTGTACTCAGCAAAGTCAAAGATTTACAACCACATATTCATGCCCAAAGACTTATCTAACAATTGATAGTGTGAGCATGTGGATAAAGACACAAGATCGCAAGATGGCAATGACAAGTCAAGGATGATTTGAAGATCTCAAGACTAAAAGACAAAGTCGAAAGACAACGACAAAGGCTCAAAGATCATAGCATGAAGGAACAAAACTATTGTTACACGTTCAAGGCCTATTTATGACGAGATTCGTAATCTCCATCGATCTTCAAATATCAAAAGGGTATGACCTCACATTGGGGGAGATTGTTAGCCTCAAATTATTGAGTCAAACAAGAATGCTCGGTCATAGGTTATTATTGTAACATTAGTTAGAACGTTGTAATAGATAGTTAATTAGTCGTGGTTTACGGGCTTGGATTTAAACTAATTAAAGTCCAAAAAGACAAGCTCGGCCCAATATATAGTCCATTAAAGCCCGCATGTGGGTGGACTATATATACTACCCTCCTAGCATGTTAGGAGGGTGGATGGTCATTTGTAACAACATTCTTTTCTCTAATCTAATATTCACCAAGTTAATCATCTCTCTCTCTACTTTCTCTCACTACTTTCTCTCTCTAGGAATTCATCTCTTCTTCATCTATTTTCTTTCTTTCTTCATTGCTTAATCAATCACAAATATATGGGACAACACTAATATTTTACATTTTATTATCGATTGTTTCGATAATTAATATTTTCGACGATTTCGTTTTAATTACGTGTTAAATCGTATCGGGAAACCATATTATCATACTTATAATGCATTTTAACTTTTGAAAAGTATTTTTACGAAACACGAGCCGCGTAAATATTTTCAAAATTTACTAATAGTCATTTTCTACCCTTTAAACTATTAAATTTGTTTTTAGGTCGAAAACTATTCAACAATTGCAATATCTACCCTAACACTACTATATAAACTTTCACCACCACATTCTTCTCATTTTTATCAACAAAAAAAACACACACCATGAAAAATCTCTCCCCCCCTTGTGAATTTCGCCACCACTCACACCATAAAACCATAATCATATTTTTTTCTAGTGTGATCCAAGAAAAACTAAGCTATGTCCCATTCCTAAAATTCAATGGTGATTCCATTGATACAAAACTCTTACACATGCATCAACTTTCAAGAGTTCTTATGATTTTATGGTTAGTTTATGTTTTAATTATCATGCATGTGATGATCTTGGTAAGATCATCATGTTTTGATCCTAAAACGTTTTATCTTTTATCTTTGATTTTTTTAAAATTTAACATGCAAGTGTTTAGGAGTTTGTTTGGTTGATAGGTATGATAGTAGGGTAATTTTAGAGGTATGAATCATGTTAGGATGGGTCAAAATATTGATTTGATATGATTTTTAAAGAGGGTATTTTGGACAGCAGGTTAGAGCAGATTTTTCGTGGGTCAAAGTTTGATAAAAGCTTGATATTATAGGATAGTATTGTAGTGGTTGTCGAGACGCTCGTTTTGATATAAGATAGAGCTTCTAACTCATTACGGATCGAAAGTTATGCTAGTTTTAGTAATCGTGTACCGGGAGACACAAATCGGCACAATCCGAAACTGTGGCTGATTTTGGGTCGACTCTCGGGGACTTTAGGCATGGTTAGATAGTGGATACTACTGGTTTTCAAAGTTCACAAACTTAATATGATGAGTCTAGTAGTGAGTTTTGTTAATCATAAGATTCAAAGCTATTTAGGGGTGATCCGGAGGTCGGGGAGGATAAAAGAAGTGTTTAGACATTTTAGAGAAGGAAAGTGAGAGACTATTAAATGTGTGTGTTTTATTGATAGAGAAAGTAGAAAAAGAATAATATGAATCCTCACCCCTCCATGGAAGTATGGAGGGGTATATATAGCCTAGACACACATGAACTATTCTAACTTAACAAAACTAGTCACTGCGTGTGTGGCTATATTAAACTAATATAAATCCGTAAATGGCGCTCATATTTTAGGGCTAACAATCTTCTCCCAATGTGGAGACATACGAAATTACTTACAATGTTCTTAACAAGTAAAAATACAACAAAATAAAGTCTTCCAAGGCGCTTTCAATGCTGAGGATGTCTTTTAATTCTTCTTTTCTTCATAACTTGTACCTCAGCTTGAATCCTCTTTGTCTTTGCTTGTTGTGGAACAATTGTAATATGCATGATTTGGATTAACTTCCCCCCAATTCATGCAGCATGTATTAAAAAAAACTTTCTTCATAGACTTCTTTTTGACGAAGTTTCTGAATCAGATTCCCCCCAAACTAATATCTGTATCTTAAGCAGATTCTGACACTTTGATGTAGTTTGAACAATTAATACATGACTTTTGCTTAGCATGTGTGCACTCGATATCGTTCTCGGTATCTAATCGAATTGATCACGGTTAATGGTGGAATAGTCGGTAATGGTCACTAAAAGGGAGAGTTGATTTTATATTCTATTAGAAGGGTAAGTGAAAAACGTAATTAAAATAAGCTAAAAGCAAATCTAGAAAAACTAAATTAAAGCTTTGAAAATTAAACTAAACAAAATTACTAGAAAAACACTTGGTAAAAATAGAGATTTCGGGAAGCGTGCAATTTTTTGAAATTAAAACGAAAATCAAGAATGGATCGCAGTCAATGTGATCGTGGTTTTTGATCGTATCCTGGATCGCAATAAATGCGATAGTAACTGGTGATCGTACTCCACCACGATCGTGACTTTAGATCGTACTCCAGATCGCACTCAATGCGATCGTAACCAAAGGATCGTTGCCTACGATCGTAGCAATCGATCTCAGCCTAGTGATCGTAGTAGAGGTGATCGCACTCAATGCGATCGTAACAAGAGATCGCACTCAATGCAATCATAGCCAGGCAATCGCAGCCACGGATCACACTCAAGGATCGCACCCACGATCGCAACAAGTGATCGTG
Organism: Glebionis coronaria; assembly: GCA_025667525.1. Lineage (NCBI taxonomy): Eukaryota > Viridiplantae > Streptophyta > Magnoliopsida > Asterales > Asteraceae > Glebionis > Glebionis coronaria. Next base: position 402,011,532 of record CM046878.1, read on the forward strand.
GTGTGGATTATGGAGTGTGATCGTAGTGAACGATCGTACTTGGTGATCGAAGTAATGGATCGCAAGTAGAAACCCTAAGGCTTATGCGATCACACTTACTTGATCGTAACTGGTAAAACCCTTAAGCATGATACGATGGAAATCAAAGAGCAAATAAGCCGAAAATAAATAAGCACGAATAAGCAAGACGAATAAGCACTTATCCAAATGAAAACAAGCAAAAATTTAAAAACTTTTAAAACACGAAATAAGCAAACTTTATGAATTAAACTTTAAAAAGACTAAACATTTAAGAAAACTTAAAAGTAAATAAGCTATATACGAAATAAGCCAATAAGCACAACAAGCTTAAAGCTTAAACCGTATAAAAACTTAGTAAGGTATAAAAAGATAAAATTTTTAGTCACAAAAACATCAAAATCAAACACGAATCAAGAGCATTTCGGATCAAAGATAAGTCAAAATCAAGAAAGGGAGAAGAAGATTAAAGATTAAAAGCTTAAACTTGGAATTTTTATTAATGAATTCCAAATACAAGGATGAAGTAAAGCTTAAACTTGAAAGAAAAGATGAAGAAAAGATGAAAACTTAGTGAGAGAAAGTTAAACACTTTCTCTCTCTAAAATGAAAAACTAAAGAAAGAAAAATAACTAGCTAAGACCCTCCTAATGTGTCATTAGGAGGGTATTTATAGGAGGAGGGGAGTGCATGTATGCTTCCTTCTTTCTTTCTTTTCGACTCGATTTAAATTCTTTATCTTTCTCGACGTCGTCTCAGGATTTGTCGATATAAATTGAACTTGTCTTATAATTTCCTTCTTCTATTAGACTTGAGTTCTTCGACTTCATTAAACTTCCGTCTTTAGACTTTTTCTTCGATAAATCTTCAGAATAGGCCTTGGACTTCCGTTCTTTTTGCACTCTTGATCTTTTGACTTCGTCTTTTCTCTTTCTTCTTCGATAAAAGCCCGTGAAAGCCCGTGTTTTCTTCCTTTTTCATCTATTGGTCCCTAAAACACAATAAAAACACAATAAAAACACAAACCACGCATAATTCCGACTTTTACGACATAAAATACACGTTTTGGTCTTGTTATTATTGGAAATAAGTGGTAAAAGGATAAGTGTTTTCACACTTATTAAATCCCATACACTTGACCATTACAATGCCCTCATGCAATGCATTAATTTCAAAGCACAGATTACATTTCCCATAATAAATAACCCACCTTGACCTTTATTAAATACTAAATACTAAGGAAACTAAAAGAACAAAACAAGTGAAGAAATCAAAGACTTACATTGGGGTTTTGGCAGTCATGAATGTTCATCATATTCAAGTTTCACGTTCCCCATACCAAGCTTAAAAACGAGATCATTGTTATTATAAGTTAGCAAACTAACACAAACTCATGTGGCCCAATTATTTACTTAGACTCTCTTATTCCTAGGTGTATCTCTTGTATTTTAATTTTGTCTTGAATGATCACGAGGATACATTGTTTGACTTATTTCGATAGTTTATTTAGGCTGAAAATAAAGTGGGACAATTTAATCAATAGTTAGTTAAAGGACAAAATCTTTTAAAACTGCTTCTCGGGACCTCATAAAGTTCATATCTTGGCATAACTCGCTTCACGATTTGAGACCTTTCTCGGACCGATATTTGGCAGTGACTTCATACTTCAAATCTTAAGAGACGTTCATGAAATAATGGTCTTCTCTTCATAATAGGAATTTCTTCACTTGAAGTTTTGAGAGATTCTTCATACTTGGACCACGACTTCTTCATTTTTCTCCAATCTTTATTTTGGACTTTGATATACAACGATCCGCCTCCTTTTAGGACTTGGATCTATTTATCCTCATACCTTGCTAGGGTCTTTTTGGATAGACTTCTCCATGATCTTTAGGGGAGTATTTGCTTTTCGTCGTGTGTCTCGATCCTTCATATTGATTTTTGATAAATGATTCTTCACATCACTTTTGGATCTTTAGTAACAAAATGTAGCCCTCATGTTAGGACCTTTTCGGACTCGCCAATCTTCGCATCCCGCTTCAATAAGTTATGCCTTGGCTAAGAACTCTAATTAATACCGAGCAACTTTTAAACGATCTTGTGCTAGAAGCTAAGTAACTTTTCAAATCGTACAACCTTATTTATTTCAAATATATATATTAACAAGCGATGGGAGAATAGGCTTATAATCAACTCAAATAAATTCACGAAAGAATACCAAACTTATAATTGACTCTATCATCTCTCGTTCTCTACAGTTTAAAATCTCAAGGAATGAGACTCGTGGATGCTTAGCCAATTAAATCAAAGTTTTGGGTTTTCGAGTCATCTATAGGATCTTGCAAACTCTTAGACTTTTTCAATTTTAGAAATCTCATTTTAAAGTTCCCTTGATAAACGACTCTCTAAGATCAATTATAGGAACTTGCGAAAAGTTCTTGTTCTTAACCCGTGAGAGTTAAGACTTTTGCATTTTAAAGTTCCCTATATAAAAGCCTAGCAAAACTTGACTTAAACACGTTAAGGATACTAGCTAGAGTAAACTTAGATAAGTAAACTCGGGTTGAGTCAAAAGATTCACAACGTTGAAAAATTAAAACCATTTTATTGAAAGTTTATTCTAGCAAAGAAAGTAAATAACGCTAACAAAGGAGAATACTACTATACAACTAGGCCAAAATAGATTAAAAATTTTGAAAAATGTCGAAAAATTAGATTTTCCGGTTAAAATAAGGACAAATTCATGGAAAAGCTCACTTACTTCGATAGAAGTCCCCCTACACTTGATATAAACATTGTCCTCAATGTTTAAGCATGTGGGAGTAAACTCCCCTACACTTAGGACATTGTGCACTTTGTTTAAATCTTGCTAAGGAAAGGACAACTATGGTGACTTCAATGTGAATATATAAGATATGAAATATTGAATCACGATAGTTTAGGATAGAACCAGGAAGATGGGAACACGGAATCACGGGTCGTCAAAAGTCATCGAGAATGGAGCTTTGAAGCTTTAATCCCTGCACATCAGAAGAAACAAGACACCAAACACATACGGGGCTCCCCCTACACTTATTATGAAAACGGTAAAGGATAGATCAACGGGTTGCCTCCCGAGAAGCGCTTGTTTTTGATAACCGAGTCACGAGCCTGACTCGACCCAGGATTAGTTCAAGGGAAACGTGGTGAGGGATGGAATCATCTCATGAGAGATGTCCTCACCAAAGTACAGCTTCACGCGCTGGCCATTCACTTTGAAATTTGGCCCATTTGACTGAGAAAGCTCAATGGTGCCATATGGGAAGACTTTGGCGACGGTGAATGGACCAGACCAACAGGCTCTTCAGCTTTCCAGAGAAGATCTTCAACCGAGAGTTAAAGAGTAAAACTGGATCACCAACGTGGAACTCTCGGTTCTTAATCCTTGCATCATGAATGATCTTGGTCTTTTCCTTGTAGATCAATGAGTTCTCATAAGCTTCATTCCTCTGTTCATTGAGCTCGTTGAGTTGAATCTTCCGAAGATCACCGGCTTCGTTGATGTCAAAATTGGCCCACTTCAAGGCCCAGTACGCCTTATGTTCCAGCTCAATAGGGAGGTGGCATGCCTTCCCGTACACAAGACGATATGGAGTGCAACCAAACGGTGTCTTATATGCGGTAAGAAAAGCCCACAAAGCATCATCTAACTTATCGGCCCACGAGGCACGATGCTCTCCCACAGTACGCTCTAATATTCTCTTCAATCCACGGTTAGAAATCTCGGCTTGACCATTTGTTTGGGGATGATAAGCGGTGGAAAGACGGTGATTGACACCGTACTTAGCCATGACTCGAGCAAATTGATCATTGCAAAAATGAGTCCCGCGGTCACTGATGATAGCACGAGGAACACCAAATCGAGCAAAAAGCTGCTTCAGAAAGTTCACAACCACCCTCGCATCTTTCGTAGGGAGAGCCTTAGCTTCAACCCATTTAGAGACGTAGTCAACGGCTACGAGGATGTACTTGTTCCCTTTAGATGATTGAAATGGCCCCATAAAGTCGATACCCCATAAATCAAAGATTTCACATTCTTGGATGAAATTTTGAGGCATCTCATCTTTATGTGTGATCTTGCCTTGGCGTTGGCAAGCATCACAATTTTTAACCATCTCGTGAGCGTCACGATAAATGGTGGGCCAATAGAATCCCGAGTCAAACACTTTCTTCGCAGTGTAGTTAGGACCAAAATGACCACCAGTGGGTCCTTTATGGCAAGCTTCAAGGATTAGTAACGCTGCCGGCCCATCAACACATCGATGAATAATCAGATCAACACATTGTTTGAAGAGAGAAGGGTCATCCCAAAAGTAAGTCTTAACATCTTTAAAGAACTTCTTCTTTTGTTGGGATGTTAACCCTTGGATGAGAATACCACCCGCTAAGTAGTTTGCAATGTCCGCAAACCACAAGGTGTCATCAAGATTGGAATTTATAGACATTAAGGCCTCAAGGGGAAAAGAGTCGTTGATCTCTTGATTCGGATGATCCCCTTGATAAGGATCCTCAAGTCTACTTAGATGCTCCGCGACTAGGTTTTCGGCTCCCTTCTTGTCACGAATTTCGATTTTAAATTCTTGAAGGAGCAAAACCCAACGAAGAAGTCTTGGTTTAGAATCTTGCTTAGTCAACAAGTACTTCAACGCGGAATGATCGGTGTACACGATTGTGATAGAAAGGACAAGATAGGGGCGGAGTTTCTCAAAGGCATACACTACAGCTAAAAGCTGTTTTTCGGTAGTTGTATAATGCAATTGAGCCCCCGTCATTGGCTTGCTAGCATAATGGATTGGTTGGAAGTGTTTGTTCACTCTTTGGCCCAAAACCGCTCCAATGGAAAAGTCGTTAGCATCACACATCAATTCAAAAGGTAGCTCCCAATTAGGGGTAACCAAGACCGGCGCCTTAGTTAGCTTGTCCTTAATAAGATTGAAGGAGTCAATACACTCTTTAGAAAAGATAAAAGGAGTATCTTTTTCCAAGAGGTGGGTCATCGGGCGAGCGATTTTAGAAAAATATTGAATGAAACGACGATAGAAGCCCGTATGACCAAGGAAACTTCTCACACCCTTCACGGTTGAAGGTGGAGGTAATTTGGCTATGACATTAACTTTAGCACGGTCCACTTCAAGACCGGATTTTGAGATTTTATGTCCAAGCACAATGCCTTCTTTTACCATGAAATGGCATTTTTCCCAATTTAGAACAAGGCGAGTGTCTTCACACCGCTTAAGCATGCGTTACAAATTGGCAAGGCAAGTAGAGAAAGAATCACCATAGACCGAGAAATCATCCATGAAGACTTCCATAGTTTCTTCAACCATGTCATGGAAGATAGCCATCATACACCTTTGGAAAGTCCCAGGAGCATTGCATAAGCCGAAAGGCATTCTTTTGTAAGCAAATGTTCCATAAGGACAAGTGAATGTGGTTTTCTCTTGGTCTTTAGGATCGATGGGAATTTGAAAATACCCGGAGAAACCGTCTAAAAAGCAGTAATAGTCATTACCCGCTAGACGTTCAAGCATTTGGTCCATAAAAGGAAGGGGAAAATGATCCTTTCTCGTAGCATCATTGAGTTTGCGATAGTCTATACAAACTCTCCACCCTGTAACGAGACGATTAGGAATCAACTCGTTGTTTTCATTGGGCACAACGGTGATTCCGCCTTTCTTAGTCACACAATGGACCGGACTAACCCATGGTGAATCTGAGATAGGGTAGATCATTCCCGCATCAAGAAGTTTGATAACCTCTTTTTTGATAACGTCATGGATCTTGGGATTCACCCTTCTTTGGTTTTGAATAGTCGGTTTAAAATCGTCCTCCATGAGAATTTTATGTGTGCAAAAGTGAGGATCAATTCCACGAATATCGGAGATTTTCCAAGCAATCGCTTTCTTATGATTCTTCAGCACGTTGATAAGTCTAGATTTTTCTTCTTCTTTCAATTCCTTTGCGATGATGACGGGTAGCTTCTTATTCTCTTCAAGGAAAACATACTCGAGATGAGACGGTAGGTCCTTAAGCTCTAAATCCGGAGGAATTTCGATGGAAGGCATAGTCAAATTCGGATCATCGATAGAGATATCCTTAGGAGATGTTGGAGAAATATGGTCCTCATTGAGAAGTTTCATAATGGTACGAATGTCTTCATCCCAATTGGAGGGAGAATCTTCATATTGTAAGTCTACATCTCCCACAGTTGCTTCAAATTCTTTCAAAAGGATATCACTTTCTCCAAATGGAGTTAGTGAGGGAGCAATAGAGGAAACGGTCTCAACAATGGGTAGAGAAGAAGAACCAATTTTACAAGCGTCTTTGAAATGTTCTTCACAAGCCTCATCAAGAACGTCAATGAAATTAACACTCTCGTTTTCAGAAGGCTGCTTAGAAAGTTTACCCATGTTGAAAACGATTTTATCGTCACCAACTCTCATGATTAATTCGCCCGCGGCTACATCAATGAGAGTGCGACCGATCCTCAAGAATGGACGTCTAACGATACGGAACACGGGGATCCATCTCGTAGTCAACGACAACAAAATCCGCAGGAAAGGTGAATTTGTCGACACCGACGAAGACATCTTCGGCTATCCCACTGGATAAGCAACCGTACGGTTAGCTAATTCCAAAGTCATTCGTGTTGGGACTAGCTCAGGTAGAGATAATTGTTTCCAAATGCTTAGAGGCATTAAGTTGATACTAGCACCTAGATCGGCTAGGGCCATACAATTCTCTAGCCCAGGGAAATTACAAGGAATGAGAAAACGACCCGGATCACCAAGTTTGGTTGGTAATTTCCTTAAGATCACTGCAGAGCAATTCTCATTAAGTTGGGTCTGAGCGATATCAAGGAGTTTCTCGTTATCACTGAGAAGATCTTTAAACATTTTCGCATACTTCGGCATGTGAACGAGAGCCTCGGCAAAGGAGATGTTGAAATTCAGTTGTTTAAACATTTTAAGAAAGTTAGAAACCTGAATATCATCCTTGTTCTTCAACTTCTCTTTCCTCAACCTTGAGGGATAAGGTATATTGGGTTGAGATGAAGGCTTTGGAATGCAATTGTCACTCACATCCTTGGGTGGTGGAGGGGTGGAAGTAGAAGGTGGAGGAATTGGAGAAGGGGACTCGTTTTCCTTTGTCACAATCACCGATGTAGGTGTAGGAATCTCGGGTTCCTTTAAACCTTTGCCACTTCGGGTGGTGATTGCTTTCATCTCCCCTCTTAGATTAGCAACGGTGTTACTCGGAAGAGAACCCGAACCAGAGGCTTGATTACTTGGGAAAAACTAGCCATCATATCCCTTACGTTATTCGTTTGATTGCTCATAGAGTTTCTCATATCGGCTTGAAGAGCATTCCCTTGTTTCGCCATATCATTCCTTAGCTCGGCTCGAATATCATTCCCTTGTTTTGCCATGTCACCCTTCAAGTTAATGAATTGGCTTTGACGATTCGTCACCATCTCTCTATTGGTCCTCATGTAAGCTTCGAGGTCTTGGTTCAATGCCGTGGGTTGATTAAGAGGTGGGGCTTGGTAAGCTGCATTATTTCCTTGAGGTGGATATGGGTTTCTCTGGGATTGATATTGATTGGTAGCTCGAGGTTGGCTTTGATTGTTGCGGTTGAAATTGTTTTGGTTTTGGTTTTGAGGAGAAAAACCGGGTGCAAATAGATAGTTGTTGGAACGATAACTTAGCAAGTTACGGTCTCCTTGAGGACGTGCTTGGTAGCCTCCTGTAGAAAAGTTACCGTTAGCGGCATACACATTTTCCGGATTGTCAAGAGTAGAAGAACAATCGGTGTATGAATGAGAACCCCCGCAAATCTCACAAGAAGTTGCTATAGCTTTAGCTTGTTGAAATTGGTTTGTAGCCATGGTTAATAAGTTTTTGTTCATCTCAGCTATTTGGCGAGTAAGTTCGGTTATCTCTGAGTTGGATGATGTAGAAGAAACATTGGCCCTATGGTTATTCCTTGAAGATGCAGATGATTCCCAATTTTTGTGGTGAGTGGTCATGTTCTCTATCAGCTCTCTGCACTCCTCAGGTCTTCTCTTCATGAATGTACCACCGGTGGCAGCATTAATCGTATTACGATCACGAAAAGTTAGACCATTATAGAAAGTATCAATCAAAGTAACAGGGAGCATGTTATGGTTTGGACAACGGTCGATCAAGACATTATAGTGTTCCCAAGCATCGAAAAGCGACTCATCAGGTTCTTGTGTGAATCCACTGATTTGGTTGCGAAGACTTGTGAACATGGATGGTGGAAAGTAGCGCGACAAAATTTTTTGAGTCATGTCATTCCATGTTTGAATTGAATTTTTGGGAAGACGATCAAACCATTTTTCGGCATGGTGGGATAAAGTGTGTGGAAAGAGGTGAAGGCGAAGAAAATCCATGGAAGCACTGGGTAGTTTCATGCTTTGAGTGACGGTAATGAACTTGTCGAGATGTTTTTTGGCATCATCATCCGGTAATCCGCGAAAAGGGCAAGCTTTTTGAACTTGCTGGATCATGTGATGTTTCAACGAAAATTCAGGAGCCGTGATTTGCATTGGCGCAATCGGTCCTCCGCGTCCGTTCATGGTTGGTTGACAAAGCTCCTCCATTGTTCGTAGGTCGGGTGGGGGAACATTGTTGTTGTTGTTATTGTTATTCAAATTGGGGTGGGGTGGGTTGTTATTATTGTTATGCACACCGGCCATATCTATGTCTCTAAGAGTCTCGGGCTCAGGATAAGACGTAGATCGAGTACGCATACACTAAAAGGAAATAAAATATTTTGATTTTTTTTTATCTTTTTTATTGTTTTTGGATTTTTGAAAATTTTATATTTTTTGGGATTTTTGAAAATTTTTGTGCTTGAAAATAACGTTCCTAAAAGAACGGATCCCAAAATCCAATTTCTCACTAAAAACCGTTAATCTTTACGAAAACAGCCGGCAGCGGCGCCATTTAATACAAGAATTTTGCTTAGCATGTGTGTACTCGATATCATTCTCGGTATCTAATCGAATTGATCACGGTTAATGATGGAATAGTCGGTAATGGTCACTAAAAGGGGGAGTTGATTTTCTATTCTATTATAAGGGTAAGTGCAAAACGTAATTAAAATAAGCTAAAAGCAAATCTAGAAAAACTAAATTAAAGCTTTGAAAATTAAACTAAAAAAAATTATTAGAAAAACAATTGGTAAAAACAGAGATTTCAGGAAGCGTTCAATTTTTGAAATTAAAACGAAAATCAAGAATGGATCGCAGTCAATGCGATCGTGGTTTTTGATCGTATCCTGGATCGCAATAAATGCGATCGCAACTGGTGATCGTAGTCCACCACGATCGTGACTTTAGATCGTACTCCAGATCGCACTCAATGCGATCGTAACCAAAGGATCGTAGCCTACGATCGTAGCAATCGATCGCAACCTAGTGATCGTAGTAGAGGTGATCGCACTCAATGCGATCGTAAAAAGAGATCACACTCAATGCAATAGTAGCCAGGAAATCGCAGCCACGGATCACACTCAAGGATCGCACCCACGATCGCAACAAGTGATCGTGGTGTGGATTATGGAGTGTGATCGTAGTGAACGATCGTACTTGGTGATCAAGTAATGGATCGCAAGTAGAAACCCTAAGGCTTATGCGATCACACTTACTTGATCGTAACTGGTAAAACCCTTAAGCATGATACGATGGAAATCAAAGAGCAAATAAGCCGAAAATAAATAAGCACGGATAAGCACTTATCCAAATGAAAACAAGCAAAAATTTTAAAACTTTTAAAACACGAAATAAGCAAACTTTATGAATCAAACTTTAAAAAGACTAAACTTTTAAGAAAACTTAAAAGTAAATAAGCTATATACGAAATAAGCCAATAAGCACAACAAGCTTAAAGCTTAAACCGTATAAAAACTTAGTAAGGTATAAAAAGATAAACTTTTTAGTCACAAAAACATCAAAATCAAACACGAATCAAGAACATTTCGGATCAATGATAAGTCAAAATCAAGAAAGGGAGAAGAAGATTAAAGATTAGAAGCTTAAACTTGGACTTTTGATTAATGAATTCCAAATACAAGGATGAAGTAAAGCTTAAACTTGAAAGAAAAGATGAAAACTTAGTGAGAGAAAGTTAAACACTTTCTCTCTCTAAAATGAAAAACTAAAGAAAGAAAAATAACTAGCTAACACACTCCTAATGTGTCATTAGGAGGGTATTTATAGGAGGAGGGGAGTGCATGTGTGCTTCCTTCTTTCTTTCTTTTTGACTCGATTTAAATTCTTTATCTTTCTCGACGTCGTCTCGGGATTTGTCGATATAAATTAAACTTGTCTTATAATTTCCTTCTTCTATTAGACTTGAGTTCTTCGACATCATTAAACTTCCGTCTTTAGACTTTTTCTTCGATAAATCTTCAGAATAGGCCTTGGACTTCCGTTCTTTTTGCACTCTTGATCTTTTGATTTCGTCTTTTCTCGTTTTTCTTTGATAAACCCGTGAAAGCCCGTGTTTTCTTCCTTTTTCATCTATTGGTCCTAAAACACAATAAAAACACAAACCACGCATAATTTCGACTTTTATGACATAAAATACACGTTTTGGTCTTGTTATTATTGGAAATAAGTGGTAAAAGGATAAGTGTTTTCACACTTATTAACAATCTTCTAGCTCATCGGTTTAAGTGCACAACGGAAATTTGTAGAAGAACCACACCAGATAATACTGCTTATATACTGTCTCATGTCGTTTGGTTTTTGGTGTTAATCCGTTTGGGGTAACATGCAGGAAATCAACAATAATTCTTCTCACGCCTGCAAAATACTTCATAAAAATCATATAAAGTGAAGTAGATATCATTCCATGTACACTACTTCCCCCTGGAAGTTAACGATCTTCCCCCATGATAATTTCGAACTCTCGGAAGCATCATTATCGTGGACGTCCATATACTCGAGATGTTCTTAGTCTTAAGCAAATGTCTTGAAAAGTTTTGAAAGGCGTTGAGAAACTTTGAAATATTTTTGCTTAGACTATGAAGTACCATTGTCATTATGAGGCTCATAAATATCCCGTGAGAATTGATTGCTTATTCCATCTCTCTCTGTCTAACTTACCAACCTCGCATTCTTTCGGCTATTTGTCGTGACCACATGTGAAGTAAACCTGATATCCGAAACTTGAAACTAAAGTAGAATCCCCCAAATTTGTTACTTAAGCTTATACTAATGTTGATCGATGAACGGTGCAGAAACAAGTCTCTAAGTACCTTATACCCGACTTTCAAAGTATAAGAAGTACAACACCTCCTGAAGTTATCCACACGAGCAACTGCGTGTGACACCAAAAAATGATAGTTATCCATGTCGTCGACCATCCACCCCTTGACAGTGGAAACTAGATAATTCAAGTCTCAATCATAAATTTTATCGCCCAAGCAAGTCATCAATCGATAGACTGGGTTTGAAGAAAAGGGGTAGAAAAATAGAAGGAAGGCTCAATGATGAAATAAGTAGACGCCTTCATGAAATCCCACTTCAACTTCAAATAAGGAATACCAAATTCACTCCGTGATCACTTGTCTTTGTAGAATCAAAACTAGCCGTCGTAATTTAAGTGAATCTTATATCAGATCATTTTTAGCGTTAAGTGTTTTGTTTGCTTTGGTGTTTGTGTGAGAATGTCGTTAACTAGAACAAATGATTAAAATGTCGTTGAAGGACAATTTGTCTAGATAACTTGTCATTTAAGCCCAACGTCAATCACATGCCCAACTGAGGCGCGGATCGACCTAGAATTTTCTTTATCGTTGAAGCACGTAATCACCATAAACCCATTAACCGGCATCATTATTCTTGGCCCAATACCGTTGTATCCATATGATATACCCGAAGCAACATTACAACAACCCAATAATAAATTTGGTGTTATAAGATAACAAATTGCACCGATTTCATTATCTAATAATAGTCCATCCCAATATCCAATGAGTTGCAAATGCACGGCCCAATATCATAATGTGAGGCCCCGTCATAACCAACAATACACGACCCAATATTGTGTAATGGGAAACGCAACCAGGCTGCCATATTAGAGTAGACCCGGTCCAAAAATAAGTGAAATTAAGGATAAATAAGACATGTATGCCCTAATTACACTCACAACTCATAACCCTAATCCACATTTTTTTCTCCGCCCCCATTTCCCATCTAACTATCTCAGTCGTTCCATCTGTTCATTTTCAAAAAAAAAACAAACCCCATCTCCTTCTTATCTGATCACATAACCAGACTCATCTAATCTTTACAAAATGATATGATCATCCATCATAATCGAACAATTACATAGATCATTCGATCTATAGTAACCACCCACGAATCATCTATCATACGAATAACCTCATCTCAACCAATCAGCCTATTATCTCTAATAAACTACACCGCCCCATCTCATCTCATATTCCATTTGAATGAAGAACCAAGATCGGTTACATCTTCATGATCCGTATGAGGTCACGGGTAGGTTTTGTGTACGTGTCAATCGAATCGATGAGATTGATATAACAAAGTTGTTATATCAGTCCTTCATATTCGAAGAGTAACAAAGGTTTAAGCCTTGGCATTCGGTCTGAGATTAGGCTTTTTTTAATATAAATCTTGAAAGATCAGTGATGAAAGTGAATCTGAGATCGAGTATGTTGTTATAGATGATGATAAAGTATTTCGTGTTAAAAGATCTTTAAAGACTGTTGTGTGGATATTTGAGGCGATGGGTTTTGGTAGGACGGATTTGATGATGGGTCGGTTGATAATAGATAATATGTTTCGATATATATTGATAAGGTCATGGTTTCGGAATGATTTTCTCACAAAAATGCATCTTGCAATTGTTTTTTTTAAGATACACATCTCTCTCAATGTTTATAACACACTCCATCGGAATAAATCAAACATCCCATCGGAATAACTATCCGAATAACCATCGGAATGACCATACGAATAGCTATCTGAATAAGCATCGGAATATGAATAAGCATCAGAATAGGATCGGAATGCAGAATCCATCGGAACATGGATCGGAATAATCCATCGAAAAAATCATCGGAAAAGGGTTTTGACCTTTTCTTGGTTTCTCCGAAAAAATAGATCTTGGGATTTCAGATCTAACAACCTTATCTTCATCCAAAACCCAGATTCAGAATCCATCAGTTTCCAAAAAGAACACAGATCTCGATATTTTTTTTAAAGATCTAACTGTACTTTTATCAAAAACCCATAAAAACAAGAAAATCAGCTTAAAAATAAGAACCAGTAAAAGTTTGACTTCCTTGAAAAGCTGTTAAAAACCACCAGATACAATAAATAATGGTGACCAAGAATGGTTAAAGATAAAAAAATATGGGACTTTTGAACTTTTTGACAACTGATTGAGCAACATATGTGACCATTTGGACGGAAACCAAATAAACAACACCAAAAATTCGTGACCTTTAACAACTTAAAAAAAATAAGCCGAAAAAGCCACAAATCAGCAAACACAAAACACCCCCGGTTAGCTCTGATACCAATTGTTAATCATAAGATTCAAAGCTATTTAGGGGTGATCCGGAGGTCGGGGAGGATAAAGAAGTGTTTAGACATTTTAGAGAGAGAAAGTGAGAGACTATTAAATGTATATGTTTTATTGAGAGAGAAAGTAGAAAAAGAATAATATGAATCCTCACCCCTCCATGGAAGTATGGAGGGGTATATATAGCCTAGACACACATGAACTATTATAACTTAATAAAACTAGTCACTGCGTGTGTGGCTATATTAAACTAATGTAATTCCGTAAATGACGCTCACATTTTAGGGCTAATAGGTTTAAAAGGCAAAATGTCAAGATAGTACTTTTAAAATGGTATAAATGGTTTTATAAAACAAGTATACATTCTGTCCCAAATTTTAGAGTTGAGTAAAGTGTCGAGCTGATGGGTTTTAAAGTATGAACTTTGGCTCAAATTTTGGTGGGTTCTTATACATATTATAAGAGACCTTGACACTAAGTTTCATCGAATTCGGACAAGTCTAGATAGAGTAGATTGGTGTGTACATTTGAATGGTACTTGCTGATTTGTATTTGGACATATAGTTCAATGCTCGTGTGGCGTGAGTTTGAGTATTCACTATTGGACATGGTGACTTACTCAAGTGTTTAGTCATTATATAAATGATTTAGTTACTGATCCGAGTAAAGTAAAAGATAGTTTGACTTGCATTAACTTGGCGTCTTATGACGGGTCAATTTCAAGAGTGCAAGTGTTTAAATGAGCATTGATTGGATAAATTTGATAGTATGGATTCACGTGTTTCGTTTCACTAGTTTTGAAGAATGAGTACTTTGAAAATACTTAAGTCATATTATACTTGGTATATATCGATATTTGAGTTCGAGTCTTAAGCCGCACCTTATTTTGATAGGTTGTGGCTTTCGTCTTTTCCCGGACATCCATATCGTCGGTGATCGTCATGCTACTACTTTATCTACTCAACTTCTGAGTACAATGATTCACTTACCTCGTGGCTAAGGTGAGTTCATAGCCCCTTTTTACTTGCACATTGTTTCTAAACGCGGGGTAAGATTTTACATGTGGAACACAACCATTTAAAAAAACTGTATGCTATCCAGAACTTGTATGCTATCCAGACTTGTATGCTTTCCAACAGTTTTCATTGATATTATTGCTTTTAGTCTATAGCCTTAAGTTGCCTCTCTTGATCATGAACCGTTAATTTACTTGTGTTGCTAACCGCGAATGTTGTGGGTGGATCTATCGGGATTGACAATCACCGTCCCGATTACCTTGACGCATTTAACATTTGATTTGTTACTTGAGTATTTAGGCTGAATACTCACTAGAGGAACTTACACTGAGTTAAGCTTCGGTTCATGAACTAAACAACAATAATAATAATGTTTCGTATTATGGTTAATGTACATAACCATTTCCCCTTTTTCTTGTTTACAAATGAATGCTTGTGTTCCACACCTTTACTGCTAAACCTATGAATATCACTCAACTTTATGTTGACGATTTTACATGTTTAATCTCAGGTATTAATACTTAGCTTTGCTTGGATGGGAACCCGCAAGATATTATCACAGCTTGGAGATTTCTGTGTATATTAAACTTTGGTTTTATTTAAAAACTGTCAGAAGTTTATCATGTATTCTTGGTAACTATAAGTTACAAAACCATTATTAAATAATAAATTTTCCGCATATAAAACCCTGGGATCTATGTTTAAAACTCTGATCTTTTATGATGTAATGTATATTTTTTTATTACGTCAACTTTGTGTCAACAATAATTCATTGTTTCTTGTACCATGACGTGGAACCCCCTTGCTTCCTAGTTGTTCCCTTGCCTGATTCTGGGGGTCTCACAGGTTGGTATCAGAGCGATGTTAAAGGGAACTGAGTCGTTTTTCAAAACTTGGTCTATAACCGAAAGTTCAAATATTTCATGTTTCTAAGCGTCAAACACAGAATTTGCCATGGTTGTTCAATATCTGCGCGGGTAACTCTCTAATCCTTATTATTTACTTTTAATTATCGTTGTAGTATTTCATCTCTTGATTACATGTTGAAATATTACATTACCCGACGATAATTACTATGTCTTTTTAAAGCCTTTGTGCTTCATGAATTATCTTTGGATATTACTTGATTACATATGCTCTTACTGCATTTCTTGATTTATTGTTCTTGTGAATTGACCTTGTTACAATGATTTTTTATTGTTATGACGTTACATACTTGTATTCAGAGCGCGTATGCTGCCGACTTTTCATACTCACTTTTCTGAGTACTTTTGCTGTGACAATCCGTCAATTTTAGGTCGTTATTTTAAACTCGACTATTAAATATTATATGTTTACTTTAATGAGAATTTTAAATTTGCGATTAACCGAGAAGGTTATGGATTGAAACTTAACGTAAGAATGTCGTTTCGATGAAGACCGATAAGAAAAACATTAAGTATCGATAATATATTCTCAAATTTATCATATGAATGATTTTATTATATTTATTTTCATTTCTCGTATTTTGGCGTTTTAACGAATGACGAGAACTACGAATGATCGCGATACCGACGGATGCCCAAAAATTTGCGTTTTATTATCGATTGTCTCGATGTTTAATATTTTCGACTTTTTCGATTTAATTACGTTTTAAGTCGTGTCGATGTAATATTATTATATTTAAGAAGCGTTTTAACTTTTAAAAAGTATTTTTACGAAACCCGAGTCCCGTAAATATTTTCAAAATTTATTATTTACATTTTATACCCTTACAACTATTTAATTTCATTTTGGACAAAAACTATACAAAATTGGCAAATTCTACCCTACACCACCACTATATAATGATTCTCCACTAGCATAAAACACATACAAATCATTATTTAATAAAAATCCACCCACCCCACCCCTTTCTTCCTCTTTGCCGTGAGATCCAACCAACAAAAACACCAAATCATTTTGATTTCTAGCTTGAATCCAAGAAAACTAAAACAAGACCCACTTTGCAAATTCAACAAGGATCATTTTGGTATAAATTTCTCCCACATGCATTAACTTTTTCAAAATTTTATTTTCCTTGATGAACTAGTAGTGTTTGATCCATTTTTGTGTTGTATATAAGTGTTAATATTATTATATTCAAGTTTTAATTGGTTGCATGTTTGATTTTTGAATTGGGTTTTCTTTGATTTGTTCATACAAGTGAATTAGGAATGAAAGGGTTGGATTAGAATGATTGTAGGTTGTTATTAAGAGTATAGAAGTGGTGAAAATGGGTCAAATTGTTGATTTGACATGATTTCTAAAATGTATTTTCGGGACAGCAGCTTACAACAGATTATTTCGTGGGTTTAAGTTCTAAGATAGGCTTATATTATTTGATATTATTGTAGTAATCTTCAAGACGCTCGTTTTGCCGCTTGAATGAGCTTCTAACTCATTACGAGTGAAAAGTTATGCTAGTTTTAGTATTTGTGTACCGGGAGACAAGTATCGGCACAATCCGAAAATTGTTGTCGATATTTGGATCGAATCTCGGGGACTATAGAATGAGTTTTAAAAAGGTTCAAGGACTGATGTTGGAGTCTAAACCTCAGTTCATGAGTGTATTTTCTAACCCGAGAGTCGGTTTTATAAATGGAGTTGTTTAAATATGTCAAAATAGTTTTACGAGTTGAAGACGTAAATCTGTCCGGTTTTTACAACACGAAGATGTGTCGGGCAGAAGGTCTTAGAAGTAATATTTTTGAATGAAATTTAAACTGAGTCTTATTCATATTATATGTGAGTTTGTGACCAAGTTTCGTCGAAAACGGACAAGTGTAGATAGGGTAGATTAGTGTGTACATTTGGAGTGTACATGCTGATTGGTATTTTGGACACGTAGTTCAATTATTATGTGGCGTGAGTTGAGTATTCGCCATTGGACATGGTAATTTACTCAAGTGTTAAGTCATTATATAAATGACTTAGTTACTGGTCCGAGGGAAGTAAAATAATAAGTTTACTTGCGTTGACTTGGCGTCTTATGACGGGTCAATGTCAAGAGTAAAAGTGTTTAAAAGAATAAGTGTTGAATAAAAGGGTATAGTAATAACACTTGTATTATTAAATTTTTCGGGATTGTCTTGGTTTTGTAATTTTGATTTTTATATTATTTAAGTATGATTTATACTTAAGTCGATTTTTAACAAACGCGCCTTATTTGGTAGGTTGCGATTTCGTGTTTAAACGGGCATCACTAATCGTCGGCGATCGTCTCATTACCACTATTGGCTAAGGTGAGTCTATAGCCTCGCTTTTAACATGTTTACTTGTTTTATAAACCCGCGAGGGGGATAACATGCTTGTTTTATTAAAATAAAAGGGTACAACGATAAGTTGTGGAAACTCTACTTATTGGAAAAGTATGGGTGCAACGAGAAGTTGTGGAAACCCTTATTACTTGAAAAGTAATTATTGAAAATGAAGGGTACAACGAGAAGTTGTGGTAAACCCTCTTTGTTTTAAAATTGAACACAAGGAACTTGATTGTATGCTTAGATGAAAGTTATTACATAAGTTTGTTTAGCCTTAAAAGACCCATGAATCATGAATTGTTAATTGAAGTAACGCTAATGCTATGGATAGATCTATCGGGGTGACGCCCAGTCCGGTCGCGATTAGCTCTCGCGTGGTGTTGTGATGCACTAGTAATGAAACATCGGATGCATTGTATAAGAGAAATATACGCACTTGGCTAGGTGTGTTGGGCTGAAATAATATATGTTAACGTTCAATGTCACGAGGCTTATGTAATGAAACCGATAATTATGTCCGTACAACATAATGGTATTTCGGTAAATTATTAACCATGGAAGGTTATTTTGAATACTTGTGTTCTCATTATTTAAATTTAAACTCTATAGATTCACTCGGCAAATTTTGCTGACTTTTTAAGCATGTTTTATCTCAGGTCCATATTGAAGGCACTCGAGGAAGGCGGTTTCGTGAAGCTTGCATATTTGAAATGTTTTGGCCCGCTTTTCTAAAACATATCCATTCAAATAACTTTTATCATTTATAATAGTTGTAAACTTTTGAATCATCTGGGACCGTGTATGGAATTATACTTTTATTGAATGAAAATGAATGGATGTTTATTAAAACGTCTCGTTTTGAGCCGTTTTCTATGATTATGAGATTGAACCATGATAGTAACACCCAATGACCCTTCCGCTGTTATGACCGAAATTTGGGGGTGTTACAGATTGGTATCAGAGCTCAAGTTATAGAGAATGAAAAGATTTTCCAAAAATGAATTTTTGAAATCTTGTAACTATAACTGTTGCAAGCGAAACCTCCGAGTGGCTAATGGACGAGAATGATAGTATTTATATATATATATATATATATATATATATATATATATATATATATATATATATATATATATATATATATATATATATATATATATATATATATATATATATATATATATATATATATATATATATATATATATATATATATATATATGGGGTTATATATATGTTGTAATCTTTATCGATTATTTGAACTTATGAATTACAAGGTATGTTTTCATTTATTTAATTATAAATGATAATTTTATATTTATACGAGATATTTATACGACGTCGATTGTCACGAAGCCACCCTAGTCATTTTAATGCTAGCGCCGAAGCTATTTCTGAAATGAATCATGTTATTCTCGAGATTAACTAAGTTGTGGATGTACATGATCCTAACGAAATGGTTAATATTCTTGCTGATATTCTTCTGATTACGAGGATTTTGATTTCCTTGGTTCTTATTCTTGATTTATCGATCCGTTCATTTCGTTTAGCAATTTAATTTGCATTTTCATAAATCCTCGACATTATACTATTTTGATAAAAACAAGTTGTCTGAGAAGGTACTATTGATTGTTAGGAATTGAGATTGATTTGTATGGTATTCACATGCCAACCAGGATTCCATATCATATCACTGATCATTTTCTGTTAAATCAGTTTCTCATTTGTTTCGATCTTGATCTTTTGCGTTGAGCTGGCGATGCTTGAATAAAGTGATTTATAATCGTTGAAATAAATTGGCCATTTATTTGAACAAGGAAATTATAAATTGTTGAACTACAAATTTCTGAATCTTATTTGGAAGGACTTGATCAATCCATGGAAATAATGATTCATAAATGTGTAGGCTTAAGCATATAGCATCTGCGTGATTAAACTCTTATTAAATTGTAATTCATTTGCTCGATTCATTCTTTGATTTTGTTCTTTAATTCTTTGATCGTGAAATGGTTGTATTGAGATTGTTCCAAAAGCACCAATTGAGGAGGATATCAAGCGTCTCTGAAAGACATTGAAGAAATCTTCTTCTTGTGGGACCGAGGAGCTTTCTTAGCCATGTGAAATACCTAGTAACTCTTAGTAGATTAGTTTATCAATTGTAGTATCTTCTCATTAATCCCTAACTAAACTGTGAAAACAGTTAGTAGGACTAGTCTTTTAAGTTGTATGGCATTAGACGATGATTGTCCATAATGTTGACAATATGACTTGTACTAGTTTGTGATCAATGGAATGACTATCTTTTGATTCCTAATTCTACATCGTTCTATTGTTATCTTTCTTTGCTTTTCTCTTGTAAATTCCTGTGGTATAACGCAAGCATTGAATGAATACTCATTATGATTTGATTTGCGTGCACAATATTCATGCAGTCAATGAAAGCTATGACTAAAGCACGAATGCGCCAAGTTATTAGTGAATAAGTTGTTGTATCTTTAGTTAAATTCATGGCCAACATGAATGATGGATCTAGAACTAGAGCTGAAGCTAAAACTGGTGGAACTGGAACCGGTGGAGCTGAAGCTGGAGCCGATAATGTTCGTGGCACGGATGGAACAGATGTGCCCGAAGTTAGAGGCTATAACTACACTTCATTCGTTAAGTGCAAACCGTAGACTCTTAAGGGGACTAAAGATGATGGAGGATTGTGTCAGTTGTTGAAAAGCTAGCGTCAGTCTTTCGAATCTGTGACCCTAATCAGGAGGATAAGGTGCAGTTTGAAATCGCTACTCTCCAAGGTCGTGCATTAATTTGGTGGAATGGCAGACTTGCTTCCATAGGTATCGTTACTTATGGGACACCATGGACTAAGGTGACGAAACGGTTAACTGAGGAGCTTGTCCTCGAAGCATTTCCAAAGTATGGAGAAAGTGTTGTACAATCTGAAACTGAAGGGAACTAACATTGGTAGATATATCAAGTGTTTTCTTAAGTTGACTCCTTTATGTCTAAGAATTTTGGAAACCGAACCGTCAAGGTCAAGCAGTATATTTACGGCTGACCAGGAATATATGCGGTGATGTGACTTCTTCTAAGCCGTTTACTATTTGTGAAGTTGTCTGCATGGCTGATTAGCTCATGGGACACATAATTCAAGGCAAGGCTGATGTTACTGAAGGGAAATATAATTCCAAATTGAAAATTCTTTTCGTGCATTAGAGCTCGTAAGTATATCGGAAAAGGTTGTGGATTATTCGTGGCTTAGGAATCGTAGAAGGAATCGTAAGAGAAGTAAGTAGAATTACTCTAGTCATTTGTGACTATTCTGAAGTGTTTCTGGAAGATTTGCCAAGGCTTCTGCCTCCAAGGCAAATAGAATTCCTAATTGATCTAATTCCTGGTGCTGCAACTGTGGCACATGAGCCATATCAATTAGCATCATCCGAGCTGAAGTAATTATTTATGCAGTATTAAGAACTATCTGATAGAGGTTTTAGTCGATCGAGCTTGTCAGTTGTAGAACTCCGATTCTGTTCGCTAAGAAGAAAGATGATTCATTTCGTATGTGTATCAATTACCGATAGCTGCATAGGCTAACGATCAAGAATCGTTACCCGCTTCTATGAATTGATGATCTATTTGATCAACTTTAAAACTCTCGTGTTTTCTCCAAAATTCTGGTGTTTTCTCAAAAGATTGATCTTTGTTTTGCTTATCATCAACTTCGCATACGCGAGTAAGATATTCCTATTAAGGCGTTTAGAACTTGTGATGATCATTATGAGTTTAGTGTTATGCCTTCTGGTTTGACCAATACGCCTGTTGTATTCATGGACTTAATGAATTGTATGTGTAAGCCGTGTCTTGATAAATTCGTATTTGTTTTCATTGATGATATTCTTATCTGCTCTAAGAGCAAGGAAGAACATGCCGAACACTTAGGGATTTTTCTTGAACTTGTTAAAGAACGAAAATATGTACCCAAAAATTTTAAAGTGTGATTTTTGGCCTTGTTTCGTGCAACTTCTCTATCATGTGATTGACAAAAGTGGCATACATGTTGATTCTACGAAAAATGAAGCCAGCGATGATTTGAATGTTCCAACTACTCTAACTGAAGTACGCCAAATTTTAGGTTTGGCTGGTCATTACTGAAGGTTTATCGAAGGATTCTCTTTGATATCAAAACCATTAACTAAGCTAACTAAAAAGAATGAACCGTTTGTGTGTGGCGATGATGAAGAGAAAGCTTTTCAGACTATGAAAAGAAAACTCTGCGACACGCCGGTCTTATCATTACTCGAAGGAAGTGAAGATTTTGTTGTTGATCGTGATACATCTCCTTTATGATTTGAGGTTGTTTTGATTTGTATATGCTTGTAGGAAGCCTAGGAAGAATGAGGAAACTGCACAACCCATGACTTGTAATTGGGTGCGGTGATTTTACTCTTCGTCTATTGAGACATTAGTTGTATGGCACTAGGGTACGGTATCCACCGATAGTAAGAGCCTACAATGTATTATGGATTAAAAGAGGTAAATAAGCCTTTAAGTGATTACGATTATGTTATTCGTTACCATTTGAGAGGTAGGAGCAAATTACAATGGAATTCATTGTTAAGCTCTTGAAAACTCAGTCTGAATATGACTCGATTTGTGTCAATGATAATTGATTGACTCTGCTCATTTTATTCTGATAAATAAAATAATCGTGCGAACTAAGAATCGTTTGTTAACTGCTCGTAGTAGACATAGAAGTTATGACGATGTGAAGCGAAAACCTTTGAAATTCGAGGTAGGTGGAAAAGTTATGCCAAGTTATCACCCTGAAAAGGTGTTATATATTTTGGAAAAAGTGGGAAGTTAAGTCCCCGTTAGTTTGGACCATTCGAGATGATATCGAGTGTAGGTCCGGCGGCATAAAAACTTAAATTACCTCGAGGGATACAAGGAATTCACAATACTTTTCATATGTCAAACTTAAAGAAGTTTCTTCCCAACGAAGATCCTATTATCTCTCTTGGTGAAGTATGAATCGACTGTAAGTTGCATTTCATCCAAGTACTTGTTGATATTATCGATAAGGAAGTTAGGAAACAGAAACGAAGTCGAATTCCTATTGTCATGTGTGATGGAACTCTAGACGAGGACCAAAATAGGTTTAACTCTTTGATTTCAACGAGCGATCGAGGAAGAACGCAAGTTGATCTTCGGGACGAAGATCCCAATTTGGTGGGGATAATGTGACAATCCGTCAATTTTAGGTCGTTATTTTAAACTCGACTATTAAATATTATATGTTTACTTTAATGAGAATTTTAAATTTGCGATTAACCGAGAAGGTTATGGCTTGAAACTTAACGTAAGAATGTCGTTTCGATGAAGACCGACAAGAAAAACATTAAGTATCGATAATATATTCTCAAATTTATCATATGAATGATTTTATTATATTTATTTTCATTTCTCGTATTTTTGCGTTTTAACGAATGACGAGAACTACGAATGATCGCGATACCGACGGATGCCCAAAAATTTACGTTTTATTATCGATTGTCTCGATGTTTAATATTTTCGACGTTTTCGATTTAATTACGTTTTAAGTCGTGTCGATGTAATATTATTATATTTAAGAAGCGTTTTAACTTTTAAAAAGTATTTTACGAAACCGAGTCCCGTAAATATTTTCAAAATTTATTATTTACATTTTATACCCTTACAACTATTTAATTTCATTTTGGACCAAAACTATGCAAAATTGGCAAATTCTACCCTACACCACCACTATATAATGATTCTCCACTAGCATAAAACACATACAAATCATTATTTAATAAAAATCCACCCACCCCACCCCTTTCTTCCTCTTTGCCGTGAGATCCAACCAACAAAAACACCAAATCATTTTGATTTCTAGCTTGAATCCAAGAAAACTAAAACAAGACCCACTTTACAAATTCAACAAGGATCATTTTGGTATAAATTTCTCCCACATGCATTAAATTTTTCAAAATTTTATTTTCCTTGATGAACTAGTAGTGTTTGATCCATTTTTGTGTTGTATATAAGTGTTAATATTATTATATTCAAGTTTTAATTGGTTGCATGTTTGATTTTTGAATTGGGTTTTCTTTGATTTGTTCATACAAGTGAATTAGGAATGAAAGGGTTGGATTAGAATGATTGTAGGTTGTTATTAAGAGTATAGAAGTGGTGAAAATGGGTCAAATTGTTGATTTGACATGATTTCTAAAATGTATTTTCGGGACAGCAGCTTACAACAGATTATTTCGTGGGTTTAAGTTCTAAGATAGGCTTATATTATTTGATATTATTGTAGTAATCTTCAAGACGCTCGTTTTGCCGCTTGAATGAGCTTCTAACTCATTACGAGCGGAAAGTTATGCTAGTTTTAGTATTTGTGTACCGGGAGACGAGTATCGGCACAATCCGAAATTGTTGTCGATATTTGGATCGAATCTCGGGGACTATAGAATGAGTTATAAAAATGTTCAAGGACTGATGTTGGAGTCTAAACCTCTGTTCATGAGTGTATTTTCTAACCCGAGAGTCGGTTTTATAAATGGATTTGTTTAAATATGTCAAAATAGTTTTACGAGTTGAAGACGTAAGTCTGTCCGGTTTTTACAACACGAAGATGTGTCGGGCAGAAGGTCTTAGAAGTAATATTTTTGAATGAAATTTAAACTGAGTCTTATTCATATTATATGTGAGTTTGTGACCAATTTTCGTCGAAAACGGACAAGTGTAGATAGGGTAGATTAGTGTGTACATTTGGAGTGTACATGCTGATTGGTATTTTGGACACGTAGTTCAATTATTATGTGGCGTGAGTTGAGTATTCGCCATTGGACATGGTGATTTACTCAAGTGTTAAGTAATTATATAAATGACTTAGTTACTGGTCTGAGGGAAGTAAAATGATAAGTTGACTTGCGTTGACTTGGCGTCTTATGACGGGTCAATGTCAAGAGTAAAAGTGTTTAAAAGAATAAGTGTTGAATAAAAGGGTATAGTAATAACACTTGTATTATTAAATTTTTCGGGATTGTCTTTGTTTTGTAATTTTGATTTTTATATTATTTAAGTATGATTTATACTTAAGTCGATTTTTAACAAACGCGCCTTATTTGGTAGGTTGCGATTTCGTGTTTAAACGGGCATCACTAATCGTCGGCGATCGTCTCAGTACCACTATTGGCTAAGGTGAGTCTATAGCCTCGCTTTTAACATGTTTACTTGTTTTATAAACCCGCGAGGGGGATAACATGCTTGTTTTATTAAAATAAAAGGGTACAACGATAAGTTGTGGAAACTCTACTTATTGGAAAAGTATGGGTGCAACGAGAAGTTGTGGAAACCCTTATTACTTGAAAAGTAATTATTGAAAATGAAGGGTACAACGAGAAGTTGTGGTAAACCCTCTTTGTTTTAAAATTGAACACAAGGAACTTGATTGTATGCTTAGATGAAAGTTATTACATAAGTTTGTTTAGCCTTAAAAGACCCATGAATCGTAAATTGTTAATTGAAGTAACGCTAATGCTATGGATAGATCTATCGAGGTGACGCCCAGTCCGGTCGCGATTAGCTCTCGCGTGGTGTTGTGATGCACCAGTAATGAAACATCGGATGCATTGTATAAGAGAAATATACGCACTTGGCTAGGTGTGTTGGGCTGAAATAATATATGTTAACGTTCAATGTCACGAGGCTTATGTAATGAAACCGATAATTATGTCCGTACAACATAATGGTATTTCGATAAATTATTAACCATGGAAGGTTATTTTGAATACTTGTGTTCTCATTATTTAAATTTAAACTCTATAGATTCACTCGGCAAATTTTGCTGACTTTTTAAGCATGTTTTATCTCAGGTCCATATTGAAGGCACTCGAGGAAGGCGGTTTCGTGAAGCTTGCATATTTGAAATGTTTTGGCCCGCTTTTCTAAAACATATCCATTCAAATAACTTTTATCATTTATAATAGTTGTAAAATTTTGAATCATCTGGCACCGTGTATGGAATTATACTTTTATTGAATGAAAATGAATGGATGTTTATTAAAACGTCTCGTTTTGAGCCGTTTTCTATGATTATGAGATTGAACCATGATAGTAACACCCAATGAACCTTCCGCTGTTATGACCGAAATTTGGGGGTGTTACATTTGCTATCTTGTTTATGCGTGATACGACTGACCTCGTATACTCATTCGTTTTGAACCGCCAATTTTTCTCAACTCACTGTTACATGTTATGCGTATTCCCGTGATACCGTTGTTGGGATTAAATAAGCGTTGCTTTTGATGAAACTTATGATTTTCATATTACTACTGTGCGTGTTGCTTTCATTCTTAAGCCTCCTTAAGATATCTATTTAGATATTCAAATTGCTTTCCGACCATTTGTGATTGGATGTCTTGAAAAATAGTCTATCGACCACTGTGTAGCTCAATGTGTCTCCGAAAAAGACTAAAGGACATCGTGGGAGTCACACATCTCGAAGCATTCCTTGAATCCGTGTTGAATAATATCGTTGGTTTTCGTAACCTTGATTGGCCTTTACGTCATCATTTTACATGACACTCATATATCGATTAAATATTATTTTATTGACCATTCTACGTGTCGACTTCGAGTTTCAACGTTCGTTTTTACCTTGGAAGTATCATCGTCATCTTGTAATTTATCCTCTATTATGTGATGATTGTTTCGAACACGATTGTACTTCTATAAACTTGTATCCTCCCTTTTATTAAACCTCCTCGCTCCAAGAGTGCGACTTGTTAATGTTCCATTTCTTCTCGGTATGTCTCGTGATTTTAAAAAATCACATCGCCAAGAGACCATCCTGCATTGCATCTTGAAATCGAAGACACGGATGTCATGCGCCGTTTCTGATTTCTTAGATTATCGTTGGTATTCTTAAACCAATTTTATATACTATGTTTTCCTTTACTTGCTTAATTATACAATTTATTCTCTTTCGTCTTTATGGAATCCACAAGTCATGTGTGTACATTAATTCTGGGTTATTATGAAGTTTGATTTAAATTTCAAGGTGTTGAAAAATTTACTTTCTGCAGAAAAATTGCATGTAATTTACCAATGTCGAGGAAATATTTTTATAAACTTTAGACACAAAAATATATTTCTACTTGTTGAAGACGTTCGTTTAGGACATAAAGTCGACCGGTAAATATTAAAAACGAGCAAGTTAGGTTCATTTGAAATTGTAAAATTTAAGAACTTGATTCTGTGTATTTCAAAAATGTAATTTTGTTGACAGATTTAATGCAAGGGCATTTTCGTCCATTTTTAATCCATTTCAAGTCTCGAGTAAAACTAGAAAGTTGTCCGAAATGGTGTTTTACAGCAAATTTCTTTAGACTTCGAGTCTTAAAAATGTATTTAGCGAGTCAATGGGTCTGGTCAAACCCAAAAGTCAAACTTAAAAGTCAAGCTGATAGAATTTAAAAATATGGTTTGAAACATTTCTGAGTTCGTTTGAGCTCGTAAAACTTTAACGAATGATATTTTACAACTAAAAATTGATTACGTTTGAAAACGTTTAAATATAATAACTTTGAGCTCGGTCATACATAAATCTTGAACTTTTGGAATCAAGTAATTTGATAAACCGATGATGAACTATATGTTTCGAAAAATGTGTACAATTTTTATGCATTACTATTTACGTGTTAAATTCCTAAACTTTCCTAAAATAGAAACTTTTCGGAATAGTTGTACTATTTGGGATACGAGGATCTACTTTCTTAAAAGTATATTTATGTCAAATAAATTACAATGTAAGAACATATGGATTCCTTTATCCTCTATTTTATATATGACTTATTTGTCATTCTACATTGTCTTTCTTTGCTTCTATCGTACCACTGATTCGGGATGAGGTTTGAAGTTCTTGCTTTCACATCGTTCGTTATCATCTTGACACGTGTCTCATGAAGATTCCGGCTAAACCTATCGAAACCCTATTACCTTGTAACCATTTCATTGATTGTGTCACAAACGTGAATTTTGAAACTATTTAATTTACCTGAAACGCGATAGTTCGGGTTAGACTTGTGTGTCTATTGATGTTCCCGATTGATTACGCGTAATGGTATACGAATTTAATTTTTTTATGAATGACAATCATGAATGTTTACGTGAATGAATATTAATCGTTAAGTTACTTGTTAGGAATTTTCGTTCTAAGAAACGACATTAAGTTTTATCAACGTAATATCATTTAAGATATTCGCAACACAAAGCAAATATTTGTTTTACTCCGTCTATATTAACGACACATTTAAATTTTTCACATTTACCAAATTCACTAAACTATTGGTTGAAAACCCCCTCAAACACAATATTACACATAAACCTTTAAACTTTACATTTACATTTACATAGATTAAATTACAAAAACAAAACCATGTAACCTTCCATAATATTGTTTCACTTTTACAAGGACAAAAATACAACAAAATACTTTAATACTACTTCCTTTATAAACACACATTCGGTCCCATACTCTCTTTGCTTCCCACGTTTTTCTTGCTCCTCCCCACATACTCCAAATTTGTACATCACCCTATCCTTAATGAACTTGTACTCTTGTCCCCTTTTCTTTCTCTAGTGCCCAACGTATACCAGTTTATACTCATAATTTCTTTGAATTCAAAATGTACACACACTCCAACAAATGCAAGTACTCTACTTTTTCTCTTTTCTTTCCTGCTACCCGTCGCCCTCAATGTGTTTTGTCTTTCCCCATGTTTATCACAATGAACCATGGTACCTTCCAGTTATCAATTTGGTCCCAAGCGAACTTGATCCCTTAGAAACCCTAACTAAGTTTTAAAGACCTACTTACTACCCAACTTCCCTATAAATACCAACAAAGGTATCACCATAGACACACTTACAAAAAACACGTAGCACAACTCTCCCTTCCCCCTGTGGTGTTTTGAACGCGACTAATAAAAGAAGAAAAGGGTTGAACTACTTACAAGTTATGGGAAGTGATTAGAGTAAGAACCAAAGTGTCGATCCGGGTTAAGTTAAATAGGACTCGTGGTCTTACTCAATCTACATCTCGCGTCATTGCTAGGACCTTTGTAAGTCACCATAGCCTTTGCTCATTTTATTTTGGTTGATATTCATACTTGCTAAACACTTGAACAACCTAAAAATATTACATAAGTAAGTCATGGTTTGGGCTTTGATGTGATACGAATGACCTAAAAACTAAAGAGACCCACTAACGAGTAAACAAACTGAGTAAACGTATATGAGGGTCGAATATAAGATGAGAAGCATGGTGCTGTGTTATAAAACAAATATGATCTTATGTAGTGAACAGATATGACGCTTATGTGAAGAACATATATGATTCGATACAATTAAGTTAGGTTTAAATGGAATGCAAAGGTGATTTTATGTGCTATAAAGCTCGCATCATGTGTTTAACCACAGTTATCTGGCCTTTTCTTCATGTCTCCATGATTGTGAATGTATGTAAAGTTACAAGCGTGTCGACTATATGCTAAACCTAGGAGAAACTATACATGTTGAAATGAGAATGACTACTTGCTTAACCCTATGAAGAAACATGATAACTCTCTTATCATAACGACACCTCTTGATGATGAACTTTCTATTTTGGAAACTTGGATGAAAGGTAATATGATGAGCCGTATAAACTAGGGTTGAGATATCTTTCTAAAACATGATACTACCCCATTTCTAGAGGACTTAAAACCATGTAAAACAATGACAAATGAATAAGCAAGAAAAAGTGAAAAACCATGGCTGTAAGTACTTGTGTGTGCGTGTGGGTGTGTTAAAATATTAAGAGACCATGCGTCCTTGCTTCTATACATGGGTTATGTATGCATGATGTTATGTGAACTTGCATGAAAGACTTGGCTGGAATACTTGAAATCAAACGTAACAAAGTAAGAACCAAAGACAGTGAAAACAGTTTAATTCCCTCAAACAAGTTGTATGTACTCCCTGTGAATGGAGCCCCTTTCTTTCCTATTTTTAATGAGCTGTGCAAACATGACAGAATTAGTACTAAGTACCACTGTGGGGAACAACAATAGACGTCTAAATGTGTGTAGTCATGTATGTATAGGCTTGGATGCGAGAATAGGTTTTCCATGAGGAAAATACATAGGTATAATAACGTGAATGTATATATGTAGAAACGTAGCAGCAGGTGTGAAGCCTTATGGCTATGTGCGTGCTTATAGCAACAAGAGAAAACTAGAATGCATGTTCACATGCTAACAAAACAAGCCTTTGTTTGAATATGACTGTTTGTAAATTAGTACATGTGTAAGGGGGTAATAATATTAATCAACGGATTGTCCTTTTGCTCCTAATGTTAAAACGATAGACATATGAGTGTGAAATCATAAACTATAACAAATGAACTTTGCCTGAGGATTGTGGCTTGCTTAAAAACGTGATGTATGCTTAATGTACATCAAAAAATAATATGCGTGTCGTTTTGTTTGAATAAAAGAAAGTAATATCACTATACTAGTAACAGTGGACTACAAAAGGAAACTTACAACTCTTCATGAAATAATAAAGTGAATGAGTACACCTAAAAGGACAACTATTGTGTCATAATATGCACACAAATATGAAACTAAAACACAGGGAACAAGAAAGTTATGTCCTTCCCATGCCTTGTTTGGACATATAGGTGTGAACACAAAACTATTGATATTCTTTAATTTACAAAGTACTTACATTTAAAAAACTCGACCCATAGAGCTTACTTTGTGCTATATTTTTACCCGTCAAATGAACGTGCCCCGACCATCTAAAAATACCTAGTTAAAGTTGACATGGTCTAGTTTGCAACGTGTTTTTCCGTTTGTCCTAAAGATTAAGTAACGAACCCAAAATTAATTTCTAAAAATGCTTGTTTGACACTTATAAATAATTGAAACATTACTTGTTTATTTTACTTGTGAGTGCACCACTTTGCATAATTATTTACCATACTTAGAGACTATATTAAAATGCGATATTTATCAAATATCGAAGAACTCACGGTCTAGTTTTTATAATGAGAACCCGATTATTTTTCGGACTAATAAATAACGAGTTATTAAAGCCCTAAGTCGACCCCGTGACTAAAATGGACGAACTTGAAAAATGTATAAAAACATTTTATGAATTGATAACAAGTATAAATTATCAACCAAGTGCATTTTCTGTTATTATTTCTTGTATTTAGCCAAAGTACCGATATTTTACTTAGGTTACGAGTAGATCGTTTGCGCATTGTTTTGCGTGCCTTGATATTCCGTGCTATCCTTGTTGATCATATTTACCTACTTCATCGAGGTGAGTTTCATAGCCCCACTTTTAATTGTTTTAACTATTTTGGGGTGAGAACATTTCTTGTTTTAAACTGATGAACATAAGTGCTAAAACTTGATACGTTTGCCTACATGATGTCTAAGTAGCAATATCCCTAGATGCTTTAGCCCACTATCGTGAAACGTTAATTACTTCGTGTAAGCACGAATGTTATGGATAGATCTATCGGAATTAACCTCCCTATCTAATTTGGTTGTGTGGCCAAAGTTAGATACAATTACATTTTAGGATTTACAAATGCTTCGGGATAGGCATTTGCTCGGGCTCTTATTATATCTTGTTGGTTTAGGTTAACGCTTCGGTGTCACGAGCTTAGACGTAGGTGATTAAAACGTATACCTTTGATTATAATTTTGTATTTGTTACAAGATTATATGCCGGTTGCCTTGAAAATCTTATGGTTCATCACACTATTTAAACTTAAACCTATGAAATCACCAACCTTTGTGTTGACATTTTAGGTTTTTTTTCTCAGGTATCAAGACAGAGGAGTGACGTGTTTATGCATGGGAGATTTTTAAATGAAAATGGTCGTGACTAGTGTATGGATATTTAGATCAATGTTAAAGTCTTTTGAAATGATGTATTATTATGATCTTGTGTAATTCGCTTCCGAACAAGTTTATGCTTTTAGTTAAAAGAAAACGGCTTTTAAATAGTCGTTCTTTCTATCTATGTCTTGTGATAGTCATGACCGTCGCACCCCATTGTGTTTCCTTACTCTGATAAATTGAGGGTTTGACAGATTGGTATCATAGCTATAGTTATAGAGAACTTGGTTTTTTTATAAAATGATTTTCATAAACATGAGTCAAAAAAATTTATTGTTGGAAAAATAATTCTAGACTATAACTAACTCTCAAAAATCTTCAAGAACCACTTCACTCCACGTCTTCGATACATGTAAGTTGTGACTTGAATTATTCCATGTGATTTGCCATGCTAGTTTGAACTTGATTGCTTCGTGTTATTAGAGCCAGGTCTTCCCATCCCGAGTTTGAATGATACCCATAGGGATGTGTAATAAAACGATTTTTAAGTTGAAATAAAATGCCAAACATCCGTGTATGGATTGTTACGATACTCAAATGGTTTGTGCCATATTTATTTATTGGTTTGTGCCATCGTTATTTGAATGGTTTGTGCCATATTTATTTGAATGGTTTGTTCCATATATATATTTTCTTTTGAGATTAAACGTATGCATACTTATGCTCAACATTTTTTAGATAGTCCGCGGGACTATTATCGACTATCGAAACATTTGTATGTTTCATATCGCTATACGCCGAATTAAAAATATCCCCATGATTCCAAGAACGAAAACTATACGAATATATTTATTTACCATGTGTTTGGTAGTATGTTAATTTGTAGTAATACTTGAAGTAAGCGATTCTATTATAAAAGTCGAGAGGAGC
The DNA here is from genome assembly GCA_025667525.1 of Glebionis coronaria. Taxonomy (NCBI): domain Eukaryota; kingdom Viridiplantae; phylum Streptophyta; class Magnoliopsida; order Asterales; family Asteraceae; genus Glebionis; species Glebionis coronaria. Next base: position 402,044,333 of record CM046878.1, read on the forward strand.
AACTATTTATTGGTTTCGGTAAATCGTTACTCCACTAAACATTTATAATAGACTCGGTTGAGGAAAAGTGACCTACATTAATTAACGGTTTCGAAATTGAAATTGAATGCGTAAGTTATCATATCAATTATTATTTTGAGCACGACCGAGAAACGACGACAACGTCACTATTTAAGATGACATATGACGATAAAACACTTGTTACAAGTGTTACTCTTGTAATGCTCCAAAGAATACCACAATTCAAAGAACGAATAAAGTTTCGCGATATATGAACAATCTATAAATACATTGACGCGTAAGTCAAATGGTTACCGAAGAAAATTCTTACTGGAAATAAATTATGCAATGACAAATCAAAATTTTTGTAGTCCATTGATTGCGACTAAGTTGTCATAAAACTAATATAAATTACAAAGTTATGATGGACTCCTAATTAAAAAGATTGCTCCAATTCCTAAATAAAAGGGATTATCGCGTAGCGCGAAATTTAAGAAACTCAAATGCGAAAAGTGGTCGTATATTGAGATCTTAAATACAAGGTATAAATATACATCAATGACGGTAAAGTTTACCTAGTGATTGCGAGCAAAACGCTAGACGAGAGCAAAATAACCGAAACACATAAGGTATAATGGAGCATATTCCAAATCCAAAGAATTCTTGTGATAAAATTTAATAATTGCTCGAACTGAACATTTTGAACAATCACGGATTAAAAACAAATGGAAAAATTCTTGTGATGAAATTTTTGTGATAAAAATTTAGTACTCAACTCGTTTAAATCATATTAACAATTTTTCAAGGTGTAAAAATTGACGAAAGCGTACGAACTAGCAATAGTAAGTTAAGGAAAGACATATGAATGAACAAGAACTAGTGCGGGCTAAGTAATGGCCGTAAGCCGACTAAAACTCAAAAACATACTCATCCGAGTTACAAGTAATAGACGTTTAACAAGAGGAAATTGCAAAAAAAAAATAAACATCAGAATAAACCTAAATTGATGAAAGAATTGATTAAGGATAATTGTATTTATCCATTCGTGCATAATCACTACTAAGAGAAAGTACAAATAATAAGTATGTGAAAGAGCATGTTAGGGGAATTTAACATTCCACGATTCACTTATTATTTTCCCATCTAAAGACTACTTGGACACTTAAGTAGATCTATGGGATTAATGTACGAGAACTTATTTAAAATAAAATAAAATTACGAAGCATCATACTATTCATCTCTATTTCTAAAACTTTAGAAAAATACTCCACTTTTACCTATCTAATAACCGTCGTTTTACATTTGGTGACAGGCGAAAAAGGAAAAATACCTCTCATTCTTTTTGTCATTTTGCAGTCCAAATCCGACAAGGAAATTACCTCCAACCGGAGCGTAATCACAATAAATTCGAATGTTGAGCATGATTCGCCAGTCATGATGCCAAATGTCACTACGGGACTTCCTTCCATCATCCCAAATATTTCTACTACTACTATGCCAATCTCCACTCCTATGCTTTCAGCAATGCCTGGAACTTCTAGAAAAAGAAACCGTGCTTCATCACCACCACCTATTGTTGCTCATTCCCCAGCCGACGAGCCTACTTCAGAAGCACCCGGATTCGATGCAGAACACCTGATAGGCCGTCCGGAGGATCTAGAGGGTGATGTGGATCACCTTATCGAGCAAGATGAGGACAAGGACCTTGTGATAGCCGAGTTACAAGAGTCTCTTGAGGCTGCTGAGTCCGAGATTGTAATTTTACAAATGAGGAACAATGATACCGAGGCTAGGCAAGCTGCGGATGGTGCTCAGATTCAAGGAATCTTACACCATCTAGGTCTTTAGTATTTTCTCGCCTTTCTAATAAAAGTATGATGTTTTGTAATAAATGTACGAAGTTTTGTCAAGACTAAAAGGAGTCATTCATTAGTTGAATGGGAAGTTTGTACTCTAAGCTCCAGAACTATGTATGGAACAGAATTCAAGAATGAAATGTACAAATTTTTATGATATGATCCCTCGAAAATTGTATTACAATAATTGTGAGAAAAGCTCGATCAAATTTGAACAATCGTATGAATTAATAACAATGAAAGAACTAACAAAAATATACATCGTTTGTTCGTTAATAGTACACAGAAAAATTTAAATGATGGAACAAGGTTGCAAGGACCTCCAAGAAGTCATCACTCATCAATACCAAAATGCCATTAGGACCGTTGATGCGTTTGAAGCTAGTATCCACACGGTTGACCGAACCATGGATCCTAGTGTTTACAAAAAAAGCTAAGAAAACAAGTGCTACCCCGATTAACACTTTTGGACCTCGAAAGACCCTTTCTAAAACTAAAGTGAACCTCTCCGTTAGTTGAAAAAAGGACCTTATGAGAGGAGGTGCTCTATGATGAAAAACCCCCCAAGGTTGAACACCATAAAGCAAAGTGTCGAAAGACTTAAACTTCACCCTATGACTAAACCAAAGAATCACTCGTGGAAAGCGCCACGTGTTCACCAAGGAAAAACCTTACCACCCTCTTTTTGTTGTGCAAGGACAAATTTCCCGGAGGATGTGCCCAAACCAACTCCTATCTTGACCAAGAAGTATCTCGGCAACCTTCCATATTGCCGCAAGTGTGACTACCACCACAAAGGTAGCTGCGCGAACCATTGCATGCTTTGCGATGAATTTGGGCACTTTGAGGGTGATTGTCGAGTAGTAAAATCCCATGAGAACTATATGAAGAAATGCTACAAAGAGGAGTGCCGTCAAAGACAAGAAATACTTCGAATAGGGAAAGAAATTTCCCAAGAAAGAAGCTCGGGGGCAAAGAGCGTCCAATACCCCCACCAACGTTTTACACCGTTTGTCTTTCAAGAAAGATGCGCCGACAATCTTCAAGTATCAACCCAAGGGTTTCTACCTTCGTCATGGATAGAGCGTGGAAATTTATGTATTATGAACTATTTTACTTTTATGCAAATCAAGTGACTCGACTTTCGTCGATGTTACCACCAACAAACTTAATTATGTAACCGTACTCTAAGTCTTTAATAAAATTATGTTGTTTAACCCTTAAAGCCTCTTTTGTTTAATTAACGAGAAAATTTTATTCTTAATTTTCATGTTACAGAGAAAAATTCATCCACCAAAAATTTTACTTAAGAAAGAACTTTCTTCTACAATATTTTCTTTACCTATCGAAGAGAAATAAATAAAGTAAATTTTCACTAAAAGATTTTTGTAAAATATTCTTTAGAAAATATAGAAATATATCTTTTTTTACTATAAGAAATCACCACCGAAAACACTTATTAGTTAGAATAACAACGATCGTGATAAGGTAAATTGAAAGATTAGTAAAGGTATTATTAATCAAATCCCGCAACTAATAGCGAAATATTTTTGGTAAGCACTACCATGTAAAGTTTTGGAACTTGGTTTGACGACCAACTTGTAGAAACTAGAGGGGGGGGGGGGTTGAATAGTTTCTTATATTTACTTGTTAAATGACGGTTTTCAAAAAATCTTTTTCTCAAAAACTTAGACTTAAGGAAATAAGTGAAATCTTCTTATGCACAATATGAACAATGATAGTGTAATATAAACTAATACTAACTAATATATATGCACAAAGAATAAAGAGTGTAAAGAGTTAAGGGTAAAGAAAGATCAAACCAAACACCAAGGATTTATAGTGGTTCGGCAACGAAGCTCACTCCTCGTTCCTACTCCACTCCTCGAGTACTCCTTACTCGAGAGTTCACTACACAACAAGCTCCTTATGGTGGAGAAAACCGTACACGTCGCTTAACCAATTTCCGACCCTAAGCTAAAAGTCGAGCCCTAATCGTAGCTAGGACCAATCTACACAACTATACTTAGTACATACACAACTTCCAAATAGACACAACTACTTGGATATTTACAACTATTACACAACAACAAATGTATAAGATTTGATCTTCAAAGGATCTTTGGTGGTGGTCTCAACACTTCACAATGATAGTGTTCTTCTCTTTGCACTTGAAGAGGAAGGGATGGTGGAGATAGATTCACTTATAAACAAGTAGTAATCAATCAAATAATCAAGGATTTGAGTGATTTAAAAGTATGTTTGAATCTGGAAATTTGTGTACAAAAGAGGTGAATTGAAAATCTGAGAAAGGTCCACTATTTATAGAACAAAGGGCCAACGGCTATATCTGCCCACGGTTCCTTATCTTATCCCACGGTACCTTATCGATAAGGAACCGCCTAGGCACTAAGGAACCGCCGGGCTAAACTCTGCTCCCTTTTTGTCCTTTAGTGGTGGAGGTCATATCTGGTTATGAAATATCCAGAAAGGATATTCCAAATCAAAAGGGAATATGCCATTTTCAAATTCTCAAATATTTAATTTAATAAAACATTTTCTTAAAAAGAAAGTTTAATTAAAAACTTGTCACACTTAATAAAAAGTGAGTTTTAAGAAAAGATTAAATCACTTGATCACTTGATTAAGGTTAGTACTTGTTTATTCATACCTTAAGTGAAAATAGGTAAAATAAAAAATACTTGAACTCAAGAATTCGTTTTTCGTTGTTTTTGTAAATGCTTGTTTTTACATATTGTCATAATCAAAACTAAGCGAGACCAAAAAATGCAAGTAACGTTTTTAGGCATTATTGCATTAACAATCTCCCCCTTTTTGATTCCGACAAAATATAAACTCAATCATACAAAACACAAGATTTTCGAAGACGAGTTTATTCATTTCTCCCCCTTTGTCGAAGCAAAAAGGTTGCACAAGTCGGTGTTGAAGAGACGGACTTTGCAAATACTCCCCCTTGGTGCTTACTCCCCCTAGCTTGGGGCACCGAGGAATCGAGATATGGTGACAAGCTACATAGAAGGGTTAGTTGAACAAGACATAGCTAAAGGTCACACTAAAAGAATAAAAGAGAAGAAAAAACACAAAGATTAAGATCCAAGTGAAGTCATATAAAAATAAGAAAAGAGTCATACAAAGATGTATGAAATAGAAAACAAGCCAAAAGCATAAATCTAATCCTAGTTAATCTAGAATTCTAAGATTTGCTTAAAAGAAAAAAGTGTCTTGAGGATAAGCAACCAATGCTTATATGAAAGACACGGTAGTGGCGAAATGTGGTGGTGGTGGCTTGGTGGAGATCTCATAATCAAAGTGAAGAGGAGGCTTGATTAAGAGACTCTTAATGTAGCTCAACTCCTCATAGATGTGTGCCATAGAAAGATGTTGATATTAACAACAATGACAATATCTCCCATGATGCATGACATTATCATGAGAAGGAGGAAGAACACTAAAGGGTGGTGGTGGAAGAAAAGATGTTCCACAATCAACATTCTTGGTAGGAGAGATGTGATTAAGAGTGTTCTTGGGTGAATTGGGATTGAAATCAATTGGGGAGAATGGAGGAGAATCAAGGCTTTCATTAGGAGAGTAAGACATTTTTGGATGTGAAGTAAGGCAAAATGCTTATGGTTTAATAGGGAAGGCTCAAGGTATTTTTGGGGTGGTCAAAGGGTTAAACCAAAGATTCTCAAAAATGTTGGAACAAATTTGGAATTTCAGAAATACCCGAAAAATAAGGAAGCACTGTCTGCGGTTCCTTATTGCTTCCGACGGTTCCTTATTGATAAGGAACCGCGGTTCATATATGGAACCGCCTACAGTGGTTGAGTTTTGGTGGTGAAGGAAGATTTTTCATCAAATCTTATTTTTCTAGTCTAACTTATCATAGGGATATGCTTGAGAGCAAAGATAGACAAAGAGAACACATACTAACTCACCAAATAGACATTGACCAAAATACATGGATTTTTAAATATCGGTGTAGGAGGTGTGTAAGACAAGACCTTAAGTCATGACACAATAATCCTCCATGATTCTATCTTGTTCTTGCTATGTTTAAGAGAATCATACATATGAATTATGTAAGCTCGAGATTAATAGCAAGAATCTATAAAAAACGTTTTTAGATTGAATTAACAATGTCAAAACATTTCTCAACCATTTTTGAAAGAGACTTTGAGGATTTTGAAAAGGAGAAGAGAAGATTTTCAAGAAGAGTTTAGGAGACACAAGGACTCAAAGTGATACAAGACTCAAAGGAAGGAAAAAGACTCAATAAAGGAAAGCAATTAAGGAATATGTTCCATTAATCCTAGACATAGACGCAAGTAATTAAAAGGTTCACTCTTAAGTGGCTTAGTGAAGATGTCGGCTAAGTTATCCTCGGAGGGTACCTTTTCAATTGAAATGTTCCCCTTTTGAACATTATCCCTAAGAAAATGGTGACGAATTTCTATGTGCTTGGTTCACGAATGTTGCACGGGATTCTTGCTAAGGTCTATAGCACCCTTATTGTCACACATGATGGGAACATCATCAAGACAAATCCCGTAATCAACAAGCGCTTGCTTCATCCATAGAGCTTGTTGGCATGCTTTTCCGGCACTCACATACTCGGCTTCCGTGGTGGATATCGCAAGAGCGGTTTGTTTCTTGGAGAACCAAGAAGTTAAACAACAACCCATGAAGGTACAAACACCACTAGTGATTTTCTGGTTCACATAGTCTCCCGCATGATCCGAGTCCGCGTAGACAATGGTTTCTATGCCGGTCCCTTAAGGATACCATAATCCTAAATGTATAGTGCCTTTAATGTATCGGAAGATACACTTAACCGCTTCAAGGTGAGAGGTTTTGGGAGCCTCTTGGAAGCGAGCACAAAGGCAAACACTAAACATGATATCCGGTCGACTTGCCGTTAGGTACAACAAACTACCAATCATACCTCTATATTTGGTGTTTTCTACCGACTCACAATCATCATCTACGGTGAGTTTAGTATCCGAGGCCATTCTTCATTGGTCTAGATTCTTCTAATCCAAATTTCTTTAGCATTTCTTTAGCATTTCTTTAGCGTACTTAGATTGACTAATGAAAATACCATCGTTCATTTGTTTAATTTGGAGTCCTAAAAAGAAGTTAAGTTCTCCCATCATACTCATTTCGAACTCATCATGCATGATGTTGGCAAAGTCATCACACAATTCTTGACAAGTTGAGCCAAATATAATGTCATCAACATATATTTGCACGATTATAAGATGAGAACCTTTTTTTTGTAAAGAGAGTGTTGTCTACCATTCCCATGGTATACTCCTGTTTGACAAGAAACGCTTTAAGTCTATCATACCAAGCTTTGGGTGCTTTTTTAAGACCATAAAGTTCCTTCTTAAGCTTGTAAACATGATTCGGTTTCTCAAAATCAATGAACGCGGGAGGTTGAGCCACATATACCTCCTCATTGATCAAACCGTTAAGAAACGCACTCTTTACATCCATTTGTTAAAGCTTAATATCTAAGGCACAAGCGTAGGCTAAAAGGATTCTAATGGATTCTAATCTAGCTACCGGTGCATATGTCTCGTCATAATCAATCCCTTCTTGTTGATTATAGCCTTGTGCTACAAGTCTAGCTTTGTTACGAGACACAACACCATTCTCTTCTAGCTTATTCCTATATCCCCATCTGGTTCCTATAATGGTAGAACTTCTAAGTGGAGGAACAAGTTCCCAAACATCATTAGCAACGAGTTGATTCAATTCTTCTTGCATCGTAATGACCCAACTCTCATCCGTCAAAGCTTCTTTAACATTCTTTGGTTCAATCAAGGAGACGAAACAAAAGAAGTTACTTTGGTTTTGGACTTGAGATCTTAGGGTCCTTTGATTTAAGTCGCCAATGATATTATTGAGAGTATGATCCTTAGACTCCTTAATGTTTACTTCCTTTTCAACACTAAGGTCTTCAACTCCTATTTTTCTAACCTCTTTGTCTCTAACTACTTCTACTTCATCCAAGTCATCATCAACCAATGGTGGTGTCTTGGTTAAAGGAGGGGTTTCATCAAAAGTCACGTTAAGTGATTCTTCAATTACGCCTGAGGTTCTATTAAGGACTATGTAGGCTTTGCTAGTTTGGGAGTAACCTAAAAAGATACCTTCGTAAGACTTTGGGTCAAACTTGGTAAGGTAGTCTTTGGTGTTGAGGATAAAGCACTTGCTTCCAAACACCCTAAATTATTCCAATGAGGGTTTCTTACCTTTAAGAATCTCATTGGGGGTCTTTCCTAGGAAGGGTCAAATAAGAATTCAGTTGAGAATATAAGTCGATGTGTCCACGGCATTGCACCAAAACTTTTGAGGCAAAGATTGCTCGTTTAACATCGTCCTACTCATCTCTTGGATGGTCCTATTCTTCCTTTTAACTACCCCATTTGATTGTGGAGTGCGAGGAGCTGAGAAGTTATGGGTAATACCATGAGCTTCACAAAAGGCACCAAATTGCACTTCATTATCAAATTCTCTACCATGATCCGTCCTAATAGACACAATTGGACATCCTAGTTGATTTTTAATTCTTTGACTAAAGATTTCGAAATGATCGAAAGCTTCATTCTTAGATGCCAAAAATCTAGTACAAGTGAATCTAGAGTAGTCATCAACTATAACTAAGGTATAAAGGTTACCTCTATAACTCCGTATGGCGGTAGGTCCAAAGAGATCCATATGTAGGAGTTCTAAGCACAGAGAGGTTGAAACTAAGTTCTTGGCTTTGTGACTTGAGTGAAATTGCTTTCCAACTTTGCAAGCATCACAAAAGTGACTATCAAACTTCATCTTGGGGAAGTGTCTTACCAACTCCTTAGAGACTAAAGATTGAATTAGACGCATATTAGCGTGACCTAATCTCCTATGCCAAAGAGTAGAACTATCATCTATAGTGGCAAGACATATTTTATCTTTTTACTTCTTATTGACCTTCATGACATAAAGCCCATGCTTTCTAATACCTTTTCCAATGACCTTTCCATCTTTTACGATTTCACTATCATTTTCCGAAAAGATGACCTTACACTTATTGTCACAAATTTGACCTATGCTTAAAAGGTTAAATCGTAAATTATCTACGTGCTCAACATTTTCAATAGTCATGGAGTCAAGAGAAACCGTACCTTTGCCAATGATATTACCACGTAGACTACTAGTGAATGTGACGTTACCTCCATCATATGCTTTATACCGTGAGAACAAACTTCGATTACCCGTCATGTGTTTAGAACAACCACTATCCTTAATCTACTCGTCGGGTTCCAAATCAATTCCCAAGCATATCTAGGTAACAACAAACAAGATCAAACATTTGGTCCCCAATATCTCATGGGTCCAAAATTGTTAGTTCCAAACATTCCTTGCATTTGGTTGAGATGCATGAATCGAGGATGGTTTCCCCATGGGGAACAAAAGGGAGGAGGATAAAAATTCATATAACCATTTTGTTGTTTATTATTTCTGCTAGGTATATTTGATCTTGGTTTAGAGTTATGGTCATTCCTTCAAGGTGTTGGAGTTTTACTTCTAGGTCGTGAATTGTTTTGACTATCTCTTCTAGGTGTTGTCGTTCTACTTCTAGGCCTAGACTCATTCCGTACTCTTGGTGGAGTAGAAGATGGTCTTGATAAACTTCTGTTTCCCATTAGAGGTTTACTCAAAGTCTTATAGAACTTATCAACAGCATTGTCGTCAAGTATAGGTAATTTCACTTTGTTAACAATAAGATGCTTAGGATGTTCACCTAAATTTGATTTTTCAGAAAGTTCAGGATTTTCATCAAAAACGTTTTCTGGCCGCGGTACCTTATCTATGGCGGCGGTTCCATATCGATAAGGAACCGCCCCATACAGTTTGGGACCGCGTACGGCAGATGGTTTTTCTGAAAATCGAACTTGTTTAGGTTCACTAGTTGATGCTTCATCTGAGTTAAAACCTACACCAAGTCTTTCCTTAGAGTGAATTTGTTTGTTTAACATATCATCAAGAGCACTAATACTTTTCATGAACTTTTCCAATTTAATAGAGGTGCTTTTGAGATCTTCATTCTCTAACCTAAGTTTCTCACAACTTAAGCAACCTATATCAACTTCTTTACTTTTCTCAAGCTTGCCTAATTTTTCCCTAAGTTCATTAATCTCATTTTCAAGTTTAGTTTTAGTCGATATTAGTGTTTTGTTCTTTTCTATGAATTTAAGGCTAAGTTTGTGTAAATTATCATATTGGCCTTCTAATTCAATATCATCTAAGGTGGAGCTATCATTGCTATAATATTCGGTTTCGGAATTTACCTCTTTAGAAGTGTGAGCCATGAGACATTTCTCCTCTTTGGGGTTGTCATCAACATCTTCACCGCTATCGCTCCAAGAACCACTAACGAATGCCGTGTGGTTCTTATCGCGTGAAGGCTTTGGACACTCATTAATGAAGTGATTTGGATCACCACATCTAAAACAATTCCTATCACCCTTTTCGTTCTTGGCAAACCGATTCTTTAAGAATGGTTTCTTGTCATTGTTAGGTTGCCTCACGTGTTGACCTCGTCTTTTATAGAATCTCTTGAAATCTCTTACCGCCAATGCATACTCTGTGACAATATAACATTTTCAGGTAGTAAATTATTTTCTCGTACAATATTTTGAAACCTATTTTTGTGTTGGTTGATGAACTCACAATTTACGGATTTAAATTTGGGCTTACGTGCATAATTTAGCGTCCTTTACGACTAAACCGAAAACCTTAGGATTACGTATTTACGTTTTTGAACTCCATTTTTGATGAGACAATTTTTATTAGATTCGTTTTGTGCCTTTGATTCATAATTTATAAAAACGTTTTTCGTAAAACGACTCGAGGGTACGTAAATCGAGGAAACTAGAATCGAGGAATACCCGTAAATTAGCGGGATGGGACAAAATAATTTATCCCACCCCACTAACTATGGGACGGCCAAACTTGGACACCACATCAAAGATGTGGCATCCTTACACTCATTAAGTTTACACTTGTAAACTTAAGCTTCATTTGAAGCTACTCTTCCCACTAAGCTAACAAAAACCATCTAACCTTCTAATTTACCACCATTCATACATGCAAACAACTCTCAAAACTCTCTCATCTCACCCCATTGCCGTCCCACATTCACCATTTAAACACCCCATTTTATCTTTTCTAGCCACAAGATACATATTATCTAGCTATATTATGGAGAAACCTTGAAGCCTTGATTGATTGGTGGCCATTTTAACAACAAAGGAGGTGATTTGCTTGTGTCCTAGGGCTGATTTCTCAACAAACTTTCTTGGTGATTGATGATCTTGGAGATATATTTGGTGTTCATCAAGTTGTTGTCTTCCAAAAACAAGATATAATCGTGGTGGGTAAAGAAGATCACCCATTCCATTTCTCTTGTTATTTTTGTAAAGATCAAATGTATTTTCTTTCTTGTTGTATATGTATATGATGAATATATAATGATAAAAATGTTACGTGGGGATCAAGTGTTGATAAATATGCTTAAAAAGATGAATAACCATAAGAAACAAGGCTAAAATCATGCTTAAATTGTTGGCTATATAAAAACAGTAAGTAACCAAAACTTAAACTGATAAAATTGCATGGTGGAATCCATTTACAGTAAGTATAAGATGTCATACACATGTGAGAGTTGGCCATGCAATGGAATTATTAAAATGAGTGAGATATGATCAAAACAAGATGAGTGTTCTAATCTGAAGAGTCTGTTTTGTAGGGACTGTTAAGGATAGTTAAACATAGAATGAGCAGTATCTATAACTAACTTAATTGTAGCACATAATATGAAGTTCATGCCATCCAAAAATGAGCTTCTAATTCATTGTAGAACTCTAGATATGATAAAAATGGTGAAGATGAAACTAAAAATCAGATTTTGAAGAATTAATGTTTAATACTATTATATAAGCACTCAAATAATATAGTATAAAATGTGAAATTAAAACCCACTAACTTATAAATTTCTTTTATATAAATATGTATAAGGTTAAATAAATGGACACTTTATAAAAATGGTAGTTGAATAAGATTTATAAGTTATAAAAACTATAAACATGATTTTTACGACTTTTTTGGCTATTACCGTAAAATTAACGTTTTTCGCCAATTAAAACTTAGACGATCAAACCCGTCTAATGTAAAGTTTTTAAAAGTCATATACTGATATATAAGTATCTAATACAAGTAAAAACCGATAAAACCCGAACTATAGGACATACGGACATTAACGAGCTAAGTTAGTATATTGGACTAATAATTAAACTAAATAAGTTAAACACTTATAAAAAGTACTTATTGGGCTTAACCCATTTGGGCCCAACATGTAAAGTGTAAATACTGATAATACAAGTATAAAATGGATTAATACAAGTTAATGAACTTATAATAGGCTTATTGGACCTAAAACAAGTAAATAGGTAAAACTAGTAAACTAGTAAAAAGTTACCAATACATAAACACTAAAATGAGTAAATAAGAATATATAAACCCACTTGATCATCATCATATGTACAAAATCATCATATGTATATTTTTTATTTTGATAAAGTCATTGGAAAAAAGTCTAAGACCGATTACTATTTATATAGGTTTCCGTGACCGAAGCACGCCCGTAGCTGATAATCCGCCTTTCATTATCAACGTGAGTTCATAGCCTCTCACTCTTTTAAATGTTTTATAAAATGTTTTGTAAACCCGCGAGGGAGATAACATGATAGTTTTTGATAAAAATAGAACACAAGTAGTCCCGATGGTATGCTTAATGATATGGACCCGAATGATGCTATGACCCTATAAACGAGATAAAAAGGATTATTAGTAGTTAGGTTATGTCACTCAAAGTCCCATTAGCATGAATTGTGAACTACCGGGATTTGGTAGACGATTATGCATATGATAGTACTATTTGGGGACGATCACCCCAGTTCGCGCCTTGACGGTTGATCCCCGTCGTACCACATTGATTGGTAAGCGAATTTATGTATGAAAAGATTTACATAGCGTGATTTTTGTGACGACACGCTAACTTAGATGGGCAAATTGTTTGTCGGGTTCGCGGCCCGTTGTTGTGATAGTAAGGTAACAATGTTATGCGGCTAATAATAATCCAAATGTATTTCAATACAATACGATAACGATGCTAATAACGATAATAATATTACCTATAATGGTAATATTGAGGCTACGATCTCATGGACGGTTTAAGATGTATGCTTTGATTTATATATTGCCTGACTAGCAATACGAGGACTTACTTCCGATATTATACTTGTGTTCTGATTTCAACGATTGTTTTATATAATGATTTTATTAAACTCTATGAATTCACTCGGCATTCGCTGATATGATTTTTGCATGTTTTTATCTCAGGTGCTTGAAGGTAATCCGGATGGAGATCGACTATGATGGCCCACATAATATTAAAAATGTTCATTCGATCTATGTTTTGTAAACTTAATGACCTGTATAATTTGGGACCTGTTGTACACTTTAAAACTTTTTATCGAATGAATGTATGTTGAACCTTGTACAACCATTTTTATGTGTTGTCTATGATTGGAGTTATTGTGCTATCCCGTAACACTCTAAAAGACCCTTCCGCTGTACCGATACGAAAATTGAGAGTGTTACAGTTTGGTACCAGAGCTCTTGTTATTGAGAACAAAATATTTTAAAAACCAAGGTTTTGAACAAAACTTTTCAAAATCTTTGAACTATGAACATTTGAGAAAATATTTGAAAAATCTTTTGACTATAGCGGTGCCAAAGATCTCCGACGTTATCAACAAGCCCTATTGAGAAGATATACATTTTGATATATATAATTTAATTTATATATATGTATATATTGTGATTTCAGTGTGTAATTGTTTAATAATTATATTATCCTAATACGATATATATGTATAAATGCAGATTGTCATGGCTGACCCTAATATTCCTGTAGAGAACGATGCTATTCCCGAACCTAATGTAGATGATGATCCTTATTTAGACTTAGTAGATTATGATATGGATGATGAGGAGGAACCATGTGAGGATCCCGAGCCCGAGATAGGACTAGGAGATCAGATTGCCCCTCAGGTTGATATGGAAGAGAATGAAAATGACAATGTTGATATTGAGAATGATGATGAGATTAGGATAGATAGTATAGATGATGAGATTGATGACGAGGATGTCGAGGAGGATATAGGTATAGACGATGAGGTTGATGATGATGAGGAAGCCGAGCTTATTTACCCTTATGATGTTCCAGAGGGCGAGCCCTTACCCCCACTAGTTTATTTGTCTGATTATGAGGTTGAGCTACCTAGGGATGAAATGTCTGAATCGTCTGAATCTGATTCTGAATCAGAGGAGGATGAGGATGATAACGCACCTGACGGTACTGATGGTATTGCTACTCGTAGACGTGTGATAGGAGAGTCGTCTAGTACTCGAGAGGCTACTCATATGGATGGTCTTGCACCATGGGCCTTGAGACGTGATTTGATTGCTTCCCATGTTAAGAGTAGTATGACAGAGATTGGATTAGGTGTTGTTCAGACTCATGTTGCTTATTTGGAGTCGAAGACTAAGGTTGGTGAGAAAGAGCATGAATTGCTTAGTTTGGATTTGACTGATGTAGAGCGTGGTTTGAATAAGGCTTTTAGGAGGTTATCGGTGTTAGAAAGTGGTGAGTTTGCTGCTATGAAGAAAAAGGTGAATTCTATGGAGATTCAGTTAAATGTAGCTCGTGCGATGCGTGAGAAAGCTGAGAAGGAGTTGAATATATCTGTGGGATGGAATAGTACATTTTATGCTGACATGGTTGAAAGAGGAGTGATCCGTAAGCGCCCAGCTGAAGATGTGTCTAGTGATCGTCCGACAAAGATACATAAGACGATGGATGATGGACCATCTGGCGGTTCTCAGTAGACCAGTCTGTGCTTAGTAGTGACTTTTGTATCTTTTGTACCTTTTGTAACTTTAACTGAACCGACTTGTTAGTAGTAGCCCTGGCATAAATTTTGAGTATGTATAGTGCTAGAACTTTGATATGGGATGTAATTAAGACAATGCTTTTGTTTCAAATCCAAGGAAATATGTATCTTGTCTTGAATTCCATATTGTGCCTTATTTGTATCTTGATTATGAATTCAATCCCTATTATATGAATCCTTTGTTGGGTGAATGCTTAATACTTTGAAATTGTGAATTTATAGAACTATGCCGCCCAAGAAAGCTGTGACTGAGGATGATGTACGTAGGATTATTATGGAGCAAGTTACCGCATCTATGACTGAATTTATGGCAAATGCTAGAAATGAAGTTGGCGGTAGTGGAGCTGGCGGTAGTGAAGCTGGCGGTAGTGGAGCTGGCGGTAGTGGAGCTGGCGGTAGTGGAATTGGTGGTACTAATGTGAATGTGAATGCTAATAATGTGAATGTGAATGCTAATAATGTGAATGCTAATGCTGGAGGAAATATAGGAGGACTTGGAACTAATTCACCTGAAGTTGGTGGCTGTACTTATGTGACGTTCATGACGTGTGAACCTCTACCTTTTAATGGAACTGAAGGTGCTGTAGGATTAAGCCATTGGATTGAGAAGATTGAGTCGGTGTTTCAAATTAGTAAGTGTAAGGAGGAGGATAAGGTGACTTTTGCTATGGCTACTCTTAAAGGTCGTGCGTTGACTTGGTGGAACGAGAGAATTGCTTTCATGGGTATTGATGTTGCTAATGCTACTCCTTGGGCTGAAATTAAGAAGTGGATGACTTTGGAGTTTTGTCCCCGTAGTGTGATCATTAGGTTAGAACAAGAGTTGATTCATTTGAGAATGAAAGGTGTGGACATTGATAGTTACACAAACCGATTCCATGAGTTGGCCTTGCTATGTCCTCGATTGGTGGAACTCGAAGAGATCCGAATTGAGCAATATATTAAAGGGTTGACCAAGAATATCCGGGGGGACGTCACATCATCGAAACCACTGACCATTGATGATGCTGTTCGAATGGCTTACCAACTCATTGGACAGATAATTCAGGATAGGGAAGATGAAGCCCGTGTTGGTGAGAAAAGAAAGGGAGACGGTGATCGTGTAGATAGAGGTGATAATAGGAAGAATTTCAATCACCGTCAGAACCAGAGAAAGGGGAATGCAAATGCTCTTACCAACAACACACCGCACAACGATGATAGTTGTCCTAAGTGTGGCAACAAGAGGCATGCTGACGACTGCTGGAAGTGCCAAAATTACGGAAAGCTTGGACACAAGGTTGAAAGGTGTAAAAAGGGAACCATTTGCTTCAACTGTAATGAAGAAGGTCATAGGAAATCGGAATGCCCCAAGTTGAAAGCGATTGTACCTGGAAGAAAACCCTAGGGTGGTGTTTATCAACTTGGAACAATTGAGGTGAATAAAGAGGATCTAAATGTCGTTACCGGTACGTTTTTACTCAACAATCATTATGCTGTTGCTATATTTGATTCGAGTGCTGATAGGAGCTTTGTATCCACTAAATTTAGTGCCCTTGTTGACGTTGAACCTGTTGAGATAAATACCAGTTACGAGGTGGAGTTGGCTGATGGTAAATTAGTGAAAACTAATAAGCTATTAGAAGGATGCTCTCTAAATCTCTTGAACTATTCCTTTCTGATTGATTTGATGTTGATAGAATTAGGTAGTTTTGATATTATTATTGGTCTGGATTGGTTGTCGTTGAATAATGCTACTATTTTATGTGGAGAGAAGAAGGTTAAGATTCCTCTTAGGAATAGGACGTTAATAATTGATGGTAATCGAGGTGAATCCCGTTTGAAAATCGTTTCATGTATTAAAGTCCAGAAGTATATCGGGAATGGTTGTGAGTTATTCTTAGCTCAAGTGACCGGGAATGAGTCTAGGGACAAATGATTGGAAGATGTACTTATTATTTGTGAATTTCCTGAGGTATTTCCTAAAGATTTATCCGGACTTCCACCGATAAGGCAAGTAGAGTTTCGAATCAATTTAATTCCTGGTGCTGCACCGGTGGCACGTGCGCCTTACCGATTAGCCCCTTCTGAATTAAAGGAGTTATCTGAGCAACTTAAGGAGTTGTCTGATAAAGGTTTTATTCGACCGAGCTCGTCGCCTTGGGGAGCTCCAGTCTTTTTCGTTAAGAAGAAGGATGGATCTTTCCGTATGTGCATTGATTATAGGGAACTGAGTAAGTTGACAATTAAAAATCGATATCCTTTACCTAGGATTGATGATTTGTTTGATCAACTACAAGGATCTAGTGTGTATTCTAAGATAGATTTGCGGTCCGGATATCACCAACTTCGCGTCCGTGAAGAAGATATTCCTATAACTGCATTTAGAACTCGTTATGGACATTATGAATTTCAAGTTATGCCATTTGGGTTAACTAACGCACCTGCAGTTTTCATGGATTTAATGAATCGAGTGTGCAAGCCCTACTTGGATAAATTTGTGATTGTGTTTATTGACGATATTCTAATCTATTCTAAGAATGAAGATGAACATAGAGAACATTTGAGGATTATTTTGAATTTGTTAAAGGATGAAAAGTTGTATGCTAAGTTTTCAAAATGTGATTTTTGGTTAGATTCTGTGCAATTTCTTGGTCATGTGATTAACAAAGATGGAATTCATGTTGATCCTGCAAAGGTTGAAGCTATTAAGAATTGGTATGCACCGACAACACCAACGAAAGTGCGACAGTTCTTAGGATTGGCTGGCTATTATAGGCGATTCATTAAAGAATTTTCTTTAATAGCTAAACCCTTGACTAAGCTTACCCAGAAGAATAAACCTTTCGTTTGGGGAAGTGATGAGGATGGAGCATTTCAGACATTGAAGCAAAAATTATGTAGTGCGCCAATTTTATCATTACCCGACGGGAGTGAAGATTTTGTAGTGTATTGTGATGCATCTCTTAGAGGCTATGGAGCTGTTTTGATGCAGCGAGAGAAAGTGATAGCTTATGCTTCTAGGCAATTAAGGAAGAATGAGGAGAATTATACTACTCATGATCTTGAGTTAGGAGCTGTAGTCTTTGCTCTTAGGTTATGGAGACATTATCTGTATGGCCCCAAGTACGGTATTCACCGATCACAAACGTCTACAGTATATTCTCGATCAGAAGGAATTGAACATGAGGCAACGAAGATGGATAGAGTTGTTAAGTTATTATGATTGTGATATAAAATATCACCTGGGAAAAGCCAATGTTGTTGCCGATGCATTAAGTAGGAAAGATAGAGAGCCTATCAGGGTACGTTCTCTAGTCTTGACCGTGCACAATAATTTGCCTGAGCAAATTAGAAATGCGCAAATAGAAGCCTGTAAGAAAGAAAATTTTGTTAATGAAGGGTTCCGAGGAGAAGGAGATCCTTTAGAGGTTAGAGCTGATGGAGTGAAATGCTTAAGAGGTCGTATGTGGATACCTAAGTTTGGAGGCTTAAGAGACTTGATTATGTTAGAATCCCATAAATCTAAGTATTCCATTCATCCGGGATCTGATAAAATGTATCATGATTTGAAGAAGTTGTACTGCTGGCCGAATATGAAAGCTGATATTGCTATGTATGTTCTTTAATGCTTGACTTGTGCTAGAGTTAAAGCTGAACATCAAAAGCCATCAGGACTACTTCAACAACCAAAGATTCCTGAATGGAAGTGGGAGCGAATAACGATGGACTTTATCACCAAGCTTCCTAGAACATCATCTGGAAACAACTCGATTTGGGTTATTGTCGACAGACTGACCAAATCAGCACACTTCATTCCGGTTAAAGAGCAGTTCTCACTGGATAAGTTGACTCGTATTTACCTTGAGAATGTTGTATGCAAGCATGGAGTGCCTGTATCGATCATTTCAGATCGAGATCCTAGATTCGCATCGAATTTTTGGAAATCTCTCCAAAGTTCTTTGGGAACGAATCTCGACATGAGCACTACTTATCACCCCCAGACTGATGGGCAGAGTGAAAGGACGATACAAACACTAGAAGATATGTTAAGAGCTTGTGTGTTAGATTTTGGTAAGAATTGGGATAAACATTTGCCGTTAGCAGAGTTTTCTTATAACAATAGTTACCATTCTAGTATTAAGGCTGCACCGTTTAAAGTTTTGTATGGTAGGAAGTGTAGATCTCCTGTATGTTGGAGTGAAGTTGGGGATATCCAGCTCACGGGACCGGAATTGATCCGGGAGACTATGGAGATGATAGTTCAGATTAAGAATAGGTTGTTGGCTGCCCGTAGTAGACAGAAAAGTTACACGGATGTGCGGCAGAAGCCGATGGAGTTTAAAGTGGTTGACCGAGTAATGTTGAAAGTATGGCCATGGAAAGGCGTTATAAGATTTGGAAAGCGAGGAAAATTGAATCCCCGCTATATTGGACCCTTTAAGATTTTATCTAGAGTAGGTCTGGTGGCTTACAAACTAGAGTTACCCCCAGAACTTCATGGTGTTCACAACACATTCCATGTATCTAGTCTGAAGAAATGTCTAGCAGTGAGTGATGAGAAAATTTCGTTGGATAAGGTTCGAATAGATGGGAAGTTGCATTTTATCGAAGAACCCGTAGAGGTTATGGATCGTGAGGTAAAGCAACTGAAACAAAGTCGGATACCTATTGTCAAGATCCGATGGAATTCAAAGCATGGACCGGAATATACTTGGGAACGAGAGGATGAAATGTGGAAGAAATATCCGCACCTCTTTGATTTCAATAAGAAACGGACATCAAAATGAAATGGATCACGAGGACGTTGATCCCTTTTAGGAGGAAAAGCTGTGACAATCTAAATTTTCTCGTATAATATTTTGAAACCTATTTTTTTGTTGGTTGATGAACTCACAATTTACGGATTTAATTTGGGCTTACGTGCATAATTTAGCGTCCTTTACGACTAAACCGGAAACCTTAGGATTACGTATTTACGTTTTTGAACTCCGTTTTTGATGAGACAATTTTTATTAGATTCGTTTTGTGCCGTTGATTCATAATTTATAAAAACGTTTTCGTAAAACGACCCGAGGGCACGCAAATCGAGGAAACTAGAATCGAGGAATACCCGTAAATTAGCGGGATGGGACAAAATAATTTATCCCACCCCACTAACTATGGGACGGCCAAACTTGGACACCACATCAAAGATGTGGCATCCTTACACTCATTAAGTTTACACTTGTAAACTTAAGCTTCATTTTGAAGCTACTCTTCCCACTAAGCTAACAAAAACCATCTAACCTTCTCATTTACCACCATTCATACATGCAAACAACTCTCAAAACTCTCTCATCTCACCCCATTGCCGTCCCACATTCACCATTCAAACACCCTATTTGATCTTTTCTAGCCACATGATACATGTTATCTAGCTATATTATGGAGAAACCTTAAAGCCTTGATTGATTGGTGGCCATTTTAACAACAAAGGTGGTGATTTGCTTGTGTCCTAGGGCTGATTTCTCAACAAACTTTCTTGGTGATTGATGATCTTGGAGATATATTTGGTGTTCATCAAGTTGTTGTCTTCCAAAAACAAGATATAATCTTGGTTGGTAAAGAAGATCATCCTTTCCATTTCTCTTGTTATTTTTGTAAAGATCAAATGTATTTTATTTCTTGTTGTATATGTATATGATGAATATATGATGATAAAAATGTTGTGTGGGGATCAAGTGTTGATAAATATGCTTAAAAAGATGAATAACCATAAGAAACAAGGCTAAAATCATGCTTAAATTGTTGGCTGTATAAAAACAGTAAGTAACCAAGACTTAAACTGATAAAATTTCATGGTGGAATCCATTTACAGTAAGTATAAGATGTCATACACATGTGAGAGTTGGCCATGCAATGGAATCATTAAAATGAGTGAGATATGATCAAAACAAGATGAGTGTGCTAATCTGAATAGTCTGTTTTGTAGGGACTGTTAAGGATAGTTAAACATACAATGAGTAGTAGATATACCTAACTTAATTGTAGCACATAATATGAAGTTCATGCCATCCAAAAATGAGCTTCTAATTCATTGTAGAACTCTAGATATGATAAAAATGGTGAAGATGAAACTAAAAATCAGATTTTGAAGAATTAATGTTTAATACTATTATATAAGCACTCAAATAATATAGTATAAAATATGAAATTAAAACCCACTAACTTATAAATTTCATTTATATAAATATGTATAAGGTTAAATAAATAGACACTTTATAAAAATGGTAGTTGAATAAGATTTATAAGTTATAAAAACTATAAACATGATTTTTACGACTTTTTCGGCTATTACCGTAAAATTAACGTTTTTCGCCAATTAAAACTTAGACGATCAAACCCGTCTAATGTAAATTTTTTAAAAGTCATATACTGATATATAAGTATCTAATACAAGTAAAAACTGATAAAACCCGAACTATAGGACATACGGACATTAACGAGCTAAGTTAGTATATTGGACTAATAATTTAACTAAAGAAGTTAAACACTTATAAAAAGTACTTATTGGGCTTAACCCATTTGGGCCCAACATGTAAAGTGTAAATACTGATAATACAAGTATAAAATGGATTAATACAAGTTAATGAACTTATAATAGGCTTATTGGACATAAAACAAGTAAATAGGTAAAACTAGTAAACTAGTAAAAAGTTACCAATACATAAACACTAAAATGAGTAAATAAGAATACATAAACCCACTTGATCATCATCATATGTACAAAATCATCATATGTATATTTGTTATTTTGATAAAGTCATTGGACATAAGTCTAAGACCAATTATTATTTATATAGGTTTCCGTGACCGAAGCACGCCCGTAGCCGATAATCCGCCTTTCATTATCAACGTGAGTTCATAGCCTCACACTCTTTTAAATGTTTTATAAAATGATTTGTAAACCCCCGAGGGAGATAACATGCTAGTTTTTGATAAAAATAGAACACAAGTAGTCCCGATGGTATGCTTAATGATATGGACCCGAATGATGCTATGACCCTATAAACGAGATAAAAAGGATTATTAGTAGTTAGGTTATGTCACTCAAAGTCCCATTAGCATGAATTGTGAACTACCGGGATTTGGTAGACGCTTATGCATACGATAGTACTATTTGGGGACGATCACCCCAGTTCGCGCCTTGACGGTTGATCCCCGTCGTACCACATTGATTGGTAAGCGAATTTATGTATGAGAATATTTACATAGCGTGATTTTTGTGACGACACGCTAACTTAGATGGGCAAATTGTTTGTCGGGTTCGCGGCCCGTTATTGTGATAGTAAGGTAACAATGTCATGCGGCTAATAATAATCCAAATGTATTTCAATACAATACGATAACGATGCTAATAACGATAATAATATTACCTATAATGGTAATATTGAGGCTACGGTCTCATGGACGGTTTAAGATGTATGCTTTGATTTATATATTGCCTGACTAGCAATACGAGGACTTACTTCCGATATTATACTTGTGTTCTGATTTCAACGATTGTTTTATATAATGATTTTATTAAACTCTATGAATTCACTCGACATTCGCTGATATGATTTTTGCATGTTTTTATCTCAGGTGCTTGAAGGTAATCCGGATGGAGATCGACTATGATGGCCCACATAATATTAAAAATGTTCATTCGATCTATGTTTTGTAAACTTAATGACCTGTATAATTTGGGACCTGTTGTACACTTTAAAACTTTTTATCGAATGAATGTATGTTGAACCTTGTACAACCATTTTTATGTGTTGTCTATGATTGGAGTTATTGTTCTATCCCGTAACACTCTAAAAGACCCTTCCGCTGTACCGATACGAAAAATGAGAGTGTTACATACTCCTCGTCATCACTATCTGAGGAACTATCATTATCGCTTTGTGCCTTCTTGGCTTTGAGATCAAGAGACTTCCTTTCACTCTTGGTCTTTACCAATTCCGAGTCCTTCAAAATTATCATCTCATGAACCTTCAAGTTGCCTATGAGTTCATCGAGTGATAAAGTTGAGAGATCTTTCGATTCTTCGATCGCCGTGACCTTTGCTCTCCACTTCGGATGTAAGGCCCTAAGAAACTTCCTAACATTGTTCTTGCTAGATAAACCTTCATCAAGTGCTTTTAGACTAGTAATAATAGTGTTAAATCTAGCAAAAGCACTTTCAATAGCTCCATCTTCTAAGATGACAAATTGTTCATATTGTTGGACAAGAAGATCGATTTTGCTTTCTTTGACTTGGCTATTACCTTGGTGGGTTACTAAAAGAGTGTTCCAAATATCTTTAGCGGTTCCACACATAAAAATCCTTTCATACTCTTTCTTAGGTAAAGCATTATAAATCACCATTTTAGCCTTATTATTTTTTGAAAGTTTCTTTTTAGTATCATCATTAGCTTTGTCAAAAGTGACCAATTCCTTTGTTTTAGAAACTTCATTAAATTGATAAGGTAAAAAATCACCATTGGTAATAACATGCCAAATATCTAAATCTTTTGATTTCACATAAGTCTCAAATCTATTTTCCAATAAATAAAACTATCGGTTTCAAAAAGTGGTGGTATTTGCATAGATTGCCCTTCTAGGTACTTGTTGGAATCCATAGATCGATTCAAGTTTTAAAATACAATATACTTTAAAAATACTTGAGCAACCCGCTCTGATACCAATTGTAGAAACTAGAAGGGGGGGGGGGCGGTTGAATAGTTTCTTATATTTACTTGTTAAATGACGGTTTTCAAAAAATCTTTTTCTCAAAAACTTAGACTTAAAGAAATAAGTGAAATCTTCTTATGCACAATATGAACAATGATAGTGTAATTTAAACTAATACTAACTAATATATATGCACAAAGAATAAAGAATTTAAAGAGTTAAGGGTAAAGAAAGATCAAACCAAACACCAAGGATTTATAGTGGTTCGACAACGAAGCTCACTCCTCGTTCCTACTCCACTCCTCGAGTACTCCTTACTCGAGAGTTCACTACACAACAAGCTCCTTATGGTGGAGAAAACCGTACACGTCGCTTAACCAATTTCCGACCCTAAGCTAAAAGTCGAGCCCTAATCGTAGCTAGGACCAATCTACACAACTATACTTAGTACATACACAACTTCCAAATAGACACAACTACTTGGATCTTCACAACTATTACACAACAACAAATGTATAAGATTTGATCTTCAAAGGATCTTTGGTAGTGGTATCAACACTTCACAATGATAGTGTTCTTCTCTTTGCACTTGAAGAGGAAGGGATGGTGGAGATAGATTCACTTCTAAACAAGTAGTAATCAATCAAATAATCAAGGATTTGAGTGATTTAAGAAGTATGTTTGAATCTGGAAATTTGTGTGCAAAAGAGGTGAATTGAAAATATGAGAAAGGTCCACTATTTATAGGACAAAGGGCCAACGGCTATATCTGCCCGCGGTTCCTTATCTTAGCCCGCGGTACCTTATCGATAAGGAACCGCCTAGGAGCTAAGGAACCGCCGGGCTAGACTCCGCTCCCTTTTTGTCCTTTAGTGGTGGAGGTCATATCTGGTTATAAAATATCCGGAAAGGATATTCCAAATCAAAAGGGAATATGCCATTTTCAAATTTTCAAATATTTAATTTAATAAAACATTTTCTTAAAAATAAAGTTTAATTAAAAACTTGTCACACTTAATAAAAAGTGAGTTTTAAGAAAAGATTAAATCACTTGATCACTTGATTAGGTTAGTACTTGTTTATTCATACCTTAAGTGAAAATGGGTAAAATGAAAAATACTTGAACTCAAGAATTCGTTTTTCGTTGTTTTTGTAAATGCTTGTTTTTACATATTGTCGTAATCAAAACTAAGCGAGACCGAAAAATGCAAGTAACGTTTTTAGGCATTATTGCATTAACACAACTCAATGTGGAGAACAAAAATTATCGATAAACTTGACAAGGACTAGTACGAATAAATTATGTGAATTATTTTGTCGATTGTGAAAAGTGAGCATTGCTAACAAATGAAATGCACTATTGACTAATTTGTTGGTTATGGAAGTAAATAACGATAACAAACGAAATGCACTATGGACTACCAATATATAACTACAACCTCAAAGAGTCAAATTATACTGAAAAGGAGGATGCAACCGTTGGTTTCGAGACGTACGTAGCCTGATCAACTACGTATGATCGTGGTCGAACGCGAGTATGCTCATAGTAGTCATCATAAAAATGAAATATATTAGTAGAATATATTCAAGTTGCCCTATTCGTCAAAGAAAAATTTATTATGTGCCATGAACGTCGAACATCTTTATACCGTCTTAAGTAAAACCGTTGAGTACGCGATACGAGTAAACCTAGTACAATTATTTTCTTCGCTACTATTACATACAAAAGCGTATATGACACAAAAATACTAAGAGCGCCGCTTGTTTTTACGACAACTAAACTCAAATAATTTAGAGTTGGAAAATCGAAAACAAATTTTAAATGATAAGGAGGATAACGAAATGTCATTTGAGTAAGACCTAAATTTAACGGATATTGAGAAATCACCGTAACTTAACCCATGTTAAGGAACAATTGGGTCAAGATAAGCATGCTTTTGTATATAATTGGAATACTGAACCCACGCGGACAAAAATCTATTTTATCTAACGATGTCTGAGCATCACACCATACTCATAGGCTTAAGAAATATTATATACTTTCTTCATAGAAGGAATCCGAACGAACTATAATTTAAATATATTATAAATTGAGCACCCATTTTCCCATCCACGAAAAAGGAGATAAACGAGGAGGAACGTAAACTAAATTGATTAATTAATGAAATTGTCTAATAATTGAATGTTACATAAAAGGAAGAAACGTCTTAACCACCATGTGTTAGGACGACCAATTGTTCTAGATTTTTGGGAAACCGATTCAAGAAACCTTGACGCACACGCTACGTATCACTACCAAGTAGACGGTTAATATGAGCGGGATTAATCAAACTATGTGGGACGATTTTCAAATGTGCGATATATAGTCATCTAGGTGAAAGATGACAATACACGACACTTTAAAGTTGAAGTAATACGCGGGACGACGCGAAAGTTAATAATGAGAAAAACTCACTAAACAAAACCGATATCGTCAAGAAAAATTTGATATACAAGAAAAGACTTGTGGAACGCTATAGAACCATGTACAAGTCGGAAATTTTTTTTGCTCGTTTTAATCCTATCAAGATTATAGTAATTTTAATCTAGGCAACCAACTAAAGAAAAATGAACGCATTGAGCACCATGAAAGGAAGATAAAAATTTAACTGACCTCTTGTTTTGATAACGACATCGACGTGCTAGTTTTGAGGACAAAACTCAATTTAAGGGATTACGAATGTCACAAACGTGAATTTTAAATCTATTTAATTTACCTGAAACGCAATAGTTCGGGTTAGACTTGTGTGTCTATTGATGTTCCCGATTGATTACGCGTAATGGTGTACGAATTTAAATTTTTTATGAATGACAATCATGAATGTTTAAGTGAATGACTATTAAACGTTACGTTACTTGTTAGGAATTTTTGTTCTAAGAAATGACATTAAGTTTTATCAACGTAATATCATTTAAGATATTCGCAACATAAAGCAAATATTTGTTTTACTCCGTCTATATTAACGACAGATTTAAATTTTTCACATTTACCAAATTCACTAAACTATTGCTTGAAAACCCCCTCAAACACAATACTACAGATAAACCTTTAAACTTTACTTTTACATTTACATAAATTAAATTACAAAAACAAAACCATGTAACCTTCCATAATATTGTTTCACTTTTACAAGGACAAAAATACAACAAAATACTTTAATACTACTTCCTTTATAAACACACAATCGGTCCCCTACTCTCTTTGCTTCCCACTTTTCTTGCTCCTCCCCACATACTCCAAATTTGTACATCACCCTATCCTTAATGAACTTGTACTCTTGTCCCTTTTTCTTTCTCTATTGCCCAACGTATACCAGTTTATACTCATAATTTCTTTGAATTAAAAATGTATACACACTCCAACAAATGCAAGTACTCTACTTTTTCTCTTTTCTTTCCTGCCACCCGTCGCCCTCACTATGTTTTGTCTTTCCCCATGTTTATCATAATGAACCATGGTACCTTCTAGTTATCAATTTGGTCCCAAGCGAACTTGATCACTTAGAAACCTTAACTAACTTTTAAAGACCTACTTACTACCCAACTTCCCTATAAATACCAACAAAGGTATCACAATAGACACACTTACAAAACACACGTAGCACAACTCTCCCTTTCCCCCTGTGGTGTTTTGAACGCGACTAATAAAAGAAGAAAAGGGTTGAACTACTTACAAGTTATGGGAAGTGATTAGAGTAAGAACCATAGTGTCGATTCGGGTTAAGTTAAATAGGACTCGTGGTCTTACCCATCTACATCTCGCGTCATTTCTAGGACCTTTGTAAGTCACCATAGCCTTTGCTCATTTTATTTTGGTTGATATTCATACTTGCTAAACACTTGAACAACCTAAAAATATTACATAAGTAAATCACGATTTGGGCTTTGATGTGATACGAATGACCTAAAAACTAAAGAGACCCACTAACGAGTAAACAAATTGAGTAAACGTATGTGAGGGTCGAATATAAGATGAGAAGTATGGTGATGTGTTATAAAACAAATATGATCTTATGTAGTGAACGGATATGACGCTTATGTGAAGAACATATATGATTTGATACAATTAAGTTAGGTTTAAATGGAATGCAAAGGTGATTTTATGTGCTATAAAGCTCGCATCATGTGTTTAACCACAGTTATCTGTCCTTTTCTTCATGTCTTCATGATTGTGAATGTATGTAAAGTTACAAGCGTGTCGACTATATGCTAAACCTAGGAGAAACTATACATGTTGAAATGAGAATGACTACTTGCTTAACCCTATGAAGAAACATGATAACTCTCTTATCATAACCACACCTACTAATGATGAACTTTCTATTTTGGAAACTTGGATGAAAGGTAATATGATGAGCCGTATAAACTAGGGTTGAGATATCTTTCTAAAACATGACACTACCACATTTCTAGAGGACTTAAAACCATGTAAAAAAATGACAAATGAATAAGCAAGAATAAGTGAAAAACCAACTTGTGTGTGCGTGTGGGCGTGTTCAAATATTAAGAGACCATGCGTCCTTGCTTCTATACATAGGTTATGTATGCATGAGATTATGTGAACTTGCATGAAATACTTGGTTGGAATACTTGAAATCAAACGCAACATAGTAAGAACCAAAGACAGTGAAAACAGTTTAATTCCCTCAAACAAGTTTTATGTACTCCCTGTGAATGGAGCCCCTTTCTTTCCTATTTTTAGTGAGCTGTGCAAACATGACAGAATTAGTACTAAGTACCACTGTGGGGAACAACAGTAGACGTCTAAATGTGTGTAGTCATGTATGTATAGGCTTGGATGCGAGAATAGGTTTGCCATGAGGAAAATACATAGGTATAATAACGTGAATGTATATATGTAGAAACGTAGCAACAGGTGTGAAGCCTTATGGCTATGTGCGTGCTTATAGCAACAAGAGAAAACTAGAATGCATGTTCACATGCTAACAAAACAAGCCTTTGTTTGAATATGACTGTTTGTAAATTAGTACATGTGTAAGGGGGTAATAATATTAATCAATGGATTGTCCTTTTGCTCCTGATGTTACAACGATAGACATATGAGTGTGAAATCATAAACTATAACAAATGAACTTTGCCTGAGGATTGTGGCTTGCTTAAAAACGTGATGTATGCTTAAAGTACATCAAAAAATAATATGTGTGTCGTTTTGTTTGAATAAAAGAAAGTAATATCACTATACTAGTAACAGTGGACTACAAAAGGAAACTTACAACTCCTCATGAAATAATAAAGTGAATGAGTACACCTAAAAGGACAACTATTGTGTCATAATATGCACACAAATATGAAACTAAAACACAGGGAACAAGAAAGTTATGTCCTTCCCATGCCTTGTTTGGACATATAGGTGTGAACACAAAACTAGTGATATTCTTTAATTTACAAAATACTTACATTTAAAAAACTCGACCCATAGAGCTTACTTTGTGCTATATTTTTACCCGTCAAATGAACGTGCCCCGACCATCTAAAAATACCTAGTTAAAGTTGACATGGTCTAGTTTGCAACGTGTTTTTCCGTTTGTCCTAAAGATTAAGTAACGAACCCGAAATTAATTTCTAAAAATGCTTGCTTGACACTTAGAAATAATTGAAACATTACTTGTTTATTTTACTTGTGAGTGCACCACTTGCATAATTATTTACCATACTTAGAGACTATATTAAAATGTGATATTTCTCAAATATCGAAGAACTCACGGTCTAGTTTTTATAATGAGAACCGAATTATTTTTCGGACTAATAAATAACGAGTTATTAAAGCCCAAAGTCGACCCCGTGACTAAAATGGACGAACTTGAAAAATGTATAAAAACATTTTATGAATTGATAGCAAGTATAAATTATCAACCATGTGCATTGTCTGTTATTATTGCTTGTATTTAGCCTAAGTACGGATATTTTACTTAGGTTACGAGTAGATTGTTTGCGCATTGTTTTGCGTGCCTTGATATTCCGTGCTATCCTTGTTGATCATATTTACCTACTTCATCGAGGTGAGTTTCATAGCCCCACTTTTAATTGTTATAACTATTTTGGGGTGAGAACATTGCTTGTTTTAAACTGATGAAAATAAGTGCTAAAACTTGATACGTTTGCCTACATGATGTCTAAGTAGCGATATCCCTAGATGCTTTAGCCCACTATCGTGAACCGTTAATTACTTCGTGTAAGCGCAAATGTTATGGATAGATCTATCGGGATTAACCTCCCTATCTAATTTTGTTGTGTAGCCAAAGTTAGATACACTTACATTTGAGGATTTACAAATGCTTCGGGATAGGCATTTGCTCGGGCTCTTATTATATCTTGTTTGTTTAGGTTAACGCTTTGGTGTCACGAGCTTAGACGTAGGTGATTAAAACGTATACCTTTGATTATAATTTTGTATTCGTTACAAGATTATATGTTGGTTACCTTGAAAATCTTATAGTTCATCACACTATTTAAACTTAAACCTATGAACTCACTAACCTTTGGGTTGACGTTTTAGCAATTTTTTTTCTCAGGTATCAAGACGGAGGAGTGACGTGGTTATGCATGGGAGATTTTTAAATGAAAATGGTCGTGACTAGTGTATGGATATTTGGATCAATGTTAAAGTCTTTTGAAATGATGTTTTATTATGATCTTGTGTAATTCGCTTCTAAACAAGTTTATGCTTTTAATTAAAAGAAAACGGCTTTTAAATAGTCGTTCTTTCTATCTATGTCTTGTGATAGTCATGACCGTCGCACCCCATTGTGTTGCCTTACTCTGATAAATTGGGGGTGTGACAGATTGTCTTATGAATTACTCTTTATTACCCTCGTGTAACCCGCTACCTATTTTATAAGTTACCATATATAACTTAAACTGGTGTTGCTTGCAAATCATTTTACAAAATGTTCCACTTGGGCCTTATTAAACTTGAATGTTATCTTTTAAAATTAATTTATATTAATTTTACAATATACTTTCACAAATTGTTCAACAGTTGCTCTTGTAAAGGATTCTTGTAACAATAAAATGGTTGACTTAAACATCTAGTTAATTAGTTACTAGCGAAGAGTTTCATAAATTATTTTGATTCCGTTTTTACAAATGGCATTATATGCATATTTAAAATCATATGACATGTAATAATGGCTTGACGAACCTGAGCATCGCATTGCTAGCCCTAAATTATGCATGGCCTGATCACCTATGCGTAATTTAGAAGGAGCCATGCGAGGCCGAATAGTAGTCACCTTAAATATTTGGCCAGGAACCAACTTTTTACTTGTATTTCTGAAAAAAAGTTAGAAAAATGAAAATTTTGAAAACTTTTACATCTTATGCGAGTAGCAACAGTTCGCGACATACACATACGAACCCTTATCTTTTTCTTGAACAAAGTACATGCCTCAAGCACATATTTCCTTACTCAACGATCTTTGTTTTACATGTTACCTCATCTTCCTTCGTGATATCATTCTCGTTACCACTTGTCCAATTTGTTACCATTGATACCAGACTGGAGAGTTTCAACGTTGTTATGCTTCTACATCGATCGACTTTCTCTATCTATTTTAGTAACCCTTCGAAACATCTTTGGACGCGTATAATGATTTATGGGTAGACATGGATAATGATTTTCTTTATCCGTCATGATGTTTTTTTAGACTATATCGTCTTGAAATTCATTCTTGTGAACCACGTATTTATTTCGCCTCTCATTGCTAATGATGCTCATTTACCAGAATTACTCTCAAGTGACTTCTTAGGAAATTTTCTTTGTTTTAAAAATTTATTGTGGCTTTTCTCTTTCGATCGTGTATCGACCACCGAGAACTTAATAAGTCATTGTTGGTGACACCAATCACACTCGTGAATTAATCTTGCTCAATCCTTTGTTTCATATTGTCCCTATCATTGATGCATCTATTTTATCATGTTCGTTAAGAAATTGGTACAAATTACGTTTATCCTCTCGCGCTATTGCTCGCATATTAATTGTTGATTATTATTCGTTTCATTACTTGTTTGCTATCTTGTCACTTTTGAAAACCAGAATATGTCACACCTTTACTATTTGGTGCAGTAAACACCTTCTTGATTTCTAAAAATTATAATTAATTTTTAAGAACGTTTTATACATTTTATCAAATGTTTAAATTACCGAAATAACTGTTTCAAGTTAAATATCAGATCTATACATCCTCTTTGATAGATTATACCTAGTGTTTAAAAGGATGTCAAGCTGTATCTTTTAAAGTATTTGATTATATCATACTTTACTTTCAACCTAATGAAATTATCAATTCAATTTATAATTTCTAACAATGATTCTAAATAATTTGGAAACTTGATTTTCTCTAATGGGAACGATAAACCTGAGTTTTTAGCAATAATTTCATACAATCATCCAAAATCTCTTAAGCTGATTGAGATAACTATTTTAACTGTTCCACTTTTTACTTTGAAATCTTGATCAAGAAAAAGATTTAGCAACTGCTTACCCACTCATTTTATATAGTTTGATTTCAAATCACTAAACCTTGTAAAATTTTCTTTTAATCAAGAACATACTTAAGCTAATGAAAGTAATACAAAATCCTAAACAAGTAATTATGACAACTTGCATTTTAAATGTTAATATGTAATTCATTTTTCCCTTATATTTCTCTTGTAATCAAGATTGTTACATTTTAAAATTGTCATGTTTTACAGTTGCGCGATTTGCGACTCCTTGTTGATTAACAACCTTGATTCATTTTAGCGCACCCTGTTCGTTTAAGAAATTCTTGTGTTCTCTCTATCTCTTGATATTCCTCCGTACTGAAAGGTCATTATTCTAATCCGAGTTTGAATCTTATTCGAAAAGGAGTTAAGAAACTGAAGTATAGTGAATTCTATTTTTTAACGTATGTCGTGGTGCAGAAATTACTTGCGAAGCATTGAATTTGTTCTACACTTTGCATCTCCATTTGTTTGCATCTTCCCCCGTCTCCAGTAGAACTATGAGGGACCAGAGTTCCTTTAGGGGGTAGACTATAAGAACTCGTATTTTTCCCAGTATTATTTTATTCTTTTATTCGTGCTTCTTAAATTTTCTAACGTATTACATTTTCTTGTATTCTTATATGTAAAATCCTAAGATCTTAATATTCT
Source organism: Glebionis coronaria (assembly GCA_025667525.1). NCBI lineage: Eukaryota > Viridiplantae > Streptophyta > Magnoliopsida > Asterales > Asteraceae > Glebionis > Glebionis coronaria. The sequence continues at coordinate 402,077,151 of CM046878.1, forward strand.
AATAAATTATACTTTTTAAGTATTTTCTGATCAATGATAATACTTTACTTGGAATTATAAAATTTTTATTTTATTTTTCCATATTTATTTAAATCAAAGTTTTTGATTTGAAATCACCCGCGTGCATTTTACAAAGAGTTTACTAAAATCAATGAACAACGAGAACTTCTAATGATCGCGATACCGACAGATGCCCAATATTTTACATTTTATTATCGATTGTTTCGATAATTAATATTTTCGACGATTTCGTTTTAATTACGTGTTAAGTCGTGTCGGGAAACCATATTATCATAAGTATGATGCATTTTAACTTTTGAAAAGTATTTTTACGAAACCCGAGCCTCGTAAATATTTTCAAAATTTTCTAATAGTCATTTTCTATCCTTTAAACTATTAAATTGTTTTTAGGTCCAAAACTATTCAACAATTGCAATATCTACCCTAGCACTACTATATAAACTTTCACCAACACATTCTTCTCATTTTTATCAACAAAAAAAAACATACACACCATGAAAAATCTCTCCCCCTTGTGAATCCGCCACCCTCACACCATAAAACCATCATCATATTTTTTTCTAGTGTTATTCAAGAAAAACCAAGCTAAGTCCTATTTCTAAAATTCAATGGTGATTGCATTGATACAAAAATCTTACATGTGCATCAATTTTCAAGAGTTCTTGTGATTTTATGGTTGGTTTATGTTTTAATCATCATGCATGTGATGATCTTGGTAAGATCATCATGTTTTGATCCTAAAAGGTTTTATCTTTTATCTTTGATTTTTTTAAAATTTAACACGCAAGTGTTTAGGAGTTTTTTTGGTTGATGGGTATGATAGTAAGGTGATTTTAGAGGTATGAATCATGTTAAGATGGGTCAAAATATTGATTTGATATGATTTTTAAAAAGGGTATTTTGGACAACAGGTTAGAGCAGATTTTTGGTAGGTCAAAGTTTGATAAAAGCTTGAGATTATAGGATAGTATTGTAGTGGTTGTCGAGACGCTCGTTTTGATATAAGATAGAGCTTCTAACTCGTTACGGATAGAAAGTTATGCTAGTTTTAGTATTCGTGTATCGGGAGACGCAAATCGGCACAATCCGAAATTGTGGCTGATTTTGGGTCCACTCTCGGGGACTTTAGACATGGTTAGATAGTGGATACTACTGGTTTTCAAAGTTCACAAACTTAATATGACGAGTCTAGTAGTAGGTTTAAAAGGAGAAATGTCAAGATAGTACTTTTAAAGTGGTATAAACGGTTTTATAAAACAAGTATACATTCTGCCCCAATTTTTGGGTTAAGTAAAGTGTCGAGCTGATGGGTTTTAAAGTATGAACTTTGGCTCAAATTTTGGTGGGGTCTTATACAGGTTATAAGTGACCTTGACACCAAGTTTCATCGAATTTGGACAAGTCGAGATAGGGTAGATTGGTGTGTACATTTGAATGGTACTTGTAGATTTGTATTTGGACACATAGTTCAATGCTCGTGTGGCGTGAGTTTGAGTATTCACTATTGGACAAGGTGACTTACTCAAGTGTTTAGTCATTGTATAAATGATTTAGTTACTATTTCGAGTAAAGTAAAAGATAGTTTGACTTGCATTGACTTGGCGTCTTATGACGGGTCAATTTCAAGAGTGCAAGTGTTTAAATGAGTATTGATTGGATAAATTGGATAGTATGGATTCACGTGTTTCGTGTCATTAGTTTTGAAGTATGAGTACTTTGAAAATACTTAAGTCATATTATACTTGGTATATATCGATATTTGAGTTCGAGTCTTAACACGCGCCTTATTTTGATATGTTGCGGCTTTCGTGTTTTCCCGGACTTACATATCGTCGGTGATCGTCATGCTACTACTTTTCTACTCAACTTCTGAGTACAATGATTCACTTACCTCGTGGCTAAGGTGAGTTCATAACCCTTTTTACTTGCACATTGTTTCTAAACGTGGGGTTAGATTTTACATGGTGGAACACAACCATTTAAAAAAATTGTATGCTATCCAGAACTTGTATGCTATCTAGACTTGTATGCTTTCCAATAGTTTTCATTGATATTATTGCTTTTAGTCTATAGCCTTAAGTTGCCTCTCTTGATCATGAACCGCTAATTTACTTGTGTTGCTAAGCGCGAATGTTGTGGGTGGATCCATCGGGATTGACAATCCCCATCCCGATTACCTTGACGCATTTAACATTTGATTTGTTACTTGAGTATTTAGGCTGAATACTCACTAGAGGAACTTACACTGAGTTAAGCTTCGGTTCATGAACTAAACAGCAATAATAATAATGTTTCGGATTATGGTTAATGTACATAACCATTTCCCCTATTTCTTGTTTACAAATGAACGATTGTGTTCCACACCTTTACTGCTAAACCTATGAATATCACTCAACTTTATGTTGACGATTTTACATGTTTAATATCAGGTATTAATACTTAGCTATGCTTGGGTGGGAGCCCGCAAGATATTATCGCAGCCTAGAGATTTTTGTGTATATTAAACTTTGGTTTAATTTAAAAACTGTCAGAAGTTTATCATGTATTCTTGGTAACTATAAGTTACAAAACCAATATTAAATAATAAATTTTCCACATATAAAACTCTGGGGCCTATGTTTAAAACTCTGATCTTTTATGATGTAATGTATATGTTTTTATTACGTCAACTTTGTGTCAATAGTAATTCATTGTTTCTTGTACCATGACGTGGAACCTCCTTTGCTGCCTAGTTGTTCCCTTGCATGATTCTAGGGGTCTCACATTTGCGTAGGGGCAGTAGACATGACCGTTATACATGCAACATTGGTCACATTGGTATTGCTAAATGTATTTTGAATTTTAAAACCATTTGGCATCCAGATAATATCATTTTTCAATAAACACGTTTAGGGTGGAAAACAAATACCAAAAGAGTATATAAACACATTTGCCTTTAATCATAAGACACTTTAATCTCTGCCCTAACATTTACACACAATGAATTATTTTTTGGCAAATACTACGATCAAAAGGTAACGAATCTTGCGTATTTTATTCTCCTTTTAAATAATCTTCGTCACATTGTCAAAGCGTATTATTTTTAGCCAAAAATTGTTATCCCAATAATTACTCACTTCACCATGGTTGATTATAGAAAATAGATAGTAAAAAGAAAGAAAATAGATAGAGGTTTTTGAGAGATAAAGTAGAGAGAAGTTAGATAGAATGGAAGAAAGAGAAATAATATTAGATTGAGAAAATGAATATCTTACCTTTCCTAACATGCTAGGAATAAGTTTATATAGTCCCAGCCTACATGTGGGCTTTAGTGGGCAATAACTTTGGGTCGGGCTTGACTAACGTGCTTAGTACCTTAAAAGAGGTCTTTTAAGCTAAACGTCAAGCCCGTATTTCCCGTCTATCCTAGTATATATTACAATGCTCCTATGACTGATACATAATAAACGTATGACCGACTAATTCTTGTTCAACTCAATATTTTGAGGCTAACAATCTCCCCCAATGAGAGGTCATTCCTCTACGACGTTTGGAGAGTTATAGAGATTGCTAATCTCGTTATGTATGAGACTAGAACGTGTAATAGCAGAGTTGTTCCTTCATGTTGTGATCTTTGAGCCTTTGTCGTTGTCTTTTGACTTTGTCTTTAATCTTGAGATCTTTAAACCTATGACCTAGTCATTCTTGATTGACTCAATATTTTGAGAGTAGCATCTCCCTCACTGAGAGGTCATTCCTCTACGACATATGAGGATTTATAGAGATTATTAATCTTTGTATCGAGACCTTCAAATAAATGACTGATTCATTCATTTTGGTCATCATCCTTGATTTGTTGTTGCTATCTTGTGATCTCGTGAAGTTGTGTCTTTACCCACATGCTCACACTATGCATCACCTTGAAAGCAGTCATTCTTGATTGACTTAATATTTTGAGACTAGCATCTCCCTCACTGAGTGGTCATTCCTCTACGACATATGAGTATTTATAGAGATTATTAATCTTTTGTATCGATATCTTCAAATAAATGACTGATTCATTCATGTTGGTCATCATCCTTGATTTGTTGTTGCCATCTTGTGATCTCGTGAACTTGTGCCTTTACCCACATGCTCACACTATGCATCACCTTGAAAGCTTGCTAACAATTTTCTTTAAAGAGAGGTCATTCCACTGAGAGGCATTTCTTCAATTTTGAAGCTAAAGTCTTTAGCTTTCTTGATTCTTGGATATGTCTTTGGGCATGAGCATGTGTTTTTCCTTTCACTTAAAATCTTGGAACAAGCGTAATTCATAAAGAATTTCACCATTATAGCTTTCCAGTTGATACAAGCTTGATTCATAAAGAATCTCGCAAGTCACCTACCGCAGTTGTAAAACCCTCATGCTTTTACCATGAATAGTACACTTAGTAAACGTACGTACATATTAAAACTTTCCTTTTACAACATGAACACGTGTCACGATTAGTAATTTCAGATGTTATGTATGTATTATTACACGATAAGTATTAAGTACGTGATAGTACACAATAATTATTACCAATAATAATTATAATCACGAAAATGAAATCATGAATGTAAAAATCACGAACACGTAATTACGTACTTAATTAATATAATACGATTAATATCATTACGTACACGTATTTAATTATAACACGAACAAAAGATTATAACACGAATATACAAACATACGAACACGTAATTTATAACACGGGAAAACTTTGGGTTTTCCCTTGTGGGCCCTACTAGCCGCGGCACCAAGGGAGGAAAAGGGGCCAAGCCCAACTTTGTTTTAGTAAAATAATAAAAGGAGGAAACCTTTTTCATTTACAGAGTTTTTCCAAGAAATCAAAAACCCTACTTCTTTCTTTCTCTCTCTTGGCCGGCGACAACAACCACCACCAAAGGGGTGTTTGTTTGATTTTGGTTAATCAAATTCAAGACCGTGTTCGTGTTATTTTCTCCAATCTTTACACGCATTCGGTAATCTGTAAACCCTTTTCTTTTATTCTTTTTATTTAATTGTTAACACATGAACATGAATTAAATAAAAACAAGGATTAAAAAAGTCACATGATCATGAGGGGTAGAATTAAGAATTTTTTTCGGGTTTGATTGCTCGGTCGACACACAAACCGAGAGCCCAAGGCTCTCGGCATGTCTTTGATCATGCCAACCAAGATCTATGATCTCGGTGGTGTTTGGTTCGGTCGGCAGTAGGAACAAGGAACCCCGACGCAAGTCGGGGTGTCCTTGTGGTTCGGTTGGATCTCGGCAGCAAGCAGCCCCACTGATGAGATGGCATTTATACATGATCTCATCGTTCTTTTCGGGCTTTAAATGCATACAAATGTCATAAAATACCATATATATGCTTGTGTTTGTTTACTTGTGTGTTTTAGGTATGGATATCGTGAAAAAGACAAAAGATCACAAGAAACAAGGAAAAACGGACACGAGAAATGAAGCCGTACAAAGAACCGGGCCCCAGTTCATGATTTATCCAAGATTAACCCTTAAAGACTTGAAGATGTACAAGATTGATCCTCAAATTATGAAGAAATGACACTTAAAACCCTTGTGAATTCATAATTACAAGTTTGGTCCCTTAAGTTTGTCAAAATTGCAAAAAGGTCCTTCAACTTTGAAGAAATAGGAAGATTAGTCCCTCATCAATTCTAATTTGTCAAATATGGTCCCTCATGAAGTCAAAGATACTATGAAGACCTTGTAAGATCAAGAATGTCCAAAATCAGTCCTTCAAATATGGAAAAATGGCAAAAACAACCCTTGAAACACTTTTGCCAAAGTTTTGGGGCAAAAGTGTGAAATTCAGAACTTCAAATACAAAGGGAATACGTTTTGGTGGCTGAAAAACTTGATTTAACCATTTCACCAAAACACAAGGGCCAAAGATGTGCAAATGAAACATTCAAAAAAGAAATGCGCCAAACAACTTTCCACTCCTACAAAAACGGATCAAAAGGTGTTACTGTTCACCTTTCACCCCCAGTTACTATCTCACTTAAACCAATGGGTAAATCCCAATTACCCATACCCACGTGTGATTCACACATGCAGAAACCCATCCCACACACAAAACCCTCATCTCCACTCACCAAAAGGTCCCACCCATTCACACGTCAACCAATCAACATCCAACTTAGCCTCCAAGGAATGTCAGGTGTCAAAATCAATAGCCCACACTCCTTGCTTGGTTACAAAGCTAAAATGAACGATTTGGATGAATTTAGACAGCTCAAACAACAAATGCGTCTAGCAGATTCAAGGGCATTTTAGGGACTTCATACCTAGGGTTTTCTCATTGTATTCTCAGCCCTTGTGGCCAATATAAGGACTCCTCAACTTATGACAGAGCCTTGTTCTAGTTTTACCTTTTAAACATTGTAATTCCTTTTTGAAATTTATAAAAGTTGGTATTTTGAGAAAATTGTAATTCCTTTTTATGTTTTTGAAAGTTGGTGTTGTTTAAGGGTAATTCTGAGTTCCATTTGATGTTATAAGTGTGCTTGAATCATTTGGTTCAAGGACGTTTATGTTTGGTAAGGTTTTCAAGTTTGAAAAAAGCTTGAAAAGAGGTTTCTGAATTTGCTATTTTTATTGTACTAATCCTTAACCAAAATCTATAAGCTCTTACAAGCTTGTTGATACCAAGCTTGTGAAGGGATTAGAGCCTTTGGTTGGGTTGTTTGCTCACTTGTGTTGAAGAATCATTAGCATCAAAACCTTTTTATACTTTGAACATCAGTAGGCTTTGATCTTCTTTTTGAAGAACCTTGGTCTTGTTCTAGTTGTTGAACAAGGTCCAAGGAGCATAGCTGGTCCTCCTAGGATGTTGTGGAGGACAGGTATAAGCTCTTGTTTAAGTTTCCCCTAAAAATTTCATGATATTGTATGTTTTATGATTTGTTCTGTGATTTTATGTTCTTGTGTTTGAACTTGTGATTTTTGTGTTTGAATCTGTTAGTAGTCATCTAGGAAGTGTTTTTGAATCATAAAATTAGTAGGTTGTGTTTAAAAATCACAAGTTGCTTTGAAAGATTGTGGATTAAGGTGTGTTTGGGATAACAACCTGTTTTTGTTTTGTGTTATTTTGAGGTTGTGCTTTGTGTTGCTTTGTGTTGGAACCTGTCTCATAGGTGCTAAGTGACATTTATCTGCAAGCTTTGTGTATATAAACACCTAGAATCAACAATAGGCTCTAAAATCTTGAAAACTTGTTGAAATTAGCTGTGGTTTAAGGGACACCTAGTTCTAATCATAGACTAGGGTTAACAAGTGATTAAACCTAGTTAGTTACATCAGGGAAGTAGGATTGAAGTGTTGAATTTGGATCTTTGGTCATTTATATCAACAAAGTGTGCTATTGTTCTTGAAGTTCATATCAACAAGTGTAATATGCTTTGATCTTGTTCCATACTTTGATTCAGTGATTGATTTAAGTTTGTTTGTGCTTAATATCAGTTTATATAGCTTGTGTATGCATCTGGTTGAATTTGGAGTGCTTATTCTTGCTTAAACTGCTTAAGTGTTCTTGACAGCTTAATATTCATGTCTGTGCTAGATCTGAGCACCTTTTGATTTTTCTGTGCTTATTCGTGATACTAAAGTGTGTTTTTGTGCTTGATTGTGACTCCTTATGATTAACTGATCACTTGGGTGCCCTTGTCTTCCAACAAAACATAGAATCTCTCTAAAATCAAAGGTCAAATAGTCAAGGCAGTGGGAACCAGTTCCTACTGAAAGTTCCCCCGGCTAGTGTTAATTGGACATCAGCTTATTAATAAGCTATTCTAGCTTATTTTAACCAGCAACAACTTTGATTTTGTAATAGGTGCTCATTATTTGACCCATTTTTTCATACTGGAGCAATTAGTGGGTTGACTTTAGGGTTTGACTAGAAAACCAACTTAATTGACTTTTTCATAAGTGCTTATTGGCTTATTCCAGCTTATTGGTTTTGCTTATTGGATTTTGGTTGATTGATTTAGCTTATTGAAGTCATTTCTAACCTTTTGCAAGTTGAATCAAGTCCTGAGGTGCCCTAGATCTCAAACCCGACTATTTTGTCGTTTAGTCGATTTCTAATTGGCTTATTTCTGGCTTATTGAGTGTGCTTTTTCAAAATTTCTTTTTACAGATCTCTTTAGTATCCCAAAAGAAGGTTGTGTGTCAAATTAGAGCTTATGGCATTGGCTTATTTCTTAATGGGCTTAATGGCCCAATAAGAATAAGCTGTTTGATCATTAAGCTGTGATAAGCTCACTTTCAGCTTTTGGGCCTTCAGAGTTTTGTGTTTAGAATTGAATTTTGACTGTTTTTGATTTTGGCCCATCTGGGGGCCCAATAGGGGTATTTTGGTAATTTCACTTTCATTTTCTGTTTATTTAGATTAAAATAAATTAGTTTGCAAGTTTTTAGAATTTTTTATAATTTCTGGATTTTTAATATTATTTTAATATTATTTTATTATTATTTTTCAAATTTCACATTTTTGCAATTTTTATATTTTTCTTAGCTTAAATACATTAAAATAGGATTTTTGCAACTCTTAGATTAATTTTATCATCTTTAGATTAATTTTTATAATTATTTTAAGTTTTAATAGTTTTTAAATCATTTTAAATAGTTTTTATTAGTTTAAAAATTTATAAAGTAGTTTTTAATCTTTTTAGGTCATTTTAGAGGTTTACCAATTGAAAAATCTTTATTTGGGCTTTTTGATAATTAATTTGATTTTTAGGGCTTTAATTAGCATTTAGAAATTAATATTTAATTAATTAAAAGGTTTGAAAAAGTTTTGATCATTGGTAAACTCTTAGTTTATTTATTTTGATTTTTGGTAAATTTGTGGTAATTTTTAGAATTAATTTTTATTTTTGCTCATTTTACGGTTTTACGTTTCGTCATAGTAGTAATTAATTTCACGTCTTCGTCATTCTCTTTTCTCATCCCCTTCTAAACCAATATTAATCTCAAATCTTGCTACATTTTAGTCACACACATATACCTCCTTGGGAAACGAACTTGGAATTTCATTAGGGTCATTTGTACACGGTTTTCCTAAACCATCGTACTTAATACTTTCCCTATTTTACCCCTCTTGTTTTTCCTAAAGCAAAGGTGTGTAAAAACTCTACAATCAATTTTGGCACCGCTGCCGGGGAGGTGTGTCGTGATTATTTTGTCTTGTTGTTTTTAATATTAACCATAAATAGTATTTGTATTAGTAGAAATCTAGTAATACGTATTATCGGTTTTTTGGTTTTTCTTGTGAAATTATTATTACTATATTGTATTAAGTATCACAATCAATACAAAATATCTCCAAAAGTGTGAAAACACAACCTTAGTTGGGATTTGATCTCCTAATTATTGTATTCGAATCTCAAACAAAAAGAAAAAGGCAAAAATAGATAAATACTTTCATGAAGCTCGATTTTGAAAAATACAAACTATAAGGTGGGTATAAGGCGGGTATTATAAAATATACCCTAAGGAAAAAGGCTCTTAAGTGCTTCGTGCCGCCTCGTTTCCCCGCTTGCTTGTGAGTATTTTGAGATTGAAGGCTAATCGAGGGTTTTGCCGCCCAAAGTATTATTACGCATAATATATTTGCTTGGTTTTCTTTGTGATTAAACCCTCTTGAACAATTTGGTTTTCACCAAAGTTCTAAATTCATTCGAAGGCGTTCACTCCACGTGATCGTTTTCATTCTTTTGAGGCTTCTTTAATCAAGAGTTTGATTCGAGGAGAGATTTGGTAGATTGTTGTCTACGAAGATACACCAAAATCCAAAAAAATTATAAACAATCAAAAACACAAAAAAATTGAAAATTCACAAAACACCCAAAAAGAATCTTCTTTGCTCACCTCCCATTCTTCGTGAAGTTTATGATCACTCGTAATTAAGCAAAACGAGCTCGTAAAAGTCTTCAAAAGCAAGCAAATCCAGAGACGTTGATTGAAGAACAAACTCCAATTGTTGAACCTATTGTAGAACAAGAAGTCGTCATGGCTAATCGTACTATGATGGAGTTGCGACAAGCACCCACCGAGGGTTTTGGAGAGGCCGTTGTGATTCCCGCTATCCTTGCGGAGAATTTCGAGATTAAGACGGGTTTAATGTCGATGTTGCAAGCTAATAAGTTTAGAGGTCATGAGAAAGACAACCCGCATTACCACATAAGGAATTTTAATCGTCTCACCGCAACTAGCAAGTTTAAGGATGTTCCACATGACGCCATTAAGATGATGTTGTTTCCATACTCGTTAGATGGACCCGCAAAAATTTGGCTCGAGAAAGAACCGCCAAATTCAATTTTGACATGGGGTGATCTCGTTTCTAAGTTTGTGAACAAATTTTTTCCACCATCTAAAACAACACATTTGAAAAATGAGATTTCAAGATTTGTACAACGAAATAATGAAAGTTTTCAATGGCATGGGAACGATTTAAGGAAATGTTACATGAATGTCCACACCATGATTTTTCGGAATTGCATCAAGTTGATACTTTTTATAATGGGTTTAATGATTATGAACGAGATTACTTGAATGCCGCCGCGGGTGGTAATTTTTTGTGCAAAACGACCGAGGAAGCTTTAACGATTATCGAGAATAGATCTAAGGTTTATAGCCCTCGTAACACACCGAGTGTTGCCAATATGGGTTCGTCATCGTCGTCATCGTCTCGTAGCATTAATGCCTTACATGATGAAGCTAATGAGGAAAATCGGTTTTTCGATAGATTTGCTAATCTTATGACTCATTGGAAAGCACAAGAGGATTTGAATTCCGCTTCGGTTAAAGCGGTTGTTAAGAGTTGTTTGTCTTGTGGTGGGGCTCATGATCTTTCCGAGTGCATTACCACCGGTGGTAACACTTCGAGTGCTTACGTAGCAACGGGAACTTATAACCAAAACGGCCAAGGTTCCCGCCCAAATCAAGCTCCACCAAATCAAAATGCTAATAACTATCGAAACAACAATCAAGGTGGTAATTATCAAGGCAATTCAGGTAACTACAACAAAGGGAATTATCAAAGTGGGAATGGACAAGTTACTAATCAAAACCAAAACCGTGATTTTCAAAACACTACACAAGGTTTTCAAAATGCTCACACTAAAAATCTTCAAGGAGAATTTTTGGATTATGCTAAAGCAAATGATGCTAAATTTGATAACATGCAACGTGAGATGATTAGCTTAAGATCCGAGTTGAAAAACGAGCTTAAAAACGAACTTGCTAATGAAATTAAGACTCATGCTAATAAAATGGAAGGAAATGTTCAACATCTTCAACAAAATCAACAAAAGATGGAGCAAGGACAACATGAGATTAAGCAAGAATTGTTAAAAGCGGATTTAAGGCAATCAAAATTTAAGGACCGAATGGAAAAAATGTTTAAAGCAGTCATGTGTCAACCATCTTCCTCGGGTGGTGTTCCTAGTGATACCATTGCAAACCCGAAGGGAGAAATGATGGTTATTACTACACGAAGTGGTAAAACTTTCAAGGAACCAATCTCTCGTCCAAGTACTTCTACGGAGAAGGAAATCAAGAAAGAGCCCGAGGTGATGGTCGAAAAGGAGCATATCACAAGCCCACGAAGTAATGCTCATAGTACACCTACGGTTGAACCAATACCAATTATGGAACCCGAGATTCCAAGGCCGTTGCCTGATGTCCAACCCACACCACCCTTACCTTACCCTTCGAGACGTGACAAGGAAAAAGCACAAGAACGGAATAATTATCAATTTGAGCTTTTTATGAAAATGTTTCGTGACATACATTTTAACATAAGTTTTGCCGACGCTCTTATCATGATGCCTCGATTCGCCGCAAACTTCAAAAGTATGCTAAACAACAAAGATAAGTTACAACAATCGTCTAGTTGTTCATCGGTTTTTCTTAGCCGCATACCACAAAAAGTCGGTGATCCCGGTAAATTTTTGATTCCGTGTGCAATTCAAGATATGGAGGAATGCTACGCCTTGGCCGATCTTGGTGCTAGTATCAATTTAATGCCTCTTGAGATTTTTAAATCGCTTTCGCTTCCGGCTCTTACTCCTTCGAACATGTCTATCGAGATTGCCGATCATTCTACGATTTTAGCATGTGGAGTAGCCGAGGACGTTTTCGTTAAAGTCGGAAAGTTTTACTATCCCGTTGACTTTATCGTTGTAGACATTCCCATCGATCGAAAAGTTCCTCTCATTTTGGGACGTTAATTTTTGGATACATCAAGAGCACTTATTGATGTTCATGCTCGGAAAATCACCCTTCGTTTCAATGAGGAAGAACTTGTCATCAATGCAACACAAAACTCCAATCTTTCTCATGTCTATTCTATTGCAACTTTAAACCATGGTGATTCAACCAATGTCGTTTGCAAAGAATTTTCACCAAGAGTTTTAGGAAATGTCGCCAAAAACAATTTACCATTTCCTCCGACGGTGGATGATATGAGTGTAAAGCCTACAAAGAAGAAACCGTCAATACTTGAATCGAAAAATCCTTCGCCTCACCTCGAACATTAATTCTTGAAAAGTGTTGATAAGTTGTCAGTTTCTACGGAAGATATTTCGGATGACGAATATGTTGACCCCGATGGGGAGGTTTTCTTTGTCGATAAACGTTTTGAGAACTTACCACCACCAAAACCAAAACGGTTTTCAAATGTGAGAATTTTTAGTGTGACTAACATTATCTTAGAAACACCAAATATTTTCGACATAATCAAAAAGGGTTTTCATAAGGAGAGTTTAAAAGGTAATAAAGGGAAAGATTTTAAATGTGATTTAATTGATTTTTCTACAAACCTAACTCCGTCATCACCACGTGTTTTGAGTGCTACAAACTCGTCTACTCCTTTTGACGATGCTTTGTGTGGTTTTAGTATGGGGGAAGCCCCTTATGTTCCGTCATCCTTGTCCACCGAGGACGAGATATTCGATCCCGGAATCTATTATAAAGGGAAATCTCGGTCTTCCACCGATGCAATAAATGGAAACTATATCTATTTGCTTGGTGCGAGTCTACCTCGAGTAGCTCAAAAGTTTGTCTTACCAATTGTCCTACCCTTATACTTCTCATCTCTTTTCTTCAAACTCTTTGAGTTTATGGCACATGTGGAAGTGGCGTTGAATTTTTTATCCAATGAAAACGAAAACGCCATCTTCGATCCCGGTATTTTGCATCATTTAAGGACTTAGTCCTTAATACCGGTTGCTTTTTGGGCCTTGTTTATCATGTAAGCCCCATTAAAAATTGACCATACCATGATTTTCCCTAAATGTTCACATTTTGAGGGGATCGAGTCGAGCTCATGACTCGGTAATAAAAAACGAGGTGCCTCGTGGGGGAGATCCCATGCTTATCCTTTTATGCTTACTAATAACTAATGAGAGGGGATTTGTGCCCTTCCAACTCGTTGTCTCGTGGTTGTTTGTGATTGTGTTATCTAGATCATTATCATCATCTACGATTGAAGACTCTCGTGTTCGTTTACATGAGCCTCCATCGTTTGCTTGAAGAAGTTTTTCACGAATCCATGACATATCCTTTATTGTTCTAACAATTATCTTTTAGCATAATTCATAAACGGCTTTAGATATATTGTTGATCACCATTTCCATGCTAGAACCTAAGCATTCGATTCTTCGTCTTTAGTATGGGGGTGCTCCACCTTTAGACTCGAAACATTGAGGACAATGTTTACTTTTAGTATAGGGGGGGGGGGGGGGGGTAAATAGTAACTTGCTTTGCTACGCCCTCACGTTTTCCAACTTTCAATGTTTTGTTTTAATAAGGCTAAAAAATGACCAAATTTTAAAATTTTTCTTAGTTTTCATAAGTGTTTTTAAGACACGAATGTATATTTTCCGATAGGTAGAATAAGAGCTAATTTTTGACTTAATGGGCATTTGGAGCCCTTTACATTCCTTAACCCGCTCAAACCAACTTTTGCTAGACTTTTATATAGGGAACTTTAAAACGCGAAAGTCTTAGCTCATTCGGGTTAAGAACAAGAACTTTTCGCAAGTTCCTATAATTGATCCTAGAAAGTCACTTATCAAGGTAACTATAAAATGCATTCTCTAAACTTGAAAAAGTCCAAGAAAGTGCAAGATCCTATAGGTGGCTTGAAAACCCAAAACTTTGATTTGATATAGTCTTAATGAAAGCTAATCCAAATTTGGCTTAATTTTGACTTGCATGGCTAAGTATTCACGAGTCTCTTTAATTAGAGGTCTTTAACTAGTGAAGAACGAGAAGTGATAGAGTTAGACAAGTGATCATGCTAAACGTAGAACATGGAAATGTTCTTTCAAAAACTCATATGTTTTTAATTGTGGCTTTTTCTTCCCATAAGATCAATGCATTAGGAACAAAAATAATTGCAATAAGTAAGGTCGTACGATTTGAAAGGTTACTTAGCTTCTAGCGCAAGATCGTTTAAAAATTGCTCGGGGTTGAATAGAGTTCATAGCCAAGGCATAACTTATTGAAGCGGGTGCGAAGATTGGTGAAGATCCAAAAAGGCCCTAACAAGGCATGAGGAACTCTATTATTACTAAAGATCCAAGATGATGTGAAGTATCATTGTTCCTAAATCAATATGAAGGATTGAGACACACGACGAAAAGCAATTACTCCCCTAAAAGATCATGGAGAAAGTCTATCCAAAAAGACCCTTACAAGGTATGAGGATAAATATATCCAAGTCCGAATAGGAGGCGGATCGTTGTATATTAAAGTCCAAAATAAAGATTGAAGAAACATGATGAAGTCGTGGTCCAAATAAGAAGAATCTCTCAAAAATGTCATGTGAAGAAATTCCAAAATATGAAGAGAAGACCATAATTTCAAGAACGTCTTCCCAAGATTTGAAGTATGAAGTACATGCCAAATATCGGTCCGAGAAAGGTCTCAAATCGTGAAACGAGTTATGCCAATATATGAACTTAAGGAGATACACGAGAAGCCGTTTTAAAAGATTTTGTCCTTCGGCTAACTATCAATTAAATCGTGCTACTTTGCTTTCGGACTAATAAATACTCAAATAAGTCAATATGAATCACTTGTGATCCATGACAAATAGTTAAAAAATGCTAGTAACCCATTTCCTTTTATAATAACTAGGATTGCGGGGAGAAAAAGTATTACACAATTTGAACGTATGAGTAGTGTTAGCATTGTGACTTGTACCAACAATGATCTCGTTTTTGCACTTAGCATGGAATGTATGACAATCAATTATGACGAAATTTACTCTAAGGGACATTTACTTGTATCTATTCTTTGACCCTAAAAGTCGCATTCATGATGAAAATCATACATTATGTCTTCGTAGTATTGTTGCAAGTCTTTTACTTTTCAATAAAGGGTAATAAAATTGAACTTTGGTAATGCTTAGATACTTTATTCTAGCATTGCGTGAGGGCACGACAATGGCTTTGTATGGGGAGTGATGAGATGGCATTTATACATGATCTCATCGTTCTTTTCGGGCTTTAAATGCATACAAATGTCATAAAATACCATATATATGCTTGTGTTTGTTTACTTGTGTGTTTTAGGTATGGATATCGTGAAAAAGACAAAAGATCACAAGAAACAAGGAAAAACGGACACGAGAAACGAAGCCGTACAAAGAACCGGCCCTAGTTCATGATTTATCCAAGATTAACCCTTAAAGACTTGAAGATGTACAAGATTGATCCTCAAATTATGAAGAAATGACACTTAAAACCCTTGTGAATTCATAATTACAAGTTTGGTCCCTTAAGTTTGTCAAAATTGCAAAAAGGTCCTTCAACTTTGAAGAAATGGCAAGATTAGTCCCTCATCAATTCTAATTTGTCAAATATGGTCCCTCATGAAGTCAAAGATACTATGAAGACCTTTGAAGATCAAGAATGTCCAAAATCAGTCCTTCAAATATGGAAAAATGGCAAAAACAACCCTTGAAACACTTTTGCCAAAGTTTTGGGGCAAAAGTGTGAAATTCAGAACTTCAAATACAAAGGGAATACGTTTTGGTGGCTGAAAAACTTGATTTAACCATTTCACCAAAACACAAGGGCCAAAGATGTGCAAATGAAACATTCAAAAAAGAAATGCGCCAAACAACTTTCCACTCCTACAAAAACGGATCAAAAGGTGTTACTGTTCACCTTTCACCCCCAGTTACTATCTCACTTAAACCAATGGGTAAATACCAATTACCCATACCCACGTGTGATTCACACATGCAGAAACCCATCCCACACACAAAACCCTCATCTCCACTCACCAAAAGGTCCCACCCATTCACACGTCAACCAATCAACATCCAACTTAGCCTCCAAGGAATGCCAGGTGTCAAAATCAACAGCCCACACTCCTTGCTTGGTTACAAAGCTAAAATGAACGATTTGGATGAATTTGGACAGCTCAAACAACAAATGCATCTAGCAGATTCAAGGGCATTTTAGGGACTTCATACCTAGGGTTTTCTCATTGTATTCTCAGCCCTTGTGGCCTATATAAGGACTCCTCAACTTGTGAGAGAGCCTTGTTCCAGTTTTACCTTTTAAACATTGTAATTCCTTTTTGAAATTTATAAAAGTTGGTATTTTGAGAAAATTGTAATTCCTTAATATGTTTTTGAAAGTTGGTGTTGTTTAAGGGTAATTCTGAGTTCCATTTGATGTTATAAGTGTGCTTGAATCATTTGGTTCAAGGACGTTTATGTTTGGTAAGGTTTTCAAGTTTGAAAAAAGCTTGAAAAGAGGTTTCTGAATTTGCTATTTTTATTGTACTAATCCTTAACCAAAATCTATAAGCTCTTACAAGCTTGTTGACACCAAGCTTGTGAAGGGATTAGAGCCTTTGGTTGGGTTGTTTGCTCACTTGTGTTGAAGAATCATTAGCATCAAAACCTTGTTCTACTTTGAACATCAGCAGGTTTTGATCTTCTTTTTGAAGAACCTTGGTCTTGTTCTAGTTGTTGAACAAGGTCCAAGGAGCATAGCTGGTCCTCCTAGGATGTTGTGGAGGACATGTATAAGCTCTTGTTTAAGTTTCCCCTAAGAATTCATGATATTGTCTATTTTATGATTTGGTCTGTGATTTTATGTTCTTGTGTTTGAACTTGTGATTTTTGTGTTTGAATCTGTTAGTAGTCATCTAGGAAGTGTTTTTGAATCATAAAATCAGTAGGTTGTGTTTAAAAATCACAAGTTGCTTTGAAAGATTGTAGATTAAGGTGTGTTTGGGATAACAACCTATTTTTGTTTTGTGTTATTTTGAGGTTGTGCTTTGTGTTGCTTTGTGTTGGAACCTGTCTCATAGGTGCTAAGTGACATTTATCTACAAGCTTTGTGTATATAAACACCTAGAATCAACAATAGGCTCTAAAATCTTGAAAACTTGTTGAAATTGGATGTGGTTTAAGGGACACCTAGTTCTAATCATAGACTAGGGTTAACAAGTGATTAAACCTAGTTAGTTACATCAGGGAAGTAGGATTGAAGTGTTGAATTTGGATCTTTGGTCATTTATATCAGCAAAGTGTGCTATTGTTCTTGAAGTTCATATCAACAAGTATAATCTGCTTTGATCTTGTTCCATACTTTGATTCAGTGATTGATTTAAGTTTGTTTGTGCTTAATATCAGTTTATATAGCTTGTGTATGCATCTGGTTGAGTTTGGAGTGCTTATTCTTGCTTAAACTGCTTAAGTGTTCTTGACAGCTTAATATTCATGTTTGTGCTAGATCTGAGCACCTTTTGATTTTTCTGTGCTTATTGGTGATACTAAAGTGTGTTTTTGTGCTTGATTGTGACTCCTTGTGATTAACTGATCACTTGGGTGCCCTTGTCTTCCAACAAAACATACAGAATCTCTCTAAAATCAAAGGTCAAATAGTCAAGGCAGTGGGAACCAGTTCCTACTGAAAGTTCCCCCTGCTAGTGATAATTGGACATCAGCTTATTAATAAGCTATTCTAGCTTATTTTAACCAGCAACAACTTTGATTTTGTAATAGGTGCTCATTATTTGACCCATTTGTTCATACTGGAGCAATTGGTGGGTTGACTTTAGGGTTTGACTAGAAAACCAACTTAATTGACTTTTTCATAAGTGCTTATTGGCTTATTCCAGCTTATTGGTTTTGCTTATTGGATTTTGGTTGATTGATTTGGCTTATTGAAGTCATGTGTAACCTTTTGCAAGTTGAATCAAGTCCTAAGGTGCCCTAGATCTCAAACCCGACTATTATGTCGTTTAGTGGATTTCTACTTGGCTTATTTCTGGCTTATTAAGTGTGCTTTTTCAAAATTTCTTTTTACAGATCTCTTTAGTATCCCAAAAGAAGGTTGTGTGTCAAATTAGAGCTTATGGCATTGGCTTATTGCTTAATGGGCTTAATGGGCTTAATGGCCCAATAAGAATAAGCTGTTTGATCATTAAGCTGTGATAAGCTCACTTTCAACTTTTGGGCCTTAAGAGTTTTGTGTTTAGAATTGAAATTTGAGTCAGATAGGGCTTTTCCAAGTCATTTGAGCTTATTTTGACTTTTTGGGCTAAAAAGCCCATTAAGCTTGACTGTTTTTGATTTTGGCCCATCTGGGGGCCGAATAGGGGTATTTTGGTAATTTCACTTTCATTTTCTGTTTATTTAGGTTAAAATAAACTAGTTTGCAAGTTTTTAGAATTTTTTAGAATTTTTGGATTTTTAATATTATTTTAATATTATTTTATTATTATTTTTCAAATTTCACATTTTTGCACTTTTTATATTTTTCTTAGCTTAAATACATTAAAATAGGATTTTTGCAACTATTAGATTAATTTTATCATCTTTATCTTAATTTTTATAATTATTTTAAGTTTTAATAGTTTTTAAATCATTTTAAATAGTTTTTATTAGTTTAAAAATTTATAAAAATAGTTATTAATCTTTTTAGGTCATTTTAGAGGTTTACCAATTGAAAAACTTTTATTTGGGCTTTTTGATAATTAATTTGATTTTTAGGGCTTTAATTAGCATTTAAAAATTAATATTTAATTAATTAAAAGGTTTGAAAAAGTTTTGATCATTGGTAAACTCTTAGTTTATTTATTTTGATTTTTGGTGAATTTGTGGTAATTTTTAGGATTAATTTTTATTTTTGCTCATTTTACGGTTTTACGTTTCGTCATAGTAGTAATGAATTTCACGTCTTCGTCATTCTCTTTTCTCATCCCCTTCTAAACCAATATTAATCTCAAATCTTGCTACATTTTAGTCACACACATATACCTCCTTGGGAAACGAACTTGGAATTTCATTAGGGTCATTTGTACATGGTTTTCCTAAACCATCGTACTTAATACTTTCCCTATTTTACCCCTCTTGCTTTTCCTATAGCAAAGGTGTGTAAAAACTCTACAATCACCCACCACCGGCACACAGCCGGTTGCAGGTTGGGTCAAGAAGGGGGAACGCAGCGCAAGCAGGGGGACCACCGGCACATAGCTGGTGGGAACCCACTGCTGGTCAGCGGCTAGCCTAGAGACAAGGGAACCACCGACTTAAGCCGGTGGCAGTTTAACAAGAACAGTGGCAACCGGCCGAGCCGATTTTCCACTATGAAGGGGTATTTGGTTCGGACCGGTTCAAGGGGTTCCGGGTCTAGTTCACGACATGTTTAAATTAAATACACAGGTCCGGTTCATGACTAAAAATGTACAAGTATTTTCTTTTTACAAGTATTTATTTTCCACAAGATATTAAATTAATTAAAACATGACATGTAATTAATTTAATTAATCATGGACTTAGGTTAATTATTATTTAGTATCATACATGTTTTAACCTAAGTATTTATTTATTTAATTTAGACTATAGTATTAATTCATTATTAAGACATGAAATATAATTAATTAATAAACATGACTTAGGTTATAATTAATATAATATTAATACATGTTTTAACCTAAGTATTTTATACACCTTAATTTAATTAAATCTTGCTTATATTTAATTAAATCATAAAACCTATAGTTTATTTAATTAACATGATATTATAAATATACTATACTATAATCACATGACTTATGATATTTAACCAGTAAACTTAAGCTTATATTATTAGCTTATTAATCCAGCTTAATTCTAAACATGGAAACTTTCTAATTCAAGAAACTTTCTATTTTTGGGAACTTTCTATTTTTGGAAACTTTCTATTTTAGGAAAACTACTATTTTTAGGAAGTTACTTATTACTACATAACAAGTATAATAATAAATGAAATACAAGTAATACTTAATCAGAATACGCAGAATACATGATAAACACAACATAACCTTAAAATCAATATAACAAGACATGAACATATAAAACAAGCTAAGACATGATATAATCAGTTACGTACTCAGTAAACAGATTACTTATACATGTATCCTATTTATGTAGCATTAGTGAGATCGAAGTAGGACTTTCATTCTTTCGTCTTCTTCGTTCACTGGACATAAGGTACGGATTTCCCGTCCTTCAGTATGGACATTCTTTCCTTATTAGGATTCCCGGTTTGCAGCCAACTGTTTTCCCAGTATTTGTTTTAAATGTTTAATACTTGTGTTAGAATAAGAGCCTAAGCCATATACATGCATGACCAGTGTCACCTAGTTATTGAGGTACCATAACCATAACACTAGAGGCACCAGTGTTATGACTTCCCCACGACGAAGTGATTACTCGTGGCGTTCCTTTTCAGTTTTGGCTATTATATTATATTATCATGTGGGGCGTATGGGTGCATCCTAGTTACATGTTTACCAGTATTATCAGAGTGAATGCGATGTGTGCCTTGCATCCTTCACTAGGAGTTGATCCCTCCTACCCAGACTATTTAATTAGAGGCAACCCCTCTAATTGCATGACGATGTCTCCCCTCCAAGTATTCATACACGGTGGAACCTCATGACCTATATGGGCTATTTGGCTAATTAAAACAGATTTTCATAGAAACATAAGTCTTTTCAAACTATAAAACCAGTTTTATGAACATGATACCAGATTGCTTAGAACTTAGAATATTCCGCTGCTATTAGTCTTATATACTTATGCTATTCCATGTCATACTTGTATATCCGTGCACTGAGCGTTATGCTCAGCTGTTGTCCTTTCATGTTCCCAAACGGCAGGTACTCAAGGGCGCTCGTATACTTTAAGCGTACGTGCATATGGATTGGAAGCTATCTAGCCTTCTCTACTTTATGCATATCATCATACATTTTGCTACTTATTTCTTTGGACATTGTTTAGTCCTTTTCCTTTACAATACTTATGTTTGTGTGTGATGAGCTTATACTTGGGGTACCGATATTTGTTTCCAGTATTTCCTTTCATGGTCATTGAATGTTTTTAAGACATTTACATTGTATTCTTTGATGACACGCCATAATCACACGTGACATTCCATTTACCAAAATAGGGTGTTACAATTATGGTATCAGAGACAAGGCTTTGACCTGTAGGCTCTTAAAACACGACCTGTGATTAGTGGGTAGTCACTATGGTCTTCCTAGAACTGACAGTCGGTATACATGCATTCATTGTTTTCATGCATTCACATTATATGTCATTGTCGCAGTTTTATGACTAAGTAATGGTTGGTACAGGACTGACCCTATTTAGTCGCATGTGCTCTTATCGTAACTTTTAACTTTGGGACCGACCCATTGGCGTCCCCTCGCCATGTATTTTGTTTTGGGTGAACTGACCATAGGCGTTCACTCTCGCGCATATAAAAGTTTTCATAAACTACATCATGCATTCATGCACTGTTTTCATGCACAAAGTTTTTCTCATGATTTATTTGGCATAATTTTTTTTCATGTATATATTTTATGTTTAATCAGTTTAATCATGCATTATGTTTATACTGTCAGATGGTTCTCACAAGCGACCAGGAACAACTCAATGCAACAGTCCAAGCTGCGATGCAGGCTTTGCTTCCTTAGCTAAGGAACGACATCCGGGCTGAGGTGCAAGCTGCCAACAATCAGCAACAGCACTCAGTTCCTCCTCCTCCTCTAGCAACATTGGTCACTTGGCTGGAGAGATTCAACAAATAACGTCCTCGATCCTTCGAGAGAACTGACAGCCCCAGTGAGGCTGAAAGCTGGTTGGCTCATATTGAGAAGATATTCGATGCAATGGGGTGCGACCCCGTCTTCAAGTCGAGGTTGGCCTATTACAAGTTCGAAGGTGATGTACTGGGATGGTGGAAGGCAGTGAAGCAGTCTGAGGGAGGTGACAATTGGGTGGCTGGTTTGACTTGGGCTCAGTTCAGGGAGTTGGTGATGGGACAGTTCTTCCCCAAGGCTGAGCAAGACAAGCTGAAGAGGGAGTACCACGGAATCAGGAGCTGGGGAGAACAACAACCAGTTCATGCAGAGCTTTCTTTGTTTGGCTGGTTTTCTTGGCGCAATAGCAGGTACTGCCGAAGAGCAAGCATACCAATTCCGGTGGGCTCTTCGTACATCGGTCGCCAACAACTTGGTGTGTGCTACCTTCAATACGGTGGCACAAGTAGCCGATGCAGCACCTAAACGGGTGATGCTGCAGGAGAGAGAGAGAGGAATTCGGGGAAGCAGAGAGACCCGAGAAGAGGTATTTATTCGTCATTCATCGGTGACCATTTCAAATTCATTCAGTACTATCCAATATTTATCTTTCTCTTTATACTGCATCTTTCAGGCAGAAGACTGGGGACCGGTCTCAACCGGCTACTCAACAACAACCTACTCAACCCAAGGGTAACGGTCAGACTCAAGACCGTTCTGCTACGGATAGGCGTGGCGGTAATGATAATTACCATAACAACGCTGGAAACTCCAACAACAGCAGGTCCCTAAACTTACTCATTTCTTATGTTACACGTTTATGATTCATAATTCTGACACATTAACAATCTTCTACCAGGAATCATGGTAACGGGAGGGAGCAGGACCGAAGAGGTTCATAGCCTAACCGTCCAACTATCACTGGTATTACGTCTCACTATTTTCCACATTTTCCTTTTGTACTTATAAACCATGTCTCATGTGTACTTTCCAAACAGGCTCCCAGCCAGCAAGAGCACCTGCTGGAGGGTATACTCACCCTCTCTGCACTACCTGTAACCGTAGGCACCCAGGGCCATGTCGCCGCGACAGTGATGCTTGCTTCAAGTGTGGCCTTACTGGTCATCGCATGAAGGACTGCCGCAAGGGCGAGATGAAGGGAACATCTGGACATGCTGATTCCAAGCCACCTCCTACTAGTGGACGGGTGTACAAGACTTCTCGCGATCAGGCCAACAAGTCTACAGGTACCATCACTGGAATCTTGTATATGTATGGTCAAGCTGCATGTGTTTTATTTGACACACGTGCTACTCACTCGGTCATTTCTACTGCTTATGACAAGAATGTTAGGATATCCCCTATGCCATTAGAGAATGTATTAAACATTTACATGCCTTTAAGAGACTCTGTACGCATAACCTATGGGTACAAGAGCCTTCCCCTAGAGTTTGACGACAAGATTCGTCATGTTGACGCACTTCCGTTAGATATGTGCGACTTTGATATGATATTGGGCATGGACTGGCTATCTAAACATCACGCCACCATTGACTGCCATACGAATCGGGTCATCTTCGGTGATGTAAATACACAAGAGTACATTCACAACGGGTTCGTACCTGGAAGGTCTGTACAAATAATTTCGACCTTACAAGCACGTGCACTATTGTCACATGGTTGTGAGGGCTATCTTGCTACTGTTCATGATTTGGAGGCTGAATCTCCATCTATCCAGAATCTGTCGATCGTGTCAGAATTCCCAGACGGGTTTCCAGAAGAACATCCGGGCATACCACCTGTTTGTGAAGTGGAGTTTAATATTGAGCTCGTCCTAGGAGCTGAGCCAATATCTAAGGCTCCTTATCGCATGGCTCCCATAGAGCTGAATGAGCTAAAGAAACAACTGCATGAATTGTTGGAACGTGGTTTCATTCGACCTAGTGCTTCTCCATGGAGCGCACCTGTTCTGTTCGTAAAGAAGAAGGACGGCAACATGCGTCTGTGTATAGATTACCGTGAGCTAAACAAGATCACTATATGGAATAGATATCCGTTGCCACGCATTGATGAATTGTTTGACCAACTCCATGGGGCCAAACATTTCTCCAAGATTGATATGAGGTCGGGTTATCATCAGCTACGGGTTAAAGAGCAGGACATCGCCAAGACTGCTTTCCGTACACGCTATGGGCACTACGAATTTGTAGTCATGCCTTTTGGCCTTACCAATGCTCCAGCTATTTTCATGGACTTGATGAACCGTATCTTCCATGAGTTCCTGGACAAGTTCGTCATTGTCTTCATTGACGACATTCTGATTTTCTCAAAGTCAAAGGAGGAACACGAAGACCATCTTCGTACTGTACTACAGATACTTTGCTAGAAGCAGCTGTATGCTAAATTCTCATAGTGTGAGTTCTGGTTAGACAAGGTGGCGTTCCTAGGCCACATTGTATCAGCAGAAGGAATCACCATGGATCCATCAAAGGTTGAGGCTATTACCAAGTTGCCAAGACCGACATCAGCGACTGAAGTTCTCAGTTTCCTAGGCTTAGCTGGTTACTACCGAAGGTTCGTAGAGAACTTTTCCCGTTTAGCACTGCCATTGACCAAACTGATGCGGAAAGGGGAGAAATTCGTCTTTACTGAAGAAAGAGAGAAGAGCTTTGAATACCTAAAGCAGAAGTTAGTATCTGCACCGATTCTTACTCTCCCATCTGGTACAAGTGGATTTCAAATCTACAACGATGCTTCAAGGAAGGGACTTGGCTGTGTTTCATGCAACATGGGAAAGTGATTGCGTACGCTTTACGGCAGCTTAAGCCTTATGAGGAGAATTACCCTACGTATGACTTGGAACTTACAGCAGTCGTGTTTGCATTGAAGATATGGAGGCACTACTTGTATGGAGAATCATGTGATATCTTCACAGATCACAAGAGCCTGAAATACATCTTCACTCAACGTGAACTGAATATGAGACAAAGAAGATGGTTAGAGATTTTGAAGGATTATGACATCAATATGCAGTATCATCACAGCAAGGCGAATGTAGTGGCAAATGCACTTAGTAGAAAGTCCGGTATGATAAACGACATTAAAATTGAGGAAGAGATTATAAGAGACTTGGAGCCAATTGAGATCATGGTACGTGGACAACACGGTTACTGGGATAATCTTAGAGTGGAACCTAAGTTACTCTCTAGGATCAAGGAAGCTCAGAAGGATGATGGTGAAATTTGGGCGATCATTCAGAACTTGGATCAGCAAACGGAGTTTCGGTTGGATGACGATGGTATCTTATGGCAGGGCACCAGACTTTGTGTTCCTGATGATCTTACTCTTAGAGAAGCGTTATTAGATGAAGCTCATAGATCCCCATTCTCTATTCATCCTGGTTCGACCAAGATGTACCACGACATCAAGCAGTAATTTTGGTGGAGTGGTATGAAGCATGATGTTGCTACTTATGTCTCCAAATGTCTTACCTGCCAGCAGGTTAAGATCGAGCATCAACGGTCTAGTGGTATACTACAACCGTTAGACATTCCAAAGTGGAAGTGGGACAAGATCACCATGGATTTTGTTACCGGTCTTCCGTAGACAAAGAGGAGGCATGATGCGATTTGGGTTATCGTTGATCGACTTACTAAGTCAGCTCATTTCTTACCGATCCGCAAGGATGATCCGGTCAGCAAACTCGCCGATACTTACAAGAAGGAGATCATGAGAATTCATGGTGCTCCATCCAGTATCGTCTCAGACAGAGATCCTCGGTTCACTTCGCGATTTTGAAAGAGTCTGAAGAAAGCTTGGGGTACAAAACTTAAGCTTAGCACGTCTTTTCATTCTCAAACAGACGGACAATCGGAGCAGACGATTTAAACATTGGAAGATATGCTCCGAGCATGTGCATTAGAGTGGGCAGGAGACTGGGATGATTACATCTGTTTAGTAGAGTTTGCGTACAACAAACAGTTGGCACGCCAGCATCAAGTGTGCACCATTCGAGATGTTGTATGGCAGAAAGTGTCGCGCCCCAATCTGCTGGGATCAGGTTGGTGAGAAAACACTTGAAGGGCCAGAAATGATAGAGTTGACCAATGAGAAGGTCGTTGTAGCTAAGCAGAAATTGTAAGAAGCTCGTACATGTCAGAAGAGTTATGACGACAAGCATCGTAGGGACTTACATTTCAATGTAGGATATCACGTCTTTCTTAAGGTATCACCGGCACGTGGTGTTAGACGTTTTGGAATCAAAGGGAAACTCAGTCCTCGATTCATCAGACCGTTTGATATCATCGAGCGAGTTGGTGAAGTATCTTATCGCTTATCGTTACCTCCGCAGCTTTCTCACGTTCATGATGTTTTCCATATGTCCTTACTCAGAGGGTACAATTATCATCCCCTTCACATGGTTCATTATCCACTGGAACAGACTCGTGAAGATCTTACCTTCATAGAGGAACCCGAACGAGTTCTTGACAGGCAAGAACGATTCATGAGGAAGAAGACGATTCCATTCGTTAAAATCCTTTGGAGGGACCATACCGAGCGGGAAGCCACTTGGGAAACAAAGGAGTCTATCTGGGCTTCTTACCCTCATTTCATATTTTGAATTTGGGTATGTTCCTCTTTCAGTTTATTTTATCTATAATTCAAGGACAAATTATTCTTTTTAGGGGGGAAGAGTTGTAAAACCCGCATGCTTTTACCATGAATAGTACACTTAGTAAACATACGTACATATTAAAACTTTCCTTTTATAGCATGAACACGTGTCTCGATTAGTAATTTCAGAAGTTATGTACGTATTATTACACGATAAGTATTAAGTACGTGATAGTACACGATAATTATTAACAATAATAATTATAATCACGAACATGAAATCATGAACGTAAAAATCACGAACACGTAATTACGTACTTAATTAATATAATAGGATTAATATCATTACGTACAAGTATTTAATTATAACACGAACAATTATAACACGAATATACGAACATACGAACACGTAATTTATAACAAGGGAAAACTTTGGGTTTTCCCTTGTAGGCCCTACTAGCCGCGGCACCAAGAGAGGAAAAGGGGCCAAGCCCAATTTTGTTTTAGTAAAATAAGAAAAGGAGGAAACCTTTTTCATTCACAGAGTTTTTCTAAGAAATCAAAAACCCTACTTCTTTCTTTCTTTCTCTTGGCCGGCGGCAACAACCACCACCAAAGGGGTGTTTGTTTGATTTTTGGTTAATCAAATTCAAGATCGTGTTCGTGTTATTGTTCTTCAATCTTTACACGCATTCGGTAATCCGTAAACCCATTTTCTTTTATTCTTTTTATTTAATTGTTAACACATGAACATGAATAAAATATAAACAAGGATTAAAACATGTCATGTGATCATGGGAGGTAGAAATAAGGGTTTGTTTCGGGTTTGATTGCTCGGCCGAAGCACAAACCGAGAGCCCAAGGCTCTCGGCTTGTCTTTGATCATGCCAACTGAGGTCTATGATCTCGGTGGTGTTTGGTTCGGTCGGCAGCATGAACAAGGAACCCCGACGCAAGTCGGGGTGTCCTTGTGGTTCGGTTGGGTCTCGGTAGCAAGCAGCCCCACCACCGTCACACAACTGGTGGCAGGTTGGGTCAAGCAGGGGGAATGCAGCGCAAGCAGGAGGACTACCAGCACACAGCCGGTGGGAACCCACTGCTGGTCAGCGGCTAGCCGAGAGACAAGGGAACCACCGGCTTAAGCCAGTGGCAGTTTAACAAGAACAGTGGCAAACGACCGAGCCGGTTTGCCACTGTTAAGGGGTGTTTTGGTCAGACCGGTTCAAGGGGTTCCGGGTCCCGTTCACGACATGTTTAAATTAAATACACGGGTCCGGTTCATGACTAAAAATGTACAAGTATTTTATTTTTACAAGTATTTATTTTCAAAAAGATATTAAATTAATTAAAACATGACATGTAAAATTAATCATGGACTTAGGTTAATTATTATTTAGTAAATAATACATATTTTAACCTAAGTATTTATTTATTTAATTTAGACTATAATATTAATTATTTATTAAGACATGAAATATAGATAATTAATAAACATGACTTAGGTTATAATTAATATAATATTAATACATATTATAAGCTGAGTATTTTATACACCTTAATTTAATTAAATCATGCTTATATTTAATTAAATCATATAACCTATAGTTTATTTAATTAATATGATAGTATTAATAGACTATACTATAATCACATGACTTATGATATTTAACCAGTATACTTAAGCTTATATTATTAGCTTATTAATCCAGCTTAATTCTAAATATGGAAACTTTCTAATTTAGAAAACTTTCTATTTTTGGAAACTTTCTATTTTTGGAAACTTTCTATTTTAGGAAAACTGCTATTTTTAGGAAGTTACTTATTATTACACAACAAGTATAATAATACAAGAAATACAAGTAACACTTAATCAGAATACGCATAATACATTATAAACACAACATAACCTTAAAATCAGTAAAACAAGACATGAACATATAAAACAAGCTAAGACATGACATAATTAGTTACGTACTCAAAGAACAGATTACTTATACATGTATCCTATTTATGTAGCATTAGGGAGATCGAAGTAGGACTTTCATTCTTTTGTCTTCTTCGTTCACTGGACATAAGGTACGGATTTCCCGTCCTTCAGTATGGACATTCTTTCCTTATTAGGATTCCCCGTTTGCAGCCAACTATTTTCCCAGTATTTGTTTTATATTTTTGATACTTATGTTAGAATAAGAGCCTAATCCATATACGTGCATGACCAGTGTCACCTAGTTATGTAGGTACCATAACCATAACACTGGAGGCACTAGTGTCATGACTTCCCCACGACGAAGTGATTGCTCATGGCGTCCCTTTTCAGTTTTGGCCATTATATTATATTATCATGTGGGGCGTCTGGATGCATCCTAGTTACATGTTTACCAGTATTATCAGAGTGAATGCGATGTGTGCCTTGAATCCTTCACTAGGAGTTGATCCCTCCTACCCAGACTATTTAATTAGAGGCAACCCCTCTAATTGCATGACGAGGTCTCCCCTCCAAGTATTCATGCACGGTGGAACCTCATGACCTATATGGGCTATTTGGCTAATTAAAACAGATTTTCATAGAAACATAAGTCTTTTCAAACTATAAAACCAGTTTTATGAACATGATACCAGATTGCTTAGAACTTAGAATATTTCGCTGCTATTAGTCTTATATGCTTATGCTATTCCATGTCATACTTGTATATCCGTGCACTGACCGTTATGCTCAATCATTTTCCTTTCATGTTCCCAAACGGCAGGTACTCAAGGGCGCACGTAGACTTTAAGCGTACGTGCATATGGATTGGAAGCTATCTAGCCTTCTCTACTTTTTGCATATCATCATACATTTTGCTACTTATTTCTTTGGACATTGTTTAGTCCTTTTCCTTTACAGTACTTATGTTTGTGTGTGATGAGCTTATACTTGGGTTACCGACGTTTGTTTCCGGTATTTCCTTTCATGGTCATTGAATATTTTTTAGACATATACCTTGTATGCTTTGATGACACGCCATAATCACACGTGACATTCCATTTACCAAAATGGGGTGTTACAGCAGTGCTGTTTGAGGTTGACATTGGAAGGATTTCCATCCGTCATTTTGAATACATAAGAGTATCACTCTCAATGTTCTGGCATGGTCATATAGATATTGCATAGAAACCTAGAACGAGTTTGAATAATTTAAGAATCAAACCACTGTTGCCTTCCAACTTTACACATGTTTAATTCATAAATAATCTCACACATGACCTACCGTAGTGTTGTTTGATGTTAACACTAGAAGGATTTCCACTCATCATTGTGAACACTAAATAGTGTCACTCTGAGTGTTCTGGCAATATCTCAAGAATATATCATGGGACTCTCTTCTTCGTCACTTGTGTTCTAGATGATGAACATCAAGTGTTTGTCATGGAATGTGTTCTAACGAGATTTGATTGATATCTTGGCTCTAGAATCGATTTGTGCACCTAGGTTTTAGTGATCGGAGGCTGGAGTAGAGTTCCACCTTTTCAATATCAACTATCTCGGAGTGAGAAAGTCAATAGAAGTTGTGTTGATCTCCGTGACGATAACAACTTTTTTTGAAAGAAGCATGAGTTAGCTGGGGAAGGGTCGTGCATTGCATCACTAGATCCATGATGTCTTGTCTTCAATATCAGTAATCATCTCATGATTCTGATAGAAGTTGATGGAGGGCTATTTCTTTTCACCCTTTATCCTTACATTTCTTTTTCATTCTTCAAGCCCTTCAATGCTTATCAAGACATCACTACTAGCACCTTGTTGTGATTGCTCTAGTGCTAGTTTAAGTCATTAGTCAGCATTTTTCCATTATCACATTCTACTCTATCTTTCCAAAGGAATTCTAATAATCTATTGGATTGTCTCTAGGAAGATGTTAGCCTCAAAATATTGAGTCAAACAAGAATGTTCGGTCAAAGGTTTATTATGTATTATTCTTAGAACGTTGTAATAGATAGTAGAATAGTCGAGAATCACGGGCTTGATAAAATAGCTTATCGTCCATGTTTAAGGTTATATAGTTAATTGATTCAAGCCAGGCCCAATCAAATAGCCCACAAAGCCTACATGTAAGGCAGAACTATAAATACCTCTCCTAGCATGTTAGGAGAGGGTTGGATAGCTCATTTCACTTTTCTCTCTTAATCTAATATTCCCAAGTTATAATCTACTTTCTCTCTCTAGTTTTCATCTATTTTTCTTTACTTAATTCATACATCTATAATGGTGAAGTGATAAAATCATGGGTACAACAATTGGTATCATTCGTCACGGGGTAGATTAGTGATTGGTTTTGGTTTTTTGGATTGTGTTCGTGTGGTTTTTTTTGACTCAATCACCTTGCGTCTCAAAATATTTGTGTGTTTTCGTAGTCTAAATCTTCATAGAAATCACCTACATAGTTGTGGTAGGGATTTGGGTTCTTTGGCTTAGTCAAAAACAAAAAATTTTCGGTTATTTGGCTTGATTTTGGTGTTAAATCTCGAAAAATCGTCTTTTTCGTCCGATATCCATTCTTATTCCGAAATCTCTAAAAATCTCGCAAAAATATATGTTATTTCGAGATCGCGCAATATTATTCCATGATCATTGTTTTTCCGAAATCTTAGAAAAATATCGCAATCTGTTACCTTATTCCGAGATCTTTGGACTTGCACATTCCAAAATCATAAGTATATATTCCGAGATCTATGGACTCACACATTCCGAAATCATAAGTATATATTCCGAGATCTTTGGACTTACACATTCCGAAATCATAAGTATATATTCCGATATCTTTGGACTTACACATTCCGAAATCATAAGTATATATTCCGAGATCTTTGGACTTACACATTCCGAAATCATAAGTATATATTCCGAGATCTTTGGACTTACACATTCCGAAATCATAAGTATACACTCCGAGATCTTTGAACTAACATAGATTCTAAAATCTTCAATTGGGTCATATTCCGAGATTGTTGATCATACATTCCGAGATCTTCAACAACACATTCCGAGATCTTCAACAACACATTCCGAGATCTTCAACAACACATTCCGAGATTTTTGAAGAATTATTCCAAGATTTACACATTGTGTATTCCGATATTTTTTTGACTACATATTCCAAGATTAAGACTTCAAATTTTTATGAATTTGAAAATTTTCAAAAAAAAAAAGTGAATTTGTGAAATTTTTTAACATTCCTGAGTTATTTGGTCTTGGAATTTTTGGTTTATCAAGAACACATTGTTAGGGGATTTCAACAACTTTTCTCGTCAACAACACACGAACTTAGGAAAATTTATGGTTTAATCGGTGGTTTGTAAAATCCCGCGAATTTATTTCTCGGTTTCTCCACGATTAGTAATACTCTATATTGTTTCTTCAACAAAAATCACAACACCATCTACTTAAGATCCGTATTCACTTCATCATTTCAAAGATTATCGATATGGATTCTACTACAGAGTACAGTATGACAAACAACAACATCATGGTGGCGGGTAACAAAGAAAGACCATCAATGCTTGTGACTGGTCGATATGATCAATGGCAATCTCGTTTTATATGATATCTTGACACAAGACCTAACAGTGATGCTTTAAGGAAATGTATTTTTGATGGACCCTATGTGTTTTCAAAGGTCAAAGTTCCTGCTGTACCCACACATGAACGTGCTGAACGTGATGAACAGAGATCTGACCTCACACTAGAGAACCGTGCTTGGTTTGATGCAGAGAAGGAATCATTTACCTTATTCTAAGTGGCATTGGAGATGATATTTACTCCAAGGTTGATGCATGCCCTACTACTAAAGAAATGTGGACGGCTGTTAAAAGATTGCAACAAGGTGAATCACTCAACAAACAAGATGTGAAAACAAACCTGTTTTGGAACTTTGGCAAGTTTACTTCAAAGGATGGGGAATCAACTGACTCATATTACTCCCACTTCTACAAAATGATGAATGACATGACACGAAACAACTTGCAAGTCTCCACCATGAAAGTCAATGTCCAATTTCAACAACAACTTCAACCAGAGTGGACACGGTTTGTCACTTTGGTAAAACAACAACAAAAGCTAGACGAAGTATCATATCACACACTCTTTGACATTTTGAAACAATTTCAGAATGAGGCAAACGAACTTCGAGTTGAACAGGTAGCAAAGGTTGCAAATTCACTTGCTTTGATGTCTACCACTCAACATTACCTAGATTACCGCTCTCGCACTCCAAAGACCTACTCTACTCAATAATCATCACCACGATCTTCCATTGTCTCTAAGTCACATGCTCCAACAAGATCACGAGGCAAAGAAGTTGCAAGAGCACCATCACCACCACTTGAGTAATCATCCAAGGAAGACAGTGATGAAGAACAAGCTCAAATGGATAGGGAATTTAAGCAACAAATGGCTTTCATTATGAAGCAATACAAGAAAATCTACAAACCCACCAACAACAACATTACAACATCATCAAACACAAGGAACAACTATGCTCAGAGTCCCCCAAGGTATGACACACGCAGGCGTGCTGAGAGTCCTACAAGTTATGATCGACAAACCGCTAAGTATGATAATGAGAGGGTTGTTACTGTTGTTGGAAAAAGGGAAACCGTTGGTACTCAAGTTGTGCAACAAAGTGGGATTTAGTGTTTTAACTGCAGAGGGTTTGGGCATATGGCTAAGGAATGCAGGTAGCCGAAAAGAGTTAAGGATTATGGTTATCATAAGGAAAAGATGTTGCTCTGCAAGAAGATGGAAGCTGGGATCAAGTTATCAGTTGAGGAAGGAGAAATGCTTGACGACACAGATGATGAACTCTCTGACCAAGAACTTGAGGCACATTATTCATACATGGCAAAGATTCATGAGGTCCTAAACGTTACTAAAGATGACAATGGTCCTATCTTTGATACTGAGCTAATTGATAGGGTACAAAATGATGATGAATATAATGTGTTTGGTGATACACATGAGCATAGTGATCTATCAACAATAATTACCGACACATGTATGATAGAAAAGGTTGATAGCAATACCACACCTGATTCATCAGACATGTGCAATAATGAGGTGGAGGATGATCAACATGCAAATGAGTATGATGATGAGGAGCGTATCGCACTTGCTAATTTAATAGCTACTTTACAAAAAGATGTCAATGAAACGAGAAAGAGTCAAAAGCAATTAAAGAAGGCAAACGCAACGCTCACTCAAAACTTTAAAGAAATCAAAACCGCTCTAGCAAAATCAAGTGAGACTATAGATAGTTATAAAGATCAGATTCTTCAAAGAGACAAAGAGCTCGAAGGGTACAAAGGTCGTTTAATTAACGTTAAAAAGAACGATTTTGAAAATAAATACAACGAAGCTCTTGCTTTGTTAGCTAAAGAAAAACATCAATATAATGCTTTCTTAAGTGATGAACGTCAAAAAACGTACTTTGCAACAACTAAAGTCAACGAACTTGAACAGAGACTTTCTATGAATAGCACTGATTTTGCTAAAATTCTTGAGGAAAAGAAACAAGAGGTTGAAAAGTCAAAACAAGATTTCAAAATTAGACAACGCAAAGATACTGAAAAAGTAACAGAACTCGAAGAACAAGTCGATTTTTTGAAGAAAATTGTTTATAAAGCGAATCAATCTATTCAAACCATGAGAATGATAGCGCTACGGTCGCTTTTTAAGGGTAAAGCTAGTTTTGTAAGCCCTAAGTACCTCGAGCAAGCTCAAGCTGAGAACCCCCACTTATATCTTGATGAGTCTGAATGGACCAATCATGATTGGCTAGTAGTTAGGCTCGATAGTGATGAGACAACAATTTGGGAAGAGGCGAGTAGATCACCGGTCAATAAAGATTTTGTGAAACCATATAATTATGCTTATGAAAACATTCTTTATGGTCTTTTCACTCCAGAAAAAGCCGAAGTCTCGTGAGGAATTTTTTATTGAAATCAAACAAAGAAGAATTTAATGGAAGAAAACTTTTGCCACTAAGAAATCCAACGTTTCTAAATATATTAACTATTTGTCTCTTGATGCTTCTAAAAGCAAAAGTAGAAAAACACTTGGTATTCTTAAACATCACATTGATAATTTTATATCAATCATTGAAAGAGAATGGAAAAAACATGAAAACGACAAATGGAAAAAAGAGATTTCTCAGAATATAACTATGCTTGTGAAAGAACTTTTAATACCGATTGCGAAAACCATAAAAGAAATATTTTTGAGTTTGAAAAATTAATTTGGTCTGAAATGTTTGATGATTTGAAATACGTTGAGTCTATTGAAAAAGAAATTGATGACCTTTAAACTAAAAATCAGAGTTTTCAAACGAATATGATCTACTCTTAGAAGAATGTCTCTCCAAATATATTTTGTGTGTTACTCTTAAATCTTGTGCTGATATAGATGAATATTCTGATGTTTCATGCAAATATCTTGATAAGACCAAAGAGTGTGAACGTCTTGAAACTGAGCTCTCAAAACACAAAGAAAATGTTGATAAAAAGGCTTTTGCATTACTTCAATACCGAACTGATTTCCTTAAAAAACATTGTCATTCTCTTGAATTTGCTTTGCAAAAAGACATCGGAAGTTTTCCACATGATAATAACTTACAAGAAAAACTTTCAAAATCATTTTGAGAAATGAATGAAAAAAAGTATGGAAATTACAGATTTGAAAGCTCAATTACAAGACAGGGACATAGCGATAGCAGAGTTGAAGAAACTCGTTGCTAAGATGGGTGGGAAAGTTATGGAACCTAGCGTTCTGAAACCCGTTGTTAGACAACCCAATTCATATAAAGTGACTAAACCCTCTGTCTTGGGAAAACCATCTATTTCTCAAATTCGTCATGTGCAAATATGGGATTGCCCCCCCAAGACGGATGGGAAGGATAGGTGACCACAGATTAATCCAAAAATAGATACTCGAACACAAATCATTAAGAGCACAAATGTGATCAAAACAGGGATGTATAGATTGGCCACTAAACCTACACACAACAAAGAAAGTCAATCATCGCAGACTTCTAGAAAGACTAACAGACGTGTGTCTTTTACTACAAGAGTAGTCCCCACTGCTAGAGTTAGCCGACCTCAGCTTAAGAGCACTCGAATGAATGAAAAGGTTTGGCAAAAAAAGAGTCAAGGGAAGATGAAGAAAGTAGAAGACCACCCTAGGAATTTGAATGTTTCTAAGAATAAAACGTCTGTAATCGCATGTAATGACGATTTGAATGATTCGCTTTTGAATGATATTAATGTTAAGTTTGTTTGTGTGAAATGTGGAAAATGTACTAATGATAATCATGCTATGTGTGTTTCGAGTAATGTCAAAAGCG
The DNA here is from genome assembly GCA_025667525.1 of Glebionis coronaria. Classification (NCBI taxonomy): domain Eukaryota; kingdom Viridiplantae; phylum Streptophyta; class Magnoliopsida; order Asterales; family Asteraceae; genus Glebionis; species Glebionis coronaria. The sequence continues at coordinate 402,113,294 of CM046878.1, forward strand.
TAGATGATAGAAATAAGAAACAAATTGAGATGCCCATTAGTGCTAGTAAACCCAAAAGCAAAGTGAACCATTCTGGTGCAACCCCCCCTAAGAAAAGTATTGCATCAGACTCCATTCCTAAGAACCCTAGAAGCAGAATTAAGGAATTATATGAGTCTGCTTGCAAGTCTTGGAAATTATGGTTTCCTAATCAATGTCCTCTAGGATATAAATGGGTGCCTAAGGTTAGGAACGAAAACGTGACAACGAGCGTTAGTGTGCCTTTAAGTGTTGAAACTAGGGAAACTAATGATTCGGAAATCACAACTAACATGGAATCCAATTTAGCAAATGCTCCATCGTGTTCTAATTCTTCAACAGATGATCGAAATAATTTTCTTCATAATGGACTCCGGGTGCACAAAGCACATGACGGGGAATCTCAAGCTTCTAATTAACTTCGTGGAGAAGTTCCTTGGTACGGTCCGATTTGAAAATGATCAATTTGCACCGATCCTAGGATACGGAGATTTGGTTCAGGGAAATATCACAATCAAAAGGGTATACTACGTCGAAGGGCTCAATCACAATCTTTTCTCGGTTGGTCAATTCTGTATGCAGACTTGGAGGTTGGTTTTCGAAAGAAGACATGTTTTGTTCGTGATTATGATGGGAATGATTTAATCACCGGTTCACGGGGTACAGATGTAAAACCCGCATAAAAATCCTTAGAACATTACGTACAAGAAATTTTTATAAGTTTAAACTTCATGATTATTTAATAATACGATACGCGATACGAATATTTAACACGACTACTACGTATATTATTCTAGTACAACAAATAAATACGTATATTATTATTATTATTATTATTATTATTATTAATATACGACCTGAATTTACGGATAATAAGTAAAACCACAAAATAATAATTCACGTCATTTAATTCACGTCACACGAATAATAATACGATTATTTTACGTATATTAAATTAAACACGATAAGTCATTACATATGTAATAATTACATTTAGCACATATTAAAGTAACTACGGAAATTCACGACACATTTAAACACAAATACGCGTAACTTCGTCAAGTCGCGAAATAAATAAAAATGTATAAGGGGTGTTATGTTTTGGACCTATAGACAAGGGGCCAAGATGGGCCAAAGCCCATAAAACTCCCAAACCGACTAGGAAAAAAGAAAAGAACGGAAGAAGTATGTTTTATATATTTAGACACGCAAATTCAATCTAACCCTAAAACAATTACTCGATCCTTCCTTTTATTTTTTTTCTTGCCGTCGCTGTTCATCCCAAGAAAACAAAGAGGAAAAGAAAACCAACGTTAAGTGGTAATCAAGGATCCAAGGTTTGTGTCGTGTGTGTTTTGTCCAAACCCTGAACGCATCTAGGTATTTTTTTTCAATCTTTTGTTTCTTTTAATTAGTTACTTATTAATCAAGAAACCATGAACATTATATTAACATTATAAAAACGTGGGTTTATCAAGATTAAGGGTGATGTTTGTTGTTTTTCAGCCTACACGCAAATCGAGACCAGTCTATGGTCTCGGTAGGGGGTTTAATGCCACCAACAAGGGTGTTTTAGGCCAATCAGTGGCAACCCTAAATCCCCAAACAGGGGAAATTCGTTTATTAGCAGTGGGAACCGAGACCCATTAGGTCTCGGTGGTTAATTATACACAGGCGGCAGGGGGGATAGATTACTAGATAACAGTGGGTAGAGTGAACGAACAATAGGAAAAAATGATCCAATGGGTAAAATAAACAGGCAACAGGTGTTTATGTTAAAGCAGGGGGTAGTTAAAACAAACAGCAGGAACAAGTGGGGTTTGGGTAGTATCTTGGACAACACAGCATATTAAGATATTGGACATAACTAAGGAATAAGTTGGCCAAAACTAAAAAGGGATATATGGGACAACACTGTTTTTAAGTAGTTGTGCTAGTTGTTTTGTTTAAAGTGCGACCAAGACATGAGCGTCTCGGTAGGCTCGGGTACACACGTATATGTTTGGAATCAAGTTAATCTAATTATTAATTGTATGTTATAATTAAATTAGTTATGCAACTTAGATTATATTTTATTAACGAAATTGATCTAAGTATTTGTTTGCGTAATTAAATTAATATCTAGACTTAATTTAGTTACGTAATTATCAAGTTTAAGAAATGTTTTATCAACTTAGTTTTATTTTATTATTAATTAATAATCCCAAGTATAAACCATGCATTTTATTAGTAACTAATAATTATTTATTTTAGCATAAGTATTTATTAAGAAAACTTTACTACATGAACATGAATTATATATTTTATGCTTATTAACATGTAAGAGTACGAACTACACTTATCGGAATATACGATTTAACTAGAAGCTGTAAAATAAGTCACGAACATTAAGGCAATACAAGAACAAGTTAAGTTAACGTCAAGTAATTAATAGTTATTATGTATAAGTTAACGAATCGACTCATACACGTCCCTCTTTATTATGTAGCATTAATGGAGTATGATCTTCTTCACGTTTTCATCTTCTACGTTCTTCTTCGTTTGCAGTACTGGACGTGAGGTACGGATATTCCGTCCTTCAGTATGGACAACTTTTCTCTCTTTCATGTTAATAGGTTTTCCCCATTTATTATGCCATCTGTTTTCCCTGTAGTTATGTGTCGTAGAAACTTCAGAATATTTTATGTTTATTTTAATTGCCTAAGCTATATACAAGCATGCCATGTTTCACCTAGTTACGGAGGTACCGTAACCATAACACCGGAGGCACCGGTGTTATGACTCTTCTGCGGTGAGAGTGATTGCTCGCAACGTCCGTTTACAAGTTTGGCCTTTATTATTATTATCATGTGGGGCGAATGGGTGCATCCTAGTTTACAAGTTTACAAGAATTTCATGGTGAATGTGTGTGTGCCTTGCATCCTTCACAAGGAGCTGATCCCTCCTACCCAGACTATTATAATTAGAGGCAGCCCCTCTAATTGCATGACGAGGTCACCCCTCCATGTATTCATGCACGTTGATATATTTCATGACCTATATGAGCTCTTTGGTATTTAAATTACAGTTTCATGATTAAACAGCAGACTTTCAGTATTAACATGAACATGAAACCTTTTCAGAATAAACCAGTTTATTACATGTCACCAAGTTTCCCAGGACTTACATTATTCTGCTGCATTTTCATTATTACGCTTTCATTTCAGCCTTCACTTATGTTATGCTATTCCATGTTATTATTATATCCGCGCACTGAGCGTCTCGCTCAGCCGTTTTCTCTTTTCATGTCCCCAAATGGTAGGTACACAAGGTCAGGAGCATAGGAAAGGTTATGCATAGGATGGGAGCTATATTACGTTTCTATTTCATTTGCATTACTTTTACTTTATGCTTGTTTATGAGTTTATTTTGGGGACCGATGTTTAATTCCGGTTATCCCTATGGTCATGTAATGTTTTAGGACATTTACCTCATGCTTTGATATTACGCCATGATTATCCTGTAATGGTCCATTTATCCAAATGGGGTGTTACAACTGATCTTTACATAATTTCACTTCAAGACACAACTTCCACAACTCCAATTTATTTCATGGCTAAAGCTTCGACGACTCAAGCATGGTTATGGAATCAACGTCTATCTCATCTCAACTTTGATACCATCAACTTGCTTTCAAAGAAAGATATTGTAAGAGGCCTTCCAAGCTTGAAATTCATCAAAGATCATCTTTGTTCTTCTTGTGCGCCTTTTAAAGCTAAACGAAGTAGTTCCAAGACAAAGACTACACCAAGATCTAAAGGACGGTTAGATCTTCTTCATATGGATTTGTGTGGTCCCATGCATGTTCAAAGTATCAATGGGAAGAAATACATTTTGGTAAATGTCGATGACTACTTGATGACGTATAGTCCCCAGCCGGGTCATGAACCCGGCCCACGGGTACTACCCATATCCGGCCCATCACAGATGGGTGGGAATAATGTCATTTGAGCTTATGGGCTTGGATGAACAGTAACCACACACATGTGTGCGACCCACGGCCCGGCATGACCGGTACAGGGTTAGACAGAATCATATTCTATCTATGAATAGGATTCACCCCATAGGAGAGGATATTCACTCACCATGATTAGAAGATAACGATCAATCTAATTCCGGTGCTTATCCTTTCCTTGGGGCCGAAGCATCAGTGAAAGCCCATTAGGGTTCCACTGCCTATAAAAGGAACCCCCAAGGGTTCCACAAAGGTATTACGTTCTATACTCTCAACTCACTCGACTCCTATAAACCCTAAACCGATACTTACTCTCACGCCGAAGTCTAATCGTGGGAAACATTCCCACGGTAAGTCTAACGCGTGCTGTTTAGTGTGTAGGATCCCAACCATACAATTCACTTGGTGCAGGAGCCGGAGCCCAGCCAACCCGAATTAAGCCTATTTCGGGTCTAGCAAGGATCATCCAACTTTTGCATCAACAAGTTGGCGCCATCCGTGGGACCCATTACACTAAGCTAGAGCAAAATCTCATCTTGAACTCTCAATGACGAAGGGGCATCCGCAAGCTAATCTCAGGAACATAAATCCTGGAAATCGGAAGTCCCAAGGGGAAGGGATACTCGTCCCCAATCAATCCCCTAGCCGTCCAACGGGCGGACAAAACAACCACAGTGGTTTTCAGTCTATGGGAGTGACGAGCACGATCTCTACGACTCCTCCAGCTACTTCGACCCTGGACAACCCTGACCCAGGGAGCGCGCCCAATCCCCCTAACAAGGAGCCGCGCAGACCGTCGATTAAGGAAGAAGCAGAAGTCTAACCACTCAGCGAGGAAGATCTCACTCGGGTTCTCACGCAGAACTTTGATAGGATCATCCCAGGGATTGCATCAAGGTTGAATCTAGGAAGGAACCTCCAATCTAGACTCAACTTTGGCAATGCAGGACCAAGCACCTCTTTCCAAAATCAGAGGAAAAGAAAGACCCGGCCTCAGGAGCAGAGCCTTTTCGAGGAAACTCCCCAACCTAGGAATGTGTTTGAGCGCATAGGAGATCGCCTCATGCAGGAGCTAACGTAGTCTCGGGAAAGGGGAGAGAAGTCCGACGGTTCACCTGAGCAACCAGATCTGGAACTGACCAGAGCCACTCGCCGCACAAGTGTGTGGGACAGGATGAACACCGGAAAGAAGGCTCATGGCTCTTCTCAAAAGAGCGGTCCTCACCCAAGAGATGGGCACCACCCCCCTCTCCAGATCCATCAAGAGAGGACTCGGATGACCATCCGCCCAAGCGTCGCCGACCTAGGCATACCCCTCCACCACCACCAAACAATGATGAGTATTATGGTTGCCCCTATTATCGAGAGGCAGAAGCGGAGGATCTTTCCCGCCCGTGGTGTGACCCGTGGGAAGACCCTAGGCTCACCCGTCCATGGGCGGATCCCAGGGAAGATCCTTTTACTCTCCGTATACGGAACTACTCCGAGGACACAAAACGTCGCATGCCGGCGTGTGTCAAGACCTATGATGGAACTGGTGATCCGGATGATCACCTCAAAATATTTGATACTCAGGCTAAAATTGAGCGATGGCCCATGCCTATATGGTGCCAAATGTTCAATTCAACCTTGATCGGCAATGCCCGTGATTGGTTTGAGGGACTCCCTCCACGAAGCATTGATAGCTTCATGGAACTACGCACCGCGTTCAAGAATAATTATACTCAGCGGAAGAAGTATAATAGGGATCCGGTCTCATTGGCAACTGTCAAGCAACGACCGGGGGAGTCTACAGAAGCCTTCACTGAACGCTTCAACGACGAGTGCACACGCACAAAGACAATGCCGGAACTCCTGAAAATCTCCGACTACATGCACGCCATAACAGATAGGGAATTAATCAGGCGTCTCAATGACAAGCGTCCGGAGAAGTATGATGATCTCATGGAAAGGGTCAGAAACTTCATAGAGGGAGAAACAGCGGTTGCCGCGGCTTACCCTTCAAAAGGAAACGGCTACCGATCAAACGACCAGTCCAGGAGACAGTCGGGCGGTCAAAGCAATCAGAACAATAGTAGGGGCTCAGACTACAAGAGCCAAAACAAAGGAGGACGGCCAGACGATAAGTTTACCCCCCTAAAGATGTCTTACCGGGAGATCTTGCTTACGGAAGGGGCATATTTTCCGAGGCCTCCCCCAATGACAACTCCGTCGGACCGTCGTTAAGGAAATCGTTTCTGCGAGTTCCATAATGACAAGGGCCATGGCACGGAGGAGTGTATCCAGCTCAAGAAGCACATTGAGTCACTGATCAAATCAGGTAAACTCAAGCATTTGGTTAAGGATTGGAAGGATGGAAAGGACAACAAGAAGTATGACAAGAAGGATCCCCAAAAGGACAAACCTTCGACCATATACATGATCCAATCCAGACAACGCCGCACGAGGCAGAAAATTGGCCAAAAATTTTCACGCGGCAGGGAAATATCATTCCCTCCCATCACAGCAAGCGATGTGATTGATGCGCCTCTCACTATTGAGATAAGCATTGGAACACACAATGTTCGTCGCATGTATGTGGATGGAGGGTCATCAGCAGAAGTACTGTACGAACACTGTTTTGTGCAGTTACGGCCAGAAATATGAAGCCAATTGGTACCGGCCACGGCGCCGCTCACTGGTTTTAGTGGAGACACCATCTGGCCGATAGGGAAACTGCGTCTGCTTGTAACCATTGGGAATGAGGAACACTCCACTACTGCGTAGATGAACTTCATGGTAATACACTCACATTCTCCGTACAATGGGATCATAGGCAGACCAGGTATTCTGGCTATACGGGCGATACCTTCCACGGCACACGGAATGATGAAGTTCCCTGTAGAGGGAGGAATCGTCACCATTTACAACACAATCGTGCCAACATCCGAGTGTCATTCCGTGACAACACTGGCTCCACCTGTTCCACCCAAGGATGGATCACCACCTCCCAATTGGAGGGTGGCAATCCATCCTGACTATCCGGAAGAGGAGGTATCCATAGGGGGAACGCTCTCGGATAGCAGCAAAAGCGCCACGTGTTCTCTTTTAAATGCAAATCTAGACATATTCGCATGGGAGCCAAAGCATATGACAGGCGTACCACGCGCGATAGCAGAACATAAGCTCCAAATCCGCCAGGGGTACCAACCCGTCAAGCAAAAGAAGCGCGGCCAGGCACCTGAACGCAGCCAAGTGATACTGGATTAAGTAAGGAAGCTAGTGAACGCGGGTATCATGCGCGAGGTATACTACCACGAGTGGTTATCCAATCCAGTCATGGTCAAAAAACATGACGGAAGCTGGTGCATGTGTGTGGATTTCACGGATCTGAACAAAGCCTGTCCACAGGATTGCTACCCGTTACCGGAGATTGACTGGAAGGTGGAATCTATATGTGGATATCCCTTTAAGTGCTTCCTAGAACGCATATAAAGGATACCACCAGATCCCGATGGCGGAGGAGGACGCAGAGAAGACGGCGTTCCATACTAGTGAAGGCGTATATTGTTATACGAAAATTCCGTTTGGACTAAAGAACGCCGGTGCTACATACCAGCGGCTTGTGGACAAAGCCTTTGACTCACAGATAGGCCGCAACCTGGAAGTCTATGTGGATGACTTAGTCATAAAAAGTCATACAGAGGATGCACTTCTCTGGGATGTCCAAGAGACATTCGACACACTGAGGAGGATTAATATGAAGCTAAATCCAAAGAAATGCACGTTTGGGGCAATTGAGGGAATGTTCCTTGAATATATGATTGATCCAAATGGCATCAAACCTTGCCCAGAGAAAACGGACGTAGTAATACAGCTACCATCCCCTCAGACACGGAAAGAGGTGCAATCCTTAAATAGGAAGCTAGCCGGGCTAAATAGGTTCTTATCAAAGTCCACAGAGAAGTAATTACCCCTATTTAAGACACTCAAGAAGTGCATTATGAAGGGAGACTTCCGGTGGACAAAGGAAGCCGAGGAAGCCTTTGGTTAACTCAAGCAGCACCTTGCATCTCTCCCTATGCTAGTAGCTCCCCGGCCAAAGGAGGAGCTCATTATGTATCTCTCAGCCACACATGGAGCAATAAGTGCGGTACTCATGACGGATAGGGATACGGTACAAACTCCGGTCTACTTCATAAGTAGAACATTACAAGGGCCAGAGTTAAATTACTCCTCTATGGAAAAATTGGTTTTGGCACTAGTGTTTGCTACAAAGCGGTTGCGACGATACTTTCAGGCGCACCCAATTGTAGTCATTACTGACCAACCAATAAAGCAAGTCATCTCTAGACCGGATATGGCAGGAAGGCCACAAAAATGGAGCATTCTATTGGGGGAGTATAATATATCTTATAGGCCAAGGACGGCTGTTAAAGGTCAGATCTTGGCAGATTTCTTGATAGAGAAACCAGATGAGGAAGGATCAATCGTAAAACAAAACGAGACTCCAACAGAACCATGGGTGTTATTTACGGACGGATCTTCGTGTACGGATGGGTCAGGAGCTGGTCTCATCCTCACAAATCTGGCAGGAATGGAGTTTACGTACGCCCTCCGCTTTGAGTTCACAGCCACCAACAACGAGGCGGAGTATGAAGCATTAATTGCGGGTTTAAAAATCGCCGCTAGAATGGGAGTCCGCAACCTTGAGGCCTACGTGGACTCACGGCTTGTCGCGAACCACTTTCAAGGTGGATATGTGGCTAAGGAGGATAGCATGGTCCGATACTTGGAGAAAGTCAAGTCACTCATCGCGACTTTCAGCAAGTTTTCTATCAAGCAGGTACCAAGAGGCGAGAACAAGAAGGCGGACGCTCTTAGCAAGATCGCATCCACAAGCTTCGCCCATTTGTCCAAGCAAGTCTTGGTGGAAATACTCAAGGAGAAGTCTATAACAGAAGGAGAGGTCGCTACTACAGTTGAAGAGGATGGACCTACATGGATGACCCCAATCATCAACTATTTGACTAGTGAAACCCTTCCGGACAATGAAAAAGCGGCGCGGCGCATCAGAAGGAAGTCGAAGCACTTTGAACTTCGAGAAGGTATCCTTTATAAGCGCTCTTTCTTGCAGCCGTGGTTGCGGTGTGTTGGACCATGTCAGGCTACTTATGTAATCAGTGAAATAAATGAAGGGTTGTGCAGCATGCACGCAGGTCCACGATCCGTGGTAGCTCGAGCCTTACGAACAGGATATTATTGGCCTACCATGCACAGGGATGCGCGCGACATGATTCACAAGTGTAGTGATTGCCAAGTGCATAGACCAGTACCGCGACATCCGCAGCAGGAGCTTACACCTATTACATCCCCATGGCCATTCTATAAGTGGGGAATCGATATCGCATGACCATTTCCTGTAGCTGCGAGGGGAGTTAAGTTCTTGATTGTCGCGATGGACTACTTCACACGATGGATAGAGGCCAAGGCAGTCAAATCCATTACAGGCAAGCAAGTTAAAAAGTTTGTTTGGGAGAACATTGTGTGCCGTTTTGGCTTACCAGGGGAAATCATCTCGGACAATGGTAAACAGTTCGCGGATAATCCATTCAAGGACTGGTGCGCATCATTGAATATCAAACGGCGCTTCGCTTCTGTTAAGCACCCACAGACAAATGGCCTTGTGGAACGAGCAAATAGAAGCTTGGGAAACGGAATCAAGGCACGTCTGGAGGAACGAAGTGCCAAATGGGTGGATGAGCTACCACATGTTCTATGGGCGCATAGGAATATGATCAAAACAGCCAACGGAGACAGTCCATTTGCATTGGCCTACGGCACTGAAGCTGTTATACCAGCAGAAATCGGAATGCCTACCATCCCCACGGCGGAGGTTAATGTCGTCACGAACGACGAGCAACTGCGAATCAACCTGGATTTGTTTGCAGAAAAAAGGGAGATAGCAGCCATCAATGAGGCTAAGTCCAAGGCTAAAATGAAGGCTTATTATGACGCCAAGGTTAAAGGTGTTTCTTTTCGACCGAGAGATTATGTCTATCGTGCTAACGAAGCAAGTCGAGCGGAGAATACAGGAAAGCTAGGCCCTAAGTGGGAAGGACCGTATGAGGTTACGGAAGCCTTAGGATGAGGCGCGTACAAGTTACGTGACATGGATGGCCGCGATCTGGAGCGCACATGGAACATCTCCAATCTCAAAAGGTGGTATCTTTGAAAGCTACGGCTTTCGCATGGGTACTTAGCTATATGTGGCTTTAATGAAGATCCATGCACTCTATCTGTTTTGTTTCTTATGTTTTTTCTAGGTTTCTTTTTTGTTCTTTAGGACTTATCATTCTTGTTCAAACAAAAAATGTAAACGTTCTAATAAAATGCCGTGGTGCCTAGCTAGCTCAACGGCTTGTTTTGTGCAAATTATTTCTTAGGATTTTGTTAGTCATATGAATTTTAGTTATTATTATAATATGCCATGTCTCATTCATATGCATTCTTCAATCACCGTACATGTACTATACGCCTCCAGGCGGGGTAAGAGGATTAAGTGAACCTACTAATTCAACTTGCCGCGTAAGAGGGATGCAACCCCAGCGGCGCGGATCATGTATCCTTACTAGACACCTTACTCACAAGACGTTGTAATAAGTTTCCATATGCCGTACTCATGTAGTGCTTTGCATAATAAAGACGCACGTCGCATGTCTAGTAAATTATAGACTTGAATGTATTTTCTCTTTTGGGTAAGACGTGACATGTCATGCAGTATCGGTAATCGGTATTTAACAAAATAAAAATACACAAGTTTCCAAATAATAACAAAATGGCCGTGGTCATCACGGACTTACATACAAAGGAAAGTTATTTCACGTGTCTTAGCCGTGTACATGCACGGACGAATAAAAAAGCTACAAATGTTTAAAGGTTACAAACCAAATTGTCTGAAATAGATAACAAAGTAGGGGCACCCTACATGGGTGGGGGGGGGGGGGAGAAACTTACCTATCTCCACTTGTTCTTCAGCCAAGCAAGGCAACCTCTCACCACGTTCCCTCCACTTTAAGGCTTTAGCCACATTCCTCTCCAGCACCCCGCTTAAAGGTTCTTCATCAAGTACGATCCTGGTTACGTCCTCATAGATAGGAAGTGTCAGGTAGCTGGGCGAGGGAGTGAAGGAATCACGGGAATGACCCTTATTTTGAGAGAACGCACCAAGACTAAGATTTTCCATGATCTCCATGTTTGATGCATCCTTTGTGGCTTCCAGCTCAGCCAAGAATGGATAATGTAGATCTCGCATTGCGGCCATGGAAGCAGTCATCTTGTTAGCAGCTTCAGGATTAAAGAAAGCATGCCTGGTGAAGTTCTCCTTTTTCTTGATTAGCTCTATGGCCTGGACCATTCCTTCATGGCGGCCATGATCAATACCATCCGACACAAGGCTTGCAAACTGTTGTACAAATTCAGGGGCTTCCAGCACCTTGGTTACGGCCAGACGTTTCCCATGTCCCACCATCCACCTACGGCCGGCAATGGCTGCTAGTAGTTGGGGGCATAGCACGTCGTCGCATTCAGCGGTAAGGGCATCTATTATCACATCTTTTTGGGCGGACGCCTCCTTTAGCTCCTTGGTCATAACCCTCTCGTAAGCAAGCTCCTCTTGTACCTTTTCCATGCTCTGGATTGTCATCTGGGCATACTCAAGTTTTTTGGTAAGCACGGATACTTGGCTGGAGGATGACTTGGCAGACACCTTTGCTGCGGTCACCTATATGAGAAAGGTTACTTGTTAGATTATGATTCTTATGGAATAAGAGTGGTGCGTCGCGGATACGTACCTTGGTTCTCGCGGCATCAAGTTTTGCCTCAAGCTCGGCCACTTGTTGGTCATAAGCATTAGCATGGGATGATTGTTCCTTCACGATCGCCTCGACACTAGCAAGTTGGGACTGGAGGGCAGCAATTTGAGCTTCATTCTCCTCGATTATCCTCTCCCTCCGTCCAACTTTCCTCTTGAGGGACTCCACATGCCCAAGCGCGGCTTCGAATCTCACTCTCATCGAGGTGCCCATTGCCATTTGATGCACCAAGGCGCCGTTATAATCATCCACCAGGTCAGCATGGCTTAGTGCATTCACTTCTCGTACCAAGCCTGGTGGTATGCAGTTATTGAGGTACTCTCGGCATTCCTCGGCTTCCCTCATTCGTGACGCAGTGGTAATATTCCAAACAGGATTGAACGATTGAGGGGGGCCGAATATTGGGAGGTCTTGGGAGGCTGTGGGGGTACCTTCTTCGAATTCAGGACCGGATCTTGTGACGGCCGTATGAAGCATAGGGTCTCTCTCCACTTCCTTCTCTTTTCCCTTCTCAGGCGGAGGCGCGACACCAGTTTGTTCATTCCTGCAAAACAAACATTTGGATAGATATCAAGTATTGCTTAAATGGAAATTCGTGGCTCTTACTTAGCAAGATGAAGCCTTACGTGTTATTTCCTGCTAGTTCTGATGCGGTCGGGGGAATCTGAGTAACTGGATCCACATGTGCGGCCCGTACCATCTCGGAGGCCTGGGTAGTGCTCCCAACATATTGATATAGGGGGTGGTCCTCGCGAAGCTTCTTGGCGGGGGCATTATGCTCGCCAACCTCGGTCGGAGCGACTCTTCTTACCCGCTTGTTTTTTCTGGGGGTACGCTTAGCGACGGGCTGAGCTGCTGCTTCTTCAACCTCCTCTTCAACTTCTTTTTCAGCTTCCTCATCTTCCTCCTCATTGACTTGCTGCACATCCTCCTCATCGTCGCCAAGTATCTCGCGAAGGCTAGAGGTGGTTCTCTCAATATTGTCTCCTTGCTCTTCCCCATGTGCGGGGGTGGCAGTCTTAGGTGGCGAGGAGGGCCCGGCTCCTCCTTCGAGCATCCTATTATCACCATCCTCGTTGCTAAAATCAACGGGGGTTCTCAAGAGAGTTGTTTCTTCTTCGTCCGAGTGGGGGTCCGATACGGCCTCCAGAGCAACAGTCACGTTTCGGGTATGCTCAAGGAGGGGTAATTTGTTCTCACGTCTGGGACGAGATCCCTCTGGTACGAGCTTTGGGTCGCCTTGACGTAGGAGTCCAAAGAAGTTCATTTCTGCCACAATAAACAAAATATGTTAGGCATTGCAAAATAATTGTATGCGCTTTTTGGTATGTGGACGCTAACCTACCTTCACCCTGCCTTCTCCAAAACACAGGATATCTGTTGGACGAGCCGAAATAGTTGCGGCTAATCCCTAGCAAACAGAGGAATGATTCGGGGAGGTTTCTATGGAATCCTGTTCGGTTCAGATCTATTTCTCGGGAGTGTTGGGGGTTATATGTACTAACATGCGGCAAGGGGTCGTGGGTAACCTATGTTTGAAGGCATAATCGGCCGGCCACACTATCGAGTCAGTGAAAAAGTAGTGGTCGTACCAGTTTTTCAATGAGTCCATGGGCTTATTATGGGACTGGGGGCTGTTGGGAGATCGTTTCTTAAAAGATAGCCAACCATTTACTATGCTGGGGGTGTAAAATAGCCGGAATAGTTCTACGGTTGGGGGGATTCTTCTAGCACGGCAAAGAATCTCAAATTGACTTATCTTACATGCGCCTATACAGTGAAGCTGACTAATATGTACATCATAATATCCTAATAGATCTATGAGGAAGCGGGTAAATGGAATACGATAGTTGGCCGCATCAAAAAGGCGAGTGTATAGGCCAATTTTACCCTGCGGAGCCTTAGTTATGAGGTCTCCGGTGCCAGGAAGTGAGGGGTGTAGGTTGGTAGGGATGAAATAATTGGTACAAAAGTGATCTAGTTGCTCCTGGGTCATTACATTAAGCACGGATCCAATTGTGGGGTTGTTTCTTTGGGCCATTACTGAATAAAAAGGTAAGGACGTGGTATTCTAACATGCGGAGGAAGGGATCCGTGCGTGATTAAGTGAAGCTAAGAAGAAAAGATTTAATGGCAGAAATGGAGATGAGGACTGTGTGTTTCACACAGCCGTAGGGGTGGCTTATATATAGGGTTGCCTCGTGGCTCATGGTCTGTTGGATGCATGACACGTGTTTGCCACTATCCTTAATCGTGTGGTTAGGGTGCAAGTGGCAAGAGAAACGTCAGGTGGGACCCGTGGGTCACTTCTGACTCAGAGGTTTGCGCTACTCGAGGTTCTGACTGTTTGCACTTTGTCAGTCAAAGTGGCAGGTGAACAGTTATTTATGTTGGGATATGCGGCTCTTACGTAAGACCCAAATTCAATGCTGCATTTAATTTGTCTCAGTCGTCACGTGTGGCTAAGATATTAATGGAATAAATTCCTACATCAGGTTGCCACGTGCGGCCGAAACAAATTCTTGGACAAATTATCATTCCCTAAATATCTTTCTTGGTACGTCCAGGGAGCATCTTGATAGTCTAGAGGTTACGCCTATGGCTGTAACAACTAGACTGGGGGGACATGATGACGTATAGTCCCCAGCCGGGTCATGAACCCGGCCCACGGGTACTACCCGTATCCGGCCCATCACTGATGGGTGGGAATAATGTCATTTAAGCTTATGGGCTTGGATGAACAGTAACCACACACATGTGTGCAGCCCACGGCCCGGCATGACCGGTACAGGGTTAGACAGAATCATATTCTATCTCTGAATAGGATTCACCCTAAAGGAGAGGATATTCACTAACCATGATTAGAAGATAACAATCAATCTAATTCTGGTGCTTATCCTTTCCTTGGGGCTGAAGCATTAGTGATAGCCCATTAGTGTTCCACTGCCTATAAAAGGAACCCCCAAGGGTTCCACAAAGGTATTACGTTCTATACTCTCAACTCACTCGACTCCTATAAACCCTAAACCGATACTTAATCTCACGCCAGAGTCTAATCGTGGGAAACATTCCCACGGTAAGTCTAACACATGCTGTTTAGTGTGCAGGATCCCAACCATACAGTTCACTTGGTGCAGGAGCCGGAGCCCAGCCAACCCGAATTAAGCCTAATTCGGGTCTAGCAAGGATCACCCAACTTTTGCATCAACACTACTCAAGGTACACGTAGACTCACTTCTTGAGGTCCAAGGATGAAACACCCAAAGCTCTCATCAACTTCCTTAAGCAAATACAACGTGGTCTTCAAGCTCAAGTAAAAGTGGTACGTACTGACATTGGCACAAAAATTTTGAATTTAACTCTGAAGTCTTATTTGAAGCCGAAGGGATAGAACATGAAACATCTATTGCTCGAACACCTGAACAAAACGGTACTGTTGAAAGACGAAATCGTACTTTGATTGAGACTGCTTGAACATTATTATCCGTTTCAAAACTACGACTATTCTTTTGGGCCGAAGCCGTGTCAACTGCATGCTACACACAAAACCGTTCATTAATTACTCCAAGACACGAAAAGACACCATATCACATAATTCATGATCGCAAACCTTCAATCAAATACCTTCACGTTTTTAGATGTATGTGTTATATAATCTGAGAGGGTGAAAATCTGGATAAGATGAAAGAGAAAGGTGATGCATGCATTTTAGTGGGACATGCTACTAAGTCTAAGGGATATAGAGTTTACAACAAGAGAACAAAATTGATAGTCGAAACTATTCATGTCAGATTCGATGAACTGCAAGAGATGGCACTTGAACAAAGCAGTTTAAAACCCGGTCCACAATGACAAAAGACTTGACCGCACGGAACTCAGAAGTCAAGACCACAACAATGAACTGTCAAGTTCAAAGCTGGTTCGAGGAAATGTTCCAAGAGCAGATATGATAGTACACGACAATTGAAGAGCTGGAAATGTTATAATGACCAATGTTTGATGAATATTTCACGGGGGAGAAACATGTTGTATCGAAGTCTTCTGCTGTCATTCATGATAAGAATGAAAATACTGATCATCGTCAACAAAAGGATACAACTTCATCTACTTCAACACGGGTTGCTGCAGGTTTACCTCCTCAGAATATCACATCCACAATCGATCCTACGACTTCCACAACCACTGTCATTGCTCCGGAGAACACAAATCAAGCAGACAATGCATTATCTGACGATGACGATTTTCACAATCCATTCGGTACATCCGTACATGAAACTGGAGAGTCTTCTACTCGCTATGTTGATCCGTCAAATATGCACACGTTCTACCAACGACATCCTTCAACACATCATTGGACCCGAGATCATCCTTTTGTTAAAGTAATTTGAAACGCTTCACAACCCCTTCACATGAGACGACAACTAGCAACCAATGGCGATGTTTGTATGTTCGCACTCGTCGTGAGTACAGCTGAACCAGAAAACATCAAAGAAGCCATGGATGATCATGCTTGGATTGAATCGATGCAAGATGAACTTCTTCAATTTGAAATACTTAATGTCTGGAAACTTGTTGATAGACCATACGATGTTATTCCGTTAAATCTTTGTTGGATCTGGAAAAAGCTAGGCTAGTGGCTAAGGGGTATGGCCAGAGAGACGGTATTGATTTTGAAGAATCATTTGCACCAGTATCTCGTATGGAAGCGGTCAGGATTTTCCTTGCTTATGCTCCACATAAGGGATTCACTATTTATCAAATGGATGTGAAGATGACGTTTCTTAACGGTCCTTTGAAAGAAGAAGTCTATGTCACGTAGCCAGAAGGATTCACTAATCCACATTATCCTGACAAGGTGTATCGTCTCCACAAAGCACTATATGGCTAAAGCAAGCTCCAAGGGCGTGGTACGATTATCTCTCGAAATTTCTGGTATCCAAAGGTTTCTCAAAAGGCTCTATTGATCTAACTTTGTTTATATACAAACATGGGGATGACATTTTGCTTGTACAGATTTACGTGGATGACATTATTTTCGGGTCTACAAACCCAAAACTTTCAAAATGGTTTGAAAATTTAATGCACAACAAATTTGAAATGTCAATGATGGGCGAACTAAAATTCTTTCTAGGAATTCATGTTCACCAATCCCCAAGTGGTATCTTTATTAACCAAGCTAAGTATTGTCAAGAGATAATTAAAAAGCATGGTATGACCTCATGTGACCTCGTTGGGACACCATTATCAACCACATCCCTAGATGCTGACTTGGAGGGATTACCCATAGATCAAATGAAACATCATTCCATGATCGGGTCCCTCATGTACTTGATAGCAAGCAAACCAGATATCGCACATGCAACATGCTATTGTGCATGATATTAAGCCAGACCCACTAAAAAACACCATAAGGAGGTTAAACGGATCTTTCAATACCTCAAGAATACCATTCGTTTGGGACTCTGGTATCCGAAGGAAACCGGTTTCTTTCTAACGGCCTATTTAGATTCTGATCACGCACGGTGTAATGATACTCGAAAAAGAACTTCTGGTGGTGCACAATTTCTAGGACAAGATAAGCTCGTGGGATGGTCTTCCAAAAAGCAGGATTACACGTCACTATCATCAGCCGAAGCGGAGTATGTGTGTAACACCCCACTTGGATAAGTGGACCGTTACGTATATTTATGGCGTGTCATCAAAGCATATAAGGTAAATGTCTTAAAACATTAACTGACCATAAAGGAAATAACGGAATCAAACATCGGTAATCCAAACATAGTCTCAAAACATGAAAAGTAAAATACTAAAAGAAAGGACTGAACAATTTCCAAACATGAAAATAAATGAATGAAGTGCATAAAGTAAAGAAGTCTGGATAGCTTCCATCCAATGCATGTACTTTCAGAATCCTAAGAGCGTCCTGGTGTACCTGCCATTAGAACATGAAAGGAACTACGGATGAGCATAACGCTCAGTTAACGAATATAAAGCATGATAAGGAAAACTGAAATGAAGCAGATAATAAAATACTGGAGCTGTAAGACTGATAAGTAGAAGCAACGGAATAAAGCTGTGTATGTTCTGAAAAGTCTGGTTTGTAATTAGTAAAGCTGAGCTATTATCTGTTAAATCTGAAAACATGCATTTACTGTATTTTATGTGCAAAGAGCTTATATAGGTCATGTACTGTAACAACGTCTGCATGAATACATAGAAGGGTGACCTCGTCATGCTGTAGGGGGGTGGCCTCTAACTGATGTGCTGGGTGGAGAGATCAACTCCAATGTGAAGGATGTAGAGCACACACCACATTCACTTGATAAGATGTAAACTGATAACCTAGGATGCATCCATATGCCCCGCTGATAATACTGATAAATAGCCAAGATAAAATAAAAGGGACGTTGCGAGAAATCACTCCCTTGTAGAGGAGTCATGACACCGATGCCTCAAGTGTCATGGTATCTCCATAACTAGTAATCACTAGCCATGCATGTATATAAAGCTCAGGCAAATTAATATAGTTATCATGGCAATTCATGTAAAGTTTATAACATATACTGAGGAAAACATTTGGCTGTAGACGGAAAATCTTAATAATGCATAGGAAAGGAAGTCCTTACTAAAGGACGGAAAATCCGTACGATCGATCAAAGAAACAATAGAACCAACAAGTCCTGATAATAGGAAAGAGATAAGGATATCCGTACCTTGTGTAGCCAAACTCGCAACTTAAATAAACTCCAAAATATTCCCCAATCATTTATCTACATGCGTTAAAAATAAACTAGTACATATTAATAACGAGCGATCATTGTACGCTTAGTGTCGCTTAATCTCTAAGCCGACAATTAACTATCATCTTTAATCTAACATGAGGAAATACTATATTTGACAGGTTGGAACAAATAGCATGATTGATACCATTCGTTGGTGCTATACGTGGATTTAAATGGATGTATATTACCATCCGATTAGTAATAACAATTTTAAATAAATGACCCATCAAACATCTTTTTGACAAAACAAAGATCATTAAACTTTCACTTACAATATTTTATTTAAACGTGACTTACATTTTCAGTAGGTAAAAAAATAGTCACGCTTATAGGCATGTGCATATCCTTTATAAAAATTATTGTCATAACAATATAGTTCATCATTTTTTTAAGGCTAGAAGATCTTTTTCCATGTTTACAAATTTGGTTGAAACTAATCATTCATACTAAGGTTATTATATAAATTTAACTTCCATTAAACATGCATGTTTTAACTAGAATTTGATTTGAGATTCTAATGCTACCATGCACGTAGAATATCGAAATAGTAACTTCTTAAGGTATTATTATGAAGTGTATTTAGATTCTTAGTTCAAAATATACCTCGGGGCTAGACGAGAACGATCAAAACCGAAAATAGGACACAAGTGAACACCAAATTGAACACGAGCATTAAGATTCGACGTGGTACAATCGAAACCGAACCCACGCGCCAATACAACTTAATACATAACAATCATGATCCAAAACCAAAGCTGCAGACGAAGCACTCAAATTTAGCAAGATGTGATCAAACCCAAAATGTTAACGCGAACTCATGATATAGCTCGAGGAGTCCTCAACCAACCTGATGTGAACCGCAACCGAACTCCATTTTGCACTAAAATATATATCTAAGTTTATTTTGCACCAGCTACTTCTTTTTGTTTCTTTAATTCAAGGGAAAATCATCAAGTTTTGGTAGACATATGTTTATAAATACGAATCTGAATATTATACTCAATTTCCAATATTATTGAGATTGAAGCGAAAGAAACGGTTCTTAATTTGAAAAAGTTTTACATGATATTTGATCAGCTATAAATGTGATATATTGTAAATATTCAAACTTCTAATTCTGTTATATTCAAAATTCTCGGTAGTTTTTCTTGACTTGAAGATTGGAATGTAGGCTGAAAAATGACTAGTTATAACTGTAGAGCTACTAATACATTTTATAAATTTCCTTATAGTAGTACTTGTATAGTTATTATTTTTATTCATATTTATTATTTTAGAGGTATTATAATTCTACCACTCCGATAAAAATAATTTCGTTCTCCAAATGTAAATTAAATAATACAATAGTACGTAGCTATCGTAATAATGTGAACGACCCGCCAGACTCATTTTTCTTTAGTAAAATTTATCCGTAAATATATCAGAATATTTTAATTGAAACAAATATCTTATGTTAAAGACTAATAATACCCAAATAATCATAACCTGAAGTTTTAATATCAAATGCTTATAATATAAATCTTAGGTTATATTCAAAATGATGAAGTAAAATACAAACCAAATTTTTAGGTTTTACAACTCTTTCCTTCTAAAAAAATAATAATTCGTCCTCGAATTAGAGACACGATAATGCGGTGGTTTTACAATTCTTCCCCTCTAAAAAGGAAAATTCGTCCTCGAATTAAAGGTAATAAGCTGATGACGATTATAACAACTGAAAGAACACGTAAACTGAAAAGACATGTAAGCTGAAAGGATAATTCGTCCTCTAATTAGAACATAATGTTGCTGAAAGAGTATAAATGCAACATGACTGAAGTGAACATGGAACATGACACGGCTAAAGAGGACATTGAACGTAACATGATTGAAAGAATTTAACTGAATTATTGAAGGAAAAGGATGAGAGGTCCAGATGGACTCCTCTGTTCCGAGTGGCTTCTCGCTCGAAACGGCTCATTCAACGGTCTAAACACCATGAAAATCTTGATCCTAATGACCCTGTTCTGACGATGCTGAATAGTTTCTGGTTTCCTACCTGAGATGGATTTTCTGAATCTGATCGAACGAATAAAATATAACACATAGGATACATGAAACGATATGTACAATTTACATGAAAGGATGACTTCAATATCTCTGAGCAAAGTTGCTGAAAGCATATTTGTACGAACTTACGTGAACAATTGTGAACGTGCTACGTGAGCAATCATGAATGTGGTTCGCGATTATACGTGGATGTGATACGTGTAACATACTATGAACGTAATACTAGGACATACAATGAACGTATGCTGACTGAAGAAGGAATGCCAAACTATACGGCCTGAGACGAGAAACGTCTGCCTGAGTATGGAAAAGCTGTACTAAACTTGAGTCTGGTTTCTTAAACTTTCTATAACTATATTTAGTAACAAGCTATGAAATGCGTATCGCGATATGGAACACGAACCTGGACGTGAACAATGTCATGAATGCGGACGTGGTTAAATCATGAGGTAGCACAAAATATGGACTGAAACAACATCATAATGTGAACGTGAGAGTAAACGTAAACGTGAACGTGGATGTGAAATTTCTATCAGATATGATGGTTGATAGAATACCTTGAATTTGTACGATCTATTATTGAATTTCCTGGAGGTCTGCTACTGAAAATCTCTTTGGATGAGAGAAAACGCGTAGGCTGGTTTAAATGGTCGACAATGACTTAGATAGTATCATATTTTTCTGAGTTCTGTGGTAAACTGATAACAATCTTCATGGAATTTTGTCTCCTTTCTGCTTAGAATTTTTACTGGTAGTAATAACTCGCTAGCATGACAGAGTTCTATCTTAAACCTGCTGGAATGGCATGCATTAGATATGAACATAACTGCCTCAACGTGTTATAATGTTTCTATCTAAATTCTGCCTGGAAATATGTTACATTCTGGTGGAATCTAGGTGAATAGTCATGAAAGAATTATGAGTCTTAGTAATTTAGACTTCTCCTAGCGTAGGATCTTATGGAATCCAAAATTTTAGTGTAGGTCCTCTCCTTTATGCATAATATTAGCCATGGAAAGATAATCGTGAGAACGGTCAACAATCTCCGTGGTAGTAGTCACAGAATTCTAGCAATTTCGTACTTCAGTTTCAGACGTCGGTTTTGATCATCTGGTGATAGCCTTCACCTTCGCAGGATTGTTTGAAAGTTCTTCCTACTGATATAGGGTGGCTCAGAAATGCCACCTTATTCAACTGGAATTCACATCTAGGAAGCTGCTTATATAATTTTCTCCTATCAGAGGTTCTGTACAACTATGAGAAGATGATTCTCTTGTACCTCTCTAGATTTAGCAGATCATAATGTTATCAATGAATATACTGACGATTTTGTGTGAAATTTTCATGGAAAATATTATTCATCAATTTCATACTATAACTGGAGCATCTGGGAGCTCATAAGTATAACTCAAGATTTCAGAGAGACTATAACATGTGCAACAGCAGTCTAGAAAACATCATGTTCTTTCTCTCACCACTGATGGTGGTATGATCGTGAATTGTTTTGGAAAATATTTAAGACATCGTAGCAGGTTAGATAAACCTTCTATACGTGAGATGAACATCGATTAAGAATGCGGATCTTGTAAAATTTTCGGTGATCGATACATGATCTCATGTTATCGGCCTTCTTATGGTCAAGCAGAAATGGTGCACCTTCTGGTGGTGTACTAGGGCGAATAAAGCCTCGTGCTAGCAGTTGTTGCAACTAAACCTGCAAGCCTTTAACTCAGCCGGAACCTCATGATTAAGGAGTTTGAAAACAAATTTTTTTTGTCCTTGACGCAAGTTCTATGTTAAACTCCGTCTCGTGGTTAGGGAGGAATTTATGGAAAACATTCTAAAATTACTTCTGGGAACATTGGAATAATTTGCTGGTCATGAATTTAAGGAACTTTAGAAGTGGATTTATATCTGGTAGCTAAAAAGGTCTTCGTATCTTTGGAATAATGAGTCACTTGCTGTAAAGCATAACAACTTATACTGATTTTCTGGCAGAAAATAAAATGGCTATATTTTGGGGTTAGTAAGACGGATTTTGTAAAACCCGCTTGCTTTTACCATGAATAGTACCCTTACGATAGTACGTACATGATTAGAACTTTCCTTTTATAACATGTTTACGTTTCACGAACAAGAATTACAAGTATTACGTACGTGTTATAACACGATAAATATTTATTACGTATTAACACACGATAATTATTTCAATAATAATTATAATCATTAACATACGAACATGAAATCATGAACGTAAATTAATCACGAGCTAATAATACGTATGTATGTATATTTATTACGAGCATGAATAAATATATTAAGTCACGAACGATTACTAATAAAAATCACGTAAAATACGAACACGGAAACACACTTATATTTTAGACACGAGAAAGGTTCGGGTTACCCTTATGTGGCTACAACAAGAAACATGGGCCAAGCCCATGTAAAATTTACTAACTAGGGAAAAAGGGAAAACATGTTTCATATTTACAAAATTTAGAAAACAAAGAAAACCCTAGTTCTTCCTTTTTGTCTTCTTTGGCCGCCGGGTTTAAGAACACCAAAGGGGTGTTTCGGTTTGATTTTGGTCTTTGATTTGTTGCAAGGATCGTTAGTGTGTTCATCCTCTTGATTTCAAGTGATCGGTATAAACCCTAACTCTTTTATTTTATGTTTTGATTTTTTTAATCACATAAAATCATGAAGGTTTTTCATAAACTATTAAAAACAAGTAGTTAATCATTTTATTAATCATGGGGTTTAATCAATTTATTTTTTAGGGGTGTTTGTTGTTTGGCCGACACCTAACCGAGCCTATGGGGGGTCTCGGCTTGGCTTATATTCACACCACCGAGACCTTAAGGTCTCGGTTTGGTGATGGTGGTGTCACGGCAGCAGCAAGGGCAAGAAACCCCGACCTAGGTCGGGGTATGGTGATGTTTACGGGTCCAGTCATGGGTTTTAAACACGGGTCCGGTTCACATGCTTAGATTTAAAACATGGTCCGGTTCATGAGTTATTTTTTTTAATGTTTAATATTTTTACAAGTTATATTATTTTTACAAGATTTAAATTAAATTAATTAAAACCATGAACATGATTAATTTAATTTACATGACTTAGGTTATAAATTTTATTATTAACACATGAATTTTAACCTAAGTACTTTATCTTTTAATTAGACTATATAATTAATTAATTATTAAAACCATGACTCATAATTAATTAATTTACATGACTTAGGTTATATTATTTATAGATAATAATACATGTTTTAACCTAAGTATTTATTTTACCTTTATTTAATTAAATCATGTTATATTTAATTAAATACTTTAACCTATAGTTTATTTAATTCACATGAAATAATTAATAAACTATACTATATAATCACATGACTTAGAATATTAATCAGAAAACACTTAAGCTTATATAATTAGCTTAATTATCCAGCTTATATCTAATTATGGAAACTTTCTATTTTTAGAAACTTATTTATTTAAGACAGCTAATCTATTTATGGAAACTTTCTATTTTTAGAAACTTATCTATTTTAAGTAGTAATTCTATTTTTGGAAACTTTCTATTTTTGGAAACTTTCTATTGTTGGAAAATTTCTGTTTTTGGAAACTTTCTATTTTTGGTAACTTTCTATTTTTGGAAACTTTTTATTTTAGGAAACCTACAATTTTTAGAAAGTTACTTATTATTACACAAAAAGTATAATAATACATGAAATACAAGTAATACTTAATTAGAATAGACAAAATATATGATAAACACAATATAAAGCTTAAATCAGTAAAACATGACATGAACATATAAAACAAGCTAAGACATGATATAAAAACAGTTACGTACTCAGTAATCAGATACTTATACACGTATGTATTTATGTAGCATTAGTGATACCGAAGTAGGACTCTCTTTCGGTCATCTTCTTCGTTCACTGGACATAAGGTACGGATTCTCCGTCCTTTCAGTATGGACATTCTTTCCTTATTAGGATTTCCCGTATGCAGCCAACTGTTTTCCCCAATATATGTTTTATATGTTTTTGAATTGCTTATGTTTAATTAGAATACCTAAAGCCATATACATGCATGACCAGTTTCACCTAGTTATGGAGGTACCATAACCATAACACTGGAGGCACCAGTGTTATGACTTCACCACGACGGAGTGATAGCTCGTGGCGTCCCTTTCATATTTTGGCCATTTATTATATTATCAGATGGGGCGTATGGGTGCATCCTAGTTTACATGTTTTCAGCAGATTATTCAGTGTGAATGTGGTGTGTGCCTTGCATCCTTTACAAGGAGCTGATCCCTCCTACCCAAAACCAGTATATTAAATTAGAGGCATCCCCTCTAATTTGCATGACGAGGTCACCCCTCCAAGTATTCATACACGTTGATATTTCATGACCTATATTGGCTAATGGTAAATACGTTAAACAGTTTTTACAAGATAAACATAAGGCTTTTCAAACTATAAAACCAGTTTTACTAAGATATAATCAGGTTATCCAGGACTTAGTTTCTTCCGCTGTTTTATGTTTATATGCTTATACTATTCATGCTATACTTGTATATCCGTGCACTGAGCATATTGCTCAGCCGTTTTCCTTTTCATGTTCCCAAAACGGCAGGTACTCAGGGACGCTCGTAGATTTTAAGCGTACGTGCATATGGATAGGAAGATTTCTAGCCTTCTCTACTTTATGCATTTATCTATACTTTGATACTCATTTTCATGGACAATTTTTAATCCTTTCATTTACAGTACTTATGTTTGTGTGTGATGTGTTCTACTTTTGGGATACCGATGTTTGATTCCGGTATTTCCTTTATGGTCATGTAATGTTTAGACATTTATCCTTGTATGCTTTGGTGACACGCCATAATCACGCGTGACATTCCATTTATCAAAATGGGGTGTTACAATTATGGTATCAGAGCCAAGGCTTCGACCTGTAGGTTCTCAAAGCATTACCTGTGATTAGTTGATAGTCACTATGGTCTTAATAGAACTGACAGTCGTTTTCATGCATTCATCATTTTCATGCATACATATATATGTCATTGTCGCAGGTTTATGACTAAGTAATGGTTGGTACAGGACTGGCCCTATTTAGTCGCATGTGTTTTATCAAAACTTTTAAATTTGGGACCGACCCATAGGCGTCCCCTCGCCATGTCTTTCGTTTTGAGTGAACTGACCATAGGCGTTCACTCTCGTGCATACAAAGGTTTTCATAAAACTACATCATGCATTCATGTACAAATTTTCCTAAATAAGTTTTTTCTCATGATTTATTGGTATAAATTTTTTCATGTATATAGTTTATGACTTAATCAATTTAATCATGTATTTTATGTCATACTGTCAGACGGCAAACACAAACAGTATCCGGGAGATGGTTGTAGCTGCCAATATAGAATTGCAAGACATCCTTCATCAGAACGACAACTATCCTCCCCCGCCTAGCATTTTCCCCACGGAAGGAAGGAATAGGCTCATGAGAGAGTACTACAACATTAGACAGCGACCTGAGGAAAACATCAATGACTTCATGCAGCGTTTCCTTCGATTCACCGGTGTCCTGAGAGCAGCTGCGGGCACCACTGAAGAGCAGGCACAACATTTTCGTTGGGCCCTTTCTCCAATGATTGCCAATAACTTAGAAGGTGCTCCGTTGGATACGGTAGCACAAGTGGCCGATGCGGCACGTAAGCTAGAGATGTTGCAGGAAAGAGATGAGTTTTGGGAAGAAGAGAGATCCGATAAGAGGTAAACATTCGTATTCAAGCGGTGACCAATCCGTATTCTTTCAGTATATGTCAATATTTCATCTCTTTAAATTATATCTTCCAGGCAGAAGACTGGGGACCGGTCTTAGTCGGCTACTCAGCAGCAGCCTAATCAGCCCAAGGGAAATGGTAAGACTAACGACCGTTCTGCTACGGATAGGCGTGGCGGTAATGATAATTACCGTAACAACGCTGGACACTCCAACAGCATCATGTCCTTACACTTACGCATTTTCCTATAATTACATGTTATGATTCTAAATTCTGACACATTAGCAAATCTTCTACCAGGAATCATGGTAACGGTAGGGACCAGAACCAGAGAGGTTCACAGCCTAACCGTCCAGCTATCACTGGTATTCAACCTTACGATTATCTGCATTGTCCTTTGTACCCTATTATCATGTCTCATGTATAATGTTTTATCAGGTTCTCAGCCAGTCAGGACACCTGTTGGAGAATATACTCATCCTCTTTGTTCTACTTGCCACCGTAGGCACCCAGGGCCATGTCGCCGCGACAGTGACGCATGCTTCAAGTGTGGTCTTCCTGGCCATCACATGAAGGACTGCCGCATGGGCGAGATGGAGGGCACATCGGGACATGCTAATACCAAGCCGCCTCCTAATACTGGACGCGTTTACACGTCATCTCACGATCAGGCCAACAAGTCTACAGGTACCATCACTGGAATCTTTTATATGTATGGTCAAGCTGTATGTGTTCTGATTGATATGGGTGCTGCTTACTCGGTCATTTCTACTGCTTATGCCAAGAATTTTAGGATACTCCCCATGCCACTAGAGAATAGACTCACTATTTCTACGCCTTTGAGAGACTCTGTACTTATAACCCATGTGTACAAGAGCCTTCCCGAGAGTTTGACGACAAGGTTCGTCCTGTTGACGCACTTCCACTGGACATGAATGATTTTGACATGCTTTTGGGCATGGATTGGCTATCCAAGCATCATGCTACCATAGAGTGCTATTCATATCGAGTCATTTTCGGTGATGTTAATGCGCCAGAGTACATTCATAATGTTTATCCCAAACTTAGATCGATTTAGCTTTATGTATACGAGATTAGATCAAGTAATACACTTAGAGAAACCTTTGTATATGTACATGACTATCTAAGTGTTATGCGGAATTAACACTTAAACAAGAACACAATAATATAAACAAACTTTCACTTTGATTAATGATATCAAACTTTCTTACAATGAAAGTAGTTTACGTATGAAAACTTATATTGAACATTAATCTAAAGGTCTTCTTTTATAGACATAAGAAGCCTTGTACAATAATCTACGTATCAACTATTCTAGGTAAAGATAAATATAGAAAATACATTGTTGTTCCTATCTTTACTAGAAGTAATCTAGAATGCAATAAACGCGTAGAGTATATCTTTCCATCAATGCTTGTCTTCAATGTATCAACGCTTGACTTTGTCTTGTCAACAATTGAGCTGTCAGCGTTTGTTTTACTCCTGTCAATGCTTGTTTTACTCTTGTCAGCGCTCAAGTAGACTGGCTATAATTTATTCCCAACAATCCTCCCCTAAACTTGATATCTCTAATGATCAAGTTTCTGAATAAACATTAAGAACTAGGAGGAATCTTACAAACCTTCTCATATCGGTAATAAATAAATCTGATCAAGTCTTTTGCCACGTCACTTGAATAATCAATTTCCAGCTGAGTGTTCTTAATCTTCTCCAAGATATCCTTGGACATGAAATACTGACCATCCGTAAGTAGATACTCAGCAAACTTTGTAGAACTCAAATAATAAACACCAGCAGCTGAATACAATCTCCATTGAAGACCACTGAGATCATCTTCAAGATCCTTCCAAATAGCAGGATCCTCATCTTTTGGTCTACACATTCTCTTGAATGTGGACCAAAGTTTTATTCCATTGGCTGAAGTTGGTGCTTCAGCCTCATACTTGGCCTCTAACAACCTCCATAGGTCTACTGATACATGCATTTTCAATGGGTTCTAATTTTATGTCTCTCGATATCCTCTCGAATTGATCTAGGTCTTAAGTGGACTGATTGTTCTTGGTTACTAAATAAAGGGTTTTAGTTTTCTAGTCTAATAATAAAAAAATGGAAATGAAAATTTAAATCAAAAACAATTACTAAGACTTGGTTTGAAATTAAAATCAAAATCAAAATTACAATTAAAATTTAAAGTTCAAATTAAAGTTAAAATATAAATTGTGAAAAAGAAGTAAAGAAACAGTAAATAAACAACAGTAAAACAGTAACTAAACTCTAAAATAACTGATTCGGAAATTTAGACCTTGATTCGGAACTATCTGATTCGGAAGTAACTATTCATTCATTCGGAACATGTTCATTCGGAACATATTGGATCGGAAGTTTCTGATTCGGAACCTTCAGCTTGATTCGGAACTTTCCGAATGAAAAGGTTGATTCGGAACTTTTGCTTCGTCCGGAAGTCACTGGTTCGGAAGTTTTAAACTTCCGAATGAAGGGCTTGGTTCGGAACTTTATGACTGATCCGGAACTTTCCGGATGAAAGCTTGATTCGGAACTTTTGCTGTTGATTCGGAACTTAGTGCTTGGTTCGGAAGTTTCCGAATGAAGGACTCATTCGGAACTTTTTGGCTGATTCGGAAGATCTGGAAACCAGTTACAGTAGCAGTAAAAGCGAAGAACACGGGACACCAAATTAATCAAAATCAAATCAAACACTTAAAAAGATTTTACCAAATTAAACACAAATCATTTAGACAATACAAGCAACAAATCCCACCAATAAAAACACAAATCCAAACAACTTTTGAAGATCAAATCAAGAAAAATAAAATTTAATAACTTGAAGATAAAGATGATGATGAACAAGATGAAATGAAAGATTAAACAAGAACTTGGTATTGAATGATTGATGTTTTGACAAGATGAAACAAAGATTAAAATTACAAGATTGAAGAACTAAAAAAATAAAAATCACCAATCACCCTAGTGGTGATGGTGTTAAACGAACCAGGAGAAAGAGTGGGGAGGAAGAAAGAAAAACTAGCTCTAAAATGTGTGTGGGATGGCCTATTTATAGGTGTTTCCTTTGGTTGGTGAGTGGGCTTTCTCCCGTTCTTTGTGTCTTTTCGTCTTTTCAGAAAAGTTTCCGTTTTCGATTCTGATTCGGGATTTGTTGTCGATTAAATTCAACTCGTCTTTTAATTTCTTCGTTTAATAGACTTGAGTTTCTTCGACTTATATAAATCTTCCATCTTTGGTCCTTTTCTTCGATAAATCTTCGAATAGGCCCAGCGACTTCAAATCTTTTGCATCTCTTGGACAATAGACTTTATCTTGAGTCTTTTTCTTCAGTAAAACCCGTGCAATCCCATGTTTTCTTCAATATTTATCCGGTTGTCTCTGAAAACACAACAAACACAAAAACCACGCATAATTCCAAACAAATGATATTAAATACGTGTTTTGGTCTCGTTTTAGCCCGAATTAAGTGGTAAAAGGATGGGTGTTTACACACCTATCAAATCCCCTACACTTAACCATTGCCATGCCCTCATGCAATGCTTAGTGATAAAGCAAGCTTACACTTTTCTCATAATTAATCAACCTTGGCCTTATTTAAAATACTACTAAACAAAAATTAAAGAAATAAAACTTCAAAGGTAACAAAAGGATAGAAAACCATTTTCACTTGAAAATAGCTACATGGAAATAACTTGTAGAGAAATCGATGACTTACATTAGGGCTTTGTTGCTGCGAAGATTTATCACCCTCAAGTTTCACGTTCCCCAAACTAAGCTTAAAAACGAGATCATTGTTATTATAAGTTAGCAATTCAAACACTCACACACATGGCTTAATTAAATGCTTAAACTCCCTTATTCCTAGGTGTATCTCTTATATTTTATTTTTGTCTTAGAATGATCATGAAGATGCATTTTTGGACTTATTTCGATAGTTTATTAGGGCTGAAAGCAAAGTAGGACGATTTGATCAATAGTTAGCTAAAGGACAAAATCTCTTAAAACTGCTTCTCGGGATATCAAAAAGTTCATATCTTGGCATAACTTGGTTCACGATTTGAGACCTTTCTCGGGCCGATATTTGGCATGTACTTCATACTTCATATCTTCGAGAGACGTTCTTGAGATAATGGTCTTCTCATCATAATATAGTTTCTTCACTTGGAGACTTTTGAGGGGTTCTCCAACTTGTTGACCACGACTTCATGATTATTTCTTCAATCTCTAATTGGGATTTTGAGATACAACGATCCGCCTCCTTTTCGGACTTGGATCTATTTATCCTCATACCTTATTAGGGTCTTTTCGGATAGACTTCTCCATGATCTTTATGGGAGTTGATTGCTTTTCGTCGTGAATCTTGATCCTTCATATTGACTTTAGGAATAATGCTTTTCACATCACTTTGGATCTTCAGCAATAAAACTGAATCCTCATGCCTTGTTAGGGCCTTTTCGGACTCGCCAATCTTCGCGCCCCGCTTCATAAGTTATGCCTTGGCTATGAACTCTTATCATTACCGAGCAACTTTTAAATGATCTTGGGCTGGAAGCTAAGTAACTTTTCAAATCGTAAGACCTTACTTATTGCAGATAAATTATTAGCAAGTGATGGGAGAATAGGCAAATAATTACACCAAGTGAGCTTGTGCAAGAATACCGACTTATAATTGACTCTATCATTTCTCGTCCTCCACAATTTAAAATTTCAAGTAATGAGACTCGTGGACACTTAGCCTAATAAACCAATTAAGGTCTACATGGTTAAGGATACTAGCTAGAATAAACTTGGATAAGTCTATTCGGGTTGAGTCAAAATAAACGCAACGGGCCTAATATGTCAAAGATTTCTAAACTAGCTACACCACTTATTAATATTTTTGACTTTATTGCGGAATATATACATATGAAAGCAACGATAAAAATTTAAAAATTACGACTAGATGGCCAAAGTTAATAAAAAATTTGAAAAATGTTGAAAAGTAGGATTTTCCGGTTAATTGAAGGCATTTTCATGGAAAAGTCCACTTAAAACTTCGATAGAAGTCCCCCCTACACTTAAGATAAACATGATCCTCAATGTTTAAGCATGTGGGAGAAGGCTCCCCTACACTTATGACATTGTGCACGTTGGTTAACTCAAGTTAAGGAAGAGACGACTAAAGTGATCAATTTCAAATGTGAGTATGAAGAAAATTGAATCACGATAGTTGAGAGGTAGAACCGGATTTCGGATAAACACGGGAGCACGGTTCTTCAAAGATTCCAAGAGTGCACTTATCCCTGTAATCACATCACCACAAAGACAAACACATATAGAAGTCCCCCCTACACTTAGGGGATTAAAACATATAAGGATAGATACTCGGGCTGCCTCCCGAGGAGCGCTTGTTTTTGATAACCGAGTCACGAGCCTGACTCGACCCAAAATTAGTTCATGGGGAACGTGGTGAGGGATGGAAGCACCTCCTTAGAGGTGTCCTCACCAAAGTACAACTTCACTCGTTGGCCATTCACCTTAAAATTTGGTCCATTAGGTTGAGCAAGCTCGAGAGTACCATATGGAAAAATTTGGGCAATGGTGAATGGGCCGGACCAACGAGATTTGAGCTTTCCCGAGAAGATTTTCAACCGAGAGTTAAAAAGTAAGACTTTGTCTCCAACATGGAACTCTCGGTTTTTGATCTTAGAGTCGTGAATGAGCTTAGTTCTTTCCTTATAGATCAAAGAATTTTCATAAGCCTCATTCCGAAGTTCATTGAGCTCATTGAGTTGGATCTTGCGTAGGTCACCGGCTTTGTTAATATCAAAATTGGCCCACTTCAAGGCCCAATAAGCCTTGTGCTCCAACTCAATGGGGAGGTGGCACGCTTTCCCGTACACAAGACGATAAGGCGTACAGCCGATCGGGGTCTTGTAAGCAGTACGGAAAGCCCACAAAGCATCATCGAGTTTATCAGCCCATGCGGCACGATGCTCTCCCACGGTCCTTTCCAAAATTCGCTTCAGCCCTCGGTTTGATATTTCAGCCTGGCCATTAGTTTGTGGGTGGTAGGCTGTGGAAAGACGATGATTGACACCGTACTTAGCCATGACTCTAGCAAATTGGTCATTGAAGAAATGAGTCCCACGATCACTAATAATGGCACGAGGCACACCGAAGCGAGCGAATAGAGCTTTCAAAAAGTTACAAACCACCCTTGCGTCATTTGTAGGCAAAGCTTTGGCTTCAACCCACTTTGAAACGTAGTCAACGGCGACAAGGATGTATTTGTTTCCTTTAGATGAAGGGAATGGCCCCATAAAGTCGATACCCCAAACATCAAAAATTTCACACTCTTGAATGAAATTCTGAGGCATCTCGTCTTTATGTGTGATTTTGCCTTGCTTTTGGCACTCATCACATCTCTTAACCATATTGTGAGCATCACGGTATATGGAGGGCCAATAAAATCCCGAATCAAACACTTTCTTAGCGGTGTAGTTGGGACCAAAGTGACCACCGGTGGGTCCTTTGTGGCAAGCATCAAGGATGTCCGACGCTGCCGTTCCATCAACACATCGGCGAATTATCAAATCAGCACATTGTTTGAATAGGTAAGGGTCTTCCCAAAAGTAAGTCTTGATGTCGGTAAAGAACTTCTTCTTTTGCTGGGACGTCAACCCTTCCTTGAGAATTCCACCCGCCAGGTAATTTGCAAAGTCCGCAAACCACGGGGTTTCATTCGGCTTCGAGTTTACAGAGAATAAGGTCTCCAAGGGAAAAGAATCATTGATTTCTTTGGTCGGATGATCCCCTTGGTATGGATCCTCAAGTCTGCTAAGATGGTCCGCGGCTAGGTTTTCTGCTCCTTTTTTATCGCGGATTTCGATTTTAAATTCCTGGAGCAGCAAAACCCAGCGAAGAAGTCTTGGTTTGGAATCTTGCTTTGTCAACAAGTACTTCAACGCGGAATGATCGGTGTACACAATGGTGGTAGAAAGGACAAGATAGGGGCGAAATTTTTCAAAAG
The DNA here is from genome assembly GCA_025667525.1 of Glebionis coronaria. Lineage (NCBI taxonomy): Eukaryota > Viridiplantae > Streptophyta > Magnoliopsida > Asterales > Asteraceae > Glebionis > Glebionis coronaria. The sequence continues at coordinate 402,146,855 of CM046878.1, forward strand.
CATAGACAACAGCTAAAAGCTCTTTTTCGGTTGTCGTATAATGCAATTGTGCCCCAGTCATTGTCTTGCTAGCGTAATGGATCGGTTGGAAGTGTTTGTTCACTCTTTGTCCAAGAACCGCTCCAATAGCAAAATCACTAGCATCGCACATCAACTCAAAAGGAAGCTCCCAATTAGGGGTAACCAAGACGGGTGCCTTAGTTAGCTTATCCTTAAGCGAGTTGAAGGCATCAAGGCACTCTTTGGAAAAGATAAAAGGAGTATCTTTCTCCAAGAGGTGGGTCATCGGGCGAGCGATTTGAGAAAAGTCTTTGATAAATCGACGGTAGAAGCCCGCATGACCCAAGAAACTTCTCACACCCGTCACAGTGGAAGGTGGAGGCAACTTTGCTATAACATCAACTTTAGCACGGTCTACTTCAAGACCGGCTTTCGAAATCTTATGTCCAAGCACGACGCCTTCTTTTACCATGAAATGGCATTTTTCCCAATTTAGAACAAGGCGAGTGTCTTCGCACCGCTTTAGCATACGTTCTAAATTGGCAAGGCAAGCAGAGAAGGAATCCCCGAAGACCGAGAAATCATCCATGAAGACTTCCATGTTTTGTTCAACCATGTCATGGAAGATAGCTAACATGCACCTTTGGAAAGTCCCGGGCGCATTACATAAGCCAAAAGGCATTCTTTTGTAAGCGAAAGTGCCGTAGGGACAAGTGAATGTAGTCTTCTCTTGATCTTGGGGATCGATGGGTATTTGGAAATAACCCGAGAAACCATCAAGAAAGCAGTAATATTCATTACCGGCTAATCGTTCAAGCATTTGGTCCATGAAAGGTAGAGGGAAATGATCCTTTCTCGTGGCATCATTGAGTTTGCGGTAGTCTATACAAACTCTCCACCCAGTAACGAGACGAGTGGAAATCAACTCGTTGTGTTCATTGGGAACAACGGTTATTCCGCCCTTCTTGGGCACACAATGGATTGGACTAACCCACGGTGAATCCGAAATAGGGTAAATCATACCCGCATCAAGAAGTTTGATAACCTCTGTTTTGATGACTTCATGTATTTTTGGATTCACCCTTCGTTGGTTTTGAATAGTGGGCTTATAGTCGTCCTCCATGAGAATTTTGTGCGTGCAGAAGTGAGGATCAATTCCACGAATATCCGAGATTTTCCACGCAATAGCCTTCTTGTGAGCTTTCAACACAGCAACGAGGCGAGTCTTCTCTTCATCTTTCAAATCCTTTGCAATAATGACGGGTGACTTCTTGTTGTCGTCAAGGAACACGTACTCGAGATGTGGCGGCAACTCCTTTAGTTCCAAATCCGGAGGATTTTCGACGGGAGGCGTTTTCAAAGTCGTGGCATCGATAGCAATAACCGTGGGAGATGGAGGCGAAGGATTGTCTTCGGTGAGCAGATTGTCAAAGAAACTCATATCTTCATCCCCCTCGGTGGGAGAATCATTAGTGGGTAAATTCGCATCTCCCATGGTAGCTTCAAGATTGTTCCAGAATAAATCACTATCTCCAAATAGAGACAACGATGAATCAATAGAGGACACGGTCTCAACAGTGGGAAGAGAGGTAGGAATACTTTTGCAAGCATCATTAAAGTGTTCTTCACAAGCCTCATCAAGAACGTCAATACAATTAACGCTCTCATATGAATAAGGCTGTTTAGACAACTTTCCCATGTTGAAGACTACTTTGTCGTCACCCACTCTCATGATAAGCTCTCCGGCTTCAACATCAATGAGAGTGCGACCGGTCCTAAGGAATGGACGACCAACAATAAGTGGTACACGAGGGTCCATCTCGTAGTCGACGACAACAAAATCAGCAGGGAAGGTGAATTTGTCGACTCCTACGATGACATCTTCGGCTATTCCCACTGGATAAGCAACCGTACGGTTGGCCAATTCCAAAGTCATTTTAGTGGGGACTAGCTCTGGGAGAGATAATTGCTTCCAAACACTTAGAGGCATGAGATTAATACTGGCACCTAGATCGGCTAGGGCCATGCAATTCTCTACTCCCGGGAAATTGCAAGGGATAAGAAAACGACCCGGATCACCAAGCTTGGTTGGCAATTTCCTTAAGAGCACTGCAGAGCAGTTCTCATTAAGTTGGGTGTTGGCAATGTCGAGGAGCTTTTCCTTGTCGCTCAGAAGGTCTTTAAACATTTTGGCGTATTTGGGCATGTGAGCGAGAGCCTCAGCGAAGGAGATATTGAAATTCAGTTGTTTAAACATTTTAAGAAAGTTAGAAACCTGAATATCATCCTTGCTCTTTTGCTTCTCTTTCCTCAACCTAGAAGGATAAGGTATATTGGAAGAAGAGGAAGGCTTTGGGAGTATAGGATCACTCACAGCCACGGGTGGAGGAGGGGTAGAAAGAAGAGGTGGAGAAATTGGGGCAGGAGAAGGATGCGGAATGGGAGCAGGTGACTCGTTTTCCTTAGTCACAACCACCGGTGGCGGTATAGGAAGCTCGGGTTCCTTGGTACCTTTACCACTTCGAGTGGTGATTGCTTTCATCTCCCCTCTTGGGTTAGCAACGGTGTTACTCGGAAGAGTACCCGAAGAAGAGGGTTGACTACTTTGGAAGAAACTAGCCATCATGTTCCTTAGATCATTCGTCTGGCTATCCAATGTGTTTCTCATGTCAGCTCTCAAATCATTTCCTTGCTTGACCAAATCTGCCTTCAAATTGCGCACTTCTTCTTGGAGATTTCCCACTATCACATCATTGGTCCTCATATAGGTGGCGACCTCTTGGTGTAGTGCAGTGTTGGTTTGGTTTGAAGGAGCATTGTATGCAGGTGGTTGGTAAGCAGGTTGTTGGTAGATTTGATTGTTACGTTGAGGCGGTTGTTGCTGCTTGTGAGGTGGAATATATGGTTGTCGAGGTTGTTGTTGTTGTTGAGTAGGGCGGTTAAGGTTTTGTTGTTGGTTTGGGTTGGTTGGAGGAAAGCCAGGTGGTGAAAGATAGTTGTTGCTGCGGTAGCTAAGCAAGTTACGGTCACCTTGAGGTCTAGCTTGATAAGCAGGTTGTTGGTAGGTGCCATATGCCGCATTCACATTCTCAGCAGGGTAATCTTGGGTGGCGGTACAAGTTGTGTAGGAGTGGGGACCACCGCATATCTCACAAGGTTGGCTGACAGCGTTTACTTGTGCATTTTTGGCGTTGCTGCTGACGGTGTGGGTGACAAGCGATTCAAGAAGCGTAGTGATTTTGTCTAATCGCTTGTCGCTGTCATTAGTGCTAGCACTAGCAACATTGGTCCTAACGCTCTTGGTTTGCACACGAGACTTGTTCTCAATGATATCCCAAGCAGCATTGGAAGTCTTAGCCAATAAATTACCCCCTGAGGCACTATTCAGTGAATCTTGGTCACTCATGCTTAAACCATTGTAAAAAGTATTTATTTGATGAACTTTGGTAAAACCATGTTGTGGGCATTTTCTTAAAAGATCTTTAAAACGATCCCAAGATTCACTGAATGACTCGTCGTACTTTTGTTCAAAGTTTATAATCTCATTCCGCAAAGCGGTAGTACGAGAGGGTGGAAAAAAGTAGTTGATAAACTTTGTTTCCAAATCCGTCCACGAGAGAATACTCTGTGGCGGTTCCTTAGCAAGCCAATGCCGGGCTTGTCCCTCTAAAGAAAAGGGAAAAAGTTGTAACCTTATCACTTCTTGTGGAACACCATTGAACTTGACCGTGTTGGTGAGTTGTAGAAATCTCTTGATATGGTCATGTGGGTCATCAATGTGGCGTCCCAAGAATGGTTGAGCGGATACCATCTGGATAAAGCCTGACTTTAGCTCGAAATTGTTGGCGGCAATTGGAGGAATGACAATTGGATCCGTGTTGCCATCGACATGAGCTTGCAGCAATTCAATCATTGGGCGATTATCCGGAAGGTGCTCATTGTTGTTGTTATTATTCATGTTGTTGAAAGGCGGGTTGTTGTTATTATTGTTGTTCGGAGGTGGTATGTTATTGTTGTTTTGGACACCAGCCATGTCTAAGTTATCGAGAGGCTCGGGCTCTTGATAAGACGTGGATCGAGTGCGCATACACCTGCAAAAGAACGAACAAAGAAAAACAAAGCAAGAATATTTTTGGTTTTTATTGTTTTTTTTTACTTTTTAGGATTTTTGAAAATTTTATATTTTTTAGTTGTTTTTGAAAATTTTTAGGAAAAAGTAACGTTCACGGGGAACGGATCCCAAAATCCAAATTCTCACAAAAAACTTTTGATCTTAACGAGAAGAGCCGGCAGCGGCACCATTTGATACATGCATTTTCAATGGGTTCTAATTTTATGTCTCTCGATATCCTCTCGAATTGATCTAGGTCTTAAGTGGACTGATTGTTCTTGGTTACTAAATAAAGGGTTTTAGTTTTCTAGTCTAATAATAAAAAAATGGAAATGAAAATTTAAATCAAAAACAATTACTAAGACTTGGTTTGAAATTAAAATCAAAATCAAAATTACAATTAAAATTTAAAGTTCAAATTAAAGTTAAAATATAAATTGTGAAAAAGAAGTAAAGAAACAGTAAATAAACAACAGTAAAACAGTAACTAAACTCTAAAATAACTGATTCGGAAATTTAGACCTTGATTCGGAACTATCTGATTCGGAAGTAACTATTCATTCATTCGGAACATGTTCATTCGGAACATATTGGATCGGAAGTTTCTGATTCGGAACCTTCAGCTTGATTCGGAACTTTCCGAATGAAAAGGTTGATTCGGAACTTTTGCTTCGTCCGGAAGTCACTGGTTCGGAAGTTTTAAACTTCCGAATGAAGGGCTTGGTTCGGAACTTTATGACTGATCCGGAACTTTCCGGATGAAAGCTTGATTCGGAACTTTTGCTGTTGATTCGGAACTTAGTGCTTGGTTCGGAAGTTTCCGAATGAAGGACTCATTCGGAACTTTTTGGCTGATTCGGAAGATCTGGAAACCAGTTACAGTAGCAGTAAAAGCGAAGAACACGGGACACCAAATTAATCAAAATCAAATCAAACACTTAAAAAGATTTTACCAAATTAAACACAAATCATTTAGACAATACAAGCAACAAATCCCACCAATAAAAACACAAATCCAAACAACTTTTGAAGATCAAATCAAGAAAAATAAAATTTAATAACTTGAAGATAAAGATGATGATGAACAAGATGAAATGAAAGATTAAACAAGAACTTGGTATTGAATGATTGATGTTTTGACAAGATGAAACAAAGATTAAAATTACAAGATTGAAGAACTAAAAAAATAAAAATCACCAATCACCCTAGTGGTGATGGTGTTAAACGAACCAGGAGAAAGAGTGGGGAGGAAGAAAGAAAAACTAGCTCTAAAATGTGTGTGGGATGGCCTATTTATAGGTGTTTCCTTTGGTTGGTGAGTGGGCTTTCTCCTGTTCTTTGTGTCTTTTCGTCTTTTCAGAAAAGTTTCCGTTTTCGATTCTGATTCGGGATTTGTTGTCGATTAAATTCAACTCGTCTTTTAATTTCTTCGTTTAATAGACTTGAGTTTCTTCGACTTATATAAATCTTCCATCTTTGGTCCTTTTCTTCGATAAATCTTCGAATAGGCCCAGCGACTTCAAATCTTTTGCATCTCTTGGACAATAGACTTTATCTTGAGTCTTTTTCTTCAGTAAAACCCGTGCAATCCCATGTTTTCTTCAATATTTATCCGGTTGTCTCTGAAAACACAACAAACACAAAAACCACGCATAATTCCAAACAAATGATATTAAATACGTGTTTTGGTCTCGTTTTAGCCCGAATTAAGTGGTAAAAGGATGGGTGTTTACACACCTATCATCTACCAAGTCTTCTCTATCAAAACTTGCAAACAAAGATATAAGGGTGGTAAAAGTGTGAACCTCTTTTCCATACCTGCCAATCTTCCAAAACCCACATTCATCTTCTTCATAACTTACAATTGGGTTTCTGGAATCAAGTGGTAACACTTGTACCAAATCTGAAGCTTCTAATGGTGAGAGCTTGAGGCTCTTTCTTATGACAGCTTCACTTGGATGTAATGGATCCATATCTTTGGGAAACTCAAGAGGAACTCCCTTTTTTATTGGCCTGGGAACAAACATTGCTTTCTTGAGCTCCATTTCCTCTGCAAGTTCTTCTTTTCTTTCATCAGAAAGAAGTCTTAGAGTGTTTGCTTCCTGCACTCTAACCCAAATGGGATAAGCTCTACATTCCAACTCATCAAATGTGAACCCAGTCAATTTCTTGTAAGTCCACCCTTTTCCATGACATCTGAGCAGCATGAAGTACAACTCCTTTCTATCCCTTCTTAAATTTGAGAGAACATTGCTTGCTTTGTGTTTCAGTATGACCTTGTAATCCTTTTGTACTCTGAGAAGAATCTCCAAACCCCATATCTGATCTGAAATAGTCAAATGTGGATTCTCTATACACCTTTCTTCCCAAGCATGGTACATCTGAACCACCTCTGGCATATCAAAATCAACCTACATTTTCAACTCTCTCAATTTCTCCTTGGCCAACTCATCACCATACTCAAGTCTCTCTGGTTGTTCTATGATCATAACACTTGAGTCTGAACTAGGTCCATCACTTCCTTCTTGCTCTTCTAAAGTGACAACAAAAGGTGATTCACCCACTTTTTCTTTTCTTGTTCCACAATTTGTGCAGCCAACCTTCTATCAAATTCAGTTTGTCCTGCATTCTTTGGAACAACCTTATCTACCATAATACCCTTACCCTTATCTAATGGATCAATTGTTGGTATGGTAGATGGTGATACCTGTGAAGAAACCTCCTTGATGATGGATGATGACTGGGATACATCAACCTCATTTGCAGGTCTGTCAACGCTCACTTTCGCCTTGTCAGCGTCCAAAATACTCATGTCAGCGTTCAAATCTGTCTTGTCAACGCCTAATGTACCTGTCTCAGCGCCTCTTGCAATTTCCTCCGACATGGTTGTAAATGACAAATTTAAGTTGGTAGGAGCAACTAGAGACATATCAAAACCTGCTTGTTTCTTCAAACCAGTAAGGGCTTCAGCTACGCCCAAAGATTCTTCATCAAATGAATCTTTTCCACTCTCAACAAAAGGTTCTGTAGCTGCTTCATGTGAGCCTTTATCACTCAAATTAATAGGCTCAGTAGCAGCTTCCTCCCCTTTGTACGAATCCTCCTCAGATACAAGGACCCTTGTCTGCCTTCTCCTGGACTCAGCTGTTTCCAAAATAACAATCCTCTCCCTCAATTGCTTGAGTTCAAGGCCTTGTGTGCTGACAACTTGTACCAAGTTTGCATTTTGCTTTTGCAAGCTCATGTAGACTGCCGTCAATTCCATCAAAGTCATTGGTTCCAATCTGCCCTCTTCTAAAATGGGTATTTGACCTCCCAAGTCAGATTCATTGGGCATGGATGAGGTCTTAATTATGGTGGGACTGCCTTGGCCAGCTTCTAAGCCATAACCAATAGTCCCAGCCTCATCCATAGCACCAACCACACTTGTGGTGGTGGTTCTCTCTGCTACATGGCTAGGACCACTAGAGGAGAACACTCCAGTAGTCCTTTGGCGTTTTTGTAACCTATATTGTGTTTGTGGAGATGATGATGTGGATTGGGTGGATGTGGGTTGGTTAAGGGGTGTTTGGGTTTGTGAAGGTTGTGTGTCAACGTTTGAAATAGGCACATCAACGCCAACATTGAACGTGTCAGCGTCGAAGGGTTCTTGGTCAATTTTCATATGTTGTGGTGAAGGTAATGGTTCAGGTATTGGATCAATTTGGGGTTGAGGGTCTGGTTGAGGTTGTGCTGCTGCAATGACAGCAAGCATAGCTGGGGTTAGGGGAAGGTCATGATGTGGGGGTTATTTCATCTTCATAAAAATTTCTTTCTTTTGCACAGGGATCTCATAAAAATCATCATGATCCCTTGTGCAGTATCCTTGGACATCAAAAACCATTTGTAAAAATCTGGGATAAGCTAAAGTCATTTTGTTCCCTTTATTTTTACACATGCCCTCAAAAATCATTTTGGAATAATTAAATTTTTGCCCAGTAGCAATACACACAATAGCACTAGCAATAGATCTATTGATCTCATTATGTGCAGTGCACTTGGGACTCAAACATTGTAGGAGGACATGTATTAGGTACTTCCAGGATGGGGGAAACTCCTGTTTATGATATTTATTTAAAGTTCCTTCATTAGGAAAAGGATAACCCAAAGCCCTTAGTCCTTGTTCTATTTCACTAATGGGAAGGATGGTTATACCATCAACATCATCAAGATGCAAAGCTTGGCGTACCAAAGCTTCAGTAACCACCTAAGTTCTCCCATGAACAATAGAAGATAATGTAGTCACTCTATTAACTGTTGAGGAACTGACAGTGTTCCAAAACTGTTTAATATGTGTGACAGGAATGAGTGGTGCATGAGAAAGAGCATACCTAATAGGAGATGCGTTCAAATACGCCACCATTTGTGTGTATTGGGGAAACAGAGCATCATCAGCTTCAAGATACGCGATCATGTTGTGTTGGCTTCTGAACCCCAATTCCAAATCTGATGGTTTAAACTTTGGTGCCATTGTTGAAAGCTGTTAAAATTATTGATAAAGATGAAGTTGATAAGAGAAAATTGTGTTAGACAAGAATAATAGGTACCCTGTTTAAAAATAGGAGCAAAATATATAGGAGAAGAAAATGCATGTGATTGGCCCAAAAATAGGCAAGTATTTTCAAAAAGCAATCATGAAAATATTGAAAAAGAATAATTTTATCTCATGCATTAAATGAGGTTTATCTTCTCCCAAAATTACGACCAAAAAATATGTCAAAAAGTAACAACTGGGTAGGTCCCATTGAGTGTCAACGGTAAAAAATAACCTATCAACGCCCAACGGCTATATTCTTGTCAACGTTCGCCATAGCCATGTCAGCGTTTAAATTGGTCACAACAACGCTTGGAAAAATACTTGTCAGCGTCCAAAAATAAAAATGTTTAAAAATGAAAAATGACCTTAACAAAGTAATTTATCCTAGAGAAGATAACCAAAAAGATGATAATTATTATAGGGCGGCAAGCACTGTCCAGTTATGCACACTTGCTTACGCAAGATAGACATAACAGTCCTCTAGTGTCCCTTGCTAACCAAAACTCTTAACAACTAAGTTACCTTATAAAATTCCTTGTTACTCCTAGGTAAATCCCATAACAAAATCATTCCCAAGTCTCCCAACAGACCACAACCAATTCTAGGCTAAAAACGTCTTGGCAGCATGCATAGTATATCAACTTTGCATGCTATAGTGCCTCATGATTTAGTAAAACTAACTCATACTCACCTGTGGACACAATCTAGAATTGTGATAAGAGTATCATATGGATACCCAAACATCCTAAAGGTTCCTAAAACCTCCCCTTAAACTATGATACATAAGTTGCTAAAAATATGCATGAACATAAAAAATTTATGTCAAGATAGGAATTAAAAATTCCAACCATCATCCATAAATAAAAACATGTCCAAATGCTTCTCCAATGATCCATAAGCAACTCTGTATCCAATGGTATATTGCTAACACCACCTGCACATTTAGATTGAAAACCACAAAACTAACATTGTTGCTGACAACGCCCCGATAACACATGACAGCGTTGAGGGGAGCTTTGTCAGCGTTAGACAAATATTTTGCTGACAACGTCACAAAAACACTTATCAGCGTTCAAGCAACCTTTTTCAGTGTTAGAAAAATATAGTGGAAAAATCTAAATCCTCAAAAAGACCAATAACAATGCATTATCCTGTACATACTTTCACAAAAAGACTTCAAAACACATATTATGTGAGATTGATCATTCCAATACTTGTTACCAAGTATTGAAACCTCCCAGCATCAAAAGGTTTAGTTAGTAAATCTGACACATTCTCTTCTGTGTCAACCCTATCTGGTTGTATTAAACCCTTTTCAAAACAATCTCTTATAAAATGGTGTCTAATTTCTATGTGTTTAGTTTTAGAATGATGTAAAGGATTCTTAATAATGCATAAAGTGCTGTTATTGTCAACAAATATCTTGGTATGCATGAAATTATACCCATAGTCCAACAGCTGGTTCTGAATCCACAAAACTTGTCCACAACAAGCAGCTGCAGCCACATACTCAGCTTCAGTTGTAGAATTAGCCACCACTATTTGTTTCTTGCATTGCTAAGATATCAACCTGCTCCCAAGAAACTGACATCCACCAGTTGTGGATTTTCTATCAAACTTATCACCTCTATAGTCACTGTCTGAATATGCAATCAGCTCCAATGGTGAATCCTTTGGGTACCACAAACCAAGACTAGGATATCATCTTAGGTACCTAAAGATCCTATTCACAGCATAAAGGTGACATTCCTTAGGAGTCACTTGATGGCGTGCACAAGCACACACAGCAAACATGATGTCAGGTCTGGAGGCTGTAAGATACATCAATGATCCAATCATGGATCTATAGTGCCTGACATCAACATCTTTCCCATCTCCAATCTTTCCCCAAGGGTGTTCTCTATCCATAGGAGTAGTAGCCCTCTTTTCATGTGGAGAAAAGCCAAATTTCTTCAAGATTTCTGCCACATACTTATCCTGGAGATGAAGATACCATCTTCTTTCTGCTGAACTTGTAAACCAAGAAAGAAGTTCATCTCCCCCCATAGCACTCATCTTGAATTTGTCTGTCATCAGCTTGGAGAAATCCTCACTCATCTTTGGATCAGTAGACCTAAAAATGATGTCATCAACATAGACCTGAACAAGCAACACATCCTTACCTTTCTTCTTTGTAAATAGTGTCTGATCTATGGTGCCCCTCTTGAATCCATTGTCCACCAAATAAGTAGACAAAGTACCATACCATGCTCTTGGGGCTTGATGAAGTCCATACATAGCCTTCTTGACTCTATACACCTTGTCTGGATTCTCTGGATCCTCAAAACCAAGAGGCTGCATCACATATACCTCCTCAAAAATTGTTCCATAGAGGAAGGCACTCTTGACATCCTTTTGATAGACAGTGAAGCCCATGCAGGATGCATAGGCTAAGAAGATCCTAATAGCTTCAATCCTTGCAACTGGTGCAAAGACCTCCTCATAGTCTATCCCCTCCTCTTGTGTATATCCCTGAGCCACTAATCTTGCCTTGTTTCTGACCACAATACCTCTTTCATCTCTCTTGTTTCTTAGAACCCATCTTGTCCCTATAGGTCTGACATATCTGGGACAATCAACCAGCTCCCAAACATCCTGAATTGCAAATTGGTGAAGCTCATCCTGCATTGCTTCCACCCAACTTGGTTCTTTGAGAGCATCAAATATTTTCTTGGGTTCCTGTTGTGACAGAAAACAAGCAAACAAACATGCTTGCACAAGAGGGGTATCAACCTTCTTGTGAATATTGGCAATAAACCCACCAAGACCTTGATGAGATCTTCTAGTCTGAACAGGAGTCATAATATCACCAATGATTTGAGAAGTGGGGTGATTCTTCATAGTAGAAGTGAGAACTCCTCCTTCAAAAAGTCTGGTGTCCTCAACCTCATTCTCTATGTTGCCAATATCTTCTTCTTCAGACTCTCTTTCATCAACATGAGGATGAACCTCTTCATATAAATTGGAAGGTTCACCTTGTTCAAAAATGGAAGAGAAAAGATGTGCAGAAGTGTTGTCAACGCCTGAACCTTGTTTGTCAGCGTGTGGGCTAACAACGCTTGAACTATTGTTGTCAACGTCTGAGCCATCAACGTCTGAATTGGTCTTATCAGCGCTAGATTTGCCTTTGTCAGCGCCTAAAGGACCATGCATGTTGTTATCTGGTGGTACTTGGGGACCACCATTATCTTTACCAGCAGCAGCAAAAGCATCTGTCCATATTGGAATTGTGACATACTCTTGTATAGGAGATGACTTTTCTGCTTGTGAGCCAACCTTTTCATGAACCTGTGTACCTGAAACATCAAAAACTTGTTCTTCCACAACATTTGAAGTTACCTTCACAATGTCTGGATTAGTGACAGGCATATAATTTAAAGTCCTAGATAAGGGTTCCAAGTCAAACAACCAATTTGGACCACTTTCAGGATCACTAGGTTTATTCTCTAAAAACCTGACATGTACTCTTTCAAGAATACGTTTTTTCCTCTTTAAGATAAACCCTATATCCCTTGCTCTGCACTGAATACCCCATGAAGTAGCCTTCATCACCTTTTGCACTAAATTTACCTAAGGCATCACTAGTATCAAAAACTACTACATGACAACCAAAAGGTCTGAGAAAACCAATATTAGGTTTTCTTCCCCAAAGTAACTCATAAGGTGTTTTGTTCTGAATTTTGTTGACCAATGCTCTATTTTGAACATAGCAAGCTATATTAACAGCCTCAGCCCAAAAGGCTATAGGAAAATGAGCATCATTCAACATGGTTCTGGCTGCTTCAATTAGGGTTCTATTTTTCCTCTCAGCAACCCCATTTTGCTGTGGGGTTCTGGCAACACTAAATTGCCTAGTAATTCCTTTCCTGGCACAAAAATCATCTAACTTTTTATTCCTAAATTCACCACCATTGTCACTCTTAAGCATTTTAACTTCATTGCCTGATTTCTTCTCAATCTGAGTGATAAAATCAATTATAGTGTCAGCTGTATCACTCTTCATAGCTAGAAAGAAGGTCCAAGTAAACCTAGAAAAGTCATCTGTTATAACAAAGCAGTAGGACTTACCATTCAAGCTTTCTATATTGGTTGGACCAAAGAGGTCCATATGAAGCAAGTGAAGAGGTCTAGTACTAGAGTGCACCTATTTGGACTTAAATGAGACCTTGTGCTGCTTGCCTTTAAGACATGCAACACAAGAGTGGTCATTGTGGAAGGCCTTCTTAGGCAAACCATCAACCAAGCCAAGTCTCACAAGCCTGTTTATATTCTTAAAATTTATGTGCCCTACTCTCCTGTGCCATAAATTACTTTCATCTACTGAAGCTTTAGCATAAAAACAAGACATATTATTATTCATTCTAATCCTATTCAGATTCACATTGTATATGTCTTTATGCCTAGGTGTTCTATAGTCAATATATTTCTCATCAGGGATCTTATAATCCTTGCTTAACACCAAAATTCAGTATCAGTAAATTAGAACTTTATTTTTGTTATCACAAACTTGTGATACACTAAAAAGATTGTAATCAAGTTCCTTTACCAAAAATACGTTCTCAAAACGCAAATTCTTGGTGAGAAGGATTCCTTTGCCTGTGATAGTACCATATCCTCCTCCAAAGTAAACCTTATCACCATCCTTAATGGGAGTGAAGTTAGTTAAGTAATCTTCCTTCCCTGTCATGTGCCTTGAGCATCCACTGTCCCAATATCCATAATCATTGACCTGTTTTTGAATGCCCTGCACATAAAGAAAACAAGTTAGTTTTATTTGGGAACCCAAGCCTTAGCAGACTTGGATTCATCTGGTTGTTCAATAAGAACAGACTTAGTTCTCATAACAACCCCATTTTCATCCTTCTTTGGATGAAATACCCAGTAAACCCCAATAGGTTTTGTAATGACCTTTGAAATGTAATTAAATCTGTTGCAAGTCATTGAATTCCTATTATCATTAGGGTTTTGATCTTTCTTTGGTCTCCATGTCAAGCTTGAAGAAGCTCTAGACCCCTTACCCTGTGGTTGCAAATATTTAGGTCTGGTCACGTTTCTGTTAGCGTTGGAATTGGTCTTGTCAACGCTGAATTTACCCTTTTCAGCGTTGAACCTAGGGTTTGCTACAGAAACCCATTGCCTATTAGACCAAGTGTTTGTCTTTTGAAATGGTCTTTGTCCATGAGTGTTAGACCCTCTAGTGAAGAATGTGGCAGGTCTAACAACTTGTAGACTTTGCTGCACACAAGGTTTGGGTCTGACAACGTTTTACTTTCTAACAACGTTGACCTTGTTCCTGTCAGTGCTGAATTTGTTCCTGTCAGCGCTGACTTTGGGAGCGTTGACACACTTATACGCTAAATGTGAAAAGCTACCACAAGTGTAACAGGCTTTCTAGACACAACCCTAGGTCTAGAAGAGAAGAAGCCTGTTCCATCATTGCTAACTTGGCTCTTAGGTGACCTAGTATTCCTATACATCTCTGCATACTTAATGCTAGGTTTTCTAACAGTGTTTGAGCCAAGGTCAACAGCTTTACCAGTGATTGGGTTTGTAACCTTAATGGGAGTTGACTCATTAGGACTTTCACATAGCAAGCCACCCTTAACAAATAAGGTAGGGTTGGTTTTCTTCCATTCATTTAAGTCAGTCAACTTCTATTGATACTATTCAACTGGGGTAACAACTCTTGGTGGAGGAATGAATTCCTCCTCTTGGAGTTCTGGCAAACCAGTCCAAGATAGGTCCTTTTGGTAGACACCATAGAAGTCACCAGCTGGTGGTGGAACCACAAAGTAGTCTTTCATCCCAATCCCAGTCATGTCCTTAGGATCCCTTTGTTTATTCACACATTCTCCTAGGGTTTGTGTGGCTCTATCAAATCTCTGAAATTTAAGGCCAACATTATCTTTATTCTTAATGGCCTCATCTAACTTAGCCTGTAGATCACCATTAACCCTTTCCATGATGTTCCTAACATCATTACTTGCATCTAACTCATGTTTTAAGATATTTATTTTATCTTTTAAGTCAAATTCCATTTTCTTGTATTCAGAAACTGTCTTCTCAGTTTGAGTGAGAGCTAGTTAGTAATTAGACAGTTTGCATCTTTAAGTACTCACATCATCTAATAATCTTAACACCTCTTTGTTAAGTCTCTCAGTATTTAACCTACAACCTTTACTACAAAAAGCATCATCGTATACCTCATTATCCGATGAAGAGGAGGAGTGTGCCATGAGAGCATATTGAACATGCTCTTCTTCTTCAATTTCAACAACCAAAGCTTTATCCTCTTCTACATCTTTAGCCAAATAGCTCCAATCCCATCCCATACCATCAATTCCTTGAACTGCAACCATGGCTTTAGGATCCTGAGCCTTAACAATTTGGCTTGAAGGTTTGCCAGCATCAGATCTTCTAGGAGACCTGCATTCCCTCATGAAGTGCCCCATACGATGACAGTTGTAGCACTCAACTTTGGATTTATCAAATCCAACTGTGTCCTTTGCATTGAAGGTCATTTTCTTCTTAAACCTTCTGTTCCACCTGTTTGCTCTTATGCTAGCAAGAGCCATATTCCACTTAATGTCCATCTCTTCCAAGTGCTCATCACTTATCTACTCAAGGTCCTCATATGTAATCACTGAACCATTGGGCAAAGAAGCAATGTAAGCACATACAGTATCCAGATCCAAACCAACAGGCTTAACTCTTGGTGAGTCACTTTTGAATGTGTCAGCGTCTGAAAAGGAGACGTTTACAGGACATGCTCCAGCGCTGACACATGATGATCCAGTAACTGGATGCATGTAAGAGTCCTTCTGTTCAAATTTGCCTTCACTATGTAAGAAGAAAGCCATGTTGCTATTAGTAGACTTACTTCCATGCTCCAGAAGGGTTTCATTCTCCAACACCCTTAGTTTGTTGTAGATATCATCAAAAGTAGAACTTTTGTGAGTGTTGTTGGCAAGTATAGATCTTGCCTCAATCTTCCACGCTTCACCAAGACTTTTAAGAAAAGTAGCATTAATGTCAACATCACCAAGTTGTGTCCCCATAAAGGACAACTTGCTTGTAATATCAAGCAATCTTCTTCTCACACTACTAAGCTTCTCATTGGGTTGAGCTTTGAAAACAGCATAATCATGCATGAGTTGTTTCTTCTTCTCTTCCCTAGTATCTTCATTGCCACCATATGCAACTTCAAGAGCTGCCCAAAGGTCTTTAGTAGAATCATAACCTCTGTATTTATGCTGGTTCTCTTGTCCCAAAGAGACTTTTAGAATATTTAGGGTTTTCATATCAACCCTTCTCTTTGCTATATCTTCAGCAGACACAGCTCTACCATCACCAGGTTTTTCTTTCTTATCTGCTTCTGGACATCCAGCAACAGCAGTTCTTGTAGCAATAGCAGCAACAACCTTTTCAGCTCTATTGTATGTGTTCCCATATTCAATGATCTCCCAGAGAGTGTAGTCATAGATCCCAAGATATTGCTCAAAGTTGAATTTCCACAATTCAAAGTTGGTTGCATCAAGCATAGGAATCTTGATGTTTGGCAAAGGTTGGGAGGAAGAGGTTATTTCTGGAGTTGACATGATGTTGTTTAGGGTTTTGAGAAAATTAGGGTTTTGGTGTTTTTAGGGTTCTTATGTTCTTTAAGATCAAAAGTTCCTCAACAAGCTCTGATGCCACTTGTTGATCCCAAACTTAGATCGATTTAGCTTTATGTATACGAGATTAGATCAAGTAATACACTTAGAGAAACCTTTGTATATGTATATGACAATGTAAGTGTTATGCGGAATTAACACTTAAACAAGAACACAATAATATAAACATACTTTCACTTTGATTAATGATATCAAACTTGCTTACAATGAAAGTAGTTTACGTATGAAAACTTATATTGAACATTAACCTAAAGGTCTTCTTTTATAGACATAAGAAGCCTTGTACAATAATCTATGTATCAACTATTCTAGGTAAAGATAAATATAGAAAATACATTGTTGTTCCTATCTTTACTAGAAGTAATCTAGAATGCAATAAACGCGTAGAGTATATCTTTCCATCAGTGCTTGTCTTCAATGTATCAACGCTTGACTTTGTCTTGTCAACAATTGAGTTGTCAGCGTTTGTTTTAATCCTGTCAACGCTTGTTTTACTCTTGTCAGCGCTCAAGTAGACTGGCTATAATTTATTTCCAACACATAACGGGTTTGTACCCGGCAGTTCTGTACAAATTATATCAACCCTGCAAGCACGTGCACTACTTTCACATGGTTGCGAGGGTTATCGAGCTACTGTTCATGACATGGATGCTGAATCCCCATCAATTCAGGATCATCCGATAGTGTCAGAATTTCCAGATGTATTTCCCGAAGAACTTCCAGGCATACCACCTGCACGTGAAGTAGAATTTAATATCGAGCTCATCCCAGGAGCTGAGCCGATTTCCAAGGCTCCTTATTGCATGGCTCCCATAGAGTTAAAGGAGCTGAAGGATCAACTACAAGAACTTCTGGCACGAGGTTTCATTCGACCGAGCACATCTCCATGGGGCGCACCGGTCTTATTTGTTAAGAAAAAGGACGGCAGTATGCGTCTTTGTATAGACTATCGCGAGCTCAACAAGATTACCATCAGGAATGGGTATCCATTCCCACGTATAGATGATCTGTTTGACCAACTCCAAGGGGCCAAACATTTCTCCAAGATTGATCTAAGGTCAGGCTACCATCAGCTATGGGTTAAGGAGCAGGACATCGCCAAGACTTCTTTCCTACACGCTATGGCCACTACGAATTTGTAGTCATGCCATTTGGCCTTACCAATGCTCCAGCAGTGTTCATGGATTGGATGAACATAATCTTCCATGAATTTCTGGACAAGTTTGTCATTGTCTTCATCGATGACATCCTGATTTTCTCTAAGTCCAAGGAGGAACACGAAGACCATCTTCGTACACTACTACAGATTCTTCGCCAGAAGCAACTGTATACTAAATTCTCCAAGTGTGAGTTCTGGTTAGACAAGGTGGCATTCTTAGGTCACATTGTATCAGCAGAAGGAATCACGATGGATCCGGCGAAGGTTGAGGCTATTACGAAATGGCCAAGGCCGACATCAGCGTCTGAAGTCCGCAACTTCCTAGGCTTAGCTGGTTATTACCGTAGGTTCGTGGAGAACCTTTCCCGCCTAGCACTACCATTGACCAAACTGATGCGGAAAGGGGAGAAATTCGTCTGGACTGAAGAACGAGAGAGGAGCTTTGAAGACCTGAAGCAGAAGTTAGTATCTGCACCTATTCTTACTCTCCCATCTGGATCAAGTGGATTTCAAATCGACAGTGATGCATTGGGGAAGGGACTTGGTTGTGTTCTCATGCAACATGGGAAAGTGATCGCGTACGCTTCACGACAGCTTAAGCCTTATGAGGAAAATTACCCTACGCATGACTTGGTACTTGCAGCAGTCGTGTTTGCATTGAAGATATGTAGGCACTACTTATATGGAGAATCATGTGACATTTTCATGGACCACAAGAGCTTGAAGTATATCATCACTTAGCGTGAATTGAACATGAGATAGAGGAGATGGTTAGAGTTGTTGAAGGATTATGACATTAATCTACAATATCACCCCGACAAGGCGAATGTAGTGGTAGATGCACTTAGCAGAAGGTCAGGAATGATCAACGGCATTGTGATTGAAGAGGAAATCATAAGAGACTTGGAGCGACTAGACATAGAGATCATGGTACGTGGACAACATGGTTACTAGGATAATCTTAGAGTAGAACCCGAGTTACTCTCTAAGATCAAGGAAGCTCAGAAAGATGATGGAGAAATCTGGGCGATAATTCAGAATTTGGAGAAGCAGATAGAATTTCGAGTAGATGCAGATGGTATCTTATGACACGACACGAGACTTTGTGTTCCTGATGATCAAGAACTCCGGAAAGCCTTGTTAGCTGAGGCTCATATCTCCCCATTCTCTATACATTCTGGTTCGACCAAGATGTACCATGACATCAAGCAGTACTTTTGGTGGAGTGGTATGAAACAGGATGTTTCCACTTACGTCTCCAAATGTCTTACCTGCCAGCAGGTTAAGATCGAGCATCAACGATCTGGCGGTCTTCTTCAACCGTTAGATACTCCAGAGTGGAAGTGGGACAAAATCACCATGGATTTTTTTACTGGTCTTCCGCCAACCAAGAGGAAGCACGATGCAATTTGGGTTATCGTAGATCGACTTACCAAATCAGCTCATTTCATACCGATCCGCACGGTGCTCCATCCATCATCGTCTCAGACAGAGATCCTCAATTCACTTCACGATTCTAGAGAAGTCTGCAGAAAGCTTGGGTTACACAACTTAAGCTTAGCACGGCTTTTCATCCTCAAACAGACGGGCAATCAGAGCGAACGATTCAGACATTAGAAGACATGTTGAGGTCATGTGCGTTGGAATGGACGGGAGATTGGGACGATTATATCTATTTGGTGGAGTTTGCATACAACAACAGTTGGCACGCAAGTATCAAGTGTGCTCCTTTCGAGATGTTGTATGGCAGGAAGTGTCGCGCACCAATCTGCTGGGATCAGGTTGGTGAGCGAATACTTGAAGGGCCAGAAATCATAGAGCTGACTAATGAGAAGGTCACAATAGCTAAGCAGAAACTGGAAGAAGCACGATCACGTCAGAAGAGCTACGCAGACAAGCATCGTAGGGACTTACATTTTAACGTAGGAGATCACGTTTTCCTTAAGATTTCACCGGCACGTGGGGTTAGACGTTTTGAAATTAAAGGGAAGCTCAGTCCTCGATTCATCGGACCGTTTGATATCATTGAACGAGTCGGTGAAGTATCTTACCGTTTAGCGTTACCTCCGCAGCTTTCTCATGTACACAATGTTTTCCATGTGTCCTTACTCAGAGGGTACCAGTATCATCCCCTTCACATGGTTCAGTATCCACTGGAGCAGATTCGTGAAGATCTCACCTTCATAGAAGAACCCGAACGAGTTCTTGACAGACAAGAACGATTCATGAGAAGGAAGACGATTCCATTCGTCAAAATCCTTTGGATGGATCATACCGAGCGGGAAGCCACTTGGGAAACAGAGGAGTCTATCCGGGCTTCTTACCCGCATTTCATATTTTGAATTTGGGTATGTTCTTCTTTTCCAGTTTACTTTATCTATAATTAGGGGACGAATTATTCTTTTTAGGGGGAAGAGTTGTAAAACCCGCATGCTTTTACCATGAATAGTACCCTTACGATAGTACGTACATGATTAAAACTTTCCTTTTATAACATGTTTACGTTTCACGAACAAGAATTACAAGTATACGTACGTGTTATAACACGATAAGTATTTATTACGTATTAACATACGATAATTATTTCAATAATAATTATTATCACGAACATACGAACATGAAATCATGAACGTAAATTAATCACGAGCTAATAATACGTATGTATGTATATTTATTACGAGCACGAATAAATATATTAAGTCACGAACGATTACTAATAAAAATCACGTAAAATACGAACACGAGAACACACTTATATTTTAGACACGAGAAAGGTTCGGGTTACCCTTATGTGGGCCCCTACCCGCGGCTACAACAAGAAACATGGGCCAAGCCCATGTAAAATTTACTAACTAGGGAAAAAGGGAAAACATGTTTCATATTTACAAAATTTAGAAAACAAAGAAAACCCTAGTTCTTCCTTTTTGTCTTCCTTGGCCGCCGGGTTTAAGAACACCAAAGGGGTGTTTCAGTTTGATTTTGGTCTTTGATTTGTTGCAAGGATCGTTAGTGTGTACATCCTCTTGATTTCATGTGATCGGTATAAACCCTAACTCTTTTATTTTATGTTTTGATTTATTTAATCACATAAAATCATGAAGGTTTTTAATAACTATTAAAAACAAGTAGTTAATCATGGGGTTTAATCAATTTAGGGTTTAGGGGTGTTTGTTGTTTGGCCGACGCCTAACCGAGCCCAAGGGGGGTCTCGGCTTGGCTTATATTCACACCACAGAGACCTTAAGGTCTCGGTTTGGTGATGGTGGTGTCACGGCAGCAGCAAGGGCAAGAAACCCCGACCTAGGTCGGGGTATGGTGATGTTTACGGGTCCGATTCATGGGTTTTAAACACGGGTCCGGTTCACATGTTTAGATTTAAAACACGGTCCGGTTCATGAGTTATTTTTTCAAGGTTTAATATTTTTACAAGTTATATTATTTTTACAAGATTTAAATTAAATTAATTAAAAACCTGAAAATGATTAATTTAATTTACATGACTTAGGTTATAAGTTTAATTATTAACAAATGAATTCTAACCTAAGTATTTTATCTTTTAATTAGACTATATAATTAATTATTTATTAAAACCATGACTTATAATTAATTCATTTACATGACTTAGGTTATATTATTTATAGATAATAATACATGTTTTAACCTTATTTTTTATTTTACCTTTATTTAATTAAATCATGTTATATTTAATTAAATACTTTAACCTATAGTTTATTAATTCACATGAAATAATTAATAAACTATACTATATAATCACATGAATTAGAATATTAATCAAAGAACACTTAAGCTTATATAATTAGCTTAATTATCCAGCTTATATCTAATTATGGAAACTTTCTATTTTTAGAAACTTATTTATTTAAGGCAGCTAATCTATTTATGGAAACTTTCTATTTTTAGAAACTTATCTATTTTAAGCAGTAATTCTATTTTTGGAAAATTTTATTTTTGGAAACTTTCTATTTTTGGAAACTTTCTATTTTTGGAAACTTTCTATTTTCGGTAACTTTCTATTTTTGGAAGCTTTCTATTTTAGGAAACCTGCTATTTTTAGAAAGTTACTTATTATTACACAAGAAGTATAATAATACATGAAATACAAATAATACTTAATCAGAATAGACATAATATATGATAAACATAGTATAAAGCTTAAATCAGTAAAACATGACATGAACATATAAAACAAGCTAAGACATGATATAAAAACACTTACGTACTCAGTAATCAGATACTTATACACGTATATATTTATGTAGCATTAGCGATACCGAAGTAGGACTCTCTTCCGTTCGTCTTCTTTGTTCATTGGACATAAGGTACGGATTCTCCGTCCTTTCAGTATGGACATTCTTTCCTTATTAGGATTTCTCGTATGCAGCCAACTGTTTTCCCCAGTATATGTTTTATATGTTTTTGAATTGCTTATGTTTAATTAGAATACCTAAAGCCATATACATGCATGACCAGTTTCACCTAGTTATGGAGGTACCATAACCATAACACTGGAGGCACCAGTGTTATGACTTCACCACGGCACAGTGATAGCTCGTGGCGTCCGTTTCAGCTTTTGGCCATTTATTATATTATCAGGTGGGGCGTATGGGTGCATCCTAGTATACATGTTTTCAGCAGATTATTCAGTGTGAATGTGGTGTGTGCCTTGCATCCTTCACAAGGAGTTGATCCCTCATACCCAAAACCAGTATATTAAATTAGAGGCAGCCCCTCTAATTTGCATGACGCGGTCACTTCTCCAAGTATTCATGCACGTTGATATTTCATGACCTATATTGGCTAATGGTAAATATGTTAAACAATTTTTACAAGATAAACATACGGCTTTTCAAACAATAAAACCATTTTTACTAAGATATAACCAGGTTATCCAGGACTTAGTTTCTTCCGCTGTTTCATGTTTATATGCTTATACTATTCATGCTATACTTGTATATCCGTGCACTAAGCGTATTGCTCAGCCGTTTTCCTTTTCATGTTCCCAAAACAGCAGGTACTCAGGGATGCTCGTAGACTTTAAGCGTACGTGCATATGGACTGGAAGCTTTCTAGCCTTCTCTACTTTATGCATTTATCTATACTTTGATACTCATTTCCATGGACATTGTTTTGTCCTTTCATTTACAGTACTTATGTTTGTGTGTGACGAGTTCTACTTTTGGGATACCGATGTTTGATTCCGGTATTTCCTTTATGGTCATGTAATTTTTAGACATTTATCCTTG
Source organism: Glebionis coronaria (assembly GCA_025667525.1). Lineage (NCBI taxonomy): Eukaryota > Viridiplantae > Streptophyta > Magnoliopsida > Asterales > Asteraceae > Glebionis > Glebionis coronaria. Next base: position 402,169,677 of record CM046878.1, read on the forward strand.
TATGCTTTGATGACACGCCATAATCACGCGTGACATTCCATATATCAAAATGGGGTGTTACAGATTTTGTCTTCAACTAGGAGGAAAACCTTATAAATATGGGTGATACTGTGGAGTCTTATCTGGCTGGGAGGTAGGTAAATACCTGATTTTAGATAAAGCTGACATATGAATACGTGAAGTAAACGTAGAAATTTTCACTGAATGTGTTCGTGTGTAACCTCCACAGAATGAACAATGTGTGCCTAATCTGGACAATACTCCAATGGTGGTAACTGAATTTTTAATGGTCTGATTTATGCGTGGCATAACAGAGTGGTATACCCCTTTTTGAGGGTACCCTGAATTACTGAGGGCCTAGTTTAGAAAACATACTGGAGTTATGAGTCTTCACTCGTGCCTTGAGAAGATATTTGTATGACATGTATCGTAACTGGTGTCCCGAAAGGTGTCTTCCGAAAGGAGGCTAGAGACCCGTGTCTTGACTGTTGTCTTGACATGTGTTTTAGTAGGTGATTCTGGACAAGGCTGAAAATTTTTGGTAACTGCTAGGGTTGGCGAACCGGTTAGACTGCTAACCTATGTATTTCTGGTCACGTCCGTTCTGGAGTTCCAATGGTTACTGACTGATTAATTATTAGCACGGTGGTTGTCACTACTGCTTTGTCTGTCAATTTTATGAAGGTCATTATCATGACCGTGATTCATGTAACTATTTCAGCTGAGTGGCCGGCTGGGTACCAGTTCCCACTCTTCTGACTGAAAATATATTTGTGTGACCTGTGACATCTTAACTAAGGAAGTAAAAGCATGGAATGTATGATAGCGTCTGATGGTTAAAGTAAATTCTTGTTAGAAATTTCAAATTTATAGTTTTCGTCCTTGCTCTAAAGAGTCTGCATAATATAAACAACATCAGCATCTTGTGGAATCTCCAAGGTATCAACAACATCAGCATTCGTGAGGTCTTCGAAGTGTTAGCAACATCAGTATCTGGTAAAATCATCAACTCACAGGCCACATCAGCATCTGGTAGAATATCGACGAGTGGAAACGCTTGAGATGATTAAGGATCGATTAACAGTACACATGGAGTAAGGTATATGGAGTATACCTAAATACTATACGTGAAGTACAAAATGAATACTGTCCATGTAGTACACCTGAGGTACTGTGCATGGAGTACACATGAAATACTGTACATGGATCCTATGGAAATTTCTTGAGATGATCGATACTGGTGTCAACCGTCTAACATGGTCAATGGAAGATAATTTGATTTAACTGGTTAGTAACTGAACTGAAACAAATAACATGATAGGCTGACGATTCCTTCATAGACTTAATGTTGGTTTTATAGAGGCTCAAAAGTATGATTAAACCGAGTTTCATCAATGGTTAGCATGAAGACATGATGGATGAAGACCAAATATGATTTATCATGAAAACAAAATTTTACTGTAGTCCTTATGTATCTTAGCATGAAATATCATCACTTTGCTAATAACATAATCCTCGTAAGGAGACATGAAACTTAATCAGCATGGAAACGACATCCACGTGAGAGCATGAAATTTGACTGTTACAAAGAACATAAAAGTGAAATCAACTGAGGTTTACATCAACTGATGTGGATGGCTATGGTTCAATCCACATAACTCAGAGAAGAAAACATGTAACTAAGTATGGGCGATTCTAGTTTGATTTGTTGTAAGACTGATAAGTAGAAGCAGCGGAATAAAACTGTGTATGTTCTTAAAAGTCTGGTTTGTAATTAGTAAAGCTGAACTATTATCTGTTAAATCTGAAAACATGCATTTATTGTATTTTATGTGTCAAGAGCTTATATAGGTCATGTATTTTAACAACGTCTACATGAATACATAGAGGGGTGACCTCGTCATGCTGTAGAGGGGTGGCCTCTAACTGATGTGCTTGGTGGAGGGATCAACTCTAGTGTGAAGGATGTAGAGCACACACCATATTCACCTGATAAGCTATAAACTGATAACCTAGGATACACCCATATGTCTCGATGATAATATTGATAAATGGCCAAGCTGAAATAAAAGGGACACTACGAGAAATTACTCCCCAGCAGAGGAGTCATGACACCGGTGCCTCAAGTGTCATGGTTACGGTACCTCCGTAACTAGTCATGCATGTATATAAAGCCCATGCAAAATAATATAGTTATCATGGCAATTCATGTAAAGTTTATAACATATATTGGGGAAAACATTTGGCTGCAGCCGGGAAATCTTAATCATGCATAGGAAAGGAAGTCCTTACCGAAGGACGGAAAATCCGTACGATCGATCAAACAAACAATAGAACCAATGAGTCCTGAAAATAGGAAAGAGATAAGAATATCTGTACCTTGTATATCCGAACTCGCAACTTAATTAAACTCCAAAATATTCCCCAATCAATTATCTACATGCGTTAAAAATAAACTAGTACATATTAATAACGCACCATCATTGTACGTTTAGTGTCGCTTAATATCTAAGCCGACAATTAACTATCATCTTTAATCTAACATGAGGAAATATTACATTTGACAGGTTGGAACAAATAGCATGATTTATACCATTCGTTGGTGCTATACGTGGATTTAAATGGATGTATATTACCATCCGATTAGTAATAACAATTGTAAATAAATGACCCATCAAACATCTTTTTGACAAAACAAAGATCATTAAACTTTCAGTTACAATATTTGATGTAAACGTAACTTACATTTCCAGTAGGTAAAAAATAGTTACACTTATAGGTATGTGCATATCCTTTATAAAAAGTATTGTCATAACAATACAGTTCATCATTTTTTAAGACCAGAAGATATTTGTCCATGTTTACCAACTTGGTTGAAACTAATCATTCATACTAAGGTCATTATATAAATTTAACTTCCATTAAACATGGCATGTTTTAACTAGAATTTGATTTGAGATTCTAATGCTACCATGCACGTAGCATATCGAAATAGTATCTTCTTAAGGTATTATTATGAAGTGTATTTAGATTCTTAGTTCCAAATATACCTCGGGGCTAGACGTGAATGATCGAAACCGAAACTAGGACACGAGTGAACACCAAATTGAACACGAGCATTAAGATTCTACGTGGTACAATCAAAACTGAACCCACGCGTCTATGACAACTTAATACATAACGATCACGATCCAAAACCAAAGCTGCAGACGAAGCATTCAAATTTTTGTGACATGTGATCGAACCCAAAATCTTAACACGAACTCATGATATAGCTCGAGGAGACCTCACCCAACCTGATGTGAACCGCAGCCGAACTCCGTTTAAATTATATATCTAAGTTTATTTTGCACCGGCTACTTCTTTTTGTTTCTTTAATTTAAGGGAAAATCATCAAGTTTGGTAGAGACATATGTTTATAAATATGAATCTGAATAGTATACTCGTTTTCCAATATTATTGAGATTGAAGCGAAAGAAACGGTTCTTAATTTGAAAAAGTTTTAAATGATATTCGATCAGCTATAAATGTGATATATTGTAAATAGTTAAACTTCTGATTCTGTTATATTCGAAATTCTCGGTAGTTTTTCTTGACTTGAAGATATGAATGTAGGGTGAAAAATGACTAGTTATAATTGTAGAGCTACTAATACATTTTATAAATGTCCTTATAGTAGTACTTGTATAGTTATTATTTTTTATTGTTATTTATTATTTTAGAGGTTTTATAATTCTACCACTCCGATAAAAATAATTTCGTTCTCCAAATTTAAATTAAATAATACAATAGTACGTAGCTATCAAAATAATGTGAATGACCCGCCAGACTCATTTTTCTTCATTAAAAGTTATGCGTAAATATTATCAGAATATTTTAATAAAAACAAATATCTTATGTTAAAGACTAATAATACCCAAATAATCATAACCTAAAGTTTTAGTATCAGATGCTTATAATATAAATCTTAGGTTATATTCAAAATGATGAAGTAAAATACAAACCAAATTTTTGGGTTTCACAATGTGTCTTTATCTGCGTGTTGTGCTCAAGTTCTTTGGATGAGAACACAACTCACAACTTATGGCTTCCACTTGGATAAAGTACCTATGTACTATTACTCAAAGTCGGCCATATCCCTCTCTTACAATCTGGTACAGCATTCTAGCACGAAGCACATTGACGTCAGATATCACTTCATAAAGGAACAAGTTGAACGCGATATCGTTGAATTATACTTTGTCGGAACAGATTACAAATTAGCCGACTTGTTTAGGAAAGCTCTGTCGAAAGATATGATTGAGTACCTCGTTAGGCAAATTGGTATGATTTGTTTGACTCCATCAGACCTGGAAATTTAGGCAAAGGTGCCTGCTTGATTCATCTATCAAACATCTACTTGTAAATATCATTAAAAAAGCAAAATACAAAAATATAAAACATATAAAAACAAAACAAAAAATTTAAAACCTTTTGAAAATCTAAAATATTCTTCTCGACATGTCTTTCAGTATCGATAATATGGACGTGCCTAAAAATGTCGCTCAATAACGACACGGGTGTGTACATAAAGCTCGAATGAAAGTTGTAATTTTTTTCAAAACATGTCATTTCTATTTTTAATAAAGGAAATTGCCTATTTTGGACAATATTTCAAAACAACGGGTAGAGCAATCTATCTCGGGTTGAGCTTGTCACAAAACATTCAAAGTTTTGAGCTTAACACAATGGCTTGTAATCACTTTCAGATTGCAACCCGGATCGATATTCACGGGGAAGTGTACGGTTTAGTGTGATTACCCTCAACAAAAGAAGAGAAATCTTCTTACACTTGCGTGGATCCATCAAGACATTTAAAGTCTATGAACTCAAGTCAATGCTATAGAAAAACTATGTCGCCAAAAAGAAATGGTTTTCAAAAAGCGTTGAACATAATTTTTTCAAGATTTTTCAATGATTATTCAAAATCTTTCAAAAATTATGTGTTCAACAACTCCTATCCTCAAAAAGTGAATGTGGATCACATCCTCACAATGACATTTCAGTTGGATCAATTTTTGAGGGGGAGCGTTCCAAAAAATTCATGCTAGCAAGACTCATTTTTTCTCCCTAAAGTCTTCAAGACTATTTTTCGCGATATATTTTAATCAAATTTGGTATCTCTAATATCAAACGATTTTATATATTAGAGATAGGGGAGAAAATGTGATTAAAATGTGATCTAAATATATGAAACGAACATATAAGACTCAAGCATTTTAACTCTTACCCACATGTGCGAAACGCTTTCGATTATCGATGCACATGTGAAGGGGAGCTTTTTTGAAACGAAAAAAAGATCAAGGTGTTAAATTTTTTCAAACACTTTGGTATAATTTCAAGTGGTTTTAATGGTTAAGATCTTATATACCTACAACCTCTTTAATTCACGACGTTATTGGTGTCAAAAGGTGGTTAGGTATATGTCATGATCCAACCAGAACTGGAAGGATCTTCCAAGGGACAATCCAATATATTATTAGAAGTCCTTAGGAAAATAGGAGTAGATTGTGAACGTACCTGAATGCCGACTAATTACTTAAGCTAGCACTGAAACAATTACAACAAGGTGCTAGTGATGACGTCTTCGTAAGCATTGAAGGGGTTGAAGAATGAAAAAGAATGTAAGGATAAAAGGGTGTAAAGAAATTAGCCCTCCATACAACTTAGGCAGAACCAGATCAACACATCATGAAGACAACACATCATGGACCCAGTGATGTAATGCACAACCCTTCCCCAGCTGACTCAAGCTTTTCTCAAAAGAAGTTTGTTTTATTGTCACGGAGATCAACACGACTTCTATTGATTTTTTCACTCCGAGATAGTTGATATTGAATAGGTGGCATCTACTCCAGCCTCCGACCACTCAAAGTGCACAAATCGAGTTTAGATCCTAGAGATCAATCAAATCTCGCTAGGACACACGGAATGACGAAGAAGAGAGTCCTACACTATATCCTTGCAATATTGCTAAAACAATCAGAGTGATACAACTTAGTATTCACAATGATGAGTGGAAATCCTTCCAGTGTTGGTCATGTGTAAGATTCTTTATAAATTGAACATGTGTAAACTGAAAAGCAACAGTGGTTTGATTCTTAATTGATTCAAACTCGTTTCTGGTTTCTACGTAATATCCTTATGGTCTTCCCAGAACATTCAGAGTGATATTCATTAATATTCACAGTGACAAATGGAAATCCTTCTAGAGTCAACCTCAAATAGCGCTACGGTAGGTGACTTACGAGATTCTTTATGAATCAAGCTCGTGTCAACTAGAAAGAAACAATGGCAAGATTCTTTACGAATCAAACTTGTTCCAGGAATTTGAATTGACGACTTTAATCAAGAGGATATTTATCCAATTGATTCACTGTTTATGCTCGCAGTCTTGCTTTGAGACGGTCGAGTAAAGAGAACGACTAGTACAGCCAAGAAACCCTGTCAAGGAGGTTCTTAATTAAATCTACCTAATCACAGGTACGGTATTTAATATCGTATAACGATCTTCACCGACCGGAGGTAAAATACTACCGATTTAGGACGAATGACAAAGCCATTCAATCTGTGTCTATGTTTTGTCTCGAGAAGGTCGCATTACGGCGTACTCAATAAATTCAAAGATTAATAACAACATACTCATGCCCAAAGATATATTGAACAATCAAGAAAGCAAAAGTCTTCCGAAACACTGATGTTCAGAATCTTCCTTAACAATTAATGTAAGGAATGACCTCCCTTCAAAGGAGATTGTCAACAAGCTTTCAAGATGATTGATAGTGTGAGCATGTGGATGAAGACACAAGATCGCAAGATGGCAAAGACAAGTCAAGGATGGTGACCAGCAAGAATGAAGCAGTCATTTTTGAAGATCACAATACTAAAGATTAATTATCTCTAAAAATACTCGCATGTCGTAGAGGAATGACCTCTCAGTGAGTGAGATGTTAATCTCAAAATATTGTGTCATCAAGAATGATTCGGTCACATATTTGAAGATCTCAAGATAAAAAGACAAAGTCGAAAGAAAACGACAAAGGCTCAAAGATCACAACATGAAGGAACAAGACCACTATTACACGTTCCTGACTCATTTATGGCGAGATTAGTAATCTCTATAAATATCCAAATGTCGTAGAGGAATGAACTCTCATTGGGGGAGATTGTTAGCCTCAAAATATTGAGTCAAACAAGAATGTTCGATGATAGGTTTTTTATGTATTATTCTTAGAACGTTGTAATAGATAGTAAAATAGTCGGGAATCACGGGCTTGATAAAATAGCTTATTGTCCATGTTTAAGGTTATATAGTTAATGGATTCAAGCCCGACCCAATCAAATAGCCCATAAAGCCTACATGTAAGGCACAACTATAAATACCCCTCCTAGCATGTTAGGAGAGGGTTGGTTAGCTCATTTCACTTTTCTCTCTTAATCTAATATTCCCAAGTTATCATCTACTTTCTCTCTCTAGTTTTCATCTATTTTTCTTTACTTAATTCATACATCTATAATGGTGAAGTGATAAAATCATGGGTACAACAGCAGATCCCCTCGGTTCAGGTTGGATCATAGGATATATACCTAACCACATTTTGACACCATTAACATCGTGCGTTAAAGAGGTTGTGGGTATAAGATCATAACCAAAAAACCACTTGAAAGTTAATCAAAGTGTTTGAAAAACCTTTTAACACCTTTGATAGTTTTGTCGTTTTAGAAATGCTACCCCTTCATATACGAATCGATTATCGAATGTGTTTCACACATGTTAGTAAGAGTTATAGTGCTCGAGTATTACATATATGTTTCATATATTAGATTAGATTTTAATCACATTTGCTCCCATATCTCTAATATATAAATCGTTTGATATTAGAGATACCAAATTTGATTAAAATATATCACGAAAAATAGTCTTGAAAATCTTTCGGGAGAAAAATGTGTCCAACTTAGCATGAATTATTGGAACATTTAATGTAGTGTCGAGTACAAAATTTTTGAAAGATTTTGAATAATCATTGAAAAATTCTTGAAAAAAATTATACTCACACGCTACATGTTCACGAACACATAAAAGAATTATCGTTGAAGAATGTGCTCACGAACATAAAAGCTTTTTATGTGAATTGTACCAAATGATAACTACACCCAATGTGTTGGATACATAAATATTTCTTGACATAATATATCTAACAACATTAAAACTTTGTTTTTGGAAAACTCCCCCTCAAAAATTGATCTAGTTGAATTATCATTATGAGGATATGATCCAAATTTCACTTTTTGAGGATAGGAGTTTTTGAACATACAATTTTAAAGATTTTGGATAATCATTGAAATATTTTTTGAAAAATTATTTTCAACGCTTTTTGAAAACCATTTCTTTTTGCCGACATGTTGTTTCTAAAGCATAAACTTAAGTTCATAGACTTTTAATGTCTTGACGAATCCACTCAAGTGTAATAAGATTTCTCTTCTTTGCTGAGGGTAAGCACACTGAATTGTACACTCCCCCGTGAATATAGATACAGGACGCAACTCAAAACTCTAAACATTCTCATGTTTATTCGTTCGCAACTATCAACCATATTGATTTAATCGATATCGTTTGCGAAGAATTTTCACAAGAAATTTTAGGCTTTGCCGATAGTTCTAATAACAACAATCCAACTATGTCAGGTCTAATTCTTGCTAATTCTTCACTTCCTCTCGCTCCATTCGAAGGAGGTGGTTTCACTTTGGAAGAATTCGATGTACCTCGAACTTCTTCTAAAGAAATAGACAATGAAGAAGATTTGAAAATTATCGAGGATTTTCTCAACCAATATCCACCATATTCTCCGTCGATGGAGATAATTAGTGTTGAATTGAAATCTTCAATCGAGGAACCACCAACCCTCGAATTGAAATATCTTCCTCCTCACATCGAGTATGCATTCTTGGAAAGAAACGATAAGTTGCTGGTTAATATTGCGAAAAATCTTTCAGATGATGAGAAAACCGCACTTATCAAAGTTTTAAAAGCCGGCAAAGGGAAATTGCGTGGAAAGTTTTCGACATTAAGGGTATTGACCCAAAATTTTGTACTCACAATATTTTAATGGGGGAAGACTACAAACGCGCAATCCAATGTCAAAGGTGCGTTAATCCCAAAATCTACGACGTCATCAAAAAGGAAGTTTTAAAACTACTTGACGCGGGAATGATTTACCCTATTTCCGATAGCCCTTGGGTGAGCCCAATCTATTATGTCCCTAAGAAGGGAGGAATGAACGTTGTTCCCAATGATGACAACGAGTTAAATCCTACTCGAATCGTGACCGGTTGGAGGGTATGCATTGACTATCGGAAGCTCAATGATGCCACTCGTAAAGACCATTTTCCCTTGTCCTTCATGGATCAAATGTTGGAGCATTTAGCGGGAAACGATTTTTATTGCTTTTTAGATGGTTTTCCGGTGTCTTTCAAATACTCATCGACCCTCGTCATCAAGAGAAATCTACGTTTACGTTTCCATATGGAAAATTTGCTTGTCATAGAATGCCATTCGGACTTTGTAATGCACCGGGAACCTTTTAAATTTACATGATGGCTATTTTTCATGATATGATCGAGAAGACGATGGAAGTTTTCAGGGATTATTTTTCGATGTTTGGTGAATAATCCACGTCGTGTTTAAATAACTTGAAAAAAATGTTAAAATGTTAAAATGTTGTGAAGAAACAAACCTCGTAGTTAATTGGGAAAAATGTCATTTCATGTGTCGTGAAGGAATCGTCTTAGGGCATAAGATCTTTAAAGCGGGGATTAAGGTAGACAAAGCTAAAATTGACCTCATCGCCAAATTACCTCACCCAAAAATCGTCAAGGGATTTAAGAGTTTCTCAGGCCACGCGGGCTTTTATCGTCGATTCATAAAAGATTTTTCAAAGACCCATGACACACCTTCTCGAAAAAGATACTCCTTTTGTCTTTTCGAAAGATTGTGCTCGAGCCTTTGAAACTCTTAAGAGGAAACTTATCGAAGCTCCCATTCTTGTTACACCCAATTAGAATCTACCTTTTGAAATCATGTGCGATGCAAGTGATTATGCAATGTGGGATATTTTGGGGCAACGTCATGCAAACACTTCTTGCCTATCCACTATGCTAGTAAGACAATGATCAAGGCTCAAATCAAATACACCACAACGGAAAAGAATTACTTTCCATGGTGTATGCATTTGAGAAATTTCGACCTAATCTTGTCTTAACCAAAAGCATAGTGTATAGGGACCATTCGGCTATCAAGTACCTCTTTGCTAAACTTGATGCTAATCCGAGATTAATTCGTTGGATTCTCCTCCTACAAGAATTTGATGTCACAATACTTGACAAAAAAGGAGCCGAGAATCTCACGGCCGATCATCTCTCTCGATTAGAAGATCCTCACCAAAACGTGCTCGAGAGAAAGGAAATTACCAAAACATTCCCTCTCGAGACACTTGGTGTAGTGAATTCTAAAGAAGACGCATCCACCCCATGGTTTGCGAACATCACAAGTTACCATGCGGGCAACTTCATCATCAAGGGTATGACGACTCAACAAAAGAGAGAATTTTTCTGAGATGTCAAGTTCTATTTTTTAGACGACCCTTATCTCTTTCGAGTATGTGCGGATCATCTCGTTCAACGAAGTATATTTGGAATCGAAACTTTTAATATCCTTAGAGCTTGTCATGAAGGCCCTACGGTAGGTCATCGTGGTGCTAATCTCACGGCTAAGAAGGTGTTTGATGCCGGTTTCTTTTGGACTACTATTTACCGAGATGCACACGCACTTATCAAGTCGTGCGACTCGTACCAACGTCAAAGAAAAGCCTCACAAATGGATATAATGCCACAAAACGTAATCCAATTGTGTGAGATCTTTGACGTGTGGGGCATCGATTTTATGGGACCTTTCCCATCACCTCATGGTAATAAGTATATCCTCGTTGCCGTTGACTACCTTTCTAAGTGGGTGGAATCTAAGGCTTTGCCCACTAATGATGCTCGTGTGGTAGTCAAGTTCTTGAAACATTTATTCTCTTGGTTTGGAACCCCTCGTGCAATCATAAGCGATCGTGGAACCCATTTTTGTAATGACCAATTCGAAAAGGTTCTAAAGAAATATGGGGTTACACATCATCTTTCTACGGCTTATCACCCACAAACGAGTGGGCAAGTTGAGATTTCAAACCAAGTTTTGAAGAGGATTTTGGAGTGGTCGATAGGAGAGAACCGAGTGTCTTGGGCCGACAAACTCGATAATGCTTTATGGGCCTTTCGCACCTCTTTTAATACACCCATTGGGTGCACTCCTTATAAGTTGGTGTATGGAAAGAATTGTCACTTGCATATTGAACTCGAACACAAGGCATATTGAGCCATAAACATAGTAACTTTGACTTGAAGAACGCGCCCGGAAAATACAACTTAATTAATTGGATGAATTGCGTGATATTGCTTATGAAAATTCATTGATTTTTAAAGAAAAGACTAAAAAGTATCATGATTCTAAAATTAAAAACTGGGTTTTTAACATTGGAGATAAAAGTGTTGCTTTTTAAGTCTCGTTTGAAAATATTTTCCGGAAAGTTGAAATCCCGTTGGTCCGGACCATTCACTATTACCCAAGTGTTTCAGTATGGGACCATCAAGTTAGCTCAAAATAATGGTCCCAATTTCAAGGTGAATGGTCATAGGCTTAAGCACTACTTTGGTGGGGAAATTCCTTCTATGGAAGACATCGACCAAGACACCTTCCCCAATAATAATTAGATTGAGGGGATCGAGTCGAGCTCATGACTCGGTAATCAAAAACGAGGTGCCTCATGGGTGAGTTCCCATGCTTATCCATGTACATAATATCGCTTTCTAATCATAGTTAATGTGAGGGGATTTGTGCCCTTCCAACCGTTGTTTCCTTGGTTGTTTGTGACTTGCGGTTAACTAGGGTTATTATCATCACGATTGAAGCATCTAATATTCGTTTTACGTGAGCTTCGATCGTTTGCTTTGAATAATTCTCTGATATCCGATGATATATATCCTTTTACGTTCTAACAATTAACTTTTCGCACACTTCATAAACGGCTTAAGATTAATTGTTAAACCTTTTCCATACTAGATTATTCATTCGACTTTTCGTCTCTAGTATGGGGGTGTTCTACCCTTAGACTCGAAACATTGAGAAAAATGTTTAAATTTAGTATGGGGTGAAAAGATGATCTACCTTGCTAAACCTTCACGCTTTCCAAAGTTTATCTTTTTGTTATCATTTTGTTGCAAATAAGGCTAAAAACGGCCAAATTTTAAATTTTTTTCTTGTTTTTCATTATTGTTTAAGACACGAATGTAGGTTTTCCGTTGGTGAGAAAAAGATTAATTTTTGACTCGACAGTGCGTGTTGACACTTAGCTTCGATTCCTTAACTATTATTAGGCAAAGTCTTTTAAATGAGGACGAGAAATGATAGCGTTAATTATAAGTTACTATGCTAAACGTAGAGTACGTGTATTCTTTCAAAAACTCACATGTTTTTATTACTTGCTTAGTCTCCTCTCGCTTGTATATATTTAATTGTTAATAAATATTGACTTAGTAGTTTAGTCTCTATTGTTGGTTTCTAGTTAATTGTAGTAGCTTCCATATAATTAAACTGGGAAAACATTTGGGAATCGCCAGCGTCACAGATTTAAAGTATTGGCAAACCGAATAATCGAAACTTTCCTCCAATAATAATTTTAAGTTCCTCTTCACCTAAATCATGCAAAAAATTGAAGCTCACAAGGACAAAAATTCTATGCAAAAATTGAGAGTGAATGTCTTAAAACTCAATGCTTTAAAGATCTAAAATTTGCTCTTGCGTGAGGATATACGTCTTCGTCAAAATAAACACCTCATGGCGAGGTTCAATAAAAGACAAGGTAAGACCGAAGTCATAATAAAAGCTCCATGGCGGAGTTGAAAGAAAGACGAAGGTAAACCATGATAATCAAACCCAGCGACGATGAGGCGGGTCATAAAATTCATGGTAATATGTCAAATGGTTAAATCAGTTATAAAAACATGTTCATCGAATCTTAATTGTTGACTTAATTTTTTGACATCGTTGTCTATTAGGAAAGGTTATTAATTCGATTATTTTGGTTACACCGTTTTGACTCTATTTTTGGACCTTAATCTCTGTTCACGCATAAGTTAAAAATGTATCCTCGTGATCATTCAAGACAAAAATAAAATATAAGAGATTGATGCGCGTCTTGCACTCCTAGTTTTAAATTTATAAACAAGACTTATTAATTCCTTAACTACGCATACGAGCAAGTATACTCGTTTTATTGTAGCAACTACGGGTAAGTCTAGGTCGTCCCATGGGATTTGCGCATAATCAAAATGTTGTGGTGGTGTAGGTAATAGGGTTGTCATTACCGTTAGAACCGCAAGAATTAACGTGGTAAAGGTAAACATAACTAAAAGCAATACTTGTGTGAATTCCATTTCATCCGTAGGAGACATAACTTGCGTGCATAAGCAACTATGAATCACAAATCTAAAGTATATAAATTCCATTCCATGGCATTTTTCATAGAATTCATATTAACAAATTGGTGTAGACAAACCCTTTTGACCTATGATCATCTATTACAATTCATTATAATCACCATTTGCTAGAAAACATAAAGAGATAAGTTTGGTTTGAATGGGTTCTTTCGACTATACCCAAGATAAATCTTTTGACAAATTCCTTTAACCAACTCGTCAAGGTGAGTGTCAATCACCAAGAAACCAAATTGACTCATGCATAAATCTTTTGGAATATAGTTTACCGGAAATCCTTTCGACCTCTAAATCCAATAAAAAGCTATATTTCATTTGATTATCAAAACATGTTTCAAGAATTCTCAACCATAAAAACCCATTTACATTTTCTTGTTCATAAAACTAAACTCCCTAATAAGTGTGAAAACACTTATCCTTTTACCACTTAATTATAATAATAACCAAGCCAAAAAGTGTATTTTATGTCATAAATGTCAGAATTATGCGTGGTTAGTGTTTTTGTTGTGATTTAGGATCAAAATGTGAAAAGGGAAGAAAACATGGGCTTTCACGGGCTTTTATCGAAGAAAAACACAAAAGACGAAGTCAAAAGATCAAGAGTGCAAAAAGAACGGAAGTCCAAGGCCTATTCTTAAGATTTATCGAAGAAAAAGTCTAAAGACGGAATTTTAATGAAGTCGAAGAACTCAAGTCTAATAAATGAAGAAAATTATAAGACGAGTTCAATTTATATCGACAAATCCCAAGACTACGTCGATAAAGTCAAAGAATTTAAAAGACGAAAAGACGAGAAGAAAGAAGAAAGCACAACACATGTTAATCCTCCTATAAATACCCTCCTAATGACACATTAGGATGTGTTAGCTAAATAGAAAACTTAGCTCTCCACTTAATTACTTGCACTTTCATATTGTCATTTACTTAATTTTTCTTTAAATTCAAGTCTATAATTTTCAAGTAAGTTTTAATTTTGTTGTTGAATTTTTATTGTTAATCAAGTTTTTAATTAATATATCATTCTACCTTTCTTGTTTTGCTTAATCTTTATGCTTATTTGCTTATTGTCATGCTTATTTGATTCTTTGTTATGTTTTCATGTGCTTGATTGTGTTTGCTTATTGATCTTATAGCTTATTGTGTGCTTATTTTAATTTTAATTAAGTGTTTTTAAAAGTTATTTTAATAAAAAGTTGATTTTAAATATTTTTTTATTTAGTGTTTTTAAAAGTTTTTAAATTTTGGCTTATTAGCTTTTTCTTAAACTTGTTTTGGTTAAGTTTTTTGTTAAGTGCTTATTGATTTTTAGCTTATTTTTTGTTTTAGCTTATTTTGTTTTAGTTCGGGTTATCTTTAAACCCTACTTTCCCTAACTAGATCTAGTATTCATGTTTTCCCAAATTATATGCAATTTGATTTCCCGAATTACTTGTACATTCCAGTTTCCAGAATTTGATCAGTGATCATTTTCCGAATTGTGTGTGAAATTGCCTTCATTCCGAACTACTTGTTGAGCACTGGATTCCGAACTAGTTGAGGAGTGGATATTCCGAATTACTTACAGGATTGTGATTCCGGATTGAGATCAAGATTAGCATTCCAAACTAGTTGAGGAGTGGGCATTCCGAACTACGTTCTTGGCCATATTCCGAACTACGTTCGAAACTGATATTCCGAACTATCTACTACAGGTCATATCCCGAATTAGGTAAAGGATTCTTCCTTCCGAATTAGTTGAGTGACACGGATTCCGAATTACATTTTGGTTTGGAATTCCGAACTAGGTTTGTTTCTTGTTTTCAGTTTTATTTTAAATCTTTACTTTTCCCGCCAAATTTGTTAAGTGTTATTTTAACTGGAAAATTGATTTTCGACATTTTTCAAATTTTTTGATCTATTTTGGCCTATTAATATTTTCCTTTGTTATCGTTATTTTCTTTCATTAGAATAAATTTCAATAAAATGGTTTTAATAAGTTTAGATGCCTTGATATATTAGGCTCGTTATGAATCTTTTGACTCAACCTGAGTTTACTTATTCAAGTTTACTCTTGCTAGTATCCTTAACGTGTTTAAGTCAAGTTTTGCTAGGTTTTTATATATGGAACTTTAAAACGCGAAAGTCTTAACTCTTACGGGTTAAGAACAAGAACTTTTCGCAAGTTCCTATAATTGATCCTAGAAAGTCGTTTATCAAGGGAACTTTAAAATGCGAATTATAAAACTTGAAAAAGTCTAAGAAGACACAAGATCCTATAGATGACTTGAAAACCCAAAACTTTGATTTAATAGGCTAAGCATCCACGAGTCTCATTCCTTGAGATTTTAAATTGTGGAGAACGAGAGAAGATAGAGTCAATTATAAGTTTGGTACCCTTTCATGAATTTATGTGAGTTGATTATGAGCTTTTTCTCTCATCGCTTGTTAATAAATTTAATTGTAATAAATAAGGTCGTACGATTTGAAAAGTTACTTAGCTTCTAGCCCAAGATCGTTTAAAAGTTGCTCGGTATTAATTAGAGTTCGTAGCCAAGGCATAACTTATTGAAGCGGGATGTGAAGATTGGCAAGTCCAAAAAGGTCCTAACAAGACATGAGGGATACATTTTGTTGCTAAAGATCCCAAGTGATGTGAAGAATCGTTTTTCAAAAATGAATATGAAGGATCAAGACACACGAAGAAAAGCAAATACTCCCCTAAAGATCATGGAGAAGTCTATCCTAAAAGACCCTAGCAAGGTATGAGGATAAATAGATCCAAGTCCTAAAAGGAGGTGGATCGTTGTATATCAAAATCCCAAATAAAGATTGGAGAAAAATGAAGAAGTCGTGGTCCAAGTATGAAGAATCTCTCAAAACTTCAAGTGAAGAAATTCCTATTATGAAGAGAAGACCATAATTTCAAGAATGTCTCCAAAGATTCGAAGTATGAAGTCGCTGCCAAATATCGGTCCGAGAATGGTCTCAAATCGTGAAGCGAGTTATGCCAAGATATGAACTTTATGAGATCCTGAGAAGCAGTTTTAAAAGATTTTGTCCTTTTGCTAACTATTGATTAAATCATCCTACTTTAATTTTAGCCTAAATAACTATCGAAATAAGTCAACAATGTATCCTCGTGATCATTCAAGACAACAATAAAATATAAGAGATACACCTAGGAGAAAGGGAGTCTAAGTGAATAATTGGGCCACATGAGTTTGTGTTAGTTTGCTAACTTATAATAAAAATGATCTCGTTTTTAAGCTTGGTATGGGGAACGTGAAACTTGAGGGTGATAAAAATTCATGACATCCAAATACCTAATGTAAGTCTTCGATCTCTTTACTCATTTTCTTCTTTCAAATATTTTGTTACCTTCTATCTCTTTAAGTTTCCTTAATGTCTTATGTTTAATAAAGTCCAAGGTAGGTAAATTATGATAAAAATGTAAATCTTGCTTTGTAATTAATGCATTGCATGAGGGCATTGAAATGGTCAAGTGTAGGGGATTTAATAACTGTGAAAACACTTATCCTTTTACCACTTAATTATAATAATAACCAAGCCAAAACGTGTATTTTATGTCGTAATGTCAGAATTATGCGTGGTTTGTGTTTTTGTTGTGATTTAGGATCCAAATGTGAAAAGGGAAGAAAACATGGGCTTTCACGGGCTTATATCGAAGAAAAAGACAAAAGAAGAAGTCAAAAGATCAAGAGTGCAAAAAGAACGGAAGTCCAAGGCCTATTCTGAAGATTTATCGAAGAAAAAGTCTAAATACGGAAGTTTAATGAAGTCGAAGAACTCAAGTCCAATAAATGAAGAAAATTATAAGACGAGTTCAATTTATATCGACAAATCCCAAGACTACGTCGAGAAAGTCAAAGAATTTAAAAGACGAAAAGACGAGAAGAAATAAGAAAGCACAACACATGTTAATCCTCCTATAAATACCCTCCTAATGACACATTAGGAGGTGTTAGCTAAATTGACAACTTAGCTCTTCACTTAATTACTTGCACTTTCATATTGTCATTTACTTAATTGTTCTTTAAATTCAAGTCTTTAATTTTCAAGTAAGTTTTAATTTCGTTGTTGAATCTTTATTGTTAATCAAGTTTTTAATTAATCTCTCATTCTACCTTTCTTGTTTTGCTTAATCTTTATGCTTATTTGCTTATTGTCGTGCTTATTTGATTCTTTGTTATGTTTTCATGTGCTTGATTGTGTTTGCTTATTGATCTTATAGCTTATTGTGTGCTTATTTTAATTTTAATTAAGTGTTTTTAAAAGTTATTTTATAAAAAGTTGATTTTAAATATTTTTATTATTTAGTGTTTTTAAAAGTTTTTAAATTTTGGCTTATTAACTTTTTCTTAAACTTGTTTTGGTTAAGTTTTTAGTTAAGTGCTTATTGATTTTTAACTTATTTTTGGTTTAGCTTATTTTGTTTTAGTTCTGGTTATCTTTAAACCCTAGTTTGCCTAACTAGGTCTAGTATTCATTTTTTCCCGAATTTTATGCAATTTGATTTCCCGAATTACTTGTACATTCCAGTTTCCCAAATTAGATCAGTGATCATTTTCCGAATTGTGTCTGAAATTGCCTTCATTCCGATCTACTTGTTGAGCACTGGATTCCGAACTAGTTGAGGAGTGGATATTCCGAATTACTTACAGGATTGTGATTCCGGATTGGGATCAAGATTAGCATTCCGAACTAGTTGTACGTTCTTGGCCATATTCCGAACTACGTTCGGAACTGATATTCCAAAACTACCTACAACAGGTCATATCCCGAATTTGGTAAGGGATTCTTCATTCCGAATTAGTTGGGTGACACGGATTCCGAATTACATTTGGTTTGGAATTCCAAACTAGGCTTGTTTCTTGTTTTCAGTTTTATTTATATCTTTATTTTTTCCGTCAATTTTGTTAAGTGTTATTTTAATTGTTTTACTTTATTTTAATTTTCAAGTTTGCATTTTTATTTAATTGTCAAATTTACTTTTCGTCATGCTTTAATTTCCCGTCATTTAAGTAATTTACTTTTAAAGTTTTAATTTTTCGCCATTTACTTTTTAATCAGTTTTAGCCTTATTTACTTTACCATTCACTTTAAAGTTTTGTAATTTTATTTTAAACAACGACCAAATATATTTCTTTTCCACCAAAAGACGACTGAGTCACACTTTTAACCTTTTTTAATTCGAATCGAGACGAGACGATAACTTTTTATATACAAAATCTTTTGTATTAAAATGGCGCCGCTGCCGGCTCTTTTCGTGAAGATTACCGGTTTTCTATGAGAGACACGTTGAATTTTGGGATCCGTTCACTCGTAAACGTTATTTTTCTTGCTAAAAATTTTTCAAAAATACATAAAAATTAAAAATTTTCAAAAATCCAAAGACATTAAAAAACTCATAAAAAGCATTTCTTTTTCAAAAGTTTTGCACCAAAAAGATTTTATTTTTCAAAGTATATATATATTTTGCCTATTTCTTTGTTATCTTTTTCTTTTGCAGGTGTATGCGTACTAGATCTTCGTCTTATTCTGAGCCCGAGACTCTTGATGTAAAACCCGCATGCTTTTACCATGAATAGTGCCCTTAAGATCGTACGTCCTAGATTAAAACTTACCTTATTTAGTATTGATCACATTCATGTGCTAATAATCAAGCAAGTGCATACGTGTATGACATGATAAGTATCGATTACGTACGAACTCATGATAAACAGTTAATAAATATGTCACGTGAACATAATTAAATCATGATCACCATTTAAAATACGAACTAGAATAATTACGTAAATACATATAATATAATTACGAGCGTTAAGATTACGATAAACTACATGATAAAATAAACAGTAACACTTTAAACACGAACACGTTTAACCACGAAACATCGGGACACGAGAAAAGGTACGGGTACCCCATGTGGGGCCCCCATACCCACGGCACAACAACCAAGAAATGGGCTAAGCCCATCAAGTTTACATGAAAGGGGGGGGGGGGGGGTAAAGGGTAAAAACTATTTTCATTTTCACTTTTCAAGAAAGTAAACATAAAACCCTAAAAGATTTTCTCCTTCTCCTCCTTGATCTCTCTTGTGCCGCCACCCATAACAACACCATAGGAGGGTGTTGTTGATTTTTGACATTAAAAACAAGTGCTAGAAACCGTGTTTGTTCATCCCCTTTCAAGCTACGTATTGGTATATCATTCTAAACCTTTCTTTTTAATTCTTTTAAATCTTTGATTATTTTCATGAACATGTTATTATTATTCTTATTAAAACATGATAATTAAACATTGATCTAACATGTTTTGGGGTAAATTAAAATCAAAGGATGATATAAAAGGGAGTTTGTTTTAGCCGCCTAGCATAACAAACCCAAGGGGGGGTTCGGTTTGCTTATTGCCGCCACCACCAAGACCATTTTTGGTCTTGGTTGGTTCATGTGGGACCCACGGCAGCAAGGGGGCACACGTACCCCGAGTTTGGCTCGGGGTACGGTGTCGAGTTCATGCCCGATTCATGGTTCGTTGGTTAAATCATGATTTATGCTACATGTTAATTTTTATGAATATTGAACTTAGGATATAAATTAATTAATAACATGAGATATTAATTAAATCATGACTTAGGTTATTTTAATTATTAATTTAGCATGATATTAATTTAACCTAAGTATTTTATGTTATAAGTTATAATTAATTAATTATTTAAAACATGCCTATAATTAATTAATTTAGACATGACTTAGGTTATGTTATTCATAATAATAATACACATTTTGACCTAAGTATTTTATTCCATTTTAATTAAAACATGTTATACTTTAATTAAAATGCTTAACCTATAGTTTAATTAAAATACATGAAATAATAATTAAACTATACACTATATCATATGACTTAAGAAAATAAGCTTATAAACACTTAGACTTATATGTTAGCTTATGTAACCAGCTTAATTCTAAATATGGAAACTTCTATTTATAGAAACTTAATTAAATAAGGCAACTAATCTATTAATGGAAACCTTCTATATATGGAAATCTATCTATTTCAGGCAGCTAATCTAATCATGGAAACCTTCTATATATGGAAACTTATTTAATTAAGGCAGCTGATCTATTTTTGGAAACTTTCTATTTTTAGAAACTAATCTATTTTTAGCAGTAAATTCTATTTTAGGAAACTTTCTATTTTTGGAAACTTTCTATTTTTGGAAACTTTCTATTTTTGGTAACTTTCTATTTTTGGAAACTTTCTATTTTTGGAAACTTTCTATTTTTGGAAACTTTCTATTTTTGGAAACCTGCTATTTTTGGAAAGTTACTTATTATTACACAGTAAGTATAATAATACATGAAATACCAGTAATACTTAATCAGATTAATCAGAATACAAGATAAACACAGTTTAAGGCTTTAAACAGAAAACCATGACCTAAAACATACAAAGTAAGCTAAGACGAGACATAAAACCCAATACGTAATCAGTGAATCGATACTTATACACGTGTGTATTCATGTAGCGTTAGTGATCCAAAAGTAGGAGTCTTTCTTCCGTTCATTCACTGGACTTGAGGTACGGATTCCCGTCCTTTCAGTATGGACATTCTTTCCTTATTAGGATTTCCCCGTATGCAGCCAACTGTTTTCCCCAGTATTTGTTTTATTGTTTTGAACTGCTTATGTTTAATTAGCATAATCTATAGCCATATACAAGCATGACCAGTTTCACCTAGTTATGGAGGTACCATAACCATAACATTGGAGGCACCAATGTTATGACTTCCCCACGGTGGAGTGATTGCTCGTGGCGTCCCTTTCAGTTTTGGCCATATTATTATATCATGTGGGGCGTATGGGTGCATCCTAGTTACATGTTTTATTTAGTATATCATGGTGAATGTGGTGTGTGCCTTGCATCCTTCACAAGGAGTTGATCCCTTCTACCCAAACCAGTATATTAATTAGAGGCATCCCCTCTAATCAGCATGATGAGGTCACCCCTCCAAGTATTTATGCACGTGACCTTTTCGTGACCTATATGGGCTATGGTATATTTATGTTAAAACAGTTTTCATAAGATAAACATAAGGCTTTTCAAACTATAAAACCAGTTTTCTTAATACTTAACCAGTTTACTCAGAACTTAGTCTTCCGCTGTTATATGTTACATGCTTGTCCTATTTCATGCTATTTTGTACATCCGTGCACTGAGCGTCTTGCTCAGCCGTTTTCCTTTTCATGTTCCCAAAACGGCAGGTACTCAGGGACGCTCGTAGATCTCAAACGCACGTGCATATGGATTGGAAGCTTTACTGTCTTTCTCTACTTTATGCATTTCCTTTACTTTAATATAGTTTGCTATGGATATTGTTTCGTCCTTTCCTTTACAGTATTTATTTTTGTGTGTGATGAGCTTTACTTTGGGGTTACCGATGTTTGATTCCGGTATTTCCCTTTTATGGTCAAATAATGCTTAGACATTTATCCTTGTATGCTTTGATGACACGCCATGATTATGCGTAAGATTCCATTTCCAAAATGGGGTGTTACAATTATGGTATCAGAGCCAAGGTTTCGACCTGTAGGCTCTCAAATATGACCTGTGATTAGTGGGTAGTCACTACGGTCTTCCTAGAACTGACAGTTGTTTTCATGCATTCATCATTTTTAAGCATACATATACATGTCATTGTTACAGGGTTTTTGACTAAGTAATGGTTGGTACAGGACTGGCCCTATTTAGTCGCATGTGTTTTATCGAAACTTTTAGATTTGGGACCGACCCATAGGCGTCCCCTCGATATGTCTTTTATTTTGAGTGAACTGACCAGAGGCGTTCACTCTCGAGCATCAAAAGTTTTCATAAAACTGCATCATGCATTCATACAAAGATTTTCTTGCATAATATTTTTCTCGTGAAATTTTTGGTATAAAATTTTTTCATGTATATATATAATATATATTTTATGTTTTGAACTGTTAATCATATGTTTTATGTTATACTGTCAGATGGTTCTCACACGCGAGCAAGAGCAGCTCAATGCTGCAATTCAGGCTGCCATGCAAGCCTTGCTTCCTCAACTGAGGAATGACATTCGTGCTGAAGTCCAAGCTGCTAACAATCAGCAGCAGCAGAATCAGGCACCTCCTCCTCCTCCTCCTCCCCCAGTGACACTAGCAGTGTGGTTGGAAAGATTCAACAAGCTCCGTCCTAGAGCTTTTGAAAAGACTGATAGCCCCAGCGATGCTGAAAGCTGGTTGACTCATATCGAGAAGATTTTCAATGCTATGGGATGTGACCCCGCATTCAAGGCGAGATTGGCATGCTACCGGTTTGAAGGCGATGTACTCAACTGGTGGCTAGCTTTGACGCAGTCGGAAGGAGGTGATGATTGGGTCGCTGGTTTGACATGGGCCCAATTCAAGGAGAGAGTGATGGAGCAGTTCTTTCCTAAGGCAGAGCAGGACAAGCTCAAGCGAGAGTACCATGGGATACGTCAGAGAGCGGGCGAGAATAGCAACGAATTCATGCAGCGCTTTCTTCGCTTAGCTGGTTTTCTGGGAGCAGCAGCTGGTACTCCTGAGGAGCAGGCACACCACTTTAGGTGGGCACTTCGCACCTCGGTCGCGAACAATCTGGTGTGTGCTACGTTCAATACAGTAGCACAAGTGGCCGACTCAGCAAGGAAGCTAGAGATGTTGCAGGAACGAGATGAGTTCGGGGAAGCTGAAAGACCCGACAAGAGGTAAAACTTTTCGTATTCTAACGATAACCAGACCGCATCCTATCATGATATGTTCTATAATCATCTCTTAAACTGTATCTTCCAGGCAGAAAACTGGGGACCGGTCACAACCGGCTACTCAGCAGCAGCCTCGTCAGCCCAAAGGAAACGGTCACACTAACGACCGTTCTGTTGTGGAAAGGCGTAGCGGTAATGATAATTACCGTAACAACACGGGACACTCCAACAACAGCAGGTCCTACTATTTACGCATCTTCTTACGATTTCATGTTATATCTCTCATGCTGACACTATATCAATCTCTACCAGGAACCACGGTAACGGGAAGGACCAGAACCACAGGGGTTCTCAGCCTAACCGTTCAGCTAACACTGGTGAACATCTTATGACGCATATGTCTTATACTCGTGCATATACTTTATTTTAACACATTTTGTCATCAGCAGGCCCTCAGCAAGCAAGGACTCCTACTGGAGGATTCACTCATCCTCAATACTTGCCATCGCAGACACCCTGGCCCATGTCGTCGTGATTCCGACGCATGCTACAAGTGCGGCCTCCCTGGCCATCGTATGAGAGATTGCCGTAAGGGTGAAATGGAGGGTACCTCAGGTCATGCTGATACTAAGCCGCCTCCTACCACTGGGCGTGTCTACCCGACATCGCGCGATCAGGCAAACAAATCTACAGGTACCATTACTGGAATTTTGTATATGTACGACCAAGCTGCATGTGTTCTTTTCGACACGGGTGCCACTCATTCAGTTATTTCCACTACATATGCTAAGAACATCAGGACACTTCCCTTGCCATTAGAAAATAGGCTTACCATTTCCACGCCTTTGAAGGACTCTGTATTAATAACTCATGTATACAAGAGTCTTCCTCTAGAGTTTGACGATAAAGTGCGTGCAGTAGATGCACTTCCCCTAGACATGATTGAGTTCGATATGATTCTCGGCATGGACTGGCTATCCAAGCACCATGCTACCATAGACTGCCACTCATATCGGGTGATCTTCGGCGACATTAATGCACCAGAGTACATTCATAACGGGTTCATACCCGGACGGTCTGTACAAGTCATATCTACCTTGCAAGCACGTGCATTACTGTCACATGGCTGTGAGGGTTATCTAGCTACGGTTCACGACATGGATGCTGAATCCCCATCGATTCAGGATCAACCAGTAGTTTCGGAATTTCAAGACGTCTTCCCAGCTGAACTTCCAGGCATACCACCTGCACGAGAAGTGGAGTTCAACATCGACCTTGTTCCAGGAGCTGAGCCAATCTCTAAGGCTCCGTATCGTATGGCTCCCATAGAGCTAAAAGAACTGAAGGACCAACTGCAGGAACTTCTTGAACGAGGGTTCATTAGACCAAGCGCATCTCCATGGGGCGCACCGGTCTTGTTCGTTAAGAAGAAGGACGGCAGCATGCGACTTTGCATTGACTACCGTGAACTTAATAAGATTACCATCCGCAATAGATATCCACTGCCACGTATAGATGATCTGTTTGACCAACTTCAAGGAGCCAAACACTTCTCAAAGATCGATCTAAGGTCAGGCTACCATCAGCTAAGGGTTAAAGAGCAGGATATTGCCAAGACTGCTTTTCGTACCCGCTATGGCCATTATGAGTTTGTGGTCATGCCATTCGGCCTGACTAATGCTCCAGCAGTATTCATGGATCTGATGAACAGAATCTTCCATGAATTACTTGATAAGTTTGTCATTGTATTCATCGATGACATCCTGATTTTCTCTAAGTCCACGGAGGAACACGAAGACCACCTCCGTACGGTACTACAGATTCTTCGTCAGAAGCAGCTGTATGCGAAATTCTCCAAGTGTGAGTTCTGGTTAAACAAGGTGGCATTCTTAGGTCACATTGTATCAGCAGAAGGGATCACTATGGACCCAGCGAAGGTTGAGGCTATCACTAAATGGCCAAGACCAACGTCAGCGACAGAAGTCCGCAGTTTCTTAGGCTTAGCTGGATATTATCGCAGATTCGTGGAGAACTTTTCCCGCTTGGCACTACCTCTCACCAAACTGATGCGAAAAGGAGAGAAATTCGTCTGGATAGAAGAACGAGAGAAGAGCTTCGAAGACCTAAAGCAGAAGTTAGTATCTGCACCTATTCTTACTCTCCCATCTGGTACAGGTGGATTTCAGATCTACAGCGATGCATCGGGGAAGGGACTGGGCTGTGTTCTCATGCAACATGGGAAAGTGATCGCGTATGCTTCACGACAGCTTAAGCCCTATGAAGAAAACTACCTTACGCACGACCTGGAACTTGCTGCAGTGGTGTTCGCATTGAAAATATGGAGGCATTACTTATACGAAGAATCATACGACATTTTCACTGATCACAAGAGCTTGAAGTATATCTTCACACAGCGAGAATTGAACATGAGACAAAGGAGATGGTTGGAACTGTTGAAGGATTATGATATTAACCTACAGTATCATCCCGGGAAAGCTAATGTAGTAGCAGATGCACTCAGCAGAAAGTCCGGAATGATTAACGGCATTGGAATCAAGGAACAAAACATAAGAGACTTGGAGCGGCTAGACATCGAAATCATGGTACGTGGGCAGCACGGATACTGGGCGAATCTTAGAGTAGAACCCGAGTTACTGTCTAGGATCAAGGAAGCTCAGAAGGAGGATGGAGAAATATGGGCGATAATTCAGAATTTGGAGAAGCAGACAGAATTTAGAATGGACGCAGACGGTATCGTTTGGCAGGGCACGAGACTTTGTGTTCCTGACAATCAAGAACTCCGGGAAGCATTGTTAGCTGAAGTTCACAGCTCCCCATTTTCTATACATCCTGGGTCGACAAAAATGTACCATGACATCAGACAACACTTTTGGTGGAGTGGTATGAAACAGGATGTAGCCACTTATGTCTCCAAATGTCTTACCTGCCAGCAGGTTAAGATTGAGCATCAACGATCGGGCGGTCTCCTTCAACCGTTGGATATTCCAGAGTGGAAGTGGGAAAAAATCACCATGTATTTTGTTACCGGTCTTCCGCCTACCAAGAAGAAGCACGATGCTATTTGGGTCATTGTTGATCGAGTCACCAAATCAGCTCATTTCTTACCGATACGCAAGAAGATCCGGTAAGTAAACTCGCAGATACTTACAGAAGGGAGATCATGAGACTCCACGGTACTCCCTCCAGCATCGTCTCAGACAGAGATCCTCGTTTCACGTCGCGATTCTGGAAAGGTCTACAAAAAGCTTGGGGTACACAACTTAAGCTGAGTACAGCCTTTCATCCTCAAACGGACGGACAATCGGAGCGAACAATTCAGACATTGGAAGATATGTTAAGGTCGTGTGCGTTGGAACGGACAGGTGATTGGGACGATTACATCTGTTTGGTCGAGTTTGCATACAACAACAGCTGGCATGCAAGTATCAAATGTGCTCCTTTCGAAATGTTGTATGGCAGAAAGTGTCGCGCTCCAATCTGCTGGGATCAAGTGGGAGAGCGAACACTCGAAGGACCAGAGATTATAGAAATGACCAATGAGAAGATCGAAGTAGCTAAACAGAAGCTGCAGGAAGCACGGTCACGTCAGAAGAGTTACGCCGATAAGCATCGTAGGGACATACATTTTAATGTGGGAGATCACGTCTTCCTCAAGGTTTCGCCAGCACGTGGTGTTAAACGCTTCGGGATCAAAGGGAGTCTCAGTCCTCGTTTCATCGGACCTTTTGATATCATTGAACGAATCGGTGAAGTATCTTACCGATTGGCGTTACCTCCTCAGCTTTCGCACGTGCATAACGTGTTCCATTTGTCCTTACTGAGAGGGTACAAGTATCATCCCCTTCACATGGTTCAGTATCCACTGGAACAGATACGTGAAGATCTCACTTTTATAGAGGAACCCGAACGAGTGCTCGACAGGCAAGAACGAGTCATGAGAAGGAAGACGATTCCATTCGTCAAAATTCTTTGGAGGGACCATACCGAGCGGGAAGCCACTTGGGAAACAGAGGAGTCTATCCGGGCTTCTTACCCTCACTTCATATTTTGAGTTCGGGTATGTTACTTCTTTCTAGTTTGCTTTATCTATAATTCGGGGACGAATTATTCTTTTTAGGGGGGAAGAATTGTAAAACCCGCATGCTTTTACCATGAATAGTGCCCTTAAGATCGTACGTCCTAGATTAAAACTTACCTTATTTAGTATTGATCACATTCATGTGCTAATAATCAAGCAAGTGCATACGTGTATGACATGATAAGTATCGATTACGTACGAACTCATGATAAACAGTTAATAAATATGTCACGTGAACATAATTAAATCATGATCACCATTTAAAATACGAACTAGAATAATTACGTAAATACATATAATATAATTACGAGCGTTAAGATTACGATAAACTACATGATAAAATAAACAGTAACACTTTAAACACGAACACGTTTAACCACGAACGAACACGAAACATCAGGACACGAGAAAAGGTACGGGTACCCCATGTGGGGCCCCCATACCCACGGCACAACAACCAAGAAATGGGCTAAGCCCATCAAGTTTACATGAAAGGGGGGGGGGGGGGTAAAGGGTAAAAACTATTTTCATTTTCACTTTTCAAGAAAGTAAACATAAAACCCTAAAAGATTTTCTCCTTCTCCTCCTTGCTCTCTCTTGTGCCGCCACCCATAACAACACCATAGGAGGGTGTTGTTTATTTTTGACATTAAAAACAAGTGCTAGAAACCGTGTTTGTTCATCCCCTTTCAAGCTACGTATTGGTATATCATTCTAAACCTTTCTTTTTTAATTCTTTTAAATCTTTGATTATTTTCATGAACATGTTATTATTATTCTTATTAAAACATGATAATTAAACATTGATCTAACATGTTTTGGGGTAAATTAAAATCAAAGGATGATATAAAAGGGTGTTTGTTTTAGCCGCCTAGCATAACAAACCCGAGGGGGGGTTCGGTTTGCTTATTGCCGCCACCACCAAGACCATTTTTGGTCTTGGTTGGTTCATGTGGGACCCACGGCAGCAAGGGGGCACACGTACCCCGAGTTTGGCTCGGGGTACGGTGTCGAGTTCATGCCCGATTCATGGTTTGTTGGTTAAATCATGATTTATGCTACATGTTAATTTTTATGAATATTGAACTTAGGATATAAATTAATTAATAACATGAGATATTAATTAAATCATGACTTAGGTTATTTTAATTATTAATTTAGCATGATATTAATTTAACCTAAGTATTTTATGTTATAAGTTATAATTAATTAATTATTTAAAACATGCCTATAATTAATTAATTTAGACATGACTTAGGTTATGTTATTCATAATAATAATACACATTTTGACCTAAGTATTTTATTCCATTTTAATTAAAACATGTTATACTTTAATTAAAATGCTTAACCTATAGTTTAATTAAAATACATGAAATAATAATTAAACTATACACTATATCATATGACTTAAGAAAATAAGCTTATAAACACTTAGACTTATATGTTAGCTTATGTAACCAGCTTAATTCTAAATATGGAAACTTCTATTTATAGAAACTTAATTAAATAAGGCAACTAATCTATTAATGGAAACCTTCTATATATGGAAATCTATCTATTTCAGGCAGCTAATCTAATCATGGAAACCTTCTATATATGGAAACTTATTTAATTAAGGCAGCTGATCTATTTTTGGAAACTTTCTATTTTTAGAAACTAATCTATTTTTAGCAGTAAATTCTATTTTAGGAAACTTTCTATTTTTGGAAACTTTCTATTTTTGGAAACTTTCTATTTTTGGTAACTTTCTATTTTTGGAAACTTTCTATTTTTGGAAACTTTCTATTTTTGGAAACTTTCTATTTTTGGAAACCTGCTATTTTTGGAAAGTTACTTATTATTACACAGTAAGTATAATAATACATGAAATACCAGTAATACTTAATCAGATTAATCAGAATACAAGATAAACACAGTTTAAGGCTTTAAACAGTAAACCATGACCTAAAACATACAAAGTAAGCTAAGACGAGACATAAAACCCAATACGTAATCAGAGAATCGATACTTATATACGTGTGTATTCATGTAGCGTTAGTGATCCAGAAGTAGGAGTCTTTCTTCCGTCATTCACTGGACTTGAGGTACGGATTCCCGTCCTTTTAGTATGGACATTCTTTCCTTATTAGGATTTCCCCGTATGCAGCCAACTGTTTTCCCCAGTATTTGTTTTATTGTTTTGAACTGCTTATGTTTAATTAGCATAATCTATAGCCATATACAAGCATGACCAGTTTCACCTAGTTATGGAGGTACCATAACCATAACATTGGAGGCACCAATGTTATGACTTCCCCACGGTGGAGTGATTGCTCGTGGCGTCCCTTTCAGTTTTGGCCATATTATTATATCATGTGGGGCGTATGGGTGCATCCTAGTTACATGTTTTATTCAGTATATCATGGTGAATGTGATGTGTGCCTTGCATCCTTCACAAGGAGTTGATCCCTCCTACCCAAACCAGTATATTAATTAGAGGCATCCCCTCTAATCAGCATGATGAGGTCACCCCTGCAAGTATTCATGCACGTGACCTTTTCATGACCTATATGGGCTATGGTATATTTATGTTAAAACAGTTTTCATAAGATAAACATAAGGCTTTTCAAACTATAAAACCAGTTTTCTTAATACTTAACCAGTTTACTCAGAACTTAGTCTTCCGCTGTTATATGTTACATGCTTGTCCTATTTCATGCTATTTTGTACATCCGTGCACTGAGCGTCTTGCTCAGCCGTTTTCCTTTTCATGTTCCCAAAACGGCAGGTACTCAGGGACGCTCGTAGATCTCAAACGTACGTGCATATGGATTGGAAGCTTTACTGTCTTTCTCTACTTTATGCATTTCCTTTACTTTAATACAGTTTGCTATGGACATTCTTTCGTCCTTTCCTTTACAGTATTTATGTTTGTGTGTGATGATCTTTACTTTGGGGTTACCGATGTTTGATTCCGGTATTTCCCTTTTATGGTCAAATAATGCTTAGACATTTATCCTTGTATGCTTTGATGACACGCCATGATTATGCGTAGGATTCCATTTCCAAAATGGGGTGTTACACTTGAAGACTTAGATATGGCGGGTATGCACAACGATAATAATCCACCTCATCCCAACATGAATAATAACAACCATGGCCCTCAACCAGACCTTCGAACGATGGAGGAGCTTTGTCAATCAACAATGAATGGACGCGGAGGACCGATTGCACCGTTGCAAATCACGGCTCCAGAGTTATCGTTGAAGCATCACATGATCCAACAAGTTCAAAATACTTGTCCATTTCGAGGATTACCGGATGATGATGCCAACAAACATCTCGACAAATTCATTACCGTCACTCAAAGCATGAAATTACCCGGGGTTACTTTGGATTTTCTTTGCCTTCATCTGTTTCCACACACCTTATCCCACCATGTCGAAAAATGGTTTGACCGTCTTCCTAAGAATTCAATTCATACATGGGACGAGATGACTCAACGATTTTTGTCGCGCTACTTTCCACCATCCATGGTCAGGAGCCTTCGGAATCAAATCAGTGGTTTCATACAAGAACTTGATGAATCACTTTTCGATGCTTGCGAATGTTATAATGTTTTGATCGATCGATGTCCTAACCACAACATGCTCACCGTCACCTTAATTGATACTTTCTACAACGGTTTAACTTTTCGTGATCGTGATACGATTAATGCAGCCGCCGGTGGCACATTTATGAAAAGAATACCCGAGGAGTGTAGAGAGATTATAGAGAACATGACTACTCATCACAAAAGTTGGGATTCCTCCGCATCTTCAAGGAATAACCCGAGAGTCAATGGTTCTTCTACTTTATCAAACACCGAGATGACCGAATTCATCCGCATGATGGCCGAAATGAACAAAAATATCCTACTCATAGCTACAAATCAACAACAACAAGTTAAAGCTGTAGCACTTTCTTGTGAGATCTGCGACGGTCCTCATTCATACACTGATTGTCCTTCTACTCATGACAATCCGAAAAACGTGTATGCGGCTCACGGTAACTATTCAACCGAAAGCTATCAAGCCCGACCTCAAGGTGACCGTAACTTCAATAGAAGCAATCCAAACCCACTTCGAGCTTCTACTCCACATCACCCACCCGCTCCCCAAGCTCCACCCATCACTCCACCCACAACTTATAACCATGATGTTGAAGCTTTCATGAGGACCCAAGGAGAGGTAGTTAAGAATATGCAAAGCCAAATCATTAACTTGAAAGGTGATATCACTAAACAAGGGAATGATATTCGAACCAAGCTTAGACATGACATGCAAACTTCTTTAAGCAATAAAACAAATGATTTGAAGAATATGATGGCTAGTTTCTTCCAAACCACTCAACCCTCTACTTCGGGCTCTCTTCCTTCAAATACAGTCTCCAACCCAAGAGCGAATGTGAGTGCTATTACTACACGCAGTGGAGCAACTCTAGTAGGACCATCTACCCCTCCCCCAGTTACTCCATCTACACCTCCTCCACCACCATTTATCCCACCTACTTTCATACCTAGTACTAGTTCTCCATTACCGTCTCCACCTCTTAATGAAGAAGTACCCAAGAAACACCCTTCACCAACCCCACCTTCCACCTTTAAACCTTCAACATCTCAACCTTCACCTTCTACACCTACACCTCCTGAACCCAATATTCCTTATCCATCTCGATTAGACAAGTGCAAATTGCTCACCAAGGATGACATTCAAGTGTCGAACTTTTTGAAGAAGATTTCGGGAGTGACCATCACATTCAGCCTTGTTGAAGCTCTAGCCCAAATGCCTAAATTTGTTCAAATGTTTAAAGAATTGCTTAGTAAGAAGGAGAAGATAGCCGAGTTTGTGAATACTCGATTGAATGAGAATTGTTTTGCAGTCCTTCTTAAAGAACTTCCATAAAAACTTGGAGATCCCGGTCGTTTTGTGCTACCATGTAATTTTAACCAAACCGAAGAATTTACTGCCTTAGCCGATCTCGGGGCAAGTATTAATTTGATGACATTAAGTGTTTGGAAAAAGTTATCATTACCCGATCTTACACCAACAAAGATGACTCTTGAGCTCGCAAATCGAACTCTCGCTTACCCCATTGGTATTGCCGAAGATGTGTTTGTTAAAGTTGGTACCTTCACTTTTCTGGTCGATTTTGTTGTTGTTGATTATGAAATGGACCCTCGTATTCCGTTAATACTTGGACGACCATTCTTGAGAAACGGAAAAGCCTTAGTCGATGTTGCCGAAGGTGAACTCATTCTAAGAGTCGGAATGATGTACAAGTGTTTAAAATGGGGAAGATTACAAACAAATTCAACGGAAGAGAATCGGCGAATATGATTAATGTGCTTCAAGACGAGCTTGATACAACTACTTGTGAAAGTACAAAGCTTGATGATTTTGTCGTCTACAACAATCCTCTTTTTGATTCTTGCTATGATAATCCACTTCTCCAAGATGATGTGGATGATTCTCTCTCCAATTTGGATCCCCTACCAATTTATGATTCTCCACCAATCTATGATGATTATGATGATGATTCTAGTTTCGATGGGGATGATTATGATAATTTTGCTTGAGAGTATAAAGACATGCCAACATATGATGATTTGATGATGTTGATACTCTTTTGAGTGATTCTTCAAATGATGACCCTGTTCCTACTTTTGAGGAAGATCCTCCACCAATAATGCTTGATCCTACTTTGGATGACTACTCATTTAAGGAAAATTTTGCTACTTTTCTCAATACTTACTTCCCCAATGAGAATGATTCTCCTCCTTTGGAATTTGATTATGGTCTTTATCCT
Source organism: Glebionis coronaria (assembly GCA_025667525.1). Lineage (NCBI taxonomy): Eukaryota > Viridiplantae > Streptophyta > Magnoliopsida > Asterales > Asteraceae > Glebionis > Glebionis coronaria. The sequence continues at coordinate 402,202,987 of CM046878.1, forward strand.
CCTTCGGATATAAAGAAACCCGTTACAAAGGAGAAGAAACAGGAAGACACCACCATCCGTAGTACTTATGTTTTGACACCTCTCTATCCACCTTCTAAGGATGAGATTGTGCGATTTATGAGCGGATCTTCTTCAAGGTCTACTGAGCCTGAGTCGTATTTTCCCCTAAAGGAAAAGGTGTTCGATCCCCGTATTGCAATTTTTAAGCCATCTGGGTATCCATCTGATGAAATAAAAGGGTAGATTTATGGAAACAATGGAGATATGCTTCCACTTCATCATACTTTCTACCACCGTGCTCGACAACTGCTTAAGGGAAACTTTCCTACTCTTCTTTGGCTTGCCTTGTTCACCTTAAGTTTGTGTTACTTGATGGATGAAAATCATGTATCTGATCCCGGTGGATGTTTTCCAAGCTTCTTTCCATGCTAATCAAGGTCGAGTCAGGCTCACGACTCGGTTAAAAAAACAAGCGCTTCTTGAGAGGCAACCCGATTTTCTATCCTTTTATTTCGTTTTTATAATAAGTGTAGGGGGAGACCCTACTATGTGTTTGTTCTTTTCTTTCTTATCATGAGCAGGGATTGAAGCTATCAAAGATCCATTCTTGATGACTTTTGACGACCCGTGATTCCGTGTACCGTCTTCCCGGTTTTATCCTAAACTCTTTTGATTCACTATTTTATATTCTTCAATATTAAAAATAGGAATCACTTTAGTTGTCTTTTCCTTAGCAAGATTTAAACAAAGTGCACAATGTCCTAAGTGTAAGGGAGTTTACTCCCACATGCTTAAACATTCAGGACAATATTTATATTAAGTGTAGGGGGGACTTTTATCGAAGTTAAGTGGGCCTTTCCTTGTATATGTCCTCATTTTAACCGGAAAATTGATTTTTTTGACATTTTTTAAAAGTTTTGATCTATTTTGGCCTATTAGTATTTTCCTTTGTTATCGTTATTTTCTTTCATTAGAATAAATTTCAATTAAATGGTTTTAATAAGTTTAGATGTCTTTGATATATTAGGCCCGTCATGAATCTTTTGACTCAACCCGAGTTTACTTATTCAAGTTTACTCTAGCTAGTATCCTTAACGTGTTTAAGTCAAGTTTTGCTAGGCTTTTATATAGGGAACTTTAAAACGCGAAAGTCTTAACTCTTACGGGTTAAGAACAAGAACTTTTCGCAAGTTCCTATAATTGATCATAGAAAGTCGTTTATCAAGGGAACTTTAAAATGCGAATTCTAAAACTTGAAAAAGTCTAACAAGACACAAGATCCTATAGATGACTTGAAAACCCAAAACTTTGATTTAAAAGGCTAAGCATCCACGAGTCTCATTCCTTGAGATTTTAAATTGTGGAGAACGAGAGATGATAGAGTCAATTATAAGTTTGGTACTCTTTCATGAATTTATGTGAGTTGATTATGAGCTTTTTCTCCCATCGCTTGTTAATAAATTTAATTGTAATAAATAAGGTCGTACGATTTAAAAGTTACTTAGCTTCTAGCCCAAGATCGTTTAAAAGTTGCTCGGTATTAATTAGAGTTCATAGCCAATGCATAACTTATTGAAGCGGGTTGCGAAGATTGGCGAGTCTGAAAAGGTCCTAACATGACATGAGGGCTACATTTTTTGCTAAAGATCCCAACTGATGTGAAGAATCATTTATAAAAAAATCAATATGAATGATCAAGACACACGACGAAAAGCAAATACTCCCCTAAAGATAATGGAGTAGTCTATCCGAAAAGACCCTAGCAAGGTATGAGGATAAATATATCCAAGTCCTAAAAGGAGACGGATCGTTGTATATCAAAATCCCAAATAAAGATTGGAGACAAATGAAGAAGTCGTGGTCCAAGTATGAAGAATCTCTCAAAACTTCAAGTGAAGAAATTCCTATTATGAAGATAAGACCATAACTTCAAGAACGTCTCTCAAGATTCGAAGTATTAAGTCGCTGCCAAATATCGGTCCGAGAAAGGTCTCAAATCGTGAAGCGAGTTATGCCAAGATATGAACTTTATGAGATCCTGAGAAGCAGTTTTAAAAGATTTTGTCCTTTAGCTAACTATTGATTAAATCGTCCTACTTTATTTCTAGCCTAAATAACTATCGAAATAAGTCAACAATGCATCCTCGTGATCATTCAAGACAATAATAAAATATAAGAGATACACCTAGGAATAAGGGAGTCTAAGTGAATAATTGGGCCACATGAGTTTGTGTTAGTTTGCTAACATATAATAACAATGATCTCGTTTTTAAGCTTGGTATGGGGAACGTGAAACTTGAGGGTGATAAACATTCATGACATCCAAAGCCCTAATGTAAGTCTTCGATCTCTTTACTTGTTTTCTTCTTTCAAATATTTTGTTACCTTCTATCTCTTTAAGTTTCCTTAATGTCTTATGTTTAATAAAGGCCAAGGTAGGTTAATTGTGATGAAAATATAAATCTTTCTTTGTAATTAATGCATTGCATGAGGGCATTGCAATGGTCAAGTGAAGGGGATTTAATAAGTGTGAAAACACTTATCCTTTTACCACTTAATTATAATAATTGTTGGGACTTATATATCTTGAGTTGATATGACAAAAGAAGATGAAGGACTTAATAATAAATAGTTAGCTTAGTAAGTAAGCTAGGGTTGTGTTGTAACCCTAGTACCTCTATTATATAAAGTAGGTTAGGCACACATGGTTATTCACTGATTCATATACAATGTAAACTAAAGGTGTGTGTGCGTTCTCCTGGTGTCAAGCCTATTAGGCACCAGGAATAGTAGTAGCTTATTAGTATTTATGAATAAGAAAGCCTTGTTCATAACTTTGATTGTGTTCTTTATTATGTTCTGCTGTGTATTACAATCATTGTTACATATCCCAGATGAGTCTAGATCCTAAGACTCAACAAGTGGTATCAGAGCTTGTTGGCTCTCGATCTGGTTGATCTAACAAGGTTTTCATGTTATTTTCTGTTTTTAAATAAATAAAGCTGCTGATCTAGGTTTTTTCCCAACAAACCCTAGATGATTGTTACTGCTGTTCATATGATGTTACTATTGTTGTTGATATTGCTACTGGTTCTTGGATGATCATACTGGTTTTGGGGAGTTGATTCTTGAATCAACAATGAACCCCGTATGATCATGATGGCTGTCTCAGAATGATGGTTTCCATAGCAGATTCGATGTCACAAGGGTTTTATGAAAACCTTAATTCTGGATCATGTCTTTGTTACTGCTGATGATGTTGTTACTGTTACTTTGATGCTGCTGATCAATGAGGCTGCCATGATGTTCTGTTCGTTATGTGATGTTTAGGGCCTGATTAAAGCCCTAGAAATCACATGGTGATTGTCTTGTTTGTAGCAATACATATATGACTGCCTGTGATTTGAATCATACATCTGTAGAGGTAGCAATTCTGAAACCCTTATTCTGGTCAAAAGAGCAGGTCGAAATTGATAATAGGGTTTCTGGTAAAGAAGTAGCAGATGTGATTAGTTGTATTGTGGTCCAAGACATTGTGAAAAGTACTGATTGTTTTATTCACTCTTTAACGTGAAGGCTATAAAAACGGGTACGATGCTGTGATGGTAAGTTATTTCACGTGGGTAAATGAGGAGTGAAATGGTGTTCTTGGTATGAGTAAAGCAGCAGGCTTCAATTGTACGTAAGTTGTTTCTAGCTGCAAAGATCGAGTCATGATCACAGCAGGGTTGGTTTTTGTTGTTGACGTATGATCATATGGTCCAAAGAAGCTGACTATGGTCCCAATAGATTTGCAGTTACTACTCACCATGATGCTACCCTACGTGATGCTACGTGATGCAATTGAAGGTGACGGGTGACATAATCTATTCCTGGTACAAAATACTCATTACTATAGTTGAAAGGTACTACTCTTCGCACTTTATAAGTTCGTACTATAATTGATAAGAATATTACTTTCGTCTATTTCATAAGACAAAGTTGTACCTGTGTGATTGGGACGTGGTATAGTGTCATTCAAATGAGTAAATCATGGAAACAGTTGATAATTATTTACTCTTGCGTATTTTTGGAAGATACACACGTTTTTTTATTTTCCTGATTTTATGGGATACAAGTTATTTTTGGATGTGATGGGAAAAGATCAAAACGTGGGGATATATATGGAAGCTGTTATGGACGACGTGAAGTGAGGGATCCCTAGTTTTTAGGGATTTGCTCTATTGATGAACACGTTATGAGGTATGGGATATATATGGAATGTATTACAACTTTATAGGTATAATTGGTTGACGTAAAGTTCCTAAATTTTGGGGATTACACTTGAAGTCATATTGATATCTTCCTGTATATTGATTATTGGACGTGGATTACAATTTGGTTCCCTATTCTATCAGGATCTTATTGTATTCTTCATTCTGTGTTATATTGGGCTGGATATTTCCTTTATACGGGTTTAAGACATACTAAGCTACGGGTTTGGTTTTTGGTTGAAATACAGTCCATTATATTTCAGTATCACCAGGACAGTAACAGCTCAGCAACATTATCGCGAAAGTGTGGTGACAACATGTAAAAAAAAGAATGAAGGAAAAAAATGAAAAAAAAAGAGAAGAAGGGTTTTTGAGATGCTCCTGGTTGGTTATTTCTTGCTACTGGTCGGTTCCTCCTGGTCGATTCCTACTGGTTGGTTCCTCCTGGTTGGTTCCTACTGGTTGTTTGCTCCTGGTCGTTCCTACTGGTGATCTTCAACAATGAAGATGTATATGGTTCGTTTCGAAAATTCAGTTTATGTTATAATTCTTTATTGGAACAGTTACACGCTCTTTTACAAATATTTGGGGGGCATATGATACCATACAGTTCATGATATGATCATCACAAAATTAGCATGATCATAAGCATCGAGTGGTTTCTGGTTGATCCGTCAGAGCTCACTAAGACTATCGGCCATTGCATGTGATCGCCATGCATATATTGATTACAAGAATTATACAAAGACATTTTATTACATGTTATTGTAATAAGCATGTCTTTTTCACACTGAAGGAGTAGATGATCTATACTACTGAGTTCAAGATTCAGGAGATGGTTAGCCTATGGTTCCTATTGGTGAGTTATGGTTTCTTGACGAAGACAGTTGATTATTAATTATTTGATGTTGGAGTTGATTTTCAAAAACTTGTTATCTTCTTATATCTCAATTAGGTGAGCAATACACCTTGTCTTTGGACTAAATATATTGTTACAGCTTAAATTGGCTCATAGTTGTGAAGGTTACCAGTTCCCATGTACCAAAAACTGTAGGTGAGCAATACACCTTATTGTTGGATTAAATATATTGTTATAGCTAACAACTGGCTTATAGTTGTGGGGGTTATCAGTCCCATGTAATAAAAACGGAGATGATATAAGACACAAGTTTGGGATATTTCACTTCTTCATAAAATTTGTTATACTTGATTTTCTTCATCAGTGATCTCTCCAAGGAAGGCTACTGGATTCGACATGCACTTCTTAAGGGGAAGACGATCCTTTTTGAGTTGATGTGACAAAAAGGGGAAGAATGCATGGATCGAGGGGAAGCTTAGCCTTCATCTTTATTAGCTTCAGGGGAAGCTCGTACTTACTGGTTTTGTCAAATCAACTAGGGGAAGATTGTTGGGACTTATATATCTTGAGTTGATATGACAAAAGAAGATGAAGGACTTAATAATAAATAGTTAGCTTAGTAAGTAAGATAGGGTTGTGTTGTAACCCTAGTACCTCTATTATATAAAGAGGGTTAGGCACACATGGTTATTCACTGATTCATATACAATGTAAACTAAAGGTGTGTGTGCGTTCTCCTGGTGTCAAGCCTATTAGGCACCAGGAATAGTAGTAGCTTATTAGTATTTATGAATAAGAAAGCCTTGTTCATAACTTTTATTGTGTTCTTTATTATGTTCTGCTGTGCGTTACAATCATTGTTATATATCCCAGATGAGTCTAGATCCTAAGACTCAACAATAATAACCAAGCCAAAACGTGTATTTTATGTCGTAAATGTCGGAATTATGCGTGGTTTGTGTTTTTGTTGTGATTTAGGATCAAAATGTGAAAAGGTAAGAAAACATGGGCTTTCACGGGCTTATATCGAAGAAAAAGACAAAAGAAGAAGTCAAAAGATCAAGAGTGCAAAATGAACGGAAGTCCAAGGCCTATTCTGAAGATTTATCGAAGAAAAAGTCTAAATACGGAAGTTTAATGAAGTTGAAGAACTCAAGTCTAATAAATGAAGAAAATTATAAGACGAGTTCAATTTATATCTACAAATCCCAAGACTACGTCGAGAAAGTCAAAGAATTTAAAAGACAAAAAGACGAGAAGAAATAAGAAAGCACAACACATGTTAATCCTCCTATAAATACCCTCCTAATGACACATTAGGAGGTGTTAGCTAAATTGACAACTTAGCTCTCCACTTAATTACTTGCACTTTCATATTGTCATTTACTTAATTGTTCTTTAAATTCAAGTCTTTAATTTTCAAGTAAGTTTTAATTTCGTTGTTGAATCTTTATTGTTAATCAAGTTTTTAATTAATCTCTCATTCTACCTTTCTTGTTTTGCTTAATCTTTATGCTTATTTGCTTATTGTCATGATTATTTGATTCTTTGTTATGTTTTCATGTGCTTGATTGTGTTTGCTTATTGATCTTATAGCTTATTGTATCCTTATTTTAATTTTAATTAAGTGTTTTTAAAAGTTATTTTATAAAAAGTTGATTTTAAATATTTTTATTATTTAGTGTTTTTAAAAGTTTTTAAATTTTGGCTTATTAACTTTTTCTTAAACTTGTTTTGGTTAAGTTTTTAGTTAAGTGCTTATTGATTTTTAACTTATTTTTGGTTTAGCTTATTTTGTTTTAGTTCGGGTTATCTTTAAACCCTAGTTTGCCTAACTAGGTCTAGTATTCATTTTTTTCCCGAATTTTATGCAATTTGATTTCCCGAATTACTTGTACATTCCAGTTTCCCAAATTAGATCAGTGATCATTTTCCGAATTGTGTCTGAAATTGCCTTCATTCCGATCTACTTGTTGAGCACTGGATTCCGAACTAGTTGAGGAGTGGATATTCCGAATTACTTACAGGATTGTGATTCCAGATTGGGATCAAGATTATCATTCCGAACTAGTTGAGTAGTGGGCATTTCGAACTACGTTCTTGGCCATATTCCGAACTACGTTCAGAACTGATATTCCGAACTACCTACAATAGGTCATATCCTGAATTAGGTAAAGGATTCTTCATTTCGAATTAGTTGAGTGACACGGATTCCGAATTACAATTTGGTTTGGAATTCCGAACTAGGTTTGTTTCTTGTTTTTAGTTTTAATTTAAATCTTTATTTTTCCCGCCAATTTTGTTAAGTGTTATTTTAATTGTTTTACTTTATTTTAATTTTCAAGTTTGTATTTTTATTTAATTGTCAAATTACTTTTTGTCAAGCTTTAATTTCCTGTCATTTAAGTAATTTACTTTTAAAGTTCTAATTTTTCGCCATTTACTTTTTAATCAGTTTTAGCCTTATTTAGTTTACCATTCACTTTAAAGTTTTGTAATTTTATTCTAAACAACGACCAAATATATTGCTTTTCCACCAAAAGACGATTGAGTCACACTTTTAACCTTTTTAAATTCGAATCGAGACGAGACGATAACTTTTTATATACAAAATCTTTTGTATTACTCCCCTTTATAATTCATGTTCATCACACAAGTATATCACACTACTCAGAATTCAAACACATTTCAACACAATTCATAATTTTCTCAAACATTCAATAGCACTTAAATTATAATGAAGATTAATCCAAGTACAAGAATTTACCAATAGTTCTTCCAAAAACAAGAAATAACAAAAACAGAATTTGTAGCAATTCCAAGCCTCCAATTGATCAATGTTCCTCCACCCGAATCTCTCCTTCACGAAATTCGTCCTCCCCTTGAGAATTAACAGAGGTTTATTGTCTTTTGGGTTATATAAGTTTGGTGATTCTAACCTTTGTCAATGGTTAGAATGATCAATGGATGAAGCACTATAAAACAAATGACCCTAAGGTCTAATTTATACATGATTATGCTTGGAGAGGAGGAAATAAACTCCAGGGAATGTTAATGGGAGGAAAATGAGAAGCCTCTCATTGATGGTGGGAGTTTATGAGTGACTTTTGCGAGACTTGACTAACAACATGTTGGTGGCAACTGATGGTGGATTTTCCGGTGGCATGGACTTGCTTGCCGGTGGCAACTGAATGTTACTTTGATGTTGGTGGCAAATGAAGGTTGGTTTGATGGAGGCAATCTAAGTGTTGTTGGTGGCAACTGAGCCATTTTCCATACTTTTTCCTTCTAGTCCTTCTTCTTTCTTTTCTTTCCAAAACTCCTTCATTATCTTTTATTCTTCACACGAAGTCTTACGCTTTCATGCTTCGTTTATTCCTTCTTCTCCAATTCGCGCTTTTTATTCCTTTATTCACGTTTCTTCGTCCTTTCTTCCTACAAAACACAATAACCGAACTTTGCACAATATTAGCAATAAAAGTCCGTTTATTACCACAAATAATACACCAATAGTGAAGATAACGCTTATTAATACATGTTGGATTTGAGCGTTATCAAATCCCCTTACACTTAAGTATTGCTCGCCCTCGAGCAAGTAAAGTAGAATCACAAATTTAAACATAAACTTGTTTTCGACTCTCTAAATCTATAGAATGTTAAAGACTCAAGAAATAGTAGACATATCTTAATCCGATTGGGCGTGAGCACCCAACAATTTTATCAAAAAGGACTTTATCAATTTTGAAAAATAAAAGCAAAAATACTAACCACCAAATGATCACTTCCATCTCCCTCATCATACCATACTTGTCTTTCTCAATTTTTTTATTATTTTTTTTCAACTTCAAGTACCACGTCTTGACACATTGGCCAATCAATACTACCATTTTACTTCATCTTCCTTCGTCTTCATATTTATAGCTCATTGGCTATTTATAATTTAGCTTATAGCTCATTGGCTATTTGCTTCTTTTCCGCAATCCCCTTACACTTTGTATGAACATACGCAACAAAAAAAATACAAAATAGAGTAGCTAATCCTTTTTTTGTTGAAATAACTCATGCGAATTCAAATTGTGACCAACTTGATCCTCAAAAATCATTTTTATAAAATAGGTGATTAGCAACAACTTTTTAAAATATTTTGCCCTTTATCATCTATTCTTGCCATAATCACACAAATTGTGATCTCACTGCGGATTAATACACTTCTAAATTTTAAAATTTAATTATTTTTTTAGATTTTTACGTTTCTTTTGAAAAGTAATTAAATTTGACAAAATAGACCATTTTTCCTATTTGACCACCCCCTCACACTTAAGTTTGACATTGTCCTCAATGGTAATAAACGTACTTAAAAGCATAAGAAAATTGGAAAAATAAGGTCAAATGATACTACCGAAATATGAACCATGAACTCCATTTGGTTTTGTTGCATCATGAGTATTCAGAAAACTAATATAGTGATTTTTTTGCAATTATCGTTTTCTCCTCGACTCACTCGAATTGATATCAAATTTAAACGTGGCTTAATTGTTCTTGGTGAATAAAACATTAATGGGTATATTAAAACTATTTAAAAACTAAAACTATTAAAAAAACTATTTAATCTAGTTTAAAAGGAAAAATCTTAAATTAAAAATACTTAATTAAAACTATTTAAACAAATTTGAAAATTATTTTAAATTTAAATAAAACTTAAATCTAATTTACTCTAATTAATTTTTAACTAAAACTTTTAATTTAAATGAAATCTATTTAAAACTAATTTTAAATAAAACTAAATAAAAAAACTAATTTATAAAAGCAATTTAAAATTTCTAGAAGTAATAAAAATATTTATCTTGTTTATTTTTTAAACTTTATAAATGAAAACTTATAAAAAAACTTTTTATTAAAATTTAACTAAACAAAACTTATAATTAAAATAATCTAATAAAACTGACAGCTAGATAACTGATTACCTATATTAATTACTAAACCTTTAATAAAACACAAATAGAGGACTAGAACGAATGGTTAATGCGTTCGGTTGTTAAACGGAAGGTCAGGGGTTCAAGTCCCGTAACAGACAAATTTTTTGATTTTTTTTATAATTGATAGAAATCAGTTTAACACTAGCAGATCAAATGAACCTCCTAGCTTATACTTCGCAAAATAATAATAAGCAAATAACTCAAATAAGCAAGTCTAAACCAAACAGGAAATAAGCTGTTACAAATCTGAAAACAATAAGCTAATAGATGTAAAGAACAGATAAACAAATAAACTTAGTAAATCAAACCTAAAAATAAGCAACTAACTAAATAAGCCAACCTAATCAGACATTACAACTAAGCAATACTCTAAACAGCAAAACAAAGAAAACTTAAATATCATCTACTTAAAACCAAACAAATCTCAAACTCAAATCAGACAACTAAATATTAGCAATTGATAACCAAACAGACTACCAGACTTAAAGTCAGACGACTACAACAGACTTAAACAAACTCAAAACAAATCTCAATTACCTATATCAGCAACTAATAAGCAATTTAAAACTCAAACAAGCAAAAATCTAAAATCATATAATCAACTTCAAATCTCAGCAGACTAAATATCAATCGAATACACTTCTAACAGATTTAAGCAAAACATAATCAGATTATAATAGTTAAACTAAATAATCTAAAACTTTGCAAATAAAAAGAAAATTAAACCTGATGACGATAACCGTTGAGCAGAAGGAAGGCGCTGAGCCTCCTTTTAATCTAAACCGACACCTACACCTTCTTCTCAATCAATCATCACCGAATCATAATCACCACAAAACATAAACTCTCGAACCAGATTTTATTTAACTTCCCAGTCGGGGAAATTAATAAACCACTTTTATTTAATTATTTTAACCAATTTAAACTATTAATTAATTATGATGAAATAGATAGATTGCAGTTAAACTTAAACAAGATAGAAAAATAAGACACGATGAATTTAACCGAAATAAACTTTTATTAATAACTGAAAGTTGATTACAAATACTGAAAAGAAAATTACAATTTAAATCTAATCTATTTTTGCATAAATAAATTAAAAGTAAAAAAAAATGGCACCCCAATGAATTACATAATGAGGGTTTTTATAGGCAAACCCTAAAAACCTTCTTGATGAAACTTGGTGAGCAAGGAGAGCAATCTTGGCCGCTCTTTTCTTCTTCTCTCTTTTCTTTCATGATCAAACGGCTAGAATTGACACCTCTCATCACACGGATTGCCAGCATGTAGAACTTGTGCTAGTTGTGTTTCTTGTAAGATTAGGTGTCCTATCTTGATTGGAGGATTGAGGAATATTGAGGTGTTTAAGCCAATTAAATCAGGGGAAGGAGCCACGTCAGGATTAAGGACCACATCGTGCAGCTCCGATAACCATGGGGATTTATTAATGGAGCGTGGGTTTTCACGCGCTTGAGATTAAAAAGCCCCAAATTGATTATGATCTAGGGTTTAGGTAAAAAGTAAAAGCTGTGTTTTTTTGTTTCTTGTTTCATCGAAGGAGAAAGAGAGAAAAGTGGGTGAGTGGTGAGTAAAACTTGTGTGGGTGGTAATAAACGTGAGGGTTGACCAAAAAAATGTTTATCACTTTTCATTTGTATCCGTCCCTTTATTTGACCTAATGGGCCATGGGAAAACCTAAACACAACCGTCTCATGTTTACTTGTAAAACTTTGGGCTTGGGCCTAAGTTTAATGTCATCCGTCCCTTGTAAATATGATTTTAGGCCTTTGATGGGCTTTTGGGTAAAGAGTAAGTAACTTGTTTTCATTATTGGGCTTTTGGGCCCATTAACAAAATGTGGGACCCACTAAGCCCAAATTACTTCATTAAGATTAAATCCACTAAATCGAACTCAATTTTGGCTTCGTTGATCTTTTCTTCAAAACCCGTGTTGATTTTGCCGGTTTTCATGATCCTTAGTACATTTTTGGTTCTTTGACTTTGTCTTTGTCTCTTTCTTGGACTTTTCTTCAACAATTGACCGTGAAATCCCGTGTTTTCATTCCTTTTGATATTTTGTACCTATTTCACACAAAAACACAAAACCACGCGTAATTCCGACATTTACGATACTAAACACATGATTAGGTCTTGTTTTTCCTTGATTTTAGTGGCAAAAGGATAAGTGTTTACACACTTATTAAATCCCCTACACTTGACCATTGCAATGACCCCATGCAATGCATAATTTTAAAGCATAAAGTTACATTTTCTCATAATTAATCCATCTCAGCCTTTATTAAGATAAACTATTACTACTACGATGAAAAGATAAAAACTTTAAAGGAAACAAAAGTTATAACAATTTATTAACATGGAAATTATTTGATGGAAGAAACTCGTAAAGAAATCTAACACTTAGATTAGGGCTTTGGTGTCATGAATATTAATCACCCTCAAGTTTCACGTTCCACATACCAAGCTTAAAAACGAGATCATTGTTTACCATAAGTTCTTAAGTTAAAACCACTTATATAAGACAATTGTGTAATACTCTTTATTCCTAAGTTGTATCTCTAGGTTTTAAGGATTGTCATTCACCCGTAGGCTCATTTGACTTATTTGATAATTATTAGTCCAAAAATGAAGGCAAAACGGTGCAAACCCGACACTCAAAACCTAACCTTATCCTCAAAAACGTTGTCACTAAAGTAAGCCCACATCAAGGATGATTTAACACGATTTGGGGAATAAATTCCCGGATCCAAAATTTGGCCAATAGTACTACTTATTAATTATTCCTCCAAAGTCATGTAGACTTTATGTGGAGTTTAGCAAGTTCACATCATATACCCTTAGGCTCTTTAAGATGTAAAAATGCTCATCATCTATTGTCCACACCCTAAGGCTCCTTGAACGATAAACAAGGGAATTGATTTTTGATCAATTTTTATTCAACACTTACCACGCCATACACCCTAAGGCTCTAATGACAAGGTTCGTGCTACATGCCCCACACCCTAAGGCTCCTTGAGGTAATGTTTTAATCTTATTCTTTCTTATTTATGATATATATAGTAGGCCAAATTCCGCGGTCCCATGGTCTGAATACCTCCTACTTAGTGGTTATGAGCCACCTTAGTCGGAAGTCCACAACGCTGGCACCCTCAATGTGTTCATGCTTTAATTACAAGGAGATAAAAGGTTTGGCTAAGAGCTAAGATATCGAATCTACACCGCAAAAATCCTCATTTATTAAGCAATTAAATATACAAGCGGGAAGAAAGAGCCACAAAAACTCATATAAGGAAGAATTAACCTTTAAAATTATTATCAACTCTATCATCTCTCGTTCTCCACAATTTAAAATCTCAAGGAATGAGACTCGTGGATGCTTAGCCTAATAAACCAATTAAGGTCCATATGGTTAAGGATACTAGCTAGATTAAACTTGGATAAGTAAACTCGGGTTGAGTCAAAATATTCACGACATGCCTACTATATCAAAGATATCAAAACTTGTTAAAACCATTTTATTCATTTATTTATTTTTAACTTTATTCATTAAATGGAATTTATAAATATGATGCGATGGCAAAAGGAAAGAAAATAAAATAAAATAAATGGAAATACTACTAGGCCAAAATAGATAAAAAATTTGAAAAAATGTTGAATTTTTTTTAATAATGAGGTCAAATTTATGGAAAAGCCCACTAAGTTTCGATAGAAGTCCCCCTTACACTTAATATAAACATTGTCCTCAATGTTTAAGCATGTGGGAGAATAAACTCCCCTACACTGAGGACATTGAGTACGTTGTTTTAAATCGAGCTAAGTAAGAGACAACTAAAGTGATTACATTTATTCATTTTATTTATATACATGATTGAATCACAATAGCAAAAACTTATCGAAGAAACCGGGTACACGGGAACACGGGAACACGGGATCACGGGTCACGTCAAAACACCAAAAGTGGATCATTAAAGCACATGTCCCTGCACAATCACAACACAAACAACCTACTTGGCTCCCCCTACACTTTATCAATTTTAATAAATAAAAGCAAAAATACTAACCACCAAATGATCACTTCCATCTCCCTCATCATACCATCCTTGTCTTTCTCCATTTTTTTATTATTTTTTTTCAACTTCCAGTACCACGTCTTGACACATTGGCCAATCGATACTACCATTTTACTTCATCTTCCTTCGTCTTCATATTTATAGCTCATTGGCTATTTATAATTTAGCTTATAGCTCATTGGCTATTTGCTTCTTTTCTGCAATCCCCTTACACTTTGTATGAACATACGCTACAAAAAAATACAAAATAGAATAGCTAATCCTTTTTTGTTGAAATAACTCATGCGAATTCAAATTGTGACCAACTTGATCCTCAAAAATCATTTTTATAAAATAGGTGATTAGCAACAACTTTTTAAAATATTTTGCCCTTTATCATCTATTCTTTCCATAATCACACAAATTGTGATCTCACTGCGGATTAATACACTTCTAAATTTTAAAATTTAATTATTTTTTTAGATTTTTACGTTTCTTTTGAAAAGTAATTAAATTTGACAAAATAGACCATTTTTCCTATTTGACCACCCCCTCACACTTAAGTTTGACATTGTCCTCAATGGTAATAAACATATTTAAAAGCATAAGAAAATTTGAAAAATAAGGTCAAATGATACTACCGAAATATGAACCATGAACTCCATTTGGTTTTGTTGCATCATGAGTATACAGAAAACTAATGTAGTGATTTTGTTGCAATTATCGTTTTCTCCTCGACTCACTCGAATTGATATCAAATTTAAACGTGGCTTAATTGTTCTTGGTGAATAAAACATTAATGGGTATTTTAAAACTATTTAAAAACTTAAACTATTAAAAAAACTATTTAATCTAGTTTAAAAGGAAAAATCTTAAATTAAAAATACATAATTAAAACTATTTAAACAAATTTGAAAATTATTTTAAATTTAAATAAAACTTAAACCTAATTTTCTCTAATTAATTTTTAACTAAAACTTTTAATTTAAATGAAATCTATTTAAAACTAATTTTAAATAAAACTAAATAAAAAAACTAATTTATAAAAGCAATTTAAAATTTCTAGAAGTAATAAAAATATTTATCTTGTTTATTTTTTTAAACTTTATAAATGAAAACTTATAAAAAAACTTTTTATTAAAATTTAACTAAACAAAACTTATAATTAAAATAATCTAATAAAATTGACAGCTAGATAACTGATTACCTATATTAATTAATAACACTGTAATAAAACACAAATAGAGGACTAGAACGAATGGTTAATGCGTTTGGTTGTTAAACGGAAGGTCAGGGGTTCGAGTCCCATAACAGACAAATTTTTTGATATTTTTTTTATAACTTATAGAAATCAGTTTAACACTAGCAGATCAAATGAACCTACTGGCTTATACTTGGGAAAATAATAATAAGCAAATAACTCAAATAAGCAAGTCTAAACCAAACAGGAAATAAGCAGTTACAAATCTGAAAACAATAAGCTAATAGATGTGAAACTGAAGATAAGCAAATAAAACTTAAACTAATAAGAACAGATAAACAAATAAACTTAGTAAATCAAACCTAAAAATAAGCAACTAACTAAATAAGACAACCTAATCAGACATTAGAACTAAGCAATACTCTAAACAGCAAAACAAATAAAATTTAAATATCAGCTACTTAAAACCAAACAAATCTCAAACTCAAATCAGACAACTAAATATTAGCAATTGAAAACCAAACAGACTACCAGACTTAAAATCAGACGACTACAATAGACTTAAACAAACTCAAAACAAATCTCAATTACCTATATCAGCAACTAATAAGCAATTTAAAACTCAAACAAGCAAAAATCTAAAATTAGATAATCAACTTCAAATCTCAGCAGACTAAATATCAATCGAATACACTTCTAACAGATTTAAGCAAAAACATAACCAGATTATAATAGTTAAACTAAATAATCTAAAACTTTGCAAATAAAAAGAAAATTAAACCTGATGACGATAACCGTTGAGCAGAAGGAAGGCGCTGAGCCTCCTTTTAATCTAAACCGATACCTACACCTTCTTGTCAATCAATCATCACCGAATCATAATCACCATAAAACATAAACTCTCGAACCAGATTTTATTTAACTTCCCAGTGGGGGAAATTAATAAACCACTTTTATTTAATTATTTTAACCAATTTAAACTATTAATTAATTATGATGAAATAGATAGATTGCAGTTAAACTTAAACAAAATAGAAAAATAAGACACGATGAATTTAACCGAAATAAACTTTTATTAATAACTGAAAGTTGATTATAAATACTGAAAAGAAAATTACAATTTAAATATAATCTATTTTTGCATAAATAAATTAAAAGTAAAAAAAATGGCACCCCAATGAATTACATAATGAGGGTTTTTATAGGCAAACCCTAAAAACCTTCTTGATGAAACATGGTGAGCAAGGAGAGCAATCTTGGCCGCTCTTTTCTTCTTCTCTCTTCTCTTTCATGATCAAACAGCTAGAAATGACACCTCTCATCACACGGATTGCCAGCATGTTCAACTTGTGCTAGTTGTGTTTCTTGTAAGCTTAGTTGTCCTATCTTGATTGGAGGATTGAGGAATATTGAGGTGTTTAAGCCAATTAAATCAGGGGAAGGAGCCCCGTCAGGATTAAGGACCACATCGTGCAGCTCCGATAACCATGGGGATTTATTAATGGAGCGTGGGTTTTCACGCGCTTGAGATTAAAAAGCCCCAAATTGATTATGATCTAGGGTTTGGGTAAAAAGTAAAAGCTGTGTTTTTTTGTTTCTTGTTTTCATCGAAGGAGAAAGAGAGAAAAGTGGGTGAGTGGTGAGTAAAACGTGTGTGGGTGGTAATAAACGTGAGGGTTGACCAAAAAAATGTTTATCACTTTTCATTTGTATCCGTCCCTTTATTTGACCTAATGGGCCATGGGAAAACCTAAACACAACCGTCTCATGTTTACTTGTAAAACTTTGGGCTTGGGCCCAAGTTTAATATCATCCGTCCCTTGTAAATATGATTTTGGGCCTTTGATGGGCTTTTGGGTAAAGAGTAAGTAACTTGTTTTCATTATTGGGCTTTTGGGCCCATTAACAAAATGTGGGACCCACTAAGCCCAAATTACTTCATTAAGATTATATCCACTAAACCGAACTCAACTTTGGCTTCGTTGATCTTTTCTTCAAAACCCGTGTTGATTTTGGCGGTTTTCATGATCCTCAGTACATTTTTGGTTCTTTGACTTTGTCTTTGTCTCTTTCTTGGACTTTTCTTCAACAATTGACCGTGAAATCCCGTGTTTTCTTTCCTTTTGATATTTTGTACCTATTTCACACAAAAACACAAAACCACGCGTAATTCCGACATTTACGATACTAAACACATGATTAGGTCTTGTTTTTCCTTGATTTTAGTGGCAAAAGGATAAGTGTTTACACACTTATTAAATCCCCTACACTTGACCATTGCAATGACCCCATGCAATGCATAATTTTAAAGCATAAAGTTACATTTTCTCATAATTAATCCATCTCGGCCTTTATTAAGATAAACTATTACTACTACGATGAAAAGATAAAAACTTTAAAGGAAACAAAAGTTATAACAATTTATTAATTTGGAAATTATTTGATGGAAGAAACTCGTAAAGAAATCTAACACTTAGATTAGGGCTTTGGTGTCATGAATATTAATCACCCTCAAGTTTCACGTTCCCCATACCAAGCTTAAAAACGAGATCATTGTTTACCATAAGTTCTTAAGTTAAAACCACTTATATAAGACAATTTTGTAATACTCTTTCTCCAATTCCTAAGTTGTATCTCTAGGTTTTAAGGATTGTCATTCACCCGTAGGCTCATTTGACTTATTTGATAATTATTAGTCCAAAAATGAAGGCAAAACGGTGCAAACCCGACACTTAAAACCTAACCTTGTCCTAAAAAACGTTGTCACTAAAGTAAGCCCACATCAAGGATGATTTAACACGATTTGGGGAATAAATTCCCGGATCTAAAATTTGGCCAATAGTACTACTTATTAATTATTCCTCCAAAGTCATGTAGACTTCATGTGGAGTTTAGCAAGTTCACATCATATACCCTTAGGCTCTTTAAGATGTAAAAATGCTCATCATCTATTGTCCACACCTTAAGGCTCCTTGAACGATAAACAAGGGAATTGATTTTTGATCAATTTTTATTCAACACTTACCATGCCATACACCCTAAGGCACTAATGACAAGGTTCGTGCTACATGCCCCACACCCTAAGGCTCCTTGAGGTCATGTTTTAATTTTATTCTTTCTTATTTATGATATATATAGTAGGCCAAATTCCGCGGTCCCATGGTCTGAATACCTCCTACTTAGTGGTTGTGAGTCACCTTAGTTGGAAGTCCACAACGCTGGCACCCTCAATGTGTTCATGCTTTAATTACAAGGAGATAAAAGATTTGGCTAAGAGCTAAGATATCGAATCTACACCGCAAAAATCCTCATTTATTAAGCAATTAAATATACAAGCGGGAAGAAAGAGTCACAAAAACTCATATTAGGAAGAATTAACCTTTAAAATTATTATCAAATCTATCATCTCTCGTTCTCCACAATTTAAAATCTCAAGGAATGAGACTCGTGGATGCTTAGCCTAATAAACCAATTAAGGTCCATATGGTTAAGGATACTACCTAGAGTAAACTTGGATAAGTAAACTCGGGTTGAGTCAAAATATTCACGACGGGCCTACTATATCAAAGATATCAAAACTTGTTAAAACCATTTTATTCATTTATTTATTTTTAACTTTATTCATTAAATGGAATTTATAAATATAATGCGATGGCAAAAGGAAAGAAAATAAAAGAAAATGGAAATACTACTAGGCCAAAATAGATCAAAAATATGAAAAAATGTTGAAATTTTTTTAATTTTCCGGTTAAATGAGGTCAAATTTATGGAAAAGCCCACTCAAATTCGATAGAAGTCCCCCCTACACTTAATATAAACATTGTCCTCAATGTTTAAGCATGTGGGAGAATAAACTCCCCTACACTTAGGACATTGAGTACGTTGTTTTAAATCGAGCTAAGGAAGAGACAACTAAAGTGATTACATTTATCCATTTTATTTATATACATGATTGAATCACAATAGAAAAAACTTATCAAAGAAACCGGGTACACGAGAACACGGGATCACGGGTCACGTCAAAACACCAAAAGTGGATCATTAAAGCACATGTCCCTGCACAATCACAACACAAACAACCTACTTGGCTCCCCCCTACACTTATTGGTGGAAATGGGTGAAGGTGAAAAAGGGTGGAAAGGATGGAAAAAGGTAAAAATCTAACCTAATTATACGATGCTTGATTTATTTATCACGAGTCTCTAGCTCGACTCGATTCCCGAATTAAGCATTCAAAGGAAAGCCTCGAATATCGATACCGGGATCAAAAATCTTGTCCTCATTCCCGGGGGAAAATAGTAAATGAGAGGCTGGGAGATAAGTCATGACAGGTAAAAAGGTCCTCTCAACATATGAGAAGTATGTGAAGTTATCATCCACGGGAGTATCAGTATCAAGAAACTCATCGATCTCGGGAATGAGAAAACCATCATCATCACTAAAAGTAATTGGTGAAGAAGCAAATGTGAATTTGTCAAAATCCGAGTTTTCAAAATCAATATCAATATCAATTTTAAATCTCCATTTGCCTTCTCATCAATACCATGATCACAATTAAGCTCATGCGAGAAATCCAATAACACGGGATCATAAAAAGCATCCTCGTGATGGAATTTCTCAATACTCGGGGTATAAAAATTATCACTAAGGAGTAAAGAATCCGATAAATCATTAGTATCCTTATCATGTTTTTCAAAAGTCGGTTTTGGTAAAATAGGAGAGTCATCCTCATCCGATCCCGATGAATAATTAAAATTATAGTCAGAATCACAAGATAACTCATCCCTATCTACGAACTCCTTAGGTGTAGGACTAATTAAGGGTTCTTCTTCTATGCACTCATTATAAAGTTCTTCACACTCCTCAAAAATTGGTTTATCAAAACATGTCTCACTAAGAGGATTTGAAGAAAGCATAAAGTCATTTGAAGGAGTAGGTGAAGGAGCCATAAAAGAAATGGGGTCATCAATGGGTAATGTAGGCTCAAGTATAATCTCGGGAATTTCCTTAATAGGTGAGGAAAGAGGAGGGCTAATTGTATCCGTGGGCGTCAACACCGGAGGGGGAGTAAAACTCATGATAATCTCCGGGCCTTGTCTCTCCTTTATTGGCGGAGAGATGGAAGGATCCACAGTGGGAACATCACTACTAGTAATGGTGTTAGCCTCAACATCAACTCTCAAAGATGGCTCAATATCACCTTGAGCTTGATAGTTTCTAAAATAAGCATGAATTTTCTGTCGGTTTCCTCTTGCCATTCTCTTAGTAATCTATCATGTTCCTCAAGTTTATGAAGAATTAAGTCCATTTGAGGTTGTGAAATAATCCCTTGATTATAGTTTTGAAAATTGCCTTCATTTGGAAAACCTTCATTATTTGAAAACCCTTAATTTTGAAATTCCCCATAAAATCGCTGATCATAATGTGGTGGGTCACTAGTTGTAGGAAAACTAGGGGAGCCAAAATAAGTATTAGTAGCATAACACATACTTTCCTCATTATTAGAAATTTCCTCATAAGTTTTGTCACAATTAAAATAAGCATGAGGTCCACCACAAGTCGTACACTCCTCGGACATAATCTTATAACTCTCTTCTTGCAATATTTCCCAAATCGGACGATTATCCATGATATTGTCAAAAGCTCGATTCTCGTGATCGGCTTGAGAGACGTTACTTTTTCGCCTTCTTTGAAGGATGAGATACACCAATCGGTATTTGTGCACGCGACCGAGTGCGCATGCAGCTAACAACGAGGAATAAGGGGATTGCCCTTGGTCGACTTTGAACGGGAATAGATTATCCCTCTCGAGGTTCAATATTAAAAAGCTACAAAAATATATACTTAATACTACTTGAGTTGGCAAACCAATAATAGGTCGTCCCTCTCAAAATACGCACAAGCAAGCGGGGGAAACGAGGTGGCACAAAGCACTTAAAAACCTTTTTCCTTAGACGGCTTTTTATAGTACGTCGCCT
Organism: Glebionis coronaria; assembly: GCA_025667525.1. Classification (NCBI taxonomy): domain Eukaryota; kingdom Viridiplantae; phylum Streptophyta; class Magnoliopsida; order Asterales; family Asteraceae; genus Glebionis; species Glebionis coronaria. The sequence continues at coordinate 402,224,321 of CM046878.1, forward strand.
TATACCCACCTTATAATTTGTATAAATCGAGTTCAAACTTCTTACTAGTATTTATCTATTTTTCCCTTTTTCTCGTTTGGGATTCGAATACAATAGTTAGGTGATGAAATCCAACTAAGATCTTATTTATAAATAGGTAAATTAATTGTTCTACGTAATATAATATAGTAAAAGAAAAATCTTTTTGTATTTTTTTAAGAAAAATATATATTCACAATAAAAAGCGAAAGAAATCGAAATAAGAAAAATAACAATAATACGTAATATTTTTGGTGTAATACTTTAGGAAAAGTATTACTTTTGTATTTTTTAATTTTGGGTGCAAATCTTAGGAAAGAGTTTGTTTTTGATGATTTTTTAATTTTTTTGTATTATTAAGTTTTGGATTTTTTATGTTTTTGATTTTTAACAAGAAAATTAACGTTCAAAATTGAACAGATCCCAAAATCCAAAGCTTCTCACGAAAGTCGTCAATCGTAACGAGCGAAGCGGCAGCGGCGCCATTTTAATATAGTGATTTTTGTGCAATTTATCGTTTTTCTCCTCGACTCACTCGAATTGATATCGGATTTAAACACAAGATCAATTGTTCTTGGTTAATTAAACTTGATTGGTATTTTAGAAACTAAAAACTATTTAATCTAATTAAAAGGAAAATCGTTAATTAAAAATAATAAACTAATTAAACTATTTAAAATAAAACTATTTTAACAAATTTGAAAAGTATTTTAAATTTAAATAAAACTTAAATCTAATTTAATCTAATTAATTTTTTAACTAAAACTTTTAATTTAAATGAATTTCTATTTATAACTATTTTTATATAAAACTAAATTAATTAAAATTAACTTTAAAAACTAATTTTATTTAAAACTAAATTTTTAAAATAATTTAAATTCCTAAAAATAATAAAATATTTATTTTGTTTGAATTTATTTTTTTAATTTTTATTTTTTATTTAAACTTTATAAAAGAAAATTTATAAAAAACTTTTAATTAAATTTACTAACCAAAAACTTGTAATAAAAATATGAAATAAAACTGACAGCTTTAATAAACCTATATTAATTAAATGACTCGTAATAAAACTCAAAAGAAGGACTAGCTAAGATGGTAAAGGTGTTGGGCTGTTGAGCTAAAGGTCATGGGTTCGAGTCCCGTTATAGACAAAAAAATTTTGGAATTTTTGAACACTCTGACCAATTGGGTCTGATGCTTTAAGCAGCTAATATCAGGAAATCAGAAAAATCAAATAAGCACATAATACTAAAACAGAAAAAGCAGATATAAACTTATCAGTACCAAATAATGTAAAACTAACCAATAACTAGACAAACTTAAAAAGCAAATAAGATCTAGACGAAAATCAAATAAGCATATCAGCAAACAAAACCAAAGCAAATAAAATCTAAACAATCAGCAATGCTTTATCAAATCAGCAACATAAGCAAAACAATCCTAGCAAAACTTATCAGATTCAAACCCTTAATCAGACATCCCAAATCAAACCCAGAATAAAAACTTAATATATCAAAACAGCTTAGATCAAAAACTATGATATCAGAAACTTAACATAATCAGATTAAGCAGACTAGTCCCAAAACTTAACTAAACTTATCTAAACGAAACACACTCGATCCAAATAAACTTAAACAGATTAATAAACATAAGCAGATTAAAACAATAACAACTTTTTCAGTTAAAACTAAATTAATCTAAAACATAAAAATAGAAATAACACCTGATGATGAAACCGTTGAGCAGAAGGAAGGCGCTGAGCCTCCTTTTAATCTGAACCGATACCTACACCTTCTTCTCAATCAATGATCACCGAATCATAATCACCACTAAACATAAACTCTCGAACCAGATTTTATTTAACTTCCCAGTGGGGGAAATTAATAAACCACTTTTATTTAATTATTTTAACCAATTTAAACTATTAATTAATTATGATGAAATAGATAGATTGCAGTTAAACTTAAACAAAATAGAAAAATAAGACACGATGAATTTAACCGAAATAAACTTTTATTAATAACTGAAATTTGATTACAAATACTGAAAAGAAAATTACAATTTAAATCTTATCTATTTTTGCATAAATAAATTAGAAGTAAAAAAAATGGCACCCCAATGAATTACAGAATGAGGGTTTTTATAGGCAAACCCTAAAAACTTCTTGATGAAACTTGGTGAGCAAGGAGAGCAATCTTGGCCGCTTTTTTCTTCTTCTCTCTTCTCTTTCATGATCAAACGGCTGGAAATGACACCTCTCATCACACGGATTCCCAGCATGCACAACTTGTGCTAGTTGTGTTTCTTGTAAGCTTAGGTGTCCTATCTTCATTGGAGGATTGAGGAATATTGAGGTGTTTAAGCCAATTAAATCAGGGGAAGTAGCCACGTCAGGATTAAGGACCACATCGTGCAGCTCCGATAACCATGGGGATTTATTAATGGAGCGTGGGTTTTCACGCGCTTGAGATTAAAAAGCCCCAAATTGATTATGATCTAGGGTTTGGGTAAAAAGTAAAAGCTGTGTTTTTTTGTTTCTTGTTTTCATCGAAGGAGAAAGAGAGAAAAGTGGGTGAGTGGTGAGTAAAACGTGTGTGGGTGGTAATAAACGTGAGGCTTGACTAATAAGTGTGTAAAAACTTATCCTTTTGCCACTAAAATCAAGGATAAACAAGACCTAATCATGAGTTTTATAGCGTAAAAGTCGGAATTACGCGTGGTTTTGTGTTTTTGTGTTAAAATAGGTACAAAAGATCAAAAGGAAAGAAAACACGGGATTTCACGGTCAAATGTTGAAGAAAAGTCCAAGAAGAGACGAAGAAAAAGTCAAAGACCAAAAGTGTGCCCAAGTTCACGAAAACTAGCTAAACCTACACATTTTTGAAGAAACAATCAACGAAGCCGAAATCGAGCTCGATTTATTGGATTTAACTTTAAGGAGGACATTTGGGCCAAGTAGGTCCCACATTTGGGTATTGGGCCTAAAAGCCCAATAACCATTTTTCCTTTATCAAACAAACCGGATGGAAAGGATCATTGGCCCAAGCCCATAATGTTAAATAAAAAAAACGGATGGAGTTTTCTTGTTGTGCCCAAGCCCATTAGGGTAACATGTGTGGACGAATAAGTGAAAACAAGTTTTCAGAAACCGGTCAAAAACCATAGTCAACATCACACACGTGTCTACTTACTTCTTACCCCACTCACATTTAATAAACAAGTTATTTACCCTCTCCCATTTGGACGATACAAACAATGTTTGTTTACCTTTCACCCTCACCCATTTTTCTCTCTCAACAAAGTTACACAGCCACCACTTTACCAAACCCTAATTCACCACAACACAAAAATTACCCAAGGATTTTTGGGGGGTTTTAATCCATTCGTGTGATTCAAACGGATTAGGATTAAATCCCCATGAAAATCGGGAAGAACACTAGGGTGGTCCTATCCTACAAGGCAAATCCCTCTTTTGTGATTGGTTATCCCACATCACCACAACCCTTCCTCCAATCAAGTTCGTCCACATTACCCTCAAACTAGCACAAGAAACACAGAACTGCCAGCCTGGCAATCCGTGTGATGTAAGGACGTTTTTCATCCGCAAGATCAAGAAATAAAGAGAGAGAAGGTAGAAAAGAAGTGTTTAACGGCTTAGATTCATTTTCTTCCTCACGAAGCTTCTTGAAGAAGCCATGGGGGTTGGCTATAAAACCCCCCTCATATCTGTAATTTGGGTGCTTTTCTTTTATTTTAATTTTTATTTTTATGAAAAATAAAATTAGGGTTTAATGTAATTTCTTTTTATAAAGTATTATACTCAGTTTTAATATTAATAAATTTTTTTTTTCGGATTAAAGTCTTGTCTCTTGAATCATTTAAATTTATTTGCATTTAATCTTGTTTCTGTTCTTCATTAAATAATTATTAAGATAAAAAAAGTAGGAATTATTTCCCCTACTGGGAAATTAAAAAAAAAATCAAGGTTCGATTGGTTGATGTTCTTGGTTCGATGATGATGGAGATTAGGTAATAACGGTGGTGTTTGTTTGGTCTCGGTTTCGAATCATAGGGGGTTCAACGCCCACCCTACTGCCCAACGGATTCATCATAAGGTGCTAGTCTCTTTTTATAATTTTTGGTTAAGTTAATTATTTAGATTATATTTGTTTGAATCTGCTAGTGGTTTAAGTTGTTTATCTGTTTGTTTAGCTATTCAGTTACTATTTTGAGTTTTTATTTATCTGCTTATTTTATTTAATCTGTTTGGTTTTGGAGTTGTTCGGATCTGCTTGAATTTCATATATATTGGATCTGCTTTAAGTGTGATTTAAACCTGCTTGAAATTGTTAGGTCTGTTTATGTTTGGATTATGGTAGTTTGGGTCTGCTTATTTTAAATCTGTTAAGTTTTTAAGTAGTTTAATATTTGTTGGATATAAGTTGATTAGAATTGCTTATTTGGTTCATTTGCTTAAGTTACTTATTGTCTGTCTATTTTAATTGCTTATTTAAGTTTAACTGTCTTGCTTATTTATCATTATAGCTTTTAATCTGCTCTTTTGTTTGATGCTTAATCAAGTTTCATTTGCTTATCTAGATTTAGCTTATTCGCCTATTAGCTTATTGTCTACTTACTTGCTTATTTGTTTTGTGAGCTTTTTTGATATTGCTGATTATACAACAGTTACAATTGATCTGTGTGTATGAAATTTCCAAAAAAGTTCCAAAAAATAATAATAGCAAAATTTTCGTCCGAGCTGGGTTTCGAACCCTAGACCTCAAGCTCAACAAACCAAGGCCATAACCAGTTGTGCTAGTACTCCATTTGTGTTTATTTCTGCATCAATTAATTAATATAGAGTATTTAAAAACTGGCAGTTAATTTAAACTAGTTTAATACAAGTTTTTAGTTTAATTAATTTTAAATATAAATTTTCTTAATTACTTTTAATAAATTTTAAATTGTTTTGTTTCTAAATTTTGGTTTTTAAAAATTAGTTTTAATTAATCTTGATTTGTTTAAAAAATAGTTTTACTTAGATTTCATATAAATTTAAAAATAGCTTTGTTTTAATTAGTTTAAATAATTTTGTTTTCAATCTAGTTTTTAATTAATTAAATTAGATTTAAATTTTAAATAGTTTAATTAGTCTTTTGTTTAAATTTAGTTTTTAATTCGTTTAAAATTCCAAAAAATTACGTTTTACCAAAAACAAGTAATCTACGTTAATTGGAAATCAATTCGAGTTAGTCGAGGAAAACGAACATTCATTGCTTAAAAAGGATTGTAAAATCCTAGCATTAAATTGGCGCCGCTGCCGCTTCGCTAGTTACGATTGACGATTTCGTGAGACGTTTGGATTTTGGGATACGTTCATTTTGAACGTTAATTTTCTTGCACAAAAATAAAAAATACAAAAAAAAATCAAAAACTTAAAACTACAAAAAAATAAAAAATAAAAAAATAACAAAAGCAAATTCTTTCCTAAGATTTGCAACCAAAAAAATTAAAAAAATACAAAAGTAATACTTTTTCCTAAAAGTATTACACCAAAATATTACGTATTAGTGTTATTTTTTTTAGTTCGATTTTTCTTGTGAATATATATTTTTCTAAAAAAAAATACAAAAAGATTTTTCATTTATTATATTATATTACATAGAACATTAATTTACCTACTTTTCAAATAAGCCTTAGTTAGGATTTCATCACCTAACTATTGTATTCGCATCCATAACGAAAAAAAAGGGCAAAATAGATAAATACTAGTAAGACGTTTGAACTCAAAATATACAAACTATAAGGTAGGTATAAGGCGACGCGCTATAAAAGGCCGTCTAAGGAAAAAGGTTTTTAAGTGCTTTGTGCCACCTCGTTTCCCCACTTGCTTGTGCGTATACTGAGAGGGACGACCGATTATTGGTTTGCCAACTCAATTAGTATTAAGTATATATTTTTGTAGCTTTTTCATATTGCACCTCGAGAGGGAGAATCCTTTTCCTCTCAAAGTCGACCGAGATCACCTACCTCATTCCAGATCACCTACCTCATTCCAAAGTTTTAATTGTATGCGCACTCGCGCGCATACATACATACCGATTGGTGTACCAAATACTTCTAATTCTTCTAAAAAGAAGGAGAAGAAAAACAAAAAGACCGTCATTAAAGCCGATCCTGAGAATCGAGCTTTGAACAACACGATGGCAACGGATAATCGACCAATGATTGAGATTCTAAAATCTCACATTGAAGGAAACGATGACGCGATTGTGGTGCCGGATATTGGAGCTAATAATTTTGAACTTAAAACGGGTTTTATTCAAATGGTTTCCGCTAGACCATTTTTAGGCCGTACTAATGATGACCCACACGCTCATATCAAACGTTTCATACAATTAGCCAACACCGTCAAATACAATGGGGTGCCACAAGAGGCTATTCGTTTACAACTCTTTCCTTTTTCCCTCGAGGGACAAGCCCAGATTTGGCTTGATAAGGAACCACCCCAAAGTATTACAACATGGATTGACTTAGAGACCAAGTTCATAAACTACTTTTTCCCACCATCACGGACCACTTATTTAAGGAATGAGATCATCACCTTTGAACAACAATATGGGGAAACGTTTAGTGAGTCTTGGGATCGATTTAAAGAGCTTTTAAGAAAATGTCCACAACACAGTTTCAGTAAAGTGCATCAAATTAATACGTTTTACAATGGTTTAACTCTAAATGACCAAGACTCACTTAATAGTGCCGCGGGGGGGCAATATTCTTATGAAATCAATGAACGAGGCTTGGGCCTGTTAGGAATAAATTATAGCCAATCTACTTGAGCGCTGACAAGAGTAAAACAAGCGTTGACAGGAGCAAAACAAACGCTGACAGCTCAAGCGTTGACAAGATAAAGTCAAGCGTTGATACATTGAAGACAAGCACTGATGGGAAGATATACTCTAGGCGTTTATTGTATTCTAGATTACTTCTAGTAAAGATAGGAACAACAATGTATTTTCTATATTTATCTTTACCTAGAATAGCTGATACGTAGATTATTGTACAAGGCTTCTTATGTCTATAAAAGAAGACCTTTAGGTTAATGTTCGATATAAGTTTTCATTCGTAAACTACTTTCATTGTAAGCAAGTTTGATATCATTAATCAAAGTGAAAGTTTGTTTATATCTTGTGTGTTCTTGTTTAAGTGTTAATTCCGCATAACACTTAGATTATCATAAACATATACAAAGGTTTCTCTAAGTGTATTACTTGATCTAATCTGGTATACATAAAGCTAAATCGATCTAAGTTTGGGATCAACAAGTGGTATCAGAGCTTGTTGAGGAACTTTTGATCTTAAAGAACACAAGAACCCTAAAAATCACCAAAACCCTAATTTTCTCAAAACCCTAAAAACATCATGTCAAATTCAGAAGTAACCTCCTCCTCCTCACCTTTGCCAAACATCAAGATTCCCATGCTTGATGCAACCAACTTTGAATTGTGGAAATTCAACTTTGAACAATCCCTGGGGATCTATGACTACACACTCTGGGAGATTATTGAATATGGAAACACATTCAATAAAGCCCAAAAGATTGTTGATGTTATTGCTGGAAGAGCAGCTGTTGTTGGATGTTCTGAAGAAGATAAGAAAGAAAAGCCTAAAGATGGTAGAGCGTGTGTCTGCTGAAGACATAGCAAAGAAAAGGGTTGACATGAAAACCCTAAATATTCTAAAAGTCTCTTTGGGACAAGAGAACCAGCATAAATACAGAGGTTATGATTCTGCTAAAGACCTTTGGGCAGCTCTTGAAGTTGCATATGGTGGCAATGAAGATACTAGGGGAGAAAAGAAGAAAAAACTCATGCATGATTATGCTGTTTTCAAAGCTTAACCCAATGAGAAGCTGAGTAGTGTGAGAAGCAGATTGCTTGACATTACAAGCAAATTGTCCTTCATGGGGACACAACTTGGTGATGTTGACATTAATGCTACCTTTCTTAAAAGTCTTGGTGAGGCATGGAAGATTGAGGAAAGATCTATTCTTGCCAATAATACTTACTAAAGTTCCACGTTTGATGACATCTACAACAAACTGAGGCTGTTGGAAGATGAAACTCTGTTAGAGCATGGAAGCAAGTCTACCAACAGTAACATGGCCTTCTTCTCTCATAGTGAAGGTCAATTCAATCATAAGGACTCCTACATGCATCCAGTTACTGGATCATCATGTGTCAGCGCTGGAACATGTCCTGTCAACGTCTCCTTTTCAGACGCTGACACATTCAAAAGTGACTCACCAAGAGTTAAACATGCTGGTTTGGATTTGGATACTGTATGTGCTTATATTACTTCTTTGCCCAATGGTTCAGTGATTATATATGAGGACCTTGAGCAGATAAGTGATGAGCACTTGGAAGAGATGGACATTAAATAGAACATGGCTCTTGCTAGTATAAGAGCAAACAGGTGGAACAGAAGGTTTAAGAAGAAGATGACCTTCAATGCAAAAGACACAGCTGGATTTGATAAATCCAAAGTTGAGTGCTACAACTGTCATCGTATGGGGCACTTCATGAGGGAATGTAGATCTCCTAGAAGATCTGATGCTGGTAAACCCTCAAGTCAGATTGTCAAAGCGCAGGACCCTAAAGCCATGGTTGCAGTTCAAGGAATTGATGGTATGGGATGGGATTGGAGCTATCTGGCTAAGGATATGGAAGAGGATAAAGCTTTGGTTGCTGAAATTGAAGAAGAAGAGCATGTTGAATATGCTCTCATGGCACACTCCTCCTTTCTTCATCTGATAATGAGGTATACGATGATGCTTTTTGTAGTAAAGGTTGTAGGTTAAACACTAAGAAACTTAACAAAGAGGTGTTAAGATTATTAAGTGATGTGAGTACTGAAAGATGCAAACTGTGTAATTACCAACTAGCTCTCACTCAAACTGAGAAGACAGTTTCTGAATACAAGAAAATGGAATTTGACTTAAAAGATAAAATAAATATCTTAAAACATGAGTTAAATGCTAGTATGGATATTAGAAACATTATTGAAAGGGTTAATGGTGAGTTACAGGCTAAATTAGATGAAGCCATTAAAAACAAAGATAATGTTGGCCTTAAAATTAAAAGATTTGATAAGGCCACACAAACCCTAGGTGAATGTGTGAGTAAACAAAGGGATCCTATGGACATGACTGGGATTGGGATGAAAGACTACTATGTGGTTCCACCACCAGCTGGTGACTTCTATGGTGTCCAACAAAAGGACCTATCTTGGACTGGTTTGCCAGAACTCCAAGAGGAGGAATTCATTCCTCCACCAAGAGTTGTCACACCAGTTGAAGAGTATCAACAAAAGTTGACTGACCCGAATGAATGGAAGAAAGCTAACCCTACATTATTTGTTAAGGGTGGCTTGCTATGTGAAAATCCTAATGAGTCAACTCCTATTAAGGTTACAAACCCAATCACTGGTAAGGCTGTTGATCTTGGCTCAAACACTGTTAGAAAACCTAGCATTAAGTATGCTGAGATGTATAGGAATACTAGGTCACCTAAGAGCCAAGTTAACAATGATGGAACAGGCTTCTTCTCTTCTAGACCTAGGGTTGTGTCTAGAAAAGCCTGTTACTCTTGTGGTAGCTTTTCACACTTGGCATATAAGTGTGTCAACGCTCCCAAAGCCAGCGCTGACAGGAACAAATTCAGCACTGACAGGAACAAAGTCAACGTTGTTAGAATGTCAAACGTTCTCAGACCCAAACCGTGTGTGCGGCAAAGTCCACAAGTGATTAGACCCGCCCCATTCTTCACTAGAGGGTCTAACACTCATGGACAAAGACCATTTCAAAAGACAAATACTTGGTCTAATAGGCAATGGGTTTCTGTAGCAAACCCTAGGTTCAACGCTGACAAGGGAAATTTCAGCGTTGACAAGACCAATTCCAATGCTGACAGAAACGTGACCAGACATAAATATTTGCAATCACAGGGTAAGGGGTCTAAAGCTTCTTCAAGCTTAACATAGAGACCAAAGAAAGATCAAAACCCTAATGATAATGGGATTTCAATGACCTGCAACAGATTTAATTACATTTCAAAGGTCATTACAAAACCTATTGGGGTTAACTAGGTATTTCATCCTAAGAAGGATGAAAATGGGGTTGTTGTGAGAACTAAGTCTGTTCTTATTGAACAAACCGATGAATCCAAGTCTTCTAAGGCTTGGGTTCCCAAAGAAAACTAATTTGTTTTCTTTATGTGCAGGGCATTCAAAGACAGATCAATGATTATGGATATTGGGATAGTGGATGCTCAAGGCACATGACAAGGAAGGAAGACTATTTGACCAACTTCACTCCCATTAAGGATGGTGATAAGGTTTACTTTGGAGGCGGATATGGTACTATCACAGGCAAAGGAACCCTTCTCACCAAGAACTTGCGTTTTGAGAACGTCTTTCTGGTAAAAGAACTTGATTATAATCTTTTTAGTGTATCACAAGTTTGTGATAACAAAAATAAAGTTCTGTTTACTGATACTGAATGTTTGGTGTTAAGCAAGGATTATAAGATCCCTGATGAGAAATATATTGAATATAGAACACCTAGGCATAAAGACATATACAATGTGAATCTGAATGGGATTAGAATGAATAACAATATGTCTTGTTTTTATGCTAAAGCTTTAGTAGATGAGAGTAATTTGTGGCACAGGAGACTAGGGCACATAAATTTTAAGAATATAAACAGGCTTGTGAGACTTGGCTTGGTTGATGGTTTGCCTGAGAAGGCCTTCCACAATGACCACTCTTGTGTTGCATGTCTTAAAGGCAAGCAGCACAAGGTCTCATTCACGTCCAAACAGGTGCACTCTAGTACTAGACCTCTTCATTTGCTTCATATGGACCTCTTTGGTCCAACCAATATAGAAAGTTTGAATGGTAAGTCCTACTGCTTTGTTATCACAGATGACTTTTCTAGGTTTAATTGGACATTCTTTCTAGCTATGAAGAGTGACACATCTGACACTTTAATTGATTTTATCACTCAGATTGAGAAACAATAAATGAAGTTAAAATACTTAGGAGTGATAATGGTGGTGAATTTAGGAATAAAAAGTTAGATGATTTCTGTGCCAGGAAAGGAATTACTAGGCAATTTAGTGTTGCCAGAACCCCACAGCAAAATGGGGTTGTTGAGAGGAAAAATAGAACCCTAATTGAAGCAGCCAGAACCATGTTGGCTGATGCTCATTTTCCTATAGCCTTTTGGGCTGAGGATGTTAATACAGCTTGTTATGTTCAAAATAGAGCATTGGTTAACAAAATTCAGAACAAAACACCTTATGTGTTACTTTGGGGAAGAAAACCGAATATTGGTTTTCTTAGACCTTTTGGTTGTCATGTAGTAGTTTTAGACACTAGTGATGCCTTAGGTAAATTTAGTGCAAAAGGTGATGAAGGCTACTTCATGGGGTATTCAGTGCAGAGCAAGGGATATAGGGTTTATCTTAAAGAAGAAAAACTTATACTTGAAAGAGTACATGTTAGGTTTTTAGAGAATAAACCTAGTGATCCTGAAAGTGGTCCTAATTGGTTGTTTGACTTGGAACCTTTATCTAGAGCTTTAAATTATATGTCTGTCACTAATCCAGACATTGTGAAGGTAACTTCAAATGTTGTTGAAGAACAAGTTGTTGATATTTCAGGTACACAGGTTCATGAAAAGGTTGGATCACAAGCAGAGAAGTCATCTCCTATCCAAGAATATGTTACAATCCCCATTTGGACAGATGCTTTTGATTTTGCTACTGCTGCTGGTAAAGATAATGGTGGTCCCCAAGTACCACCAGATACAAACATGCATGGTCCTTCAAGCGCTGACAAAGGAAAATCTAGCGCTGAGAAGACCAATTCAGACGTTGATGGCTCAGACGTTGACAACAACAGTCAAGCGTTGTTAGCCCTAGCGTTGACAAACAAAGTTCAGGCGTTGACAACACTTCTGCACATCTTTTCTCTTCCATTTTTGAACAAGGTGAACCTTCCTATTTATATGAAGAGGTTCATCCTCATGTTGATGAAAGAGAGTCTGATGAAGAAGATATTGGCAACATGGAGAATGAGGTTGAGGACACAAGACTTTTTGAAGGAGGAGTTCTCACTTCCACTATGAAGTATCACCCCACTTCTCAAATCATTGGTGATATCATGACTCCAGTACAGACTAGAAGATCTCATCAAGGTCTTGGTGGGTTTATTGCCAATATACACAAGAAGGTTGATACCCCTCTTGTGCAAGCATGTTTGTTTGCCTGTTTTCTCTCACAACAGGAACCCAAGAAGATATTTGATGCTCTCAAAGAACCAAGTTGGGTGGAAGCAATGCAGGATAAGCTTCACCAATTTGCAATTCAGGATGTTTGGGAGCTGGTTGATTGTCCCAGATATGTCAGACCTATAGGGACAAGATGGGTTCTAAGAAACAAGAGAGATGAAAGAGGTATTGTGGTCAGAAACAAGGCAAGATTAGTGGCTCAGGGATATACACAAGTGGAGGGGATAGACTATGAGGAAGTCTTTGCACCAGTTGCAAGGATTGAAGCTATTAGGATCTTTTTAGCCTATGCATCCTGCATGGGCTTCACTGTCTATCAAATAGATGTCAAGAGTGCCTTCCTCTATGGAACGATAGTTGAGGAGGTATATGTGATGCAGCCTCCTGGTTTTTAGGATCCAGAGAATCCAGACAAAGTGTATAGAGTCAAAAAGGCTATGTATGGAGTTCATCAAGCCCCTAGAGCATGGTATGGTACTTTGTCTACTTACTTAGTGGACAATGGATTCAAGAGGGGCGCCATAGATCAGACACTATTTATAAAGAAGAAAGGCAAGGATGTGTTGCTTGTCTAGGTCTATGTTGATGACAATATTTTTGGGTCTACTGATCCAAAGATGAGTGAGGATTTCTCCAAGCTGATGACTGACAAATTCAAGATGAGTGCTATGGGGGAGATGAACTTCTTTCTTGGTTTACAAGTTCAGCAGAAAGAAGATGGTATCTTCATCTCCCAGGATAAGTATGTGGCAGAGATCTTGAAGAAGTTTGGATTTTCTCCACATGAAAAGAGGGCTACTACTCCTATGGATAGAGAACACCCTTGGGGAAAGATTGGATATGGGAAAGATGTTGATGTCAGGCACTATAGATCCATGATTACCTTATAGCCTCCAGACCTGACATCATGTTTGCTGTGTGTGCTTGTGCACGCCATCAAGTGACTCCCAAAGAATGTCACCTTTATGCTGTGAAGAGGATCTTTAGGTACCTAAGATGCTACCCTAGTCTTGGTTTGTGGTACCCAAAGGATTCACCATTGGAACTGATTAAATATTCAGACAGTGACTATAGAGGTGATAAGTTTGATAGAAAATCCACAACTGGTGGATGTCAGTTTCTTGGGAGCAGGTTGATATCTTGGCAATGCAAGAAACAAACAGTGGTGGCTAATTCTACAACTAAAGCTGAGTATGTGGCTGCAGCTGCTTGTTGTGGACAAGTTTTGTGGATTCAGAACCAGCTGTTGGACTATGGGTATAATTTCATGCATACCAAGATATTTGTTAACAATAACAACACATTATGCATCATTAAGAATCATGTACATCATTCTAAAACTAAACACATAGAAATTAGACACCATTTTATAAGAGATTGTTTTGAAAAGGGTTTAATACAACCAGATAGGGTTGACATAGAAGAAAATGTGTCAGATTTACTAACTAAACCTTTTGATGCTGGGAGGTTTCAATACTTGGTAACAAGTATTGGAATGATCAATCTCACATAATATGTGTTTTGGAGTCCTTTTGTAAAAGTATGTACAGGATGATTGATGAGACTGCAATTATACATAGTCTCATCGTCCAAATCGGGCTTAAAACGCTTAAAATATCATCAAAATACCCCAATATATGCTTGTGTTTGCTCAATGTGTATTTTAGGTACGGATATCAAGAAAAAGACAAAAAGATCACAAGAATCAAGCAAAAAAGAACACGGGAAATGAAGCCTCACAATGAACCGGACCCGAATGTTGAAATTTCCAAAAAGACCCTTGAAGAATTGAAGATTGTCAAGTTTGGTCCTCCAAGTTTGAAGACTTGTCATTTTATACCCTTGTAAAACTTTAAAATTACATTGTGGTCCCTAAAATATCAAGAGTTTAAATATTTGGTCCTTGAAGAATCAAGTTGTACAAGACCGAAGCCGAATTGCACAAAAACGAGTATTTTTGGATCGACTCGACAAATTTGAAAATTTTTACAAGTTAAAGTCAAACTCGAAGCCCGGCAATAGAATGATCAAGAAAGACCAATCCCGAGATCTAAGTAATTATTTTACGGACCGACCCGCACCCGTTTATCAGGCCGAGTTGGCACGTATTAATATTATTATAAAACAAATCAAAATTCCTTTTTGTTACTACAATCCCAACAGGCCCAACAAATATAACTTCTAAATTCGATATTTGGGCCTTACCACTAATACTTCATCCCAAAACATAAACTTTGTTTTTGCTTATAACGATAAAAGAAAAAAAAAGGGAGGTTTACAATAGACGAATATTAAAAATGGGTATTAAGCTTGCTCTCATTCACAATCAGTCACCACTTTACCAAAACCCAATCCCCAAATCAACCAAACCCTAATCTCAGTCAACCTATCACTTTCAACACCAAACAAACCCACGTGAATATCAGTCAAAGAAGAACATGTGATCTCTGCCAAGTTTGAAGACCAAATCAATGGTGGATATTCAACCCTTGGGCTCCAATCCCATCTAAGGGTCATGAATCGAAGACCTCGAAGGTTCCTACATCAATACAAGATCAAGACCAGGTTTGATATTCGAATATTCTTAAAAGATACATGGGTAATTCGGGTACTTTAAAGACATTAGGTTTAGGGTTTGTGATCTTCATGTAATAGTATAAATAGAATAGCTTTTTCATTTTTTCCATTGTTCCATATTTTCTATGAATGTAAAATCCCTTTTTTATTAATGAAAAAAGTTGGTGTTTGATTGAATCTGAGTTCCTCTTTATTCTTCTGCAAGTGTTTTCTTGGTTTCACTTTTATTTTCATTTGAAAGTTTTTCAAAGGCAGTTTTTTTTATATATCTGTTTTTAATCTGAAACTATTTTTGTTTCTGTTGTGGTTACTGTGTACTGAAAGAAAAAAAAGAGATAAAAAGGTTTGTTGTTGTTGCTGTTTACCGAAAGACAGAAAAAAAAGAGTGTATTTGGTTTATTGGTTCATTTACTGTTCGAGAGAAAAAAAAGTGGTTTCTTTCTCTTACGGTTGCTATTTCAGTTTTATTAAAAAAGAAATTGTTTATTTTTCTTCTTGTTCCTACTGGTTACGAAAAAAAGAGAAAAGTGAAACAGAGGTGTTTTGTTGATGTTGTGGGTTCAAGAAAAAAAAATGATGATGACATTGGCTGCTTGTACTGTTCGAATCCAAGAAGTAGGATGATTGATTTGCGGATTATATATCTTTCTGAATTTGGTTTGAATGAGTTTGAGAAGTTATTAATTAAGATTTGTAAGTTCTTATTTTATTTATGTTGATTAAATATTTGTACTGATTTTGATTTGGTTCATGATATTGATGTTCTTGAATTTGTTTATTGCACTGTGTTGGATATAAGTTGCTACTGTGTCATTTGTATTTTAAATTGGGAATCTGCTACTGTTACTTATGCCCGCTGCGTTTATTTTTGCTTTAGTTAAATGTCGTGGTTGTGCTAATTTAAAATGATGTTCGACATAGATGAGTGGCTTATATTGAGAAATAAGGAATTTGATGTTAAAAGGTTATTTGTTAGTGTCTCATGATTTAGATACTTTAAGCTCAAATCTGTCATTCCATTCAAATTAGTCCTCATTTAAGTCATAAGAATCAACAGCTTTCGTAGGAACAGTAGTATCGGGTTTGACGTTCTGAAAATGCTTATTGGAGAAGCTTGGTTAAGCCGAAAATTAGTTTTTAAGTTTACACTCAGAAACTTGCTACTATTCCTTTGTATTACTTTGCTGAGTAGTGTGAGTAATCTGGACTTCTGATGATCTTGCTGTGCACATTCGAGTGGGGTTGTTGATCCAATAGAAAAGCTGTTAAAGCCATAGAAAACTAAAAAGAACCAGGTGGGACTCAAACCCCTGACCAAACCTCATATAGCAGACGCAGCAAACAACTGTCTAACCATCTGGTCTAATGTGTTTTTGTTGATGAAGTACCTTTTGTTTCTATTTATATGGGATTTAATTTGTGTATTCAGCTGATAAGAAAATAGAAAACATAAAAAAAAAAAGTTTTGCAAATTATGTCAAGTGTGGGTTTCGAACTCCTGACCACCTGCCTAGTTACCAATGACTCAGAAACCCCACACTAAACCAACTGTGCTCTGCTTGTTTCTTGTTATTGTTTGCAACATCTTTTATTTAAACCCATTTTAATATTTTCTTCTTATACTCTTTTTAGCTTATTTCACAGCTTATTTGTTAAGCTGCGATCTCTACTTTATTTTTCCTTTAAACTTCCTTAGATTTTAGACTTTCTGTAATTTTTTTTTCAGATTTTAGAAAAATTATTTATTATTTTTAAAGCATTTAATTAGTTTTAAATGTATTTTATTCATAATAAAAAATATAAAAGTCAAAAAAATGTAATTCTTTTTTCTAAAATTTTATTTTGTCATGTATTACTTAGGAAAAATAGATTTGCGTTTGTAGGCTTTAAAATTTAATAATTTTTTAAATGTCACGTTTTTACTTTTTATCGTTAAGTAGTTTTTGCCTTTGATTTGTCCCCGTAGACGTTTAGGTTTTCCGATGCCTTTATTATGCTTTCCCGCAGTTTAGTTTTTTTATCGCTATTTTTATTACAAAAGAATAAATTAATTAATTTTAGTCGATTTTTACGATTCGCGCGTAATGCGTATTCGTCGTTTTTAATTTTTAGTGTAATTCGTCTTACTTTTTCTTTCCTTTTCACATTTCAAAAACGTAATCACTCAAATTAAATAACGTCTATAATTGTTGGCTAAACACCATACCTCCTCGAGAACGAACTCGACGACGAGTATTCGCGTTTTTCACAAAACGTGATACTTAATACTTACTCGCTTTTGTCGCTTTGTTTTTCCTAAAATAAAGTGTACAAAAATACCGCATCAAAAATGGCGCCGCTGCCGGGGAGGTGTGTTTAGCCATATTTATTTATCGTTTTTGTTTGAGTGTTTACGTTTTATCGTAAATACTTCTTTTTATTTTCTATACTATTAGCCATACAAGTAAATACGTGTTAAATTGAACTCAATTAACACAAAATCGTTTTCTCGTTTTTATTGTGCATAATATATTGTATTTACGTAGAACAATTAACACACAATAATTATCCAAATACGCGAAAATCGCACCTCAATAGTTGAGCGTTCCGGTCACTATTGTTGTATCGAATTCAAACAAAATCAAAGGCAAAATAGATAAATACTCTTAATTGGTTTAATCTCGATAAATACAAACTATAAGGTGAGTATAAGGCGATTGTATTTCACGACCTAAGGAAAAAAGGCTCTTAAGTGCTTCACGCCGCCTCGTTTTCTCCACTCGCTTGTGCGTATTTTGAAAGTGACGATTAATTAGGGGTTTGCCACATCAAGTATTATTAATCTATTTTTGTGAGTTTTAATTATTGAACCTCGAAACGTTTTGGCGTTCCGCCAACGTTTCAAAGTCGACGAGGGTTTTTACTTCACGTAATTACCTTCATTCTTCTTGGATTCATTAATCGAGACCTTTGATTAGTGGATAGTTTTTTGTAGATTAATTTCTACGTGATACACCAAAATTCCAAAAAAAAATTAAAAAAACCAAAAACACAAAAAGATTCTTCGATTTTTTCCTCTATTTTCATAATTCTCTTCTTTCACCCTCTATAACGTTTAATTCTCGAATCGTCTTTCTCGTTGCATCATGTAGAATGATGGTGGATATTATTCGTGTCCATATTGTGGAGGCCCGCCCGATGGTGCCTATTGTTTTAATTGTAAGGTTATTGGAGGTCGAGAGGGTTATATCTATAACTCCGCTCCACGTGATCATGGTGACAATTTTAAATCTTACGACCAAGATCACCCATCGTCTTCGTTTTATTCGTCATATGATTCGTCTTATAATTGTGATCAAAATGATGAGATGAATCCAAATGCCTTTTGTGACTATATGAGACATAATAATGAAAACATAACGATGATTCAAGAACAAGTTACGAATCTCAAGGAACATTACGAAAAACAATTGGAAACTCAAAAGGAATTTTACTTCAAGGAAATGGCCTCCATGAGAACCGAGTTGGAAAACGAATATGATGCCGCTTCTAAAGAACAAGAACGTTTATTTGACCTAATTGATGAGAGATGGGATAAACTTGTTGATAAAGTTTTGGAGGCTTACACTAATGAGAAAAATGAACTTCTTTCAACGATTGAGACCTTAGAGAAAAAAGTAGCTTCATACGAGTCGAGTTCTTCATCGAATAACACCAATCCTAATTCCGAGGGAGAGGTTAAAGACTTATCGACTCCTAAGACTCGTACGTCTCGTATTGATCCATATCTCTCGAATTTTAGAGTCGTGCAACCTTCGTCGTCTTGCAAAAACGTAGAGGAAACGGAAAAGTCATCCAACAAAGTTTTGAAAAATGTTTGTGAAAATAAACCAAAGGAAAACCTCGTAGGATACTTGGGAGTATTAAATCTAATACCTTGTAAACCTAATTTTTCTAATGAGGATGAAATTATTGAAGATTTTCTAAATCAATATACACTCAATTTTGACGAAGAAATTCTATTAAATGATTATAAAAAAGAAAAATGTGAAAAGGTTTTAAAGGAAATCGTTGAACCCTCTTTTTTACAAGATGAGCGAAAATTAATTCCGAAGGGACGTGTTAGTAATTTTGCTAAAATGTTCGAGAACCCACGTTCCATCCCTTCGATGGAAAAAGTTGAAACCGTCAAGGCAAAATCGTCACGAGACGAGCCTTTTACTCTTAATCCCACACCGAGTGAGATTTTGGATTTATCATGTGAGAAGTCCGCCGATGGCCTTGCTCACATCGATACGTTTTTCGATGTCGAGGTCGAAACGACAAAGGCAAAATCTTTAATCGAAGAGCCTTCTTTTCCTAGTTTCACGACGGTTGAAGCTAGCGACTCGATTATCGACGATTTTATTGCTCAACCTCTTCCAGGAGGAAGAGAAGACGTTTTTGATCCCGATGGTGATTTTTCCGAGATCAAACGTATTCTTGATGATCCACCTTCTATTTTCGAGTTTGATGAGGACCGTTGCGTTAGCCCGGAGGGGGATGATTTATTAATCGACTCACGTTTTAAAAATTCGAATCCTCTTCCCGCCTTCAAGATAAATGTGAAAATTTTAAGTGTGCCTAGAATTGTTTTAGAAACACCTAATATTTTCAATTTAATCAACTTGGGTTTTCGTAACAAAGATTTAAAAAATGAAAAAGGAAAAGATTTTACAATTGATTTGAAATTTTCTCCAAATTTAACTCCGTCATCACCTTGTTTAATTGAACTTGCTACAAACGCGTCTACTTCTTTTGACGACGTTTTGTGTGGATCTAGTATGAGGGAAGCCCCATTTGTTCCCTCACACTTCTCCATCGAGGACAAGATTTTTGACCCCGGTATCACGTTTAAGATAAAATCTCGGTCTTTCACCGAAGTAGTCACTAGAAAATCCTTCTACACTTACGGCGTGAGTTTACCCCGAGTAACTCGATTTGTTTGCCCACCCTATGTCCCACCCTTCTCTTCTCATTCTATTTTCTTGTGTCCCATTGGTACGTTGTTACTTGAAGTCGTGTTGTTTCATTTATCATCCGAAAACGAAGACACGATCTTTGATCCCGGTATAAAGGCTTTGCCTTTATTCACGGTTGCTTTTGGGCCTTGATTACATGTAAGTCCCACCAAAAATGACCGAACCAAGATAATCCCTAAATGATCACATTTATGGGGATTCGAGTCGAGCTTTTGACTCGGTTATCAAAAACAAGGTGCCTCGTGGGGGATTCTCATGCTTATCCTTGTAAATATTATTGCTTTTTAGTTACCCTAATGTGAGGGGATTTGTGCCCTTCCAACCTTTGTTCCGTGGTTGTTTGTGCATTGTGGTCTTTAGATGATCATGATCTTCACGATTGGAGCCTCTCGTGTTCGTTTTATGGGAGCACTCGATCGTTTGCTTTGAAGAATTTCTCGATATCCACATATGATATATCCATTGATGTTCTAACCTTAGGTCTTATAGCACACTTCATAAACGGCTATTGATTTAATGGTTCCACCCTTTCCATGCTCGAGATTAAGCATCGACTACGTCTCTAGTATGGAGGTGTTTCACCCCTAGACTCGAAACATTTACGACAATGTTTAGTTTTAGTATGGGGGGTTAGTAGATACTTCACCTTGCTTACGTCAACACGCAATCCAAAATTTCATCTTTTTGTTATCATTTTGTTGCAAAATAAGGCTAAAAATGGCCAAATTTTAAAATATTTTCGTATTTTTCATAAGTGTTTAAGGCACGAATGTAGGTTTTCCGATGGTGAGAATAAGAGTAATTTTTGACTCGACCGTGCGTGTTGAGCACTTAGCTTCGATTCCTTAACTTTTTAGGATAAGTCTCTTAAATGAGGACGAGAAATGATAGAGTTATTTATAAGTCTCGTAATCGTCACGATCTCATGTGTAGTAATTATTAGCTTATTCTCCCCACGCTTTTGATAATAAATTGTTAATAAATATTGATTTAGCGGTTTTGTCACTATTGTTGGTTTCTAATTTGTTTTAGTAGCTTCTATGTAATTAAATTGGGAAAACATTAAGGTATCGCTAGCGTCACGGTTTTGAAGTATTGGCAACCCGAATAATCGAAAGCTTCACCCAATAATAAGATTTCAAGTGCTCACCTAAATTAAGCAAAAATCTGAAGCTCACAAGGCCGAAAAATCTATGCCAAAATTGAAAGTGAATCAAGCCTTAATCTTTGAAGCTTTAAAGATCCAAAATTCGCCTTAGCGTGAGGATATACGTCAAGTCACAATAAAACCACCGATGAAGGTGGATAATAAAAGACAAGGGCAAGACCAAAGTCATAATAAAATCTTCATGGCGAAGTTGAATAAAAGATGGAGGTAAACCAAGATAATAAAACCACCGATAATGAGGCGGATAATAAAAGTCATGGTAATAAGTCTCATGTTCAAAACCGTTATAAAACCGTGTTAATCGATCCTTTTTGTTGACTTAATTTTTTGACATCGTTGTCTATTAGGGTGAATTATTAATTTAATGATTTTGGTTACACCGTTAAGACTCTATTTTTGGACCTAATCTCTATTCACGCATAAGTCAATGATGTATCCTCGTGATCATTAAGACAAAATAAAATATAAGAGATACCAAGTAGGAATAAGGGAGTTTAGGTGTATAATTAACACTCATGAGTAATGATTGTATTGCTAACTTATAATAACAATGATCTCGTTGCACGCTTGGCATGGAATTGGGGTGAAAATCGAGGACGATGAAATTATTTCTAACGAAGCATTCACGTTTTCTTATTCTATGAACCTAAACGTCCCATTTTGCGATGAAAATCATACATTATGTCTAAAACGCAAGTAGTAGTAGTAATAGTAGTAGTGTAGCTAGTTTTTCGTTCAATAAAGTGAATAAAAATGAATTTTGGAGGTGCTACGATAATTTATTCTAGCATTGCGTGGGGACACGTCAATGTTTTAGTATGGGGGAGTGATGAGACTACAATTATACATAGTCTCATCGTCCAAATCGGGCTTAAAACGCTTAAAATATCATCAAAATACCCCAATATATGCTTGTGTTTGCTCAATGTGTATTTTAGGTACGGATATCGAGAAAAAGACAAAAAGATCACAAGAATCAAGCAAAAAATAACACGGGAAATGAAGCCCCACAATGAACCGGACCCGAATGTTGAAATTTCCAAAAAGACCCTTGAAGAATTGAAGATTGTCAAGTTTGGTCCTCCAAGTTTGAAGACTTGTCATTTTATACCCTTGTAAAACTTTAAAATTACATTGTGGTCCCTAAAATCTCAAGAGTTTACATATTTGGTCCTTGAAGAATCAAGTTGTACAAGACCGAAGCCGAATTGCACAAAAACGAGTATTTTTGGATCGACTCGACAAATTTGAAGATTTTTACAAGTTAAAGTCAAACTCGAAGCCCGGCAATAGAATGATCAAGAAAGACCAATCCCGAGATCCAAGTTATTATTTTACGGACCGACCCGCACCCGTTTATCGGGCCGAGTTGGCACGTATTAATATTATTATAAAACAAATCAAAATTCCCTTTTGTTACTACAATCCCACCAGGCCCAACAAATATAACTTCTAAATTCGGTATTTGGGCCTTACCACTAATACTTCATCCCAAAACATAAACTTTGTTTTTGCTTGTAACGATAAAAGAAAAAAAAGGGAGGTTTACAATAGACGAATATTAAAAATGGGTATTAAGCTTGCTCTCATACACAATCAGTCACCACTTTACCAAAACCCAATCCCCAAATCAACCAAACCCTAATCTCAGTCAACCTATCACTTTCAACACCAAACAAACCCACGTTAATATCAGTCAAAGAAGAACATGTGATCTCTGCCAAGTTTGAAGACCAAATCAATGGTGGATATTCAACCCTTGGGCTACAATCCCATCTAAGGGTCATGAATTGAAGACCTCAAAGGTTCCTACATCAAGACAAGATCAAGACCAGGTTTGATATTCGAATATTCTTAAAAGATTCATGGGCAATTCGGGTACTTCAAAGACATTAGGTTTAGGGTTTGTGATCTTCATGTAATAGTATAAATAGAATAGCTTTTTCAATTTTTCCATTGTTCCAGATTTTCTATGAATGTAAAATCCCTTTTTTATTAATGAAAAAAGTTGGTGTTTGATTGAATCTGAGTTCCTCTTTATTTTTCTGCAAGTGCTTTCTTGGTTTCACTTTTATTTTCATTTGAAAGTTTTTCAAAGTCAGTTTTTTATATATCTGTTTTTAATCTGAAACTATTTTTGTTTCTGTTGTGGTTATTGTGTACTGAAAGAAAAAAAGAGATAAAAAGGTTTGTTGTTGTTGCTGTTTACCGAAAGACAGAAAAAAAGAGTGTATTTGGTTTATTGGTTCATTTACTGTTCGAGAGAAAAAAAAGTGGTTTCTTTCTCTTACGGTTGCTATTTCAGTTTTATTAAAAAAGAAATTGTTTATTTTTCTTCTTGTTCCTACTGGTTACGAAAAAAAAAAGAGAAAAGTGAAACAGAGGTGTTTTGTTGATGTTGTTGGTTCAAGAAAAAAAAATGATGATGACATTGGCTGCTTGTACTGTTCGAATCCAAGAAGTGGGATGATTGATTTGCGGATATCTTTCTGAATTTGGTTTGAATGAGTTTGAGAAGTTATTAATTGAGATTTGTAAGTTCTTATTTTATTTATGTTGATTAAATATTTGTACTGCTTTTGATTTGGTTCATGATATTGATGTTCTTGAATTTGTTTATTGCACTATGTTGGATATAAGTTGCTACTGTGTCATTTGTATTTTAAATTGGGAATTTGCTACTGTTACTTATGCCCGCTGCGTTTATTTTTGCTTTAGTTAGATGTCGTGGTTGTGCTAATTTAAAATGATGTTCGACATAGATGAGTGGCTTATATTGAGAAATAAGGAATTTGATGTTAAAAGGTTATTTGTTAGTGTCTCATGATTTAGATACTTTAAGCACAAATCTGTCATTCCATTCAAATTAGTCCTCATTTAAGTCATAAGAATCAACAGCTTTCGTAGGAACAGTAGTATCGGTTTTGACGTTCTGAAACTGCTTATTGGAGAAGCTTGGTTAAGCCGAAAATTAGTTTTTAAGTTTACACTCAGAAACTTGCTACTATTCCTTTGTATTACTTTCCTGAGTAGTGTGAGTAATCTGGACTTCTGATGATCTTGCTGTGCACATTCGAGTGGGGCTGTTGATCCAATAGAAAAGCTGTTAAAGCCATAGAAAACTAAAAAGAACCAGGTGGGACTCAAACCCCTGACAAAACCTCATATAGCAGACGCAGCAAACAACTGTCTAACCATCTGGTCTAATGTGTTTTTGTTGATGAAGTACCTTTTGTTTCTATTTATATGGGATTTAATTTGTGTATTCAGCTGATAAGAAAATAGAAAACATAAAAAAAAAGTTTCGCAAATTATGTCAAGTGTGGGTTTCGAACTCCTGACCTCCTGCCTAGTTACCAATGACTCAGAAACCCCACACTAAACCAACTGTGCTCTGCTTGTTTCTTGTTATTGTTTGCAACATCTTTAATTTAAACCCATTTTAATATTTTCTTCTTATACTCTTTTTAGCTTATTTCACAGCTTATTTGTTAAGCTGCGATCTCTGCTTTATTTTTCCTTTAAACTTCGTTAGATTTTAGACTTTCTGTAATTTTTTTCAGATTTTAGAAAAATTATTTATTATTTTTAAAGCATTTAATTAGTTTAAAATGTATTTAATTCATAATAAAAAATATAAAAGTCAAAAAAACGTAATTCTTTTTTCTAAAATTATATTTTGTCATGTATTACTTAGGAAAAATAGATTTGCGTTTGTAGGCTTTAAGATTTAATAATTTTTTTAAATATCGCGTTTTTACGTTTTATCGTTAAGTAGTTTTTGCCTTTGCTTTGTCCCCGTAGACGTTTAGGTTTTCCGATGCCTTTATTATGCTTTCCCGCAGTTTAGTTTTTTTTATCGCTATTTTTATTACTAAAAAATAAATTAATTAATTTTAGTCGATTTTTACGATTCGCGCGTAACGCGTATTCGTCGTTTTTAATTTTTAGTGTAATTCGTCTTACGTTTTCTTTCCTTTTCACATTTCAAAAACGTAATCACTCAAATTAAATAACGTCTATAATTGTTGGCTAAACACCATACCTCCTCGAGAACGAACTCGGCGACGAGTATTCGCGTTTTTCACAAAACGTGATACTTAATACTTACCCGCTTTTGTCGCTTTGTTTTTCCTAAAATAAAGTGTACAAAAATACCGCATCAATGATGCAATTGACGGCAGATTGGAACCAATGACCCTAATGGAATTGACGGCAGTCTGCATGAGCTTGCAAAATCAAAATGCAGACTTGGTACAAGTTGTCAGCACACAAGGCCTTGAACTCAAGCAATTGAGGGAGAGGATTGTTATTCTGGAGACTGCTAGTGCAAGGAGAGGGATGGAGGAATCTTCCAAAGTGGAGGATGATCAAATAAATGTGAGTGATAAGGGCAGCCATGATGGTCAATCTTTGGATGTTGCTGAGGCCCTAACAAGTTTGAAGAAAAAGACAGGTTTTGATACGTCCTTAGTCTCTCCTACAAACTTAAATTTATTATTTACAGCCATGTTGGAGGAAATTGCAAAAGGCGCTGAGGAAGGAAATTTGAGCGTTGACAAGGGAAATTTGGATGCTGACAGAAATATTTTGGGCGCTGATAGAGCAAAAGTGAGCGTTGACAGACCTGCAAATGAGGGTGATGTATCCCAGTCATCATCCATCATCAAGGAGGTTTCTTCACAGGTATCACCATCTACCTTACCAAAAATTGATCCATTAGATAAGGGTAAGGGTATTATGGTAGAAGAGGTTGTTCCAAAGAATGCAGCTCAAATTGAGTTTGATAGAAAGTTGGCTGCACAAATTATGGAACAAGATAGAAAGGAGGTGAAAGAGTCACCATTTGTTGTCACTTCAGAAGATAAAGAAGGAAGTGATGAAGCTAGCTCAGACTCAAGTGTTATGATCATAGAACAACCAGAAAGACTTGAGTATGGAGATGAGTTGGCCAAGGAGATATTGAGAGAGTTGAAATTGCAGGTTGACTTTGATATGCCAGATGTGGTTCAAATGTATCATGCTTGGGAAGAAAGATGTATGGAGAATCCACACTTGACCATTTCAGACCAGATATGGGGTTTGGAGATTCTTCTTAGAGTACAAAAGGATTGCCAGGTCATTTTGAAACACAAGGCAAGCAATATTCTCTCAGAGTTGAAAAGGGATAGAAGGGAGTTGTACTGCATGTTGCTCAGGTGTCATGGAGTAGGGTGGAATTATCAGAAATTGAAGGCAATGACATGTGATGAGTTGGAATGTAGAGCTTATCCCATCTGGGTTAGAGTGCAGGAAGCAAACACTCTAAGACTTCTTTCTGATGAAAGAAAAGAAGAACTTGCAAAGGAAATGGAGCTCAAGAAGGCAATGTTTGTTCCCAGACCAGTGAAAAAGGGAGTTCCTCTTGAGTTTCCCAAAGATATGGATCAATTACATCCAAGTGAAGTTGTCATAAGATAGAGCCTCAAGCTCTCACCATTAGAAGCTTCAGATATGGTACAAGTGTTACCACTTGATTCTAGAAACCCAATTGTGAGCTATTAAGAAGATGAATGTGGGTTTTGGAAGATTGACAGGTATGGAAAAGAGATGCACACTTTTACCACCCTTATATCTTTATTTGCAAGTTTTGACAGAGAAGACTTGGTAGACCTATGGAGGTTGTTAGAGGCCAAGTATGAGGCTGAAGCACCAACTTCAGCCAATGGAATAAAACTTTGGTCCACATTCAAGAGAATGTGTGGACCAAAAGATGAGGATCCTGCTATTTGAAAGGATCTTGAAGATGATCTCAGTGGTCTTCAATGGAGATTGTATTCAGCTGCTGGTGTTTATTACTTGAGTGCTACAAAGTTTGCTGAGTATCTACTTGTGGATGGTCAGTATTTCATGTCCAAGGATATCTTGGAGAAGATGAAGAACACTCAGTTGGAAATTGATTATTCAAGTGATGTGGCAAAAGACTTGATCAGATTTATTTATTACCAATATGAGAAGGTTTGTAAGATTCCTCCTAGTTCTTAATGTTTATTCAGAAACTTGATCACTGGAGTAGATATCAAGTTTAGGGGAGGATGTTGGGAATAAATTATAGCCAATCTACTTGAGCGCTGACAAGAGTAAAACAAGCGTTGACAGGAGCAAAACAAACGCTGACAGCTCAATCGTTGACAAGATAAAGTCAAGCGTTAATACATTGAATACAAGCACTGATGGGAAGATATACTCTACGCGTTTATTGTATTCTAGATTACTTCTAGTAAAGATAAGAACAACAATGTATTTTCTATATTTATCTTTACCTAGAATAGCTGATACGTAGATTATTGTACAAGGCTTCTTATGTCTATAAAAGAAGATCTTTAGGTTAATATTCGATATAAGTTTTCATTCGTAAACTACTTTCATTGTAAGCAAGTTTGATATCATTAATCAAAGTGAAAGTTTGTTTATATCTTGTGTGTTCTTGTTTAAGTGTTAATTCCGCATAACACTTAGATTATCATAAACATATACAAAGGTTTCTCTAAGTGTATTACTTGATCTAATCTCGTATACATAAAGCTAAATTGATCTAAGTTTGGGATCAAAAGGGCCATAATTGAAAACAAGGCTAAAGTGCAAACCAAGAGTGGTAGGGCCACTATGGCAAGTGCTAGTTCTAGTGAGAATGATAAGAGAACTGATAAGCTTACGTCGCTTATTGAATCAATTGCGCTAAAAACTAAAGCCCTCACTACACATGTGAATGCCGTGAAAGAAACTTGTGAAACGTGTGAGACTTGTGGTGGACCACATTCGTATTATAATTATGACAAGGTTTACAATAATCAACAAGAAGTTTATGCTTATAACAACAATGAAAATGAGCGGATTCATTTCAAACCAAATGTTGATGTTAACCATTTGTCTTACAAGTCTAATAACTATTTGGCTCCCCCGGGTTTTGTAGCACCACAAAGACCACCCCCACCCGCCCAAAATAGGAACCAAGGTCCTCAACGGGGTAATTTTCAAGGAAATTCTAATCAACGGGGTTTTAATCAAAATCAAGGGAATTTTCAAGGGCAAAACCAAGGGTTCAATAATCAAAATCAAGGATTTAATAACCAAGGTTTTCAAAATCAAGGATTTAATCAAAGTTATAATCAATATCAAAACCAAGGTTTTCCTAGTCAAGGTTTTAACAATCAAGGGTATAATTAAATGAACATGCATAATCCTCAAATGGACTTGGTTCTACAAAAATTGACCGACCATGAATGAATTATGAGAGATATGCAAGAATCGACCGATAAGAAATTTTTGACAATGATTCAAACCCTTCATCCCCAAGGTGCCCTCCCTTCGAACACCGTGACCAATCCTAGGGCTAATGTTAATGCTATCACTACTAGGAGCGGTAAGACCACCGTAGAACCTTCCTATCCCCCACCTAACCAAGGACCCGAGATACCTTCTTATTCTACCCAACCTCCTTCTTCTTCCACTTGTGACATACCACCTGTTATGCCTTCGTCTACACCTTATGTTCTACCGGTACCTAAATTTTCTACCACACCTTCGGTTCCCAAATCGGTTCTTTCACCTTCCATTTCTACTCCTCCTCCACCAAAGGATGTGAGTGAGCAATCCAATCCAAAGCCTTCATCTCAACCCAATATACCTTATCCCTAAAGGTTGCGGAAAGAGAAATTGAAGAATAAGGATGATATTCAAGTTTCGAACTTCCTAAAAATGTTCAAACAATTGAATTTTAATATCACCTTTGCCGAGGCGCTCTCTCACATGCCTAAGTATGCTAAGATGTTTAAGGACCTTTTAAGTGATAAGGAAAAGTTGCTTGATATTTCCAATACCCAATCGAATGAGAATTGTTCCGTGGTTCTTTTGAGAAAATTACCGGTTAAGTTAGGAGATCCGGTCGATTCCTTATTCCTTGTAATTTTCCGGGTGTTGAGAATTGTATGGCTTTGGCGGATCTCGGAGCGAGTATCAATCTTATGCCATTGTCCGTGTGGAAACAATTATCTTTACCCGAGCTATTCCCCACTCGTATGACCTTGGAATTAGCTAACCGTACGGTTGCTTATCCGGTTGGGATAGCCGAGGATGTTTTTGTAGGATTCGAAAAATTCACTTTTCACGCAGATTTCGTTGTCGTCGACTATGAGATGGATCCCCGTGTTCCCTTAATTGTGGGACGACCCTTCTTGAGAACCGGGCGTACATTGATTAATGTAGCCGCGGGTGAACTTATCATGAGGGTCGGGGATGACAAAATCGTCTTTAACATGGGTAAACTTTCCAAACTTCCCGATGAGCCCGAATCCGTGAATTACATCGATGTGCTCGACGAAGCATGCGAAGAACATTTTCACGAGGCTTGTAAGAGCGGGATTTCTCCTTTACCTCATGTTGAGACCGTAGCTTCTATTGCTCCTTCATTGACTCCTTTTGGAGAAAGTGACTTTCTTTTACAAGAATTTGAAGCGAGTTTAGGGGATGTGGATCTAAAATATGACAATTCTCCCACCGATTGGGAAGAAGACATTCATACCATTGAGAGACTTCTCAATGAGGACCATATTTCTCCACCTACTCCTAAGGAAGTTACAAACGATGATCCTAATTTGACTAAACCTTCCATTGACAATCCACCGGATTTAGAGCTTAAGGATTTACCGTCTCATTTGGAGTACGTTTTCTTAGAGGAGGATAATAAGTTACCCGTCATTATTGCTAAGGACTTAAAAGAAGATGAAAAATCCCGACTTATCAATGTGCTTAAGAATCATAAGAAAGCAATTGCTTGGAAAATCTCCGACATTCGCGGAATTGATCCTAATTTTTGTACTCATAAAATTCTCATGGAAGATGACTTTAAACCCGCAATCCAAAATCAAATAAGGGTTAATCCAAAAATTCATGAAGTCATTAAGAAAGAAGGTATCAAACTTTTAGATGTCGGAATGATTTACCCTATCCTGGATTCGCCATGGGTTTAGTCCCGTCCATTGTGTGCCTAAGAAAGGCGGAATCACCGTTGTTCCCAATGAAAACAACAAGTTGATTCCTACTCGACTCGTAACGGGTTGGCGATTTTGCATCGATTATCGTAAGCTCAATGATGCCACTCGTAAGGATCATTTCCCTCTTCCTTTCATGGATCAAATGCTCGAGCGTTTAGCGGGTAATGATTTCTATTGCTTCTTAGATGGCTTTTCCAGATATTTTCAAATCCCTATCGATCCAAAAGACCAAGAGAAAACCACATTCACTTGTCCCTATGGAACATTTACTTACAAAAGAATGCCTTTCGGCTTATGCAATGCTCCCGGGACTTTCTAAAGGTGTATGATGGCGATATTTCATGACATCGTTGAAGAAACTATGGAAGTCTTTATGGACGATTTCTCGGTCTATGGTGATTCTTTCTCTTCTTGCCTTGCTAATTTAGAACGTATGCTTAAACGGTGTGAAGACACTCGTCTCGTTCTTAATTGGGAAAAATGCCATTTCATGGTAAAAGAAGGCATCGTCCTCGGTCATACAATTTACAAAGCCGGTATCGAAGTCGACCGTGCTAAAGTTGATGTCATTGCTAAGTTACCTCCACCTACCACCGTCAAAGGAGTTAGAGGTTTTTTAGGCCATGCGGGATTTTATCGACGTTTCATCCAAGATTTCTCGAAAATAGCTCGTCCAATGACTCATCTCTTAGAAAAGGATGCTCATTTCATCTTCTCTCAAGAATGTCTCGACTCTTTCGAACTTCTTAAAGGTAAATTAACTAAGGCACCGGTCTTAGTCTCTCCAAATTGGGAGTTACCTTTCGAGCTCATGTGCGATGCTAGTGATTTCGCGGTAGGAGCGGTTTTAGGTCAACGAGTTAACAAACATTTCCAACCCATTCATTATGCTAGAAACACAATGACGGGGGCTCAATTGCATTATACCACTACCGAAAAAGAGCTTTTAGCCGTAGTGTATGCTTTTGAGAAATTCCGCCCCTATCTTGTGCTTTCCACCACCATCGTTTACACCGACCATTCCGCCTTGAAATACTTGTTGACCAAGCAAGATGCTAAACCGAGACTCCTTCGTTGGGTTTTGCTTCTACAAGAATTTAAAATCGAAATTCGTGATAAAAAGGGAGCGGAAAACCTAGCCGCGGATCATCTTAGTAGACTTGAGGATCCTTATCAAGGGGAATTTCAAAATCAAGAGATTAATGAATCTTTTCCCCTTGAGACCTTAATGTCTATTAATTCCAATCTTGATGATACCCCATGGTTTGCGGACATTTCAAAACTATTTGGCGGGTGGTGTTCTTATCGAAGGGTTATCCTCCCAACAAAATAAAAAATTCTTCAAGGACGTCAAAGCGTACTATTGGGACGACCCTTATCTTTTCAAGAAATGTGTGGATTTAATCATTCGTAGATGTGTTGATGGGCCGGCGGCTTTACAAATCCTTGATGTTTGCCATAAAGGACCCACCGGTAGTCACTTTGGTCCTAATTACACCGCTAAAAAAGTTTTCGACTCCGGATTCTATTGGCCCACCATCTATCATGATGCACATGAAATGGTTAAGCATTGTGATGCTTGCCAAAGACAAGGCAAGATCACACATAAAGATGAGATGCCTCAAAATTTTATCCAAGAGTGTGAAATCTTTGACGTATGGGGCATCGACTTTATGGGGCCATTTCTATCATCCAAAGGAAACAAGTACATCCTCGTAGCCGTTGACTTCGTATCAAAATGGGTTGAAGCAAAGGCTTTACCTACTAACGATACGAGGGTGGTTGTTAACTTCTTGAAACAATTGTTTGCTCGATTTGGTGTGCCTCGTGCTATTATTAGTGATCGCGGGACTCATTTTTGCAATGATCAATTTGCACGAGTCATGGCTAAGAATGCTTTCAATCACCGACTTTCCACCGCGTATCATCCTCAAACTAATGGTCAAGCCAAGGTTTCTAACCGTGGTCTTAAGAGAATCTTAGAGCGAGCCGTGGGAGAGCATCGTGCCTCATGGGCCGATAATTAGATGATGCTTTGTGAGCTTTCCGTACCGCTTATAAGGCACCTATAGGTTGTAACCCTTATCGCCTTGTGTACGGAAAGGCGTGCCACCTCCCCATTGAGTTGGAGCATAAGGCTTACTTGCCCTTGAAATGGGCTAATTTTGACATAAACAAAGCCGGTGATCATAGGAAAATCCAACTCAATGAACTCAATGAACTTAGGAATGAGGCTTATGAAAATTCATTAATCTACAAGGAGAAGACTAATCTCATTCATGATTCCAATATTAAAAACCGAAAGTTCCATGTTGGTGATCAAGTTTTACTTTTTAACTCTCGGTTGAAAATATTTTCGGGTAAACTTAAGAGCCATTGGTCCGGTCCATTCACCGTGGCCCAAATCTTCCCATATGGCACCATTCAGTTATCCCAACCAAATGGGCCCAATTTTAAGGTGAATGGCCAACGGGTTAAGTTGTACTATGGAGAGGACATCTCTCATGAGATGATTCCATCCCTCTCCACATTTACCTTGAATTAATTCGGGAAATCAAGTAGAGCTAGAGACTCGTGATAAATAAATCAAGCATCGTTTAACTAGGTTAGATTTTTACCTTTTTCACCTTCACCCATTTTCACCAATAAGTGTAGGGGGGAGCCAAGTAGGTTGTTTGTGTGTTGTGATGTTGTGTGCAGGGACATGTGCTTTGATGATCCAGTTTTGGTATTTTTGACGCGACCCGTGTTCCCGTGTACCCGGTTCTATCAAAACTATTGTGATTCATACATGTCTATAAATAAAACAAATAAATGTAATCACTTTAGTTGTCCTTTCCTTAGCTCGATTTTAAACAACGTACTCAATGTCCTAAGTGTAGGGGAGTTTATTCTCCCACATGCCTAAACATTGAGGACAATGTTTATATTAAGTGTAGGGGGACTTCTATCGAATTTTAGTGGGCTTTTCCATGAATTTGACACCATTTAACCGGAAAATTTAAAAAATTTTCAACGTTTTTTAAATTTTTGATCTATTTTGGCCTAGTAGAATTTCCAATTATTTTCTTTCCTGGCATCGTATTTATATTTTTCATTTCAAGAATAAAGTCAAAAATAAATAAATGAATAAAATGGTTTTAACAAGTTTAGATATCTTTGATATATTAGGCCCGTCGTGAATATTTTGACTCAACCCGAGTTTACTTATCCAAGTTTACTCTAGCTAGTATCCTTAACCATATGGACCTTAATTGGTTTATTAGGCTAAGCATCCACGAGTCTCATTCCTTGAGATTTTAAATTGTGGAGAACGAGAGATGATAGAGTTGATAATAAGTTTAAGGGTTAATTCTTCCTTATATGAGTTTTTGTGGCTCTTTCTTCCCGCTTGTATATTTAATTGCATAATAAATGAGGATCTTTGCGGTGTCGATTCGATATCTTAACTCTTAGCCAAATCTTTATTCTCCTTGTAATTAAATCTTGAACACATTGAGGGTGCCAGCGTTGTGGACTTCCGACTAAGGTGGCTCATAACCACTAAGTAGGAGGTATTCAGACCATGGGACCGCGAAATTTGGCCTACTATATATATCATAAATAAAGAAAGAATATGATTAAAACATGACCTCAAGGAGCCTTAGGGTGTGGGGCATGTAGCACGAACCTTGTCATTAGAGCCTTAGGGTGAATGGCATGGTAAGTGTTGAATAAAAATTGATCAAAAAATCAATTCCCTCATTTATCGTTCAAGGAGCCTTAGGGTGTGGACAATAGATGGGGAGCATTTTTACATCTTAAAGAGCCTAAGGGTATATGATGTGAACTTGCTAAAATATACATAAATTCAACATGACTTTGGAGGAATAATTAATAAGTAGTACTATTGGCCAAATTTTGGGTCCGGGAATTTATTCCCCAAATCGTGTTAAATCATCCTTGACGTGGGCTTACTTAGTGACAACGTTTTTGAGGACGAGGTTAGGTTTTGAGTGTCGCGTTTGCACCGTTTGGCCTTCATTTTTGGAATAATAATTATCAAATAAGTCAAATGAGCCTACGGGTGAATGACAATCAATAAAATCTAGAGATACAAAGTAGGAATTGTAGAAAGAGTATTACACAATTGTCTTATATAAGTGGTTTTAACTTGAGGACTTATGGTAAACAATGCTCTCGTTTTTATACTTGGTATGGGGAACGTGAAACTTGAGGGTGATTAATATTCATGACAACAAAGCGCTAATTAAAGTCTTAGATTTCTTTACAAGTTTCGTCCATCAAATAATTTCCAAGTTAATAAATTGTTATAACTTTTGTTTCCTTTAAAAGTTTTCATCTTTTCATCGTAGTAGTAGTAGTAATAGTAATAAAGGCCGAGATGGATTAATTATGAGAAAAATGTCACTTAATGCTTTAAAATAATGCATTGCATTGGGTCATTGCAATGGTCAAGTGTAGGGGATTTAACAAGTGTGTAAACACTTATCCTTTTGCCACTAAAATCAAGGAAAAACAAGACCTAATCATGAGTTTTATATCTTAAAAGTCATAATTACGCGTGGTTTTGTGTTTTTGTGTTAAAATAGGTACAAAAGATCAAAAGGAAAGAAAACACAGGATTTCACGGTCAAATGTTGAAGAAAAGTCCAAGAAGAGACGAAGACAAAGTCAAAGACCAAAAGTGTGCCCAAGTTCACGAAAACTGGCTAAACCGACACGTTTTTGAAGAAACAATAAAGGAAGCCGAAATCGAGCTCGTTTTAGTGTATTTAACTTTAAGGAGGAAATTTGGGCCAAGTGGGTCCCACATTTGGGTATTGGGCCTAAAAGCCCAATAACCATTTTTCCTTTATCAAACAAACCGGATGGAAAGGATCATTGGCCCAAGCCCATAATGTTAAATAATAAAAACGGATGGAGTTTTCTTGTTGGGCCCAAGCCCATTAGGGTAAAATGTGTGGACGAATAAGTGAAAACAAGTTTTCACAAACCGGTCAAAAACAATAGTCAACATCACACACGTGTCTACTTACTTCTTACCCCACTCACATTTAATAAACAAGTTATTTACCCTCTCCCATTTGGACGATACAAACAATGTTTGTTTACCTTTCACCCTCACCCATTTTTCTCTCTCAACAAAGTTACACAACCACCACCTTACCAAACCCTAATTCACCACAACACAAAAGTTACCCAAGGATTTTTGGGGGTTTTAATCCATTCGTGTGATTCACACAGATTAGGATTAAATCCCCATGAAAACCGGGAAGAACACTAGGGTGGTCCTATCCTACATGGCAAATCCCTCTTTTGTGATTGGTTATCCCACATCACCACAAACCCTTCCTCCAATCAAGTTCGTCCACATCACCCTCAAACTAGCACAAGAAACACAGAACTGCCAGCCTGGCAATCCGTGTGATGCAAGGACGTTTTTCATCCGTAAGATAAAGAAATAAAGAGAGAGAAGGTAGAAAATAAGTGTTTAACGGCTCAGATTAACGAAGCTTCTTGAAGAAGCCATGGGGGTTGGCTATAAAAACCCCCCTCATATCTGTAATTTGGGTGTTTTTCTTTTATTTTAATTTTTATTTTTATGAAAAATAGAATTAGGGTTTAATGTAATTTCTTTTTATAAAGTATTGTACTAAGTTTTAATATTAATAAAAATTTTGTTTCGGATTAAAGTCTTGTCTCTTGAATCATTTAACTTTATTTGCATTTAATCTTGTTTCTGTTCTTTATTAAATAATTATTAAGATAAAAAAAAGTAGGAATAATTTCCCCTACTGGGAAATTATAAAAAAAAATCAAGGTTCGATTGGTTGATGTTCTTGGTTCGATGATGATGGAGATTGGGTAATAACGGCGGTGTTTGTTTGGTCTCGGTTTCGAATCATAGGGGGTTCACCGCCCACCCTACTGCCCAACGGATTCATCATAAGGTGCTAGTCTCTTTTTATAATTTTTGGTTAAGTTAATTATTTAGTTTATATTTGTTTGAATCTGCTAGTGGTTTAAGTTGTTTATCTGTTTGTTTAGCTATTCAGTTACTGTGTTGAGTTTTTATTTATCTGCTTATTTTATTTAATCTGTTTGGTTTTGGAGTTGTTCGGATCTGCTTGAATTTCATATATATTGGATCTGCTTTAAGTGTGATTTAAACCTGGTTGAAATTGTTAGGTCTGTTTATGTTTGGATTATGGTAGTTTGGGTGTGCTTATTTCATATCTGTTAAGTTTTTAAGTAGTTTAATATTTGCGTTGGATATAAGTTGATTAGAATTGCTTATTTGGTTCATTTGCTTAAGTTACTTATTGTCTCTCTATTTTAATTGCTTATTTAAGTATAACTGTCTTTCTTATTTATCATTATAGCTTTTAACCTGCTATTTTGTTTTATGCTTAATCAAGTTTCATTTGCTTATCTAGATTTAGCTTATTCGCCTATTAGCTTATTGTATGCTTACTTGCTTATTTGTTTTGTGAGCTTGTTTGATATTGCTGATTATACAACAGATACAATTGATCTGTGTGTATGAAATTTCCAAAAAAGTTCAAAAAATAATAATAGCAAAATTTTTGTCCGAGCTGGGTTTTGAACCCCAGACCTCAAGCTCAACAAACCAACGCCATAACCAGTTGTGCTAGTACTCCATTTGTGTTTATTTCTGCATCAATTAATTAATATAGAGTATTTAAAAACTGGCAGTTTATTTAAACTAGTTTAATACAAGTTTTTAGTTTAATTAATTTTAAATATAAATTTTCTTAATTACTTTTATTAAATTTTAAATTGTTTTGTTTCTAAATTTTAGTTTTTAAAAATTAGTTTAATTAATCTAGATTTGTTTAAAAAATAGTTTTACTTAGATTTCATATAAATTTAAAAATAGCTTTGTTTTAATTAGTTTAAATAACTTTGTTTTCAATCTAGTTTTTAATTAATTAAATTAGATTTAAATTTTAAATAGTTTAATTAGTCTTTGGTTTAAATTTAGTTTTTAATTAGTTTAAAATTCCAAAAAATAACGTTTTACCAAAAACAAGTAATCTACGTTAATTGGAAATCAATTCGAGTGAGTCGAGGAAAACGAAAATTCATTGCTTAAAAAGGATTGTAAAATCCTAGCATTATTGACCAAAAAAATGTTTATCACTTTTAATTTTTATCCGTCCCTTTATTTGACCTAATGGGCCATGGGAAAACCTAAACACAACCGTCTCATGTTTACTTGTAAAACTTTGGGCTTGGGCCCAAGTTTAATATCATCCGTCCCTTGTAAATATGATTTTGGGCCTTGATGGGCTATTGGGTAAAGAGTAAGTAACTTGTTTTCATTATTGGGCTTTTGGGCCCATTAACAAAATGTGGGACCCACTAAGACTAAATTACTTCATTAAGATTAAATCCACTAAACCGAACTCAATTTTGGCTTCGTTGATCTTTTCTTCAAAACTCGTATTGATTTTGCCAATTTTCATGATCCTCAGTACATTTTTGGTTCTTTGACTTTGTCTTTGTCTCTTTCTTGGACTTCTCTTCAACAATTGACCGTGAGATCCCGTGTTTTCTTTCGTTTTGATCTTTTGTACCTATTTCACACAAAAACACAAAACCACGCGTAATTCCGACATTTACGATACTAAACACATGATTAGGTCTTGTTTTTCCTTGATTTTAGTGGCAAAGGATAAGTGTTTACACACTTATTAAAAACTCCATATATTTCCACCAATGTTGAATTCATATGTCAATTCCTGCAAATACTGCACTAACAAAAGAAATTTTTTCTTCCAAACAAAATAAAATAAAATAAAATAAAATAAAAATCACAAAAATGTCTAGAAATAAAAGTCAACCCAAGTTATCATTCTACAATCATAATCCCTTGGAAACAAAATAAAATAAAATATTTTTTTTTCTTTTGAAAATAATATCTTACAAACTTCACATGATATGGTGTCTTAAATCTTCCATATCTTCGTCATCATCATGAATTCCTCTTGATGATCCTCCGGCGTCAAAATTTTTGAGAACAATGGAGCTACTTCCAACGTATCCACTCGTTTGTAGATCTATGTAGTCATCAACGGACACTCCTTCTCCTCCATAATTACTTTCATTCCCATAAGAATAGTGTGTGTGTGGGTGAGGATAAGGTACATACGGATATGGATGTGGTGGAACATTTGGTGGCTCATAGGTTGGGTAACTATAATGTGCTTGATCCGCCAAATGGTGTAGGATTGGCAAGGAATGCTCAAGGATGTAGTTGTTTCTCATGGTCATACTATCTCTCCATACCATCATCCTTTCTACCTCACTTAAATGTGCATTCCAATCTTCCCAACTAGAGTTCACTCCACTCGTATCATGCTCCTCTTATCCTTGTTCTTCGCCTTCTTGTTGTAACGGCTCCGGATACCTCAGATATTTCTTATGCTTGTCTAACTCCCTTTCCAAAGCTCTTATATCCCAAAATTCATTTCCAACCGGCTTCGATATCTTTTTCGTAACACTATCGTTTAAAACATCGAGCCTTATAGCTATCCAAGTCACATAATGACCTCCATATATTTCACTAACTGTTTTCAATACTGGGGCTTTCTTATACAAGTACTCGGCAATTCCCCGTACTATATTCACTTGCCTTTCTCCACTTGCTACACTCAACAACCATAGGTCAGTTAATTGGCATCACTCCCTAGTTCCCGATCGATGCTCAAGTTGTCCTACTATGAACCTATGTAGGATTCTCAATAGTGGATCTCTAACCGATACAAGTTTCTTAATCCCCACAGTATTTTCAGCTATGCTTGCCCAATATTCGTTTACGGGTAAAAACTTCTTATTGGTTTCTAATTTAGAAAAGTGTAGCTCGAATAATGGATTGTCTAAATCTTCCTTATCATACAATCCTAACACCTCTCCAAACTGCGCTAGTGTAAAACAGTAATTTACACCTAACAACCTAAACCAAATGCAAGGTTCATCTTTTGCATCTTCAATATCCTTGTTGAAATAAAAAGTTGAAAAGAATTCAAGACATAACTCACTATATACCTCACCTTGTATGTCCAAGGCCCTTTCGAATGAGTAGTCCTCAAAAGTTGATCCCGACCTATGTGTATATGTCATTTTCAACTTCTTTCTCAAAGCTTCCTTACAATTGAACTTCCTAAGCAAGTCCCAATCAGCTATTCTTGGTCTGCCAAAAGCTTTCCCTTTTAACCCTGCTAATCTCTTATTGTAGGCATGACGTTCCATTTCTCCTAATCCTCTCCATTTCAAATGTTCATAAGACACAACCCTCACCTTGTACGGTATCTCTTCTTGACCATACTTACGCTCGTATTTTTCGATCAATGGGTTGGGAGGCATTGTCTTCTTTTGCTTCTAAGAAAAAAAATACGATACACAACACTTGAAATGTTAGCATGTTAATACAACAATCAAATAAACCTATCTAGAAAAATTCTATTAAAACAAAATAAATAAATAAATACAAATAAACAAAAGAAATAAAAATAATTTTTTTTAGAGTGACTTGTCGGCGGCAAGGTTATGGTGCCGGCGGCAAGGTGAAACAGTGGGTGTTTTGCCGGCCGGCGGCAACCCTTCCTATATACTTTTTTATATATATCCCCATTAACACTTTGTATGGTATTTACTTTCCCCAAAATGGATCAAAACATTATGAAAATCATCTATTTCTGGAAATTATTTTTTCTAAACAAATCAAAACTAATAACATTACACCTATAACATCAATATCTTCATCATTCTAACTAACTAATCAATCTTACATGATTAAAAACAACTAATTTGATGAAAATCCACTTGATTTCACCATCATCTAATCAAAATTAATCTACCCTCACACTATCAATGGCTCAATTCCTTAAATTCATACCACATCTTAATCTATTTTCTATGCTTAATCAATTCAATCTATCATAACAAGATTCATGAAACAAAGAAAATCAAAATCAAAATCAAAAGATGGGTGTTGGATTCAGTTACCTTGTTGGGTGCCATCTTAATTCCCCTTCAAGAAAACACAAGAACTCAAGAAAAATTCTTTTCTTCTTCTCTCTTTCTTTCTCTGGCGTTTTTTTATGTGTGTGTGGGGTGTTTGGGAAAAACTAACCCAACTCCTCCTTATGGGTTTATATCTTCCTAAGTTCCCAAATTTTCGTTTACGGGTGTTATTCCATCAACGACTTTTCAAAAACTTCACAATATATCTAAAATTAAAAAAATGAATAAATAAAACAAAATAACTAAACAAACCAAAATTACCAAGAACCAAAAGTGTGTAAATTACCAAGTCATCATGAAAATAACCAAAATAGTTTTTAAGGTAAAACTGAAAATAAAAAGAAAAATCAAGCCTTTGTCTTGAATGCTTTTATTTTTATTATTTCCGTGCTTCTTTAATCCATGAAGTGTTTGATGTCCAATATATCTTCGGGCTTCAACTTCTTTGAGAGTTCTCTTTTGGTAGGCTTCGTCTTAAATGCTCGTGTGTACATGTTTCCACACGGTGTAGTAATTTCGATCTTTGCATGCCAAAACTTGTCTCCTTCTAGTCTTGCATACTTACTATCCCCATCCGGACCCCAATCGTGGTTCTTTAATTGCACCGGTAGCGATCCCAAGAAATCTGTCATCTTCTTAAAAACTAGGATGTTCTTGAAAGGATTGAAGTAGGCTTCAATAGCTAAAGCCTTTTGCATAGGATCATCACAATTAAGGTATGGTGCTCCTAAAGGTCCATACAAAGGAAACCCATCGGCATCTCTTCCAACTTCAAAACAACTCAACCACTCGTCTTCCATCTCGCTCTCGAAGTCCAAATACCAACGCTTCGCCCTCGGTCTTGGTGCATAGGTGTGAACGTAAATCCCGTCATTAATTTCAATCGTCCCTCGTCCTAAGTCAATAATTGCCCCACGCGTTTTCAGAAAAGGCCTTCCCAACAATAAGGGTAGGTCTTTGTCTTCCGGAATGTCCATGATTAGAAAATCCATGACATATGCTTGGAACCCAATTTGTACTCGGATGTTCCTTACCATACCCATAGGTTTGGTTTGTGTATTATCTGCCATGGTTAGGTTTGAAAAGTATGGCTCCGGGTTGGGTAAGCCAAGGTCTTGGTAGATAGAATATGGCATGATACTCACACTAGCCCCCGTGTCGGCTAATGCATCGAACGGGGTGGTTCCATTAATGAGAATTGGGATGACTAAGTTCCCGGGGTCTTGCATCTTCATGGGCAAGCCGTGTTCAATGATTCTTTCCTTAAGATGTTCATTGAATTCTTTTCCTTTTAGACGAGCTTTTCCCATCTCTATCTCATCGAGCTTTTTTCGGTAACCTACCTAATTTCCCAAGACTTCCAAAATTGGTTTGGGTTCCTTGAGTTCTTCCTCTTTTTTGTTCAATATAATTCTTATCCTCTCCTTTTGTTTATAGGATATTGGATAAGATAAGGCCAATGGGTTGGGTACAAAGGCGGAAGGAGATCCTTCCTCTAGGCCGGCCGGTGTTTGCAAGAAGTCATTTGGAGTCAACTTGCTAGCCTCCATGTTTTTGTTTCTTTTCGCCTTTCCCATCTTCACCACTTCACTTTCATCTTCAGCTTTAGGTCCATCCTCGACCAAGAACTCAATGTAATCATCTTTTTCGCCTTTGAGCTTGGTCAAGTTGACTGTCAATGTGCCTTGCTCGAAGTCCACTACACATCTTGTTTCCCACAAAAACTTGTAACCGAAGATCACCGATGGTTCGCCTATATCGGCGTGGTCTATGATATAGAATTCTGTCAAGAACACGTAACCATGGATATTAACCCGCACATTTCGTACTACTCGTCTCCCGTACTCGGTGTAACCATCGATCATGAATCCTAACTTACCCAACATTTCTTCCGTCATGTAATTTGTCGGGTAGGTTAAATTCAATTCTGCATCCCAAGCTTCTTGCTCTTCAACTTTGCATGGAATGGCAAATTGCATCAATGGTTCGGTATACGAACGATATTCGGCCGTTTTATAGACTGCTTTTTCAAAACCTTCTTCTCGGATTACTACGCTTTAGTGAGGCAATGCTTCACACAAATCCTTCTCTTCTTGGGTATTTTCCACATGAGTGACGTTTGAGTCACACTCGTCACTTAGTTCTCCGTCTAATCCATTCAAGAACTCGGAAATTTCGCTAAGTGTGTTCATATTTTTTTTAGAATAAAACTAACAAGACAAAGTTAACAAACATTAGGGTTAGCGTTAGTTAAAGAAAACACAATTAATACAAATAAACATACACCCAAATTCCTAAAACTAATAAAACAATTAAACAAACTAATTTTTTTTGTCTAACAACCTTGCCGGCCGGCATGGGGGTGTTGCCGGCGGCAAGGTGAAAACAGTGTGGTATATGCCGGCCGGCAAGGTGATGGTGCCGGCAGCATGGAGGAAACAGTGGGTCAGTTGCCGGCAGGCAAGGGGTGTGGTGCCGGCGGCAACTGCTCTAGTGCAGAAAAACTTTTTTTTTACTTCGATTTACCATTTCTTTTTCAAAAAAATTTTCTGAATTTTTATAAAAACATTTTTTTGAAGCTTTTCATTAGAGGAACAAAATCAAACAAACTAAAGTCATAAAACTTTTATCCTAAACAAAATAAAGCTTAATCCAAACACTTATCTAAATTGCTTTTATTCTCTTTTTGTAGTTTTATGTGTATGAGTGTTCTTATGAAATTCTAGTGCAAACATAAAATAACATAAAACATATTTTATTCAAGCATTTTATTTAAACTATGAGATCCTAAACCTATTCTCATTCAATTTTTATTAGAACTAAAACTAAATTTCTAACACCACTTCCAATTTATAATGATTATAACATGAAATGTAAACAAATCCCCGGCAGCGGCGCCAAAAACTTGATGCGCTGTTGGGACTCGTGGTTTTAAATTTATAAACAAGACTTATTAATTCCTTACCTCGTTCTATTGTAGCAAAGTCGGGTAAGTGTAGGTCGTCCCATGGGATTTACGCATAATCAAAATGTTGTGGTGGTGTAGGTAATAGGGTTGTCACTACCGTTACTACCGCAAGAATTAACATGGTAAAGGTAAACATAACTAAAAGCAATACTTGTGTGAATTTCATTTCATCCGTAGGAGAGATAATTTGCGTGCATAAGAAACTATGAATCACAAATCTAAAGTATATAAATTCCATTCCATGGTATTTTTCATAGAATTCATATTAACAAATTGGTGTAGACAAACCCTTTCGGCCTATGATCATCTATTCCAATTCATTATAATCACCATTTGCTAGAAAACATAAAGAGATAAGTTTGGTTTGAATGGGTTCTTTTGACCTATACCCAAGATAAATCTTTTGACAAATTCCTTTAACCAACTCGTCAAGGTGAGTGTCAATCACCAAGAAACCAAATTGACTCATGCATAAATCTTTTGGAATATAGTTTACCGGAAATCCTTTCGACCTATAAATCCAATAAAAAGCTATATTTCATTAGATTATCAAAACATGTTTCAAGAATTATCAACCATAAAAACCCATTTCCATTTTCTTGTTCATAAAACCAAACTCCCCTTTAGAATTCATGTTCATCACACAAGTATATCACACTACTCGAAATTCAAACACATTTCAACACAATTCATAATATTCTCAAACATTCAATAGCACTTAAATTATAATGAAGAATAATCCAAGTACAAGAATTTACCAATAGTTCTTCCAAAAACAAGAAATAACAAAAACAAAATTTGTAGCAATTCCAAGCCTTCAATTGATCAATGTTCATCCACCTGAATCTCTCCTTCACGAAATTCGTCCTCCCCTTGAGAATTAACAGAGGTTTATTGTCTTTTGGGTTATATAAGTTTGGTGATTCTAACTTTGTCAAGGGTTAGAATGATCAATGGATGAAGCACTATAAAACAAATGACCCTAAGGTCTAACTTATACATGATTATGCTTGGAGAGGGGGAAATAAACTCCAGGGAATGTTAATGGGATGAAAATGAGAAGCCTCTCATTGATGGTACGAGTTTATGAGTGAATTTTGATAGACTTGACTAACAACATGCTGGTGGCAACTGATGGTGGATTTGCCGGTGGCACGGACTTGCTTGTCAGTGGCAACTGAATGCTTCTTTGATGTTGGTGGCAAATGAAGGTTTGTCTGATGGAGGCAAGCTAAGTGTTGCTGGTGGAAACTGAGCCATTTTCCATACTTTTCCTTCTAGTCCTACTTCTTTCTTTTCTTTCCAAAACTCCTTCATTATCTTTTATTCTTCACACGAAATCTTACGCTTTCATGCTTCGTTTATTCCTTCTTCTCCAATTCGCGCTTTTTATTCCTTTATTCACTTTTCTTCGTCCTTTCTTCCTACAAAACACAATAACCGAACTTTGCACAATATTAGCAATAAAAGTCCGTTTATTACCACAAATAATACACCAATAGTGAAGATAACGCTTATTAATACATGTTGGATTTGAGCGTTATCAGAGATACCAATTAGGAATAAGGGAGTCTAAGTACGTGATTGAGGCATATGGATAGTGTTAGCATTACTAACTTATAATGACAATGATCTCGTTATACGCTTAACATAAAATTGGGTGGAAATAAAGGACGACGAACTTATCTATATGATGCATTCACATGTTCTTACT
This sequence comes from Glebionis coronaria, assembly GCA_025667525.1. Classification (NCBI taxonomy): domain Eukaryota; kingdom Viridiplantae; phylum Streptophyta; class Magnoliopsida; order Asterales; family Asteraceae; genus Glebionis; species Glebionis coronaria. The sequence goes on from CM046878.1 coordinate 402,269,203, forward strand.
CTCTGAACCTAAAAGTCACGCTCTCGTGATAAAATCATACATTATTTCTAACACAGGTAGTAGTAGTTTAGTAAGATTAAATTTCAATAAATGTCATAAAAATGACTTTTAGAAGTGCTATGATACTTTATTCTAGCATTACGTGAGGGCACAGCAATGTTATAGTATGGGGGTGATGAGACTGCAATTATACATAGTCTCATCGTCCAAAACGGGCTTAAAATGCATAAAAATATCATAAAATACCTTGAAATATGCTTGTGTTTGTTCATTGTGTATTTTCGGTATGGATATCGTGAAAAAGACAAAAGATCACAAGATATAAGCAAAACAAACACGGAAAAAAAAAGTCAGACAAAGAACCGGACCCAAATGATGAATTTCCAAGAAAAGTCCTAGAATATTTGAAGATGTAAAAGATTGGTCCTTCAACTTTGAAGAAATGAAACTTTATACCCTTGTAAATTTGAAAAACACAAGTTTGGTCCCTAAAGTTTGTTCATTATACAAGATTGGCCCTTGAAGAATGAAATAATTACATTTATAGTCCTTATTATATGATTACAAAACAACAAGGTTTAGTTTTGTAATTAAGGCAAAGTATTCCAAGCCCTAAAATGCCATAGAAAAGTTTTTGTGCGAAAACTACCAATTCCCCAAAGTTTTTATATAAGGATTTGGCCAGATTTTTGAAGAAACTTCATTTGCTAGTTTTTATGAAGACTAGGGGGTGTTTTGCCATTTTCATAACCCATACCCACCACAATACCAGACCAAGCCCACAAAATATCCCAAACCCACCGTACCATGCCCGGTTTTATTTAAAGAAATAGGATCCAACAGTCAGCCATGTTTAAACCCCAAAACACGCGCTAAACACATAGTTTTACCCCAAAATGATTAAAAGGCAACTCTTTAACCACCCCACTTGCCTATGAACCCTAATCCCTTTCTACTTCAAGCCAAAGGGATATTGCACATGGTGCTCCAGATTGTCGATTGAAGGTCACGCGTTTACATTGGTACCTTTACTTTTTCCCCCACATCATCTAAAATCTCCCCCGTGACCTTCCCTGCCCCACAGCTAGGAAGAAAACAAGAATATGCACAAAGATCAACGATTAGATTCTATTTCTTTCTTCCTACACCAAGATGAATGAGTATGGTCAAGTCAAACAGCTGGCAAAGCCATGTGATTACACTAGAGATCACATGTCTCCAAGAAGACCATGATTTTAAGTTTCAAACAAAAGGGCAATATGGGGAATTAATACATTAGGATTTTAGTATTTCTTTTTCCTTCTAGAATCTTGTAGCCTAATATATAAAGGCATGTAGGATATTTATTTTGTTTTGTCTTTAATTTTGTAATTCCTTTTTTTCAAAGTTAATGAAAAAAGTTGGTAAAAATCAGAGTTCCATTTAGTTTTTATGCAAGTTTGTTTGAGTTTATTTCAATAAATTCGTTTTCATTAAAAGGTTGTTTCAATTTTGAGGCTGTTTAACTTGAGGTTTTAATCAAAATTATCTTGAGTTTGTGTTTGCAAAATCTTGGACCAATAACCTTATAAACTGATCATAAGGGAGTGATTTTTTATTTGATAATCAATCCCTAGTTAGGTCTATAAGGGTGTGTTTAGATGGGTTTAGTGTCACTTGGTTACTCATTACCTTGTTTGTACCAAATTATTTGAAAAAATCTTTATTACTTGCTTATCTTTGTTACTAATCATCTCACTGACCATAATCCCCCTATAAGCTATTCAAAAGGTAGCTTATAGGCTGGTTACTGTCATGAATTTGTTTGTTGTGTTGTGTTTCATTTAAAACAGCCAAATAAAACCATCTTGGTTTTGACCCTTTGTGACTGTGGTAGTCTCAAATGGGTTTTTCCTCATTTCAAGTACTCCCATAAGCTCTTGAGCTTATTGGGAGAGCATAACTGACCCCTATTAGATGTAAATATAGGTAGGTTCACTTTTCTACCTTTTTCTCTTTTATTTTGCAAGAACCTATATGCTAATTGATTTTGTGTTACATGCATTGATTGTGTGTTTTTATTGCTTCATTATGATATTTAGGTGTTGTTTGAGGTTATTTAGTGTTAATCTTACATTGTTATTGGTTTAAATCTCTTTTTACTTTGTAAAATCTTAAAATCAGTGGAAAAGATAGTGTTTGGGATATGCTGTGGTAAGGTATAAAGGTCATAGTTTGTGGTGCTTTAACATCTGAACATACTATGCTAGCCTAACTTATCTGATTTGAGCTTTAAAGTCTTGGGTTTAGAGTAGTGTTTTGAATCTGCAAGATTTTGGTAAAATCTGTTATAACATCAAGTTTTGTGAGAGTTTGTGTTAAGCTATATCATTCCGTAAATGTTGAATTGAGGTCTGGTATGTATGTTATTTGACTTGCCTGAGGTGTTTGTCTAAGCCTTTGTGTGTTTAACTTGCATGATATTCATAAAAAAAAAGTCAGCCTAAAGCCAATAGATAATCACTATGAGTTGAAAAAGTTGTTTTGTTGTATGAAACTTGGTGCACAGGTAGACTTAGGATTAATTTAGGCCTTTTGATAGTTGGGATCAAGTTTTTCAGCTTATTGTTGCTTATTCAGTAAAAACAAATTCACTAAGAAACTGATGGTATTTGTTTGAGATCATCATTACTAGTTTTGTCTGATATCTGACATCCTATCCTTTGGTTTGTCAAATATCGGTCAATATGGGATTGTCTGAGCTTATTTCAAATGCTTATATATGCTTGTTTTTTCTTATTACTGGCATAATTCTTGTTGATTCTTGCTTATTGTTTACTCCCAATAAGCCATTGCTTATTGGGGTGCCTTTTGTCCAAAGAGAAATAAAAAAAATCAAAAATGCAATAGCTCGGGCTCGAACACTCGACCTTGCGTTCCAAGAAGTAGAGTTTTAACCAGTGATCTAGGCGCTTTTTCTTGTTACTATTTGAAAACACTAGATACTTAAGTCAACTTTCAGTCCTTCTCATAATAAAAAGCCATGACTTAAACAAGCTGATTTGAGCTTATTTGGTTTACTTTTTCATCATTTCTTATTTTTCCTAGGATCCTGTTAACATTTAGGACTTTCTGGCAAATTTTTAGATTTTTCCAATTATTAAATTATTTTTGTGCATTTTTATTTTCTGTTTTAATTTTAAGGCATTAAAAAAAAGTTTAACTATTTCAAAAATTGTGGAAAAATACTTTTTAGTGTTAGAATAATATATTGATGGTTTACAAATAAAAAACATCTTAAGTTAGATTTTTTCTTAAATATTTTGATTTTAAGTCTTTTATTGGACTATAAAATTAAACTAAATAAAACGTGTAAAAATGATTTGTTAATTTTTCAACCTTATTTATATTATTTAGGATTTTTTGGTGATTTGTAATATTTTTTAGGAAAGTTCTAATTTTACCCTCGTTTTGCGTGAAAACGCGTTTTTCGTTTTAGTTCATTTTTAGCGTAATCCGTCTTTCCTTTTGAATATTTTTTTATTTCCTAAGTTATTTTAATAAAAAACAATTAAAATTTGACACACACTTATACCTCCTTGGTGAACGAACTCACTTGGTCATTAGTGTACGTTTTTTCTAAAATGTGCATTTATCACTTGACCACTTCTTCTACATCAGAGCACAAGATGAGCTTGTTTTCATTGGAGGAGCATATGCTCTAGATTAAAAAGGCAAGACCCAAATAAGTTTCCGAAAACTGAGAAATCATCCATGAAAAGTTCTATGGATACTTCAAGTATGTCTTGAAAGATTGCGATCATACACCTTTGAAAAGTCGCATGTGCATTGCAAAGACCAAAAAAACATACGTTTATAAGCAAACGTTCTAAAAGGACACGTAAATGTGGTCTTATCTTGATCGGATGGTTCGATAGGTATTTGGAAATAGCCGGGAAAACCATCGAGAAAACAAACGAATTTGTTCCCTGCTAGTCTTTCCAACATTTGGTCCGTGAATAATAGAGGAAAATGATCTTTTCGTATGTCATCATTCATATTGCGATAATCAATACACACACGCCAACCGGTGATAATTCTTGTAGGAACAAGTCCGTTCTTTTCATTGGCTCCTTTCTTAAGAACACAATGGATGGGACTAACCCAATGGTTGTCTTCTATGGCGTAGATGACTCCGACATCAAGAAGTTTGAGTATTTCTTTCTTGACAATTTCTTTCATGTTTTGGTTATGTCGACGTTGCCTCTTAATAACGGGTTTAGCATCGTCTTCGAGATTGATTTTGTGTTTGCAAAAGCTCGGGTTAATACCCGGTATATTGGATGTTTTCCAAGCAAACGCTTCTTTGTGGTTTTTTAGCATAGAAACATGACGTTTCTTCTCATCTTCCTCGAGTAAAGCGGATATGATCACTAGAAGGAGGGAATCATTTTCTAGAAAAGCGTACTCGAGATGTTCGGGAAGAGGTTTCAATTCAAGATCTGTTGGTGGTTCTTGAATGGATGTCCTAATTTCAAAGTTTAACTTCGAAGGCAAGGCTTCGAAGTGCGTGTTTCCTTCCTCTTCTTCGGAAAATACTTTGGAATCAATGGCCATGAATTCCGTAAATTCTCAATCATGATCGGTATCATTGATCATTTCCGAAGTGGTTTTGAACAGTTTATTGCCATCAAGCAATGCCTCTAACTCTTCCTTCGTGGCTTCATCAGTAACATCCACACAAAAGCATGTGTCATCATTGGAATGGGATTGTTGCATAGCTTTGTCGACTAAGAATGTGACTCTATCGTCACCAACTCTAAGGTTGAGTTATTTATTATTCACAAGAATGATAGCATCGGCGGTGTGTAAGAATGGTCTTCCTAAAATGAGAGGGACTTAACGGTCTTCCTCCATTTCATGGATTGCAAATTCGGCACGAAATATGAATTTTCCAAATTGAACAAGCATGTTCTCGGCTATCCTAATAGGATGCATACAATGTGTGAGGCATGATATTGATACTCGATCCTAGATCGGCCAAGGCATGAAATTCAACATTGTTGGCTAAGGTTCAGCGGATAAGAAAGCTTCCCTGATCTCCGAGCCTTGGTGGAAGTTTGTTTTGCAAAACAGTGGAACATTCTTCGCTTAGATGGCATCATAGATTTGCTCCATCTTGCTATTGTTTCTCATAAGATCTTTAAGGAATTTCCCATAGTTGGGCATGTCGGTTAAGATATCAACAAGGGGTACGTTGATCTTAACTTATGTGATCATGTTTAAGAATTTGGAATTACGAGCCTCCATTTTTTCTTTTCGTAGGCGTTGATGATATGGAACTTTGGGTGTATACGCCTTCAATGTTGTCGTGGTTTGTTTTGGTTTAAATTTGGAAGGAGAAACGACCTTTTTCCTTCTTAGGTTTATCGGGTTCGTCCTCACTTTCATCGGTGAAAGTGGAAATCTTGGTTTTTGGGTTAGGTGGTGGATCATAACTCTTCCCACTCCGTGTGAATACGACATTCACATGGTCATACGGGCAGAGGGTGGGCGGTATGGTTTATCCGTAGATACGGATGGTTTTGCGTTTGTTTGAGTGTTGCTTGGTAGCGAACCACTCGATCGATCAATGAATTGATCGGAAATTCGACCTAGCTTGGTTTCGAGATCATTGATAGAGGCAGTGTGATGTCTTTGTCCTCTTTCAACATTGGTTTTGAGATCGAAGAATTGATTCTTGATAAACATGTTTGTAGCTTTTTGAGATGCGATGAACTTTAGCAAAGTCTTCTCTAACTTCGATTCTTCGGGTTTCTTTTTGTTGGATGGAATGAAATTATCGTTCTCACAAGGTTCTGAGTTACGATTTACATTATTGGGATACTCAAGCCAAATACCGGAGTTTCTACCGTAGTAGTTACCTCGATAACCACCTCCTCGATATCCTCCCATCGGTGTGTCATCACACTCCGAAGATGGGTGATTTCCTCTGATGAGACCGCAATTATACATGGTCTTATCGTCCAAATCGGGCTTAAAACGGTTAAAATATCATTAAAAGTGCCATATATATGCTTGTGTTTGTTAAATGTGAATTTAGGTACGGATATTGAGAATATGCCAAAAACATCACAAGAATCAATAAAAAACGAACACGGGAAACGAAGCCGCACAATGAACCGGACCCAAATGTTGAATTTCCAAAAAGACCCTTGAAGAATTGAAGATTGGCAATAATGGTCCCTCAAGTTTGAAGACTTGTTACTTTAGGCCCTTGTAAAACTCATAAATACAATGTTGGTCCTTAATGTTTCAAGAATAGTCATAATTAGCCCTTGAAGAGATGTCAAATTACATGATTAGTCCTCTCTATCACATGCTTGGAAGTTACAAGGGGGCTTAATGCAGTTTACTTAAAGTCAAATACAAAGGAAATGGGGTTTTAATTCGTCCAAACTAAGTTTACAAGTTTTTGTGAAGATGTAGGGGAATTTATGCCTAGATAGCCAAACTTTATCCACCAATCTCATCCACCCAACCCACCACCTCAGCCTGCCACGTCAAACCCACCCACTAACCAGTTTTTTTTATTATATTAATTAATTTTTAATATATAATTAATTAATAAAAACCCGGTTAACATTAAAACCCCACCCCTCTTTCCCCAAATCAGATTAAAACAACCTTTTCCACCTTAAGCCCTAATCCACAAATTATATTTTAGCCAAAGGGATAATGGGTAATCTGTTCCAGAATGACAATTAAAGGTTTTATAAACCTATTCACACCCTTCAACCAATCCCCACATCACCCAGGTGGCCCCCACGTACCTCCCTTACACCAATAGGAGGGTGTTTTTGCTTCTAGACAAAAGAGTGGCAGAAGATCCTATGGCTATGATAAATTGCGTATTCTCCACAACAAGACCAATGAGTATGATGATTATCAACCAGCTTGCACATCACAAAACTCCAAGAACAAGTCACATGGCAGATTCACTCAAATTCAAACAAAGGGTCAAGAACAGCATCTTCAATTTAGATCTGAATACCCTTCAAGGATGTTCTTGGAATTTTAGGCATTGGTGTTTCGTTTTTTATTCTCTTCTAGAATTTATAGTAAGACAATATAAAAGGCAGCATAGGGCTTTTATTTTTCTTTGTCCAGATTTTTGAAAAAGTTGTAATGCCTTTTTATTTTGATATAAAAGTTGGTAGCTTTGTTCTAAAAAATTCGTGACTCTTTATTGATCTTGTCTAAGTGAAGTTTTGTTTACTCAGTTTTTTTGTTATCTCATAAAGTTTTTAAGAGTCTTGTTTTAAAAAATTTGGACCCAAGTCCTTTGTTTTGATCACTTATGCCTGAATACTGTATGGATGATCAAGCATAAGTGAGAAGCAAATGCTTGTTTTAAGTGGCGTTTGTTGGTATTTAAGTTGTGTAAGGAAATGAAAGTAAAAAGAGAAAGATACTCCAATCCGTTATATTCTGTTAACTTGCTCACTATTTGGGGGTTTGCACCAATAACTTTGATAAGTTTTTGGTATAAGCTTTTCAAGCTTGATTCTGTTACTTGTTTTAAGTATTGATTTAGAAATCTCCTTCCATCATCTTGGTGCTTGGTTCTGTTGTAGAACCACAACAAGCATCACCACCACATCTCCTAGTTATATGCCTTCCAAGATACCCCTAGCTTGTATTCAGGTGTTGAATAAGATAGGGGAGCATAGCTGGCCTTGCTAGGATGTAAAGCAAGGAAAGTTCATTCCTCTTACCCTCTTTTTAATTTTTCCTTTATGCTAAAATATGATTGTCTTGAGTGTACTGTTTTAATTTTTCTTTTTATGTTTATTTCATAATATGAGTGACTTGAAAAGCTTTTGAGTTATTTTGAAAAGAAGTCATTTGTAAACCATTATTTTTCAAAATTTTAAGTGGTATTTGGATTTTGTAGGTTTAAGGAGTTTAAGGTGACAACAGTACTCCACATAGGGGCCTGTATATTTAATTAACTTGTTTGAGCTGTACTTTTAAGTGTTTAGTCTTTAGTCTATTTTTAGCTAAGTTTCTATTTTCTGCATAAGTTAGCTCAAACCTACAGATTCATACTTTTAGCTTTAGTCTTGTAAGTTGTTTTATGAAACCTGTTTAAATGTTAAGATTCAGCAAAGTCTAGGCCTGATTTGCATGTGTTTGGAGATATAGTTGAGTACCATTAGTTTATGGTTTAGTTTGTCTACAATCTTTCTAGCTTATTTCACTAGGTTTGTGTTTTGTGATCGGTTAAGTGCCTACTTGTTCTCTTTTCAGTTTTTGGTTAAGATTGTATGCTATGATGTGTTTGCATGTCATGACTACATTCTGAGTGCACCGTTTTATTTTTGTTGATATCTCTGGATCCTAGAGAGTGGTTCATCAGCTTAAGTCTTTGGTGGTGACTTGATGTGTTAATAAACTTACACAAATTGTCAACAAGTTGGGCAAGTTTATGAACACCAAAACAGCTCCAAACTTTTAAGATGCGTAAATCACTACCTAGGCCATTATAGGGTCTAATCTTCCTAGTTTCCGTTAGTTTTAATTGGTTTAGGCCTGCAATTGGTTTGTTGAGAATTGATGTTAGTTGGCTTGAGCTTACTGCTCAAGTTTAGCGTCACCTAAAGGCTAGTGTAAACCCACTGTCTAAGCTTTGATTTGCAAGTTTAGGTAGTAAAATTTGGCCAACAGGTAATAGACTAGGTTGTATAGGTGTTGATTTTGTGTTTTAGTGATTAAAAAGTTACAGGCTGCAAGAGTTAGTAAGTTTGTGATTGTGTTTTTGTTATGGCTTGTATTCGTGCCTACTTTGACTCCTCACTTGCAAAACGCAAGTGAGGCTGACCCTTTGTCAATTGAATCAATGAAAATCAAGCAACCAAAAAGAGGGCATTCGCCCACTGTCAACAAAAAGCAAAGTAAGAAAAAAAGGGAGAGACAAAAAGGGTACTGCTTGTTTTTGAGGGATAAAGGCCTAATTCGTGTGTTATTGTAGTGTGTTTGTCTTTTAAGGTTATAGAGTTACTGTGCATCAAGTGTGAAACAAAGAAAAAGAAAGAATTTTTTGCAAAAAGACGCCATGGCCTGGACTCGAACCCTCGACCTATAGCTCAGGAGTAAAGGGTTCTACCAGTGATCCATGTGACTTTCTCTGTCATCACTCCACAACAAAATACACTTAATGCCTTCTTGTTTCTAGCTTAAAAATATAAGCCGTGAGAAAATAATCTCGTTTCAGCTTATTGGCTTGAGATTTTTCCTCCTTTCCATCTTTAAATAAGTTTTTATGATTATTTTCTTATAAAATAGTTTTAAGTCATTTAAAAATATAATTTGTTATTCAAAAAGGTTTAAAAAATACTTTTTAGTTAAAATATATTATAAGTGAGATTCTTATTTGTTAAAATTATATTTTGGGTTTATTTTTTATTTTATTTAATTTTAAGGCTTTAAATAATTTTTAAAATTAAATATTAAATTGGAAATAAATTTTAAAATATTTTTATTAAATTTTTATTCTTATTTATATTATTTCGGATTTATTTTGGATTTTTAATTAATTTTTAGTTTAAATTTTTAATTTTGTCACGTTTTACGCTTTTATTCGTCTTAGTTTAAATAAATCGTAACCGTCATTTTTTTATTCCCTTTTTCGTCTCATAAATATTAATCTCAAATACTACAAGTTTAACACACACATTAATCCTCCATGGTGAACGAACTAAATACTTGGGTCATAAGTGTTTTACGTTTTCCTAAACGTACACTTAATACTTACCGCTTTTACGTTGTTTTTCCTAAAGCACGTATTTTTACTACTATCATTTTGGCGCCGCTGCCGTGGAGGCGTGTTGTGTTGAAATTGGAACATTTTGTTTTTGATATTAACCATAAATAGTATTTGTGTGATAAGCACTCTAATCACACGTATTATCGGTTTTTGTTGTTTTTGTGAATATTATTAATAGTAGTATTACATATCACGATAAATTTACAATATCTACAAAAGCGTGAAAACGCAACCGTAATTGGGATTTCATCACTCAGTTATTGTATTCAAATCCAAAACAAAACAAAAGGCAAAATAGATAATTACTTTCGAAAGGCTTAATTTTGATTAACACAAACTATAAGGTGGGTATAAGGAGACCAAGGTCTAAGGGAAAAAGGCACTTAAGAGCTTCGCGCCGCCTCGTTTCCCCCGGTTGCTTGTGCGTATTTTGAGAAAAATGGCTAATCGAGGATTTGCCAACCAAAGTATTATCTACGTATTATATATATTTGCTTGTTTTTCAAATATTAAACCCTCTTGAACGTTTTGTTGTTCCACCAATGTTCTAAATTCATCGAAGACGTTCACTCAACGTGATCATTTTCATTCCTTGAGGCTCCTTAAATCGAGAAATTGATTCGAGGAGAGATTTGTAGATTTTGGTCTAGGTAATTCACGAGAAAAATCCCAAAAACATAAAATTAAAAACAACCAAAAGCACAAAAAAAATTGAAAATCAACAAAAACCCCAAAAGAATCTTCTTTGCTCACCCCCACATTGTACGTTACGTTTATGCTAACTCGTTCTGAAGCAAAACGTGCACATAAACGTCGAAACCGGAAGGAAGGAACACCAACTCCTTCTATGAAGAATCTCCCATTGAAGACCCCATTGTAGAACAAGAAGCTTCCATGGCTAATCTAACTATGATGGAGTTGCTTCAAGCACCCACCGAGGGTTATGGAGAAGCGATTGTGATTCCCGCTATTCTTGCGGAGAATTTTGAGGCTAAGACTGGTTTATTGTCCATGATCCATGCTAACAAGTTTCGTGGTGACGAAAAGGACAACCCTCATAACCACATTCGCCATTTCAATCGTCTTACCTCGACTTTCAAGTTTAAGGACGTCTCGAACGAATCAATTAAGATGATGCTTTTTCCGTATTCCTTAGCGGGGCCCGCTAAAATTTGGTTAGAGAAAGAGCCACACAAATCTATATTGAGGTGGAAGGATCTCGTTTCAAAGTTCGTGAACCAATTTTTCCCGCCCTCTAAAACTACGCATTTGAAAAGCGAGATTTCAAAGTTTTCACAACAATATAACGAGAGTTTTTGAATGGCTTGGAATAGGTTTAAAGAAATGTTGCATGAATGTCCTCATCATGGTTTTTTCGACTTACATCAAATCGACATGTTTTACAATGGATTGAATGATCATGAACGAGATTATCTTAATGCCACCGCTGGTGGTAGTTTTTTTGTGTAAAACGGAAGAAGAAGCAATCATTGAAAATAGTTCCAAAGTTTATAGCCCTCGTAACACATCGAGTGTTAACATGGCTTTGCCTTCATTGTCACCTACCATTGATGCTAGACAAATTAAGTCTAATGTGGAAAACAAATTGTTCGATAGGTTTAAGGGATTGTTTCAAGAGTTTAAAGTTGGTGAACAACCCACTCCCGCTACGCCTAAAGCGGTTGAGGTTTCTTGTGTTTATTGTGGTGGAGCTCATAATTTCTCCGAGTGCATTACCGCCGGTGGTAACACTTCGAGCGCCTACGCGGCCATGGGAACTTACAACCAAAACGGTCAAGTTATCCGCACTAATCAATTGACTCCACCGGGTTTTCCACCTAATCACAACAATCAAAATGCTAACAACTATCGCAACAACAATCAAGGTGGTTACCAAGGAAATCAAAGGAATTATAACAAGGGTAATTACAACAAATGGGGGGAATAATAGTCAATTGCAAAACCAAAATCAAAATCGTGATTTTCAAAACATCAATCAAGGGTTTTCATATGCACTTTCAAAAGATATTCCAAATGAATTTTTGAACTACTTTAAGGCAAATGACGATAGGTACACAAATATGGCAAATGACATGATGAACCTAAGAACCAAGTTTGAGGCTCTTAGTAACAAATCGATGGGAATGTGGTTAGGCTCCAACAAAATCATGAAAAGATAGAACAAACCCAACATAAGACTGAGAAAAATTTGCTTTGGTGGGAGCAAAATCAAAAAGTTGAAAAAGAGAAAGAAAAGGAAGAATTAACAAATTCAGAAAAAAGACTTTTAGAAGCTATCATGATGAACAACGCCTCTACATCGGGTGGTCTTCCTAGCAACACCGTTTCAAACCCGAAGGGGGAGATGAATGTGATTACCACACGTAGTGGTAAGACCTTTAAAGAGCCGACTCCTCAACCAATTGCTCCTACGGAGGAGGAAATTGAGGAAGAACCCGAGGTTGTGGTCGAAAAGGAGCAAATCTCAATCCCACGAAGTACAGCTCAAACCACACCTACGGTCGACCCTTCACCAAGTTTGGAACCCGAGATTCCAAAGGCTATGCCTATGTCCCACCCAACACCACCGTTACCTTACCCCTCGAGACGTCTTAAGGATAAATTGCAAGATCGTAGCAATTATAAATTTGAGCTTTTTATAAAAATATTTCGTGATTTGCATTTTAACATAAGTTTCGCGACGCTTTAATTATGATTCCTCGCTTTGTCGCCAACTTAAAAGTATGTTGAACGATAAAGAGAAATTTCAAAAATTTAATCATTGTTCATCGGTTTTTCTTAACCGCATACCTCAAAAAGTCGGTGATCCTGGTAAATTCGTAATTCCTTGTGATATCCAAAATAAGGAAGATTGCTACGCCTTGGCCGATTTTGGTGCTAGTATTAATTTGATGCCTCTTAAAATATTTAAGTAGCTCAAACTTCCTAATCTTACTCCTTTGAAAAATTCTATCGAGATGGCCGATCATTCTATGATTCCTGCATGTGGCACGGCCGAAGACGTTTTTGTGAAGGTGGGAAAGTTCTACTATCCGGTAGACTTTATCGTTGCCGATATTCCCATTGATCCTCAAGTTCCTCTCACTTTACGCTTCAACGACGAGGAACTTGTTATAGACGCACTTCAAAACTCTAAACTTTCTCATGCTTATTCTATCGCGACCATGAACCATGTTGATTTAATCGATGTCGTTTGCGAAGAATTTTCACAAGAGATTTTAGGCTTTGCCGATAAAGCAAATAGTGGCAATCCCACTATGCTCGATACAATCCTTGATAATTCGACACCATCTTTCACTTCATTTGAAGGAGGTGGTTTTACTTTGGAAGAGTTGATGTACCTCTAACTTCTAACGAAGACCTCGACAACGATGAGGATTTTTCAATAATGAAGGATTTTCTAAACGAATTCCCATTTCCTCCGCCGATGGAGGTTATGAGTATAGAACCAAAATATTCAATCGAGGAACCACCAACCCTCGATTTGAAAGATCTTCCTCCTCACCTCGAATACGTATTCTTGGAAGGAGACGATAAGTTGCCGGTTATTATTATGAAAGATCTTTCGGATGATGAAAAAACCGCACTTATCGATGTCTTGAAAGCTCACAAAGGGTCAATTGCTTGGAAACTTTCCGACATTAAGGGTATTAACCCAAAATTTTGTACCCGTAAGATTTTAATGGAGGAGGACTACAAGCCCGCAATCCAATGTCAAAGAAGGGTACACCCCAAAATTCACGACGTCATCAAAAAGGAAGTTCTTAAACTACTTGACGCGGGAATGATTTACCCTATATCCGATAGCCCTTGGGTGTGCCCAATCCATTGTGTCCCTAAAATGGGAGGAATGACCGTTGTGTCAAATTATGACAACGAGTTAATTCCAACTCGACTCGTAACCGGTTGGAGGGTGTTCATTGACTATCGTAAATTAACTGATGCCACTCGTAAAGACCATTTTGCCTTGCGCTTCCTGGACAAATTTTGGAGCGTCTTGCGGGAAACGATTTCTATTGCTTTCTCGATGGTTTTTCCGGTTACTTCCAAATCCCCATCAATCCTTGTGATCAAGAAAAAACTACGTTTACGTGTCCATATGAAATGTTTGCTTATCGTAGAATGCCATTCGGACTTTGTAATGCACCAGGAACTTTTCAAAGGTGCATGATGGGTATTTTTCATGACATGATCGAGAAGACGATGGAAGTTTTCATGGATGATTTTTTGTTGTTTGGTAGTTCGTTCACTTTGTATTTAGATAATTTGGGAAAATGTTAAAACGTTGTGAGGAAACCACCCTTGTGCTTATTTGGGAAAAATGTCATTTCATAAGTAAAGAAGGAATCGTCTTAGGGAACAAGGTCTCAAAAGTGAGGATTGAGGTATACAAAGCTAAGATAGATGTCATCGCCTAATTACTTTCTCCCAAAACTGTTAAGGGATTTAGGAGTTTCCTAGGCCACGCGGGCTTTTATCGTCGATTCATTAAGGATTTTTTAAAGATATCTCGACCCATTACACACCTTCTCAAAAAAGATGCCCCTTTCATCTTTAACGAAGATTGTGCTCGAGCCTTTTAATTTCTTAAAAGGAAACTAACTGAAGCTCCCATTCTTTTTGCTCCAAATTGGAATCTTCCCTTTGAACTTATGTGTGATGCTAGTGATTACGCTATTGGGGCCGTTTTGGGGCAACGTCATTAATATTTCACTTTTCAAGATCGTAATTCCCAACTCACAATAAACTGAATTTCCAAATGATTTCAAGTTATTAATTGTTTTTGGTTTTAGATTTTATAAAATTCTTGGTAATCTAGGTCTAGTTCAACAAAGCATGTAAAAAGGTAAAAATATTATCACTATGTATCCATACTATTCTAAAACAAATTGCACTTACCACAATTAAAGCAAAGTGTACAAGTAAGTAATGCACAAAATATAACCAACTAACTACTTTTATAACAACAATAACAAGAATAAAACTACTCAACAAAATTTAACAAATTTAACTAATTAAGCAACTAAAAATATGTAACAAATTTTCAACAAAAATGCAACTAACTTTTAACCAAAATCTAACAAACTTTTTATAAAATTGTATGTAACTTTTTTAGACAAATTTTAACTAACTATTTTATAAAATTCCACCAATTTCAAAATAACAAAATCTAATTTTTATAAAAGTAAATGTGTATTTTTTTTAAACCAAAAGTTAAAGTAAAGAAGAATTCAATTCTAATCATTCACTGTTTTTGAAATTCAACTAGTTTTCATTCGTTTACTTATTTTGGCCCAAAACAAACCATCAGCCCAAAGATTATACTAAGCCTTTCTCAATATTCCAACTAACTCATTCACTATACCGTTTAATAAAATTTGCAACATGCATGCACGATCATATAAACTTTCACTTTGTAAACTGAGCAGTTATCCACTTCTAGATTATAAACTTATCAGCTTCTAATGTTCTCTAACAGTAACCACTATTTAAGCTAACGATTTCAGAATTTAAACATGAGCTTAACCAAATTCAATCACCAAAAGAATCTAATATCGATATATCTCTTTAACTGAAGTCTGGTGAACAGTAGTATCGTAAAACTTAACTAAACCGCGACTTTTCTCCTTTTCAAGTTGTTTGTGACGAAATCAACAAGAACAAATCAACACGAACAAGTATCTAAGGAATCCTTCAAGTTATTCAGATACTTGAACCACAAATCTCCTAGACATAAAACTTCAAACTAGACCTCTGTTTACTATCTACAATTACTCACCAACAACCTTGAACTCGATCGCTTCAGAAAACTCGAACCGTTCCTCAATATAAGTCGATATCCAACATATCATAGCTTATGAGATTGATGCATTGTAAATCTCATAAATCTATAGCTTATTAGTTACAACGATCACCTTAAAAGGGAAACTCAACACCACTTCTTCATTAACATGGTTATAACAAGATCATACACCAAGATAACAACAATATTACATGAACTATAACTCCAAATCAGTAATGTAGAGCTTCAAGAATGATAACGAGATATGATTATAAGTATGAAGGAATGTAGAAAGATATAGGAAATAGAATGAAATTTTTATTGATGTTGAATGAATACAAGAGGTTACAACTGCTATAAATTCTTTCTAACTAACTTTGTGTGCTTGTATGTGATTTACTGTGTGTAAAAACACACAGTGTAAAAGAGTAGATAAAATGAGGTCTAATTTTATCTATGTGTGTGTGTGTGTGTGTAAATTTACACACTTTATGCTACGTGAAAAATGAATAACAACAAAAGTATATACTGTAAGACCTTTACACACGAACCAAACACGAAAATTCTTGAACTTTATGTAACGTGTAGATATGGGATGAAATGGATGAAAGAACTATTATGGAGATGATGAAGAACTAACAAAGATTATAAAATAGATGAAGATTAATCAAATATTAAACTTAAAAGAAAGATTAGATTATGGAAGGAAAACAAAAACAAAGATGGTGTTTTTCCTAGTGAGAGAAACAAACACCCATTCTCTCTCTAGAATAATACAAATGGAAAACACACACACACACACACAAATGAGGTGGAATGGCCTTTTATACTAAATAGTAAATGTTTAGGAGGCATTCCTCATTTGTGTACTTGAGGTTAAGTACAAAAATCCATATGTAGGAGATGTAACCTATTCATTGAGTTAGGAACAGGTTTGGGTTTGTGAGGCTTCTTCTTACTCTTACCATGCTCCCATGAAGGACAAAGATGGTCTTTTGTATATTTAAACTTTGGAAGACCGGTAATGAGATCATCTTTCACGAGTTGGGTGATGGCATCAAAATTGAGATGTGATAATCTTTGATGTCATAACCATGACTTTGTTGATGTGGCTCGGGCCATGAGATAAATTGGAGAAGCAATAGAAATTTGAAAAAGATCAATGGTGTAAAGGTTGGTGGTACGATTTCCTTTCAACAAATCAATTCCTTCAAGATCTCTTACAAAACATGTATGACTTCTGAAAGCAATCTCCAAGTTGGAATCACAAAATTGCCCAACCGAGAATAAATTGTGTCCCAAGCCATCAACAAAAGAGACTCTTGTGATGATTATATTTACTCAATGAAGATCACCATAGCCTAGAATTGCAGCAACATGATCATTTCTAAATCGGACAGTTCCCATGAATCGCCAAACAAAGTTCTTGAGTAGGCTTCGATTCCCAGTCATATGTTTGGAACAGCCCGAGTACACGCACTAGAGACAAATTTCAACAGCCTGCCAACGAAAAGAGAAGAACATATTTTGGCAACCAATGAAATAGGTTCCTGTAGGGTTAGATGATAATTAAGCCTTATCACATACCGACATTTCACTGTCAGTATGAGATTTACTAGTGTTGATAATTTTGCCACTACGGTTAAAATTTCTACCGGTAGGCAACCATTTAGAGGTGATTCTAGGGCTACTAGGCTTAGCAAGACTTTCTGTGGTCCCTACGTGCGTACTTTTCGGAACATACACCTTAGCCTTAGGGGTGCTATGTTTTTCACTGATTGACAGCTTGTCAATTCGAGTGTAACCACAATAATTCAACCCATTCATAGTCAAACGACAAGAATCATGACTAAAAGTAAAGAAACATTTATTACATTTAGCATAAATAACTTCAGATTTTTCATTCCGAATATCAATCTTAAAGTCATTACATTCAGATTAATTAAGATTCTGATTATGATTAAAAAGCGTTAAATTCCTAGGGTGTTGTTCTACATCCACATTATTAATCTTGGGGTGACTACTTCTAGAGGCAAAAGGG
The DNA here is from genome assembly GCA_025667525.1 of Glebionis coronaria. Taxonomy (NCBI): domain Eukaryota; kingdom Viridiplantae; phylum Streptophyta; class Magnoliopsida; order Asterales; family Asteraceae; genus Glebionis; species Glebionis coronaria. The sequence continues at coordinate 402,286,855 of CM046878.1, forward strand.
ACCCTATCAGTCCTTGTATTGCTTGTAGGCTGTGTCCTTTTGCTCTTAGTGTAGTTGTTTATTCCTGTAGAAGAAGACACACGTTTATTAGAACTAGCACTTTTTAAATCAATGACGTGTGGTTGAGAGATAGTGGTCGGTTTTGTCCTAACGCTTCCTTTACATTGTTTTCTAGGAACAGAGATATCGACCCTAGATTGAGAGGGTGGACTAACACGAAACATTCCTGGGGCAATCATAGCAGCTTTCATTCCAGCTACCTTGGGGAAAGGTATTACAGAAATACGAGTGAGTCCCGAGGTTGCTAGTTTCTGGATCATCGTGTCTATGATTGAGTTAGTCACAGAAGTCTTATCTTTTAACAAGGCCTTTAACTTACAGTTCTCATAGATTTTATCGATGATTTTATGATAGACAGACTTACTTCATTCAACAGCCCGCTTATATGAAACAACAACAGATTCTAAATCTACAATCTTAGCCTTAAGCTTCTGAACATTCCCATCATTGGCCTTCTCTAACCAAGAAGAAGCCAGATTGTTTCCCTGAGCGCCTCCCAACTGAGCTATCAAATGTAAGATTTTTTGTTGCATTTCGTTGTAAGTTTTTTCGTACGAAATCTTGTCATATTTGCATTCATCACATTTTTTGAAAAATTTATTCCAAAGATCGGTGAATTCTTTATCCTTTTTAATGACATAAGATTCCATTTTCTCTTTCATAAGATCAAGCTCAGTTTGGAGGTTTTCACTATGCGACACCGAGGTACCTAACTCAACAGGGCTATTATCAATACTATCACGTGCTTTAGAGATGCGTTCAAGATCGTTTTCCAAAACTTTCATTTTATCAAGAGATTCATCAGCTTCCTTCGCCAAAGATTTAAAGTCTTCAAAGTTGGCTAATTCTTTCAGAAAAGCGTTTTCCAAATTGCCTAACCGAGCATCAACTTGATTAATAATCGGATTAATATCATTTTGAAGAACTTTCTGAACCTCAATCTGAATAGGTGATGTAAAATTTCCTCCAGTGATTTTGGAATTAACAACACGTGTAAGGATGACAAAGTTATCTTTAAGCTCGTTTAGAAATCAGCGTCGGTTTAGGAGGGTCATCAGACGATTCCCCACTTGGGAGAAAAAGCATTTCATTACTCGTTTTAGACCGAACAAAAACAGTTGGAGGATTAACTTTCGGGTAAAAAACGGGTGTCACTTCTTTATCAAGCTATTTCATTCTTAAACGAGTCTCTACGGCAAGTTCAGTAGTTTCCTCAGAATCATGCACACTAGGAGGATCATGCTCATCAGACAAGAGCACACTACCATTATATAAAGTTTCATTAGTGTCCTGAACTTGCTTAAGATATCCGGGATTAAGAGGAAGAGGACAACCTAAAGCCAATTTGTATCGAGTGTAATTTATCTCATTCACTTTTGGTGCGAGCATATTTATCGTCTGCATAGTTTGGCCACGTTTAACTAAAAGGTTTTCTAATTCTCTTATCCTATCCTAAGCTTTGCAAAAATCCTCAAGAATCCCATCTTCTCGAATTTTGAAATCATGTTTCAGCTTTTTTCGTTCTTCTTTTAAATCCAAAATAGCAGAATTTTCAGTTGAAAACTTTTTTGTAACACCCCATTTGGATAAATGGAATATCACAGGATAATCATGGCGTAACATCAAAGCATAAGGTAAATGTCCTAGAACATTACATGACCATAAGGGATAACCGGAATCAAACATCGGTCCCCAACATAAACTCATAAACATAGCATAAAGTAAAAGTAATGCAGAAAGAACAGAACATAAAATAGCTCCCATCCTATGCATAACCTTTCCATACTCCTGACCTTGTGTACCTGCCGTTTGGGGACATGAAAAGATAAAACGGCTGAGCGAGACGCTCAGTGCGCGGATATATACAATAACATGGAATAGCATAACATATGTGAAGGCTGAAAGGAAAGCATAGTTATGAAAATGCAGCGGAAAAATATAAGTCCTGGGAAACCTGGTGACATGTAATAAACTTGTAACATGTCATAAACTGGTTTATTCTAGAAGTATCATGTTCATGTAAATACTAAAAGTCTGGTGTTTAATCATGAAAACTGTAATTTAACTGCCAAGAGCTCATATAGGTCATGAAATATATCAACGTGCATGAATACATAGAGTGGTGACCTCGTCATGCTATTAGAGGGGTTGCCTCTAATCATAATGGTCTGGGTAGGAGGGATCAACTCCTTGTGAAGGATGCAAGGCACACACCACATTCACCATGAAAATACTTGTCTGAAAACTTGTAACTAGGATGCACCCATTCGCCCCGCATGATAATAATAATAAAGGCCAAACTTGTAAAGGGACGTTGCAAGCAATCACTCTCACCGCAGAAGAGTCATAACACCGGTGCCTCCAGTGCTATGGTTACGGTACCTCCGTAACTAGGTGGAACATGGCATGTTTGTATATAGCTCAGGCAATTAAAATAATCATAACATATACTGATGTGTTTAAGACACTTAACTACGGGGAAAACAGATGGCTGCAAACTGGAAAGACCTAATCAACATGCAAAGGAAGTTGTCCATACTGAAGGACGGAATATCCGTACCTTACGTCCAGTGATGCAAACAAAGAATAACGTAGAAGATGAGAATGCGAAGAAGAATCATACTCCATAAAAGCTACATAATAAAGAGGGACGTGCATGAGTTGCTTGGTTAACTTATACTTAATAATTATTAATTACTTGACGTTAACTTGTTTTACTTGTTCTTGTATTGCTTAAATGTTCTTGACTTATTTTACGCTTGTAGTTAAATCGTGTATTCTGATTAGTGTAATTCATATTCTTACATGTTAATTAGCATAAAATATATAATTCATGTTCATGTAATAAAGTTTACTTAATAAATACTTACGCTAAAAATAATAATTATTATTAGTAAATAATAAAATGAGTGATTTATTTGGGATCTTAAATTTAGTAATAAGGTAAGCCTAATTAAATAAACTTTACTAAAACTTGATGATTACGTAACTAAATTAAGTCTAGTTATTAATTTAATTACGCTAACAAATACCTCGGTTAATATCATTAATTAAATATAAATTTAGTCACGTAAAATATTTAATCATAACGCGTAAATAATACTAAAATTTATCTTGTTTAATAACGTATACTTGTGTAACCAAGCTTACTGAGACAACCGTGTCTCGGTCGCACAAAACAAACAATCTAGCAAAATACCCCAAAAATAGAGTTGCCCCATAAATGAATTCCAGTTCTGTCCAACATGTGTTTATTGTTTTGTCCATATCATGTTTATTAGTTTTGTCCAACATGTCATCCTACAGTGCTGTCCAATATATCCCCCAGCCTATACCTTTTTCCTGCTGTTTGTTATTAGCTACCTATTGTCTATATTATATACCTGTTGTTAGTTATACGTTCCCACTGTTTTCTAATAAATTACCACTGAGACCTATTAGGGTCTCGGTTCCCACTGTCTTACACGAATTTCCCCTGTTTGGGGTTTGGTGGTATCCACTGATTGAATAAAACCCACCTTGCTGGTGGAAAAAAACACCACCGAGACCATAGATTGGTCTCAGTTTGCGTGTAGGCTGAAAACAACAACCACCCACCTTAAATCTTGTTTGATCTTACGTATAACAACAGTTCTTGATTCGTTTTTATGGTTCTGATCGGTTTATCATAACAAAAGATAAAAGGAATTAAAGACATACCTAATTCGTGTATTAGGGTTTAAGAAAATCAAAACGAACATCAACCTCTTTTTTTAAATCAGACCCGCGACCTTCTTGCTTTCTTTTGGTGAATCGACGGCAACAAATGGGGAAACCAAAAAAACGATCGCTGTATTGCTAATTAGGGTTTCCATTTGTGATTTTATGTCGACTAAAAGAAAACAAATCATTCCCCGGCTTTTATTCTTGTTGGAGGCGGTTTGTAACACACATGGGCTTCGGCCCATCTCCCTTTCTCTTTTCCTGTCCAAACAGCCGGCCCAAAACCCCCTTCTTCTTGTTTTTAATTATTTTTTTCTCTACTACGCGACTCACTAAAACGTTACGCGTTTCGTGTTTTAAAATGTCGTGAGTTTTTCATGGTCATTCTTATACGTGTTAAACGTAAATGTTATTTACGTTGTTATTTGTCGTGTTAAATAATAGTCGTGTTAATTTAATATATTATTTAATAACCGTGTTAAATATTCGCGTCACACGATTTAAATAGCGTGAATTATTATTTTGTGGTTCTACTTATTATACGTAAATTCGTGTCGTACGTTAATAATAATAATTTACGTAATTTATTTGTCGTACTAAGAATAATATACGTAATAAATATATTAGACGTTCTCAAAACGTATCGTATATACGTAAATCATAAGTTTTTAAATTTATTCGAAATTTCATGTACGTAATATTCTAGGAATTTTTATGCGGGTTTTACAACTCTTCCCTTCTAAAAGAATCATTCGTCCTCGAATTACAGATACGATATCCTGGAAGGGACATGAACGTGACGTGACTGTATAGAACATGGAAGATGACGTGACTCAAAAGAACATAACTGAACTTATGATACTATCACTGATGCCTAAGACATATTGAGACGTAGTACGTGAGCAATTGTGAACGTGATACGTGAACAATTGTGAACGTGATACTTGGAGATATGGTACATGAATTATGAGACATATGGTGAATGAGAATACGTGCAAAACATATCATGAACGTGATATTAGAACGTAGGATAAACGTGACATGGAAACCTATCGTGAACGTGCAATAACTAAGGAGGTAAAATCAATAATATTAGATAAGATGTGAAATGTGACGTGAAATGTCTATCTGAGGATGAAGTCATACTAAACTAGAGTATGTCTCCCAAGCTTTTACAATCTTTCCTGAATGAAAGTGAATCATAATTCATAAGATAGGATATGATCATGATCGTGAATGATGTCATGAACATGGAAGTGAAAACCAATCATGAAAATGAAAGGAAAGTAAAGACGTGGATAAATTCGTGATGCTAATGTGAGACATAACTTGAGAGCTGCAATAATCATACAAACGTGAACGTAAATAATGAATGTTAACATAAACCTTTATCTGATCTGATAGTGTTGGACTGAATCACACGACTATATATGATATAGAAAAGTAGATGAAGATTAAACCAAAAAAGAAAGATTAGATTAGATGAAGGAAAAAAGAAAAACAAAGTTGTGAATTCCTAGTGAGAGAAACACATACGTTTCTCTCTCTACAAAACAAATGAAATGGAAAACACACACACAAATGAGGCTTAGGAGGCCTTTTATACTAAGTAGTAAGTGTTTAGGAGGCCTTCCTCATTTGTGTGATCGGGACTAATTCCTGTTATATAAACATTAATAACTAAGAACTCTCGACACCGTTGAATAGTATTTTTCACGAGCTTCGCAACGGTATATTATATGACCATCACTTTAAATACGGCTAACAATCTCCCCCTAAGGGGTGGTCATGTAATATGTGACTTCACTTCGTTGGTGTTGCAGACTTTGAAGCTCGTTGTCTTGAGAGTTCTTTCATGGTTCCTTTCATGACTTGTGATCTTGGATCTTTGATCTTTGCCAGCTTGTGTTCTTGTGTCTTACTCCACATACTCATGTTTTGTGTTGACTTAAAAGCTTGTAAACAATCTCCCTTGATCATCAGAGTAGCGGAAGTCTTTGTCTTTAGATGTTCTTGAGCTTTCTTCAATAATCCTGAATATGTGGCCTTGAATTGCGACTCTTGAGATAACGCCATCTTTTGCATTCCACCAGTTTGCTGTTATACAGTACGAATACTGTACCTGTGATCAGGTAAGTTCAAAGAACTTCCTTGACAGGATTTCCAGCTGTGGTAGCCGTTCTCGATACTTGAATATATCGAAAGATAATTCAAAGTAAGGAGTGAATCATGCAGTTCCATTCTGTTGATTAAGTCGTCAATTCACTTTCCTGGAACAAGTCTGAATCAATTAAGAATCAAACCATCGTTGTTTTCCAGTTGACACAAGTTTGATTCATATAGAATCGCACAAGTTACCTACCGCAGTGCTGTTTGATGATGACACTAGAAGGATTTCCATTCGTCACTGTAAATACTGAAAAGTATTACTCTGAATGTTCTGGCAAGATCATAAAGATATTGCGTAGAGACCTGGAACGAGTTTGAATCAATTAAGAATCAAACCACAGTTTCTTTCCAGTTAGCATATGTTTAATTCAAACTGAATCGTACATATGACCTACCGCAGTGCTGTTTGATGTTAACACTGGAAGGATTTCCATTCATCACTGTGAATACTAAAGAGTATCACTCTGAATGTTCTAGCAATACCACAAGGATAGAGCGTAGGACTCTATAAATCATCGCTTGTGTTCTAATGATGAACAAAAATTGATCTATGGAATAAGTGTCCTAATGAGATTTTTGATGAATCTCGTTGGCTCTAGACTCTATAAGTGCACGTTTATTTGGTGATCGGAGGCTGGAGCAAACTGCCACCTATTCAATATCTACTATCTCGGAGTGAGAAAGTCGATAGAAATGAGTTGAACTCCGTGACAATAAAACAAACTTCTTTTGAGAGAAGCTTGAGTAGGCTGGGAGGGGTTGTGCATTGCATCAATGGGTCCATGATGCTTTGTCTTCAATACCAGAAATCATCAACGTGATTCTGATAGTAGATGTATTGACCCGGTTTTTGCCTAAGTTGTATGGAGGGCTTCTTTCTTTACACCCTTTATCCTTACATTTCTTTTTCATTCTTCAACCCCTTCAATGCTTACCAAGACGTCATAACTAGCACCTTGTTGTGATTGTTCCAGTGCTAGCTTAAGTCATTAGTCGGCATTATTCCCGTACACTCAACTACTCCATCTTTCCTAAGGACTTCTATTTTCTAATGGATTGTCCCTGGGAAGATCCCTTCGGTTCTGGTTGGATCATAGGACGAATACCTAACCACCTTTTGACACCAATACCATCGTGAATTTATGTGTTGAAGGGTATAGATATCGTAACCAGAAAAATCATTTGAAAATGCAGTCAAGGTGTTGATGAAATCAATGTTTACACCTTGAAAGTTTTCTATATCACCAAAAACGCTCCCCCTACATATGTGCATCATAAAGAGGAGAGATTTTTGCACATATTAGGAAGAAAAAGCACTTATATCAAAGATCTTATTCAAGATAACACATTTTAAACACTATTCTCCCCCTCAAAAATTGCATGAAATTGAAATTTTTGTGAAACTAGTGATGAAACATGGAGAGAGTAATGTGTCATGAAACTTTGGAACAAATGTTTATGAAATCATTATACTCTCCCTCGAAAAGAGATTCTATTTAAATAGGGGAGTATATGAGAACATTGTTTTGAAATACTTTAAAAAATTTTGCTCAAAAGTCCGAGAAAAATTATGTTCATGAGCTTAAAACTTTGAATGTTTTGATATAAGCTCATGACCGAGAAAAATGAATTTCTCGTTGTTGAGGATAAGTAAAAAACTTTCCTTTATTTAGGGACCGGGTTATAGTCTGACATGTGACTATAAGCCATTATGAGAAGAAAAATAGAAAAGACATGTTTTGAAAACATTTGAACTCTCATTCGAACTTTATGTACGTACCCGGGTCGTTATTGAAAAACATTTCTAAGCACGTCCATATTATCGATGCTGAGAGACATGTCGGAGAAGAATATTTTTGGTATTTTTTGAAAGATTTTCTCATTTTTTATTTTGTTTTTATAGGTTTTATATTTTTGTATTTTGATTTTCTGATAGATATATACAAGGTTACTGCGAATGTGCAAGACGTTCAAGTTCATTAGGAGTGAAACTACGCATACCAAGTCGACGAACCAAGAATTCAAATCTGTCTTGAGAAAGAGATTTGGTGAAGATGTCGGCTAGTTGGTAGTCCGTCTTGACAAAATACAGTTCGATCGTTCCTTTTTCCACATGCTCCTTTATGAAATGGAATCGGACAGCTATGTGCTTGGTCTTAGAGTGTTGGACCGGGTTGCAGGATATGGCTATGGCTGATTGTGAATCACAATAAATAGGGACTTTGTTAAAGTAAAAGCCATAATCCGTGAGTTGTGTTCTCATCCAAAGGACTTGAGCACTACACACGGATAGAGACACATATTCTGCTTCCGCGGTTGACAATGCCGTACAGTCTTGTTTCCTTGATGACCAGCTTACTAGCTTCTCACCTAAGAATTGTGCTCCACCGGAAGTGCTCTTGAATGTATCATGACACCCTGCATGATCGGCATCTGAAAAACCAGTGAGATTAAAACCAGAATCCTTCGTATACCAGAGACCCATGTTAATGGTTCCCCGGAGATAACGAAAGATCCTTTTAACCTCCTTGAGGTGCTTCTCGGTTGGCTGAGCCTGGTACCGAGCACATAAACAAGTAGCATGCACAATGTCCGGTCTGCTTGAGGTTAAGTACATAAGGGACCCGATCATACTTCGGTATTTTGTAGCATCTACAAATGTCCCTTTCTTATCCAAATCAAGCTTGTGTTTAGTGTCCATTGGAGTACCAATAGGATCACAGTTTTCCATGCCAAATTTCGTTAGAATCTCAAGCACATACTTGGACTGATTTATGAAAATACCACGGGGGGATTGGTGAACTTGGAGACCAAGAAAGAACGTCATTTCCCCCATCATGGACATTTCGAATCGACTTTTCATAAGGTCGGCAAATAATATGGAAGATTTTGGGTTAGTAGAACCAAATATAATATCATCTACATAGACCTGAGCCACCAAGATGTCGTTGCCGTAGTGCTTGATAAACAACGTTGGATCAATGGTTCCTTTGCTGAAGTGATTTTGTAGAAGAAATGATGATAATTCGTCGTACCATGCCCTCGGTGCTTGTTTCAACCCATAAATTGACTTTTTCAACTTGTAGACATGGCTTGGATGTTCAGTATTGATGAAACCTTCAGGTTGACATACATACACATCTTCTTTTAACGGCCCATGCAAGAAAGCCGTCTTCACGTCCATTTGATACACAGTGAACGATTTGTGTGCAGCATATGCCAAGAAAATCCTAATAGCTTCCATCCGAGCAACCGGGGCGAAGGATTCTGCGATGTCAATTCCCTCCTTCTGTTTATAACCTCTCACAACTAACCGTGTCTTGTCCCTAATGACCGTTTGCTCCTCATCCATCTTGTTTTTGAATAACCATTTCAGGGTAAGCGGATCGATATTGTCTGGTCGAGGTACTAACTCCCATACATCAAGCCGGATGAACTGATTGAGTTCTTCTTGCATAGACTCAATCCATGATGCATCGGTCATTTCTTCTTTCACACTTGCTGGTTCCATTGTGCTGACTGATAGTGCATAGATACACATATCACCATCGGTACGCAGCTGATTTCGTGTTGAGACTGGTTGTGAGAGATTGCCAATCACTTGAACTAAAGGATGATTCTTAGTCCATCTGTGTTCATGTGGAAGTGTATGAGAAACTTGATGCGAGCTCGACGGATCCACATATGGTGTTGTAGGCTGAGTAGTACTTGTGGAAGCCGCAAATGGATTAACAAACTCATGTTCGTTGAGCATCGCATTGTTTGCATTTTCAGCAACTATTTCATTCTGAAGATGAACATCATTAGGAATTTGCTGAGAATGTTGTTGAGTTGCGTCAGCAGTCGGAGATGTGGTTGGAATATTTGGAGGCAATATGGTTGAGGTTGACGTAGATGGTGTAGGAGTAGATGCCGTTGGTGTAGATGCAATCGGAGGTTCTTGAACTACCGCAGCAGGTGCAGCCGGTGCATGTTGAGGAACACCAAATGACGAAGGACCCTCCATATATTCATCATAGATTGGCCCAAATAAAACTTCCAAGTCACGTTCCGATGGTTGTAACGATGAGATTGCTGACGGTGCAAATTGAAGCGCGAGTCCTGAACTTACGTGTCCAGAAGTCTGACCTTGAAGCTCGGGATGTGAACTTCTATGCTGAGAGGCCATACCCGAGAGTTCATCAAAGGTAACGTTCATAGTCTCCATTACCTTTCTTGTCCTTCGATTATAAATCCTGTAAGCACAAGCAGTTGAAGAATAACCAATGAAAAAGCCAATATCACCTTTAGGTTCAAGTTTACGGATATCATCACGATCATTCTTCGGATAACATAATGCACCGAATACATGTAAAAATGAAATATCCGGTTTTCGTCCATTAATGATCTCATAAGGTGTTTTGTTGAAACGGGTGTGAATAATGGAGCGGTTTTGAGTATAACATGCAGTTGCTATAGCGTCGGCCCAAAGGAATAACGGTGCACTAGAGGAGAGAAGCATCGTTCGAGTAGCTTCAACTAACGTACGATTCCTCCGTTCCACAACTCCATTCTGCTCTGGAGTTCTTACAGCCGAAGTTTGATGAGAAATCCCAACTTCGTCAAAATAAGCTTTCAATTTCTGATTGGTGAATTCTGTACCGTTATCCGTTCTCACAATAATGACAGGGGCTTGCAGGAGTACTGATGTTTTCTTCAAGAAGTTAATAATTACATCAGGGGTTTCATCTTTTGAAGCAAGAAAATGAACCCATGTGTAACGAGAATAGTCATCCACAATGACAAGGACATACCGCTTTCCATTAATACTTTTGATTCTCATTGGGCCACACAAATCCATATGTAGGAGATGTAACCTATTCGTTGAGTTGGGGACAGGTTTGGGTTTGTGAGGCTTCTTCTTACTTTTACCTTGCTCACATGAAGGACAAAGATGGTCTTTTGTATATTTGAACTTTGGAAGACCGGTAACGAGATCATCTTTCGCGAGATGGGTGATGGCATCGAAATTGAGATGAGATAACCTTTGATGCCATAACCACGACTTTGTTGATGTGGCTCGGGCCATGAGACAAATTGGAGAAGCAGCAGACATTTGAAAAAGATCAATGGTGTAAAGGTTGGTGGTACGATTTCCTTTCAACAGATCAATTCCTTCAAGATCTCTTACAAAACATGTATGACTTCTAAAAGCGACCTCCAAGTCTGAATCACAAAATTCCCCAACCGAGAACAAGTTATGTCCCAAGCCATCAACAAAAGAGACTCTGGTGATGATTATATTTCCCCAATGAAGATTACCATAGCCTAGAATTGCCGCAACATGATCATTTCCAAATCGAACACGCTAAGCCCCTATTGAATAGGGCGTGTAAGTCAACTATCTGTCTCAACAGGTGAGGAAAAGCTCGCTTTAATGAAGAAGGCAGGAGAGGAAGTTAACTAGCTATCTCCCTACAGGAAGTCATACTAACTAGCAAGCTGTCTGCCCCTTAGGGCGCATAAGTCAACTAGCGGAGGGTAAGGCTTTTAGTTGTTAAGGGAGACCTATGGTGAATACAAAGTTCTTGAGAAGGCTTCGATTCCCAGTCATATGTTTGGAACAGCCCGAGTCCACGCACCAGAGACAAATTTCAACAGCTTGCCAATGATAAGAGAAACAAATATTTTGGCAACCGATGAAATAGGCTCCTGTAGGGTTAGAAGATAATTAAGCCGTATCACATACCGACGTTTCAATGTCAGTATGAGATCTACTAGTGTCGATAATTTTGCCACTACAGTCAAAATTTCTACCAGTAGGCAACCATTTTGAGGTGAGTCTAGGGCTACTAGGCTTAGCAAGACTTTCTGTGGACCCTACATGCGTACTTTTTGGAACATACACCTTAGCCTTAGGAGTGCGTTGTTGTTCACTGACTGACAGCTTGTCAATTCGAGTGTAACCACCATAATTCAAACCATTCATAGTCAAACCACAAGCATCATGACTAAAAGTAAAGAAACATTTATTACATTTAGCACAAATAACTTCAGATTTTTCATTCCGAATAGCAAGCTTAAAGTCATTACATTCAGATGAATTAGGTTTTTGATTATGATTAAAAAGCGGTAAATTCCTAGGGTGTTCTTCTACTTCCACATTATTGATCTTGGGGCGACTACTTCTAGAGGCAAAAAGGACCCTATCATTCCTTGTATTGCTCGTAGGCTGTGGCCTTCTGCTCTTAGTGTAGTTGTTTATTCCTGTAGAAGAAGACACGCGTCTATTAGAATTAGCACTTTTTAAATCAATAACTTGTGGTTGAGTTATAGTGATCGGTTTTTTCCTAACGCTTGCTTTACGTTGTTTGCTAGGCACAGAGGGAGAACTAATACAAAACATTCCTGGGGCAATCACAGCAGTTTTCGTTCCAGCAACCTTGGGAAAAGGTGTCACAGCAATACGAGTGGGTCCCGAGGTTGCTGGTTTCTGGATCATCGTATCCACAATCGAGCTAGGTTCAGAAGTCTTATCTTTTAACAAGGCCTTTAACTTATAGTTCTCACAGATTTTATCAATAAGTTTCTGATAGACAGACTTACTTTGTTCAACAGCCCGCTTATATGAAACAACAACAGATTCTAAATCTGCAATCTTAGCCTTAAGCTTCTGAACACTACCACCACTAGCACTCTCTAACCCTGACGAGGCCAAATTCGTTTCTGAAACCCCTCCTAACTGAGCCTGCAACCGTGCGATAGTTTGTTGCATTTCATTGTGAGCGTTTTTATAATATATGACCAGACAATATCGATCCGCTTACCCTGAAATGGTTATTCAAAAACAAGATGGATGAGGAGAAAACGGTCCTTAGGAACAAGACACGGTTAGTTGTGAGAGGTTATAAACAGAAGGAGGGAATTGACTTCGCAGAATCCTTCGCCCCGGTTGCTCGGATGGAAGCTATTCGATCGGATTGTCCAAATCGGAATAGGTATCGAAATCTTTAGATCGCAAAGTAAAACCCTTGGGTTATTGCGATCAAAACCGTACTTACCTTTCCCGAAATTGTAGCTATCGCAATAAGAGAACTTTTTCCAACTTTTTAGGCAACGATTTTAGCAACTTTTAGGCAACAAATTAGCATCTTTGAGGCAACAAATTCGCAACTTTGAGGCAACAAATTCGCAACTTTGAGGCAACAAATTCGTGTTTTTGAGCAAACCAAAATACCCACAACACGAATACGTGGAACAACAAAAAAAACACGAATTTTTTTTTTTTTTTGAATCTTTAGTAAAAAAATCAAAAAACCCACGGAATTAACAAGAAACAAGGACAACACCAAAGAGCTATCTACGAATCCCTTGGCGAATGATACCACTTGTTGGACTGAATCACACGACTATATATGATATAGAAAAGTAGATGAAGATTAAACCAAAAAAGAAAGATTAGATTAGATGAAGGAAAAAAGAAAAACAAAGTTGTGAATTCCTAGTGAGAGAAACACATACGTTTCTCTCTCTACAAAACAAATGAAATGGAAAACACACACACAAATGAGGCTTAGGAGGCCTTTTATACTAAGTAGTAAGTGTTTAGGAGGCCTTCCTCATTTGTGTGATCGGGACTAATTCCCGTTATATAAACATTAATAACTAAGAACTCTCGACACCGTTGAATAGTATTTTTCACGAGCTTCGCAACGGTATATTATATGACCATCACTTTAAATACGGCTAACAGATAGCTAAAAGAGTGTCGTGTAATCGTACGATCATTGGCTAGAAAATAGCTGATAGTCTGCTAATGTGCACTCCTTTCGGATGAAAGAAGACATGTAGGATTGGTTAAATTGTCGGATGATGATTCAAATATTTCTAAAGGTTGAAATGATAATAAGCGTGTTAGTGTTCTATCTTAACCTGCTGAAAAGTCAGGCATTTAGATATGAACATAACCACATCTTGTTTTCATGCCTCTCCCCCAAAATGTGGTTAAGATCATGATACATCTTAGTAGGATTTGGATACATAGCAATTACAAAGGCTCTGAGTTTGGGTAAAAATTTTAACTTCTTATAGCGTAAAATTTTCTGGAATGCATAAGTTAGTGAAGGATTTTCTCCTTTACGCATAAACTTAGTCATGGTAAATATTTACCATTGAACGATGTGATTCAGCGTGTCACTGAAATCAACTACATACGTACAAGAAAAAAATTCAGCGTGAAATTCCTCTGTTATAAGTCTTGTAACATAGAGGTAAGATGGTCTTTGTGCTCTTCTAAACTTAAAGAAGGTCATAGTGTTAGCAATGAATAGAATAACGAGCTTGTCCATAGTTCATGAAAATTTAATTTCTCAAATCCTCAATTACTGTTGACATTCATGAACAAAAAGGCACAACATGGATTCATAACGACCATAACATGTGCGAAGAACAGTCACTGATGGGTCCTGTTCTTTCACTCACAACTTATGATAGTCTGATGGTAAATAGATCTTGGAAAGTGTTTAGAGTTTAGTAGTTGGTCGGATAGACCAATAATACTTGGAATGAAAAATATTGCCAAGAATGGTGGTAAAATAGGTAATTCCTTCTAGAAATATATCTGAGAAAATTCTAAAATAATCGACTGATTAATGACCAAGAATATCGAAAGTTGTGTCATAAATGATAGTTAGAAATTCTTCGTATCCAATAATACATGCTTGTAAGGCAGAAGAAAAAAAAATTCACCGATTTTCTGGGTGGAAAACCAATGTTGAATGTATTCAGGAATCTGAACATTACTGAATATAATCTGGTACGAATAATGCAAGGTCTTGTCATAATTCTGAAATGGAAGTCTATATATACTTTTGAGATATAACGGCTTCTAAGATGGACATGAATATCCGAATATGAAATCGTGAAATGAAAGAGTCGTGTCCGTACACGAAGTAAACGTGGCAGATTTTACTGAATGTTTTTCGTCCGTCTTATACGAAACGAACACTACATGACCAACAATGAACCATAAGTTAGAGATGGTACTGAAATCTTGGTGGCTTGATTCATACATGGCATAAAAAAATAAGTATACCCTGAAAAGGTACCTTGAATCACTAAGGCCGGGTTCAGAAATTATGCATGAGTCGTGTGTCTTGACTCATGTGCTAAAAAGTATTCGTGTGACATGTGTCTGTTTCAGAAAACCGTTTTCGGGGACAGTCCATCCGAAATAAAATTTTCAAATTGAATAATTCTTGACTGGGGTCTTGACAGGGGTCCATGGATATATACGTGAGATGACATGCCTTGACGGATGTCTTGACATATAAGATCAATAGTAATGAAAATGATGGTTGAAATGCCAGAATTGGCCTCGTATTGCTAAAAGCCAACTAAATGGTAAATGGCATAAAACTGAGAGAATAATGGCATGAAAATGAAATAACAATATGTGGTGGATGAAGTATGTTTTCAGTCGGGTTGTTCCGATCTATCGCCTTCATCCTTATTTCGTAGGTTTTTCATGTATGTAAATGGCAACCACATGGTAAACAACATCTTGTAAAATATGTCAAGTGGAGAAACGCCTAAGATAAATGAGAATCGTCTAGCGAATACCCATGGAGTATGGTAGGTGAACTACACATGGATTATGGTACGTATAGTATACATAGACTATGGTACATGGAATACACATGGAATACTATACGCGGGGTTCATGTGAAATGCATATGAGATGATCGATGTGGTGTGAATCATCTGATATGATTTAAAAGGAAAAACTAATTAAAAACGGTTAGGAAACCGATCTGAAGTGAGGAATATGATAATCTAGCAATATCATCGTAGACATCATTCTGGTTGCATAAAGGAAACACTACCATACTAATAGGATGGTAAAAGAATTTAACGATGATTGTATGAAAGCATGATTAATAAAAACCAACCACGACTTTCATAAAAATAAGGATTAAATGAAATTCATAGATGTCTACCATGGTGCATCAACAACATGAAGAAATCATGAGATAAAATTAACATAGAGGACTACGAAGATTAAATCAGCATGAATGCAGGTTAACCATGATAGTATGACAACAAAACTGACATACGTAACAATAATTGAAGGCACATGAAATATCATGACTGTTATGAAATAAACTTAGAGAATGGATGGTGTGGAGGACTATGAATCGTTTAATAATGCAAAACAACGCAACCTAAATGCTAATTCTAACATAATATGATATGACATAAACATAACAGATGCATGAAAAAGTTTATAATGTATGAATCAGTTTATAATGCATGAAAACAGTTTTTTTTTCTTTTTTTTAAATATGCATGGTCAATACTATAATGATATGTTCATGAGTGAACACCTATGGGTCGGTTCACAAAACAAAAAGGTAAGTGTGGACGCCTATGGGTCGGTCCACTAAACAAAAAAAATCGAAAGAAAACACATGCGACTAAATAGGCCAGTCCTGTACCAACCATACTCAGTCAAAATTCCTGTAACAATGATGCATGGAATAAATGCATGAAATAAAATGAATGCATGAAATAAATAATGAGGCAACTATCTAAGAACTTAACAGAAAACGTGCGACTAATTATGCACTACTGTGGTCTAGTCCCTACTAGGCAAAATTCAAGAGGATATATTGTGCATAAAACTAATGACATGTAACTAAGTATGGATGACTGTTGTTCAATCCATATTAGTAACATATATCTGATGGAAGACATCATGGTTTAAGGAAATAAGGTTCTGAAATTATCTATGCGTGGAATAACTAGCTTGGCTTAGGAAGGTCCTAGTGACAACCCACTAGTCACAGGTCAAGTTTTAGAGCCTACAGGTCGAAACCTTGCGCTCTGATACCATAATTGTAACACCCTATTTGGATAAATGGAATATCACAGGATAATCATGGCGTAATATCAAAGCATAAGGTAAATTTCCTAGAACATTACATGATCATAGGGGATAACCGGAATCAAACATCGGTCCCCAACATAAACTCATAAACATAGCATAAAGTAAAAGTAACGCAGAAAGAACAGAACATAAAATAGCTCTAATAAGTGTGTAAACACATATCCTTTTGCCACTAAAATCAATGAAAAACAAGACCTAATCATGTGTTTAATATCGTAAAAGTCAGAATTACGCGTGGTTTTGTGTTTTTTGTGTAAAATCGCTAAAAAGATAAATAGGAAAGAAAACACGGGATTTCACAGTCATTTGTTGAAGAAAAGTCCAAGAAAGAGACAAAGACAAAGTCAAAGAACTAAAAGTGTGCCAAATATCACGAAAAACGGCAAAATCAACACAACTTTGAAGAAATGATCAACGAAGCCAAAATCGAGTTCGTTTTTAGCGGATTTAACCTTTTTGAAGATATTTGAGCTTTGTGGGTCCTACATTTGGGTATTGGGCCCAAAAGCCCATTAGTGGATTTAAAATATTTATTTTTGAGGATATCAAGCCCAATAAGGATCCAATTATTCATCTACTTTTGGGTCAAAGCCCAAATGAAGGCCCAATACTAGCCAATATGTATATACGATTGAAGTATCTACAATATTGGGTCCAAGCCCAATATCAAGAAAATGAAAATGTGAAGAAAAAGGAGGTGTTATACGAATTGGACCATCAAAGCTCAAATTTCTATCCTAAGGCCCATATGACAACAAAAGTTAGACGGTGGATGGAGTATTTCCTTATCTTGGTTGGTCGTTCGTTATAAACAAGAAAAGAAAGAAAACGATAGAGAGAGAAACAAATGGGGGAAGAACAAAGAAGTTTGCACCCAGCAGCCACAAACCCTAAATATTGAGGGTTTCCAAGCCTGAGAGATTGAAGATCACGCGCTGTAATTAAATGCCAAGAATTTCGGGAACAAGATGATGCTGAAATCAAACCTACGTGGTCCCTTTTCTTTTTTTGATTGGTGGATACACATCTCCACTAATTATCTACCAATATTGATCTTCCACATCAGCATAGAAGTAACACAAGAATCACAAAATCACCACGCTGGCGATCCGTGTGACTGAGAATCAATTTCAGCCGTTGGATGATATCAAGAATGAAAGGATAAGATCTAAGGGCTAAGAATCAAGTCTCCATCAACAACCCGCACCCTTGGTTTCCCTATAAATACCCTTTTATTTTCTTTGTAATGGATATTCCAATTTTTCTTTATTTACTGTTTTTTAATTTTAATTAAGGAGTAGTATTAATTTTAGTTTTAATTTTATGCAAAAATATATAGGTTTTAATGTAATTTTCTTTTATAAATTTGTAATTTCTATTTCGTTTAATAAATTTGTCCTTCCTGCTTAGTTATTGTTTTTAAATACTTGCAAAAATTAGAAAATAAAGTAAGATTTGGATGAAAATCAAACCCTACTGGTTTGATTCATAAACTCAACTGTTCGTTAGTTCGAGCCACGTTGGTGAATTCGAGAAGTTTTTGGTTCAATCTGGTTCGAGAGAGGGTCGATTTGGTGAAGGTCCGATGATAATGTTTGGTTTGGAGGTGTTGATTCGTTTCATAGACGGCTCAGCGCCTCGTCTACTGCTCAAAGGAATCTTCATCAGGTTTAATTCTCTATTTTATTTTTATGTTAATTTTCTAGATTAATTTTTATGTTTGTCTGAGTTTCTGATTTGATTAAGTTTATTGCTGATTTTTGTTTACTAGTTGTCTGCTATGCGATTTTGATAAGTCTGTATTTGATAGTTTTCGTAGTTACTGTTCATTTGGAATATTTCTCTTTCGTGGCTGCTAGATTATATGCGTTAGAGTTTTGACTTAATCTGCTTCACTAGTGTATCTGCGAGTTATTTTATTTGATATAAGTTTGGCTTATGATTCTGTTTAGTTGATAGCTGCTAGTCTTTTTTATCTGATTTATTTTGATACTGCCATCTTCATTGTATGCTGATCTTTGATTGGTTATTTAGATTTTGATAAGTTTAGTTTTGTTGAGTAGTTTATTTTTGCTAAAATTGATTTAAGTAGTGTTTTGTTATGTCAGCTTAGACTTGCTTATTTTTCTGTTCAGGATTGATTTGCTATTTCAGTTCTAGTGTAGATTTGCTTATTGTTAGTCTAAGACTATTTGGCTTATTATCTTTTCAGTTTTATGTGCTTATTTGATTTTAGGTTGTCTGTTTGCTTTACTGCTTATATTGTTATTATTGCTGATGTCAGATGCCTAAAGCCTCAGATCCATTTGGTCTGAGTGTCCAAAAAAGTTCAAAAAAAAATATAATTGGAAAAATCGTCCATGCTGGGTCTAGAACCCCTGACCTTCCGTTTAGCAGCCTACGTCTTTAACCATCTCGTCTAGTCCTTCTTTGAGTTTAATTACACCTCTTTTTATTAATATAGTCTTTTTAGCTGCCAGTTTGTTTTGATTAGTTTAAACATAAGTTTGGTTAATTAATTTTAATTAAAAGATTTTAATAGTTTTCTTTTATACAGTCTTAAAAAATAAAAAATATAAATATTTTAATTCCTTTTATAAATTTAAATTGTTTTTTTTTAAATTAGTTTTTTAAGATTAGTTTTAATTAATTTAGCTTTATAATAAAATAGTTTTAAATATTATCTTTTCAATTAGGTTAATTAGTTTTTATTTATTTTAAATAGTTTTTTTTAGTATTTTAAATTACCCAAAAAGAATTTCATTCACCAAGAACAATTAATCCACGTTTAATCCTATATCAATTTGAGTGAGTCGAGGAAACGAACTTAATTGCACAAAAAAATACCTACATTAAAATGGCGTCGCGCCGCTTCGCTCGTTACGATTGACGATTTGTCGTGAGACGAGTTGGATTTTGGGATCCGTTCGATTTTGAACGTTATTTTTCTTGTTAAAAAATCTAAAACATAAAAAATCAAAAAGATAAAAATACAAAAAAATTAAAAAATCATCAAAAGCAAACTCTTTCCTAAGATTTGCACCAAAAAAAAATTAAAAAATCCAAAAGTAATACTTTTCCTACAGTATTACACCAAAAATACTCCTCTTTATCCTCTATTGTGTTTAATTCTTTTCTCTACCCTTCTTATTTTTAATTCTTCATGGATTCATACTGCGTAAGGTGTGGGAGACCATGGAATGGTTATCAAACATGTCAATGGTGTACATGTGAGCGATGTGGCTATCATATCGACAATACACAACTTGGATTTTGTCCACTTTGCAATTCAGCCAATTCGTACTTCACCTCTCCCATATATGAGGATCCGTATCCGCAACATGCATCGGGTTTTTCTCCATACCCGTGTTGCAACTATTGTGGGGGCCCTCACGATACTTCTTATTTTCAACCGATGAATTATGAGCCACATCCGTGCTATAATTCCGGTTTTCAACATTTTGAACTCCCACAATACTCCGTCGTTCATCAACCTTCTTTTGAGGAACAACTCACTAGTTTGGATGGAATTCTAGAAAGCTTAAAACAACTCAAAGTTAGTTCGCATGACGAAAGCCGACAAGAGCAAGTATCTAATCTTAGTGCTTCTACTCCTCATCTTGTGCGTTCTTACTATTATGATGATGATGACGATGAGAATTCTATTTCTTGGAATGATCTTGTTGCTCAACATCCTAGTGCAATTATAATTCCTTCTCTCGATATCCCAAATGCATCTAAGGATTGTGCTACATCGAGTGAGATTAGTGATTTTGGTCTCGACAAATTCTTTGATGAAGTTTGTGATTTGCCGACTTTTGCGGAGCTTACGGACGAGGTCGCTCTTACGGATGACATTTCTCCATGTTATGAGGATTTCACGTTTGAAATTTCTCCTTTTCACCCATTTCCACCGGGAGATGCGGGAGATGACGATTTATTCCCTCCGACTTAAAGTTCACCGATGAACTTGCTCTTTTAGATGAGGTGGAAGACGTTATTCTTCGCGACAAATTATTGAAAATTCATCTTCTTATTTCTCAAATTGAAGCGGTGAATTCTACTCCTATCAATGAATCTTTACCTCCGTCTTTAACTCCCGTTGAGAATAATGACCCATATATGGAAGAAATTGACAATCTCTCAATACCTTCGGGTATTGATGATGATGACACGTAGGGGGACATCCTCTTTGATAATTTTATAAATGAAGATATTGTCCCAAGTCCCCCTCCCGAGTACCTTTCCTCCCAACCTTTAGAACCTATTACCGAGGATTAGTGCTTTGACCCGGGAGGTGACATTGACTATTCTATACTTGATACCGTTACGGCTTTGCCGCTTGGTGCGCATTCATTGTCTTTGATTCCTTTACCCATCCCACCTCCCGTGGATCACGACCTCACATACTTTTCGTATGTTGAGAGGACTTTTCTACCTTTTAAGACTTATCCTACTGCCTCTCACTTATTAATGTCCTCCGGGAACGAGGACAAGGTCTTTGATCCCGATATAATATTAGAGGTTTCCTCATGGACCATTTAATTCGGGGTCGAGTCAGGCTCGTGACTCGGTTAACAAAAACAAGCGCTCTTCGGAAGGCAACCCGAGTATCCTTTTTATCTATTTTTTAAATAAGTGTAGGGGGTGCCGAGTAGGTTGTATTTTGTGATGTTGTGCAGGGATGTGTGCTTTAATGATCTACTTTTGGTGCTTTTGACGCGACCCGTGTTCCCGTGTTCCCATGTACCCGGTTTCTTCGATAAGTTTTTGCTATTGTGATTCATACATGTATATAAATAAGACGAATAAATGTAATCACTTTAGTTGTCTCTTCCTTAGCTCGATTTTAAACAACGTACTCAATGTCCTAAGTGTTGGGGAGTTTATTCTCCCACATGCTTAAACATTGAGGACAATGTTTATATTAAGTGTAGGGGGACTTCTATCGAATTTTAGTGGGCTTTTCCATGAATTTAACCTCATTTAACCGGGAAATTAAAAAAATTTCAACGTTTTTCATATTTTTAATTGGCCTAGTAGTATTTCCATTTATTTTCTTTCCTTTTGTCATCGCATCGTATTTATACTTATCATTTCAAGAATAAAGTCAATAATAAATAAATGAATAAAATGGTTTTAACAAGTTTAGATGTCTTTGATATATTAGGCCCCTCGTGAATATTTTGACTCAACCCGAGTTTACTTATCCTAGTTTACTCTAGCTAGTATCCTTAACCATATGGACCTTAATTGGTTTATTAGGCTAAGCATCCACGAGTCTCAT
The DNA here is from genome assembly GCA_025667525.1 of Glebionis coronaria. NCBI lineage: Eukaryota > Viridiplantae > Streptophyta > Magnoliopsida > Asterales > Asteraceae > Glebionis > Glebionis coronaria. The sequence goes on from CM046878.1 coordinate 402,309,000, forward strand.
TCTTTGAGATCTTAAATTATGGAGAACAAGAGATGATAGAGTTGATAATAAGTTTAAGGGTTAACTCTTGCTTATATGAATTTTTGTGGCTCTTTCTTCCCGCTTGTATATTTAATTGCTTAATAAATGAGTATTTTTGCGGTATAGATTCGATATCTTAACTCTTAGCCAAATCTTTTATCTCCTTGTAATTAAAGCATGAACACACTGAGGGTGCCAGCGTTGTGGACTTCCGACTAAGGTGGCTCATAACCACTAAGTAGGAGGTATTCAAACCATGGGACCGTGGAATTTGGCCTACTATATATATCATAAATAAGAAAGAATAAGATTAAAACATGACCTCAAGGAGCCTTAGGGTGTGGGGCATGTAGCACGAACATTGTCATTAGAGCCTTAGGGTGTATGGCATGGTAAGTGTTGAATAAAAATTGATTAAAAATCAATTCCCTTGTTTATCGTTCAAGGATCCTTAGGGTGTGGACAATAGATGATGAGCATTTTTACATCTTAAAGAGCCTAAGGGTATATGATGTGAACTTGCTAAACTCCACATAAAGTCAACATGACTTTGGAGGAATAATTAATAAGTAGTACTATTGGCCAAATTTTGGATCCAGGAATTTATTCCCCAAATCGTGTTAAATCATCCTTGATGTGGGCTTACTTTAGTGACAACGTTTTTGAGGACGAGGTTAGGTTTTGAGTGTCGGTTTTGCACCGTTTTGCCTTCATTTTTGGACTAATAATTATCAAATAAGTCAAATGAGCCTACGTGTGAATGACAATCCCTAAAAGCTAGAGATACAACTTAGGAATTGGAGAAAGAGTATAACACAATTGTCTTATATAAGTGGTTTTAACCTAAGAACTTATGGTAAGCAATGATCTCGTTATTAAGCTTGGTATGGGGAACGTGAAACTTGAGGATGATTAATATTCATGACACCAAAGCCCTAATTTAAGTCTTAGATTTCTTTACGAGTTTCTTCCATCAAATAATTTCCAAGTTAATAAATTGTTATAACTTTTGTCTCCTTTTAAGTTTTTATTTTCATCGTAGTAGTAATAGTATATCTTAATAAAGGCCAAGATGGGTTAATTATGAGAAAAATGTAACTTTATGCTTTAAAATAATGCATTTCATGGGTTCATTGCAATGGTCAAGTGTAGGGGATTTAATAAGTGTCTAAACACTTATCCTTTTGCCACTAAAATCATATAAAAACAAGACCTAATCATGTGTTTAATATAGTAAAAGTCAGAATTATGCGTGGTTTAGTGTTTTTTGTGTGAAATAGGTACAAAAGATCAAAAGGAAAGAAAACACGGGATTTCACGATCATTTGTTGAAGAAAAGTCCAAGAAAGAGACAAAGACAAAGTTAAAGAACTAAAAGTGTGCCGAAGATCATGAAAAACGGCAAAATCAACACAACTTTGAAGAAATGATCAATGAAGCCAAAATCGAGTTCCTTTTTAGAGGATTTAATCTTTTTGAAGATATTTGAGCTTTGTGGGTCCCACATTTGGGTATTGGGCCCAAAAGCCCATTAGTGGATTTAAAATATTTATTTGAGGATATGAAGCCCAATAAGGATCCAATTATTCATCTACTTTTGGGTCAAAGCCCAAATGAAGGCCCAATACTAGCCAATATGTATATACGGTTGAAGTATCTAGAATATTGGGTCCAAGCCCAATATCAAGAAAATGAAAATGTGAAGACAAAGGAGATGTTATACGAATTGGACCATCAAAGCCCAAATTTCTATCCTAAGGCCCATATGACAACAAAAGTTAGACGGTGGATGGAGTATTTACTTATCTTGGTTTGGTCATTCGTTATAAACAAGAAAAGAAAGAAAACGATAGAGAGAGAATCAAATGGGGGAAGAACAAAGAACTTCGCACCCAGCAGCCACAAACCCTAAATATTGGGGGTTTCCAAGCCTGAGAGATTGAAGACAACGCGCTGTAATTAAATGCCAAGAATTTCGGGAACAAGATGATGTTGAAATCAAACCTACGTGGCTCCTTTTCTTGTTTTGATTGGTGGATACACCTCTCCACTAATTATCCACCAATATTGATCTTCCACATCAGCATAGAAGTAACACAAGAAACACAAAATCACCACGCTGGCGATCCGTGTGACTGAGAATCAATTTCAGCCGTTGGATGATATCAAGAATGAAAGGAGAAGATCTAAGGGCTAAGAATCAAGTCTCCATCAACAACCCACACCCCTGGTTTCCTTTTAAATACCCTTTTTTTTCTTTGTAATGGATATTCCAATTTTTCTTTATTTACTGTTTTTTTATTTTAATTTAGGAGTAGGATTAATTTTACTTTTAATTTTATGAAAAAACAGATAGGTTTAATGTAATTTTCTTTTATAAATTTGTAATTTCTATTTTGAATTAATGAAAATTTCTATTTCGTTTAATAAATTTGTCCTTCCTGCTTAGTTATTGTTTTTAAATACTTGCAAAAATTAGAAAATAAAGTAAGATTTGGATGAAAAATCAAACCCTACTTGTTTGGTTCATAAACTATACTGTTCGTTAGTTCGAGCCACGTTGGTGGATTCGAGAAGTTTTTGGTTCAATCTGGTTCGAGAGAGGATCGATTTGGTAAAGGTCCGATGATAATGTTTGGTTTTGGTGGTGTTGATTCGTTTCATAGACGGCTCAGCGCCTCGTCTACTGCTCAAAGGAATCTTCATCAGGTTTAATTCTCTATTTTATTTTTATGTTAATTTTTTAGATTAATTTTTATGTTTGTTTGAGTTTCTGATTTGATTTAGTTTATTGCTGATTTTTGTTTACTAGTTGTCTGCTATGCGATTTTGATAAGTCTGTATTTGATAGTTTTCGTAGTTACTGTTCGTTTGGAATATTTCTCTTTCATTGCTGCTAGATTATATGCGTTAGAGTTTTGACTTAATCTGCTTCACTAGTGTATCTGAGAGTTATTTTATTTGATATAAGTTTGGCTTATGTTTCTGTTTAGTTGATAGCTGCTAGTCTTTTTTATCTGATTTATTTTGATACTGCTATCTTCATTGTCTGTTGATCTTTGATTGGTTATTTAGATTTTGATAAGTTTAGTTTTGTTGAGTAGTTTATTATTGCTAAAATTGATTTAAGTAGTGTTTTGTTATGTCAGCTTAGACTTGCTTATTTTTCTGTTCCAGATTGATTTTCTATTTCAGTTCTAGTGTAGATTTGCTTATTGTTAGTTTAAGACTATTTGGCTTATTATCTTTTCAGTTTTATGTGCTTATTTGATTTTGGGTTTTCTGTTTGCTTTACTGCTTATATTGTTATTATTGCTGATGTTAGATGCCTAAAGCCTCAGATCCATTTGATATGAGTGTCCAAAAAAGTTCAAAAAAAAAATATAATAGGAAAAATCGTCCATGCTGGTTCTAGAACCCCTGACCTTCCGTTTAGCAGCCTACGTCTTTAACCATCTCGTCTAGTCCTTTTTTGATTTTAATTACACCTCTTTTTATGAATATAGTCTTTTTAGCTGCCAGTTTGTTTTAATTAGTTTAAACTTAAGTTTGGTTAATTAATTTTAATTAAAAGATTTTAATAGTTTTCTTTTATACAGTCTTAAAGAATAAAAAAATATAAATATTTTAATTAATTTTATAAATTTAAATTGTTTTTTTTTAAATTATTTTTTTAAGATTAGTTTTAATTAATTTAGCTTTATAATAAAATAGTTTTAAATATTTTCTTTTCAATTAGATTAATTAGTTTTTATTTATTTTAAATAGTTTTTTTTAGTTTTTTAAATTACCCAAAAAGAATTTCATTCACCAAGAACAATTAATCCACGTTTAATCCGATATCAATTCGAGTGAGTCGAGGAAACGAACTTAATTGCACACAAAATTACCTACATTAAGCTCCCATCCTATGCATAACCATTCCATACTCCTGACCTTGTGTACCTGCCGTTTGGGGACATGAAAAGATAAAACGGCTGAGCGAGATGCTCAACGCGCGGATATATACAATAACATGGAATAGCATAACATATGTGAAGGCTGAAAGGAAAGCATAATTATGAAAATGCAGCGGAAAAATATAAGTCCTGGGAAACCTGGTGACATGTAATAAACCTGTAACATGTCATAAACTAGTTTATTCTAAAAGTATCATGTTCATGTAAATACTGAAAGTCTGGTGTTTAATCATGAAAAATGTAATTTAACTGCCAAGAGCTCATATAGGTCATGAAATATATCAACGTACATGAATACATAGAGGGGTGACCTCGTCATGCTATTAGAGGGGCTGCCTCTAATCATAATGGCCTGGGTAGGAAGGATCAACTCCTTGTGAAGGATGCAAGGCACACACCACATTCACCATGAAAATACTTGTCTGAAAACTTGTAACTAGGATGCACCCATTCGCCCCACATGATAATAATAATAAAGGTCAAACTTGTAAAGGGACGCTGCGAGCAATCACTCTCAACACAGAATAGTCATAACACCGGTGCCTCCAGTGCTATGGTTACGGTACCTCCGTAACTAGGTGGAACATGGCATGCTTGTATATAGCTCAGGCAATTAAAATAATCATAACATATACTGATGTGTTTAAGACACTTAACTATGGGGAAAACAGATGGCTGCAAACGGGGAAGACCTAATCAACATGCAAAGGAAGTTGTCCATACTGAAGGACGGAATATCCGAACCTTACGTCCAGTGATGCAAACGAAGAATAACGTAGAAGATGAGAATGCGAAGAAGAATCATACTCCATAAAAGATACATAATAAAGAGGGACGTGCATGAGTTGATTGGTTAACTTATACTTAATAATTATTTATTACTTGACGTTAACTTGTTTTACTTGTTCTTGTATTGCTTAAATGTTCTTGACTTATTTTACGCTTCTAGTTAAATCGTGTATTCTGATTAGTGTAATTCGTATTCTGACATGTTAATTAGCATAAAATGTATAATTCATGTTCATGTAATAAAGTTTACTTAATAAATACTTACGTTAAAAATAATAATAATTATTAGTAAATAATAAAATGAGTGATTTATTTGGGATCTTAAATTTAGTAATAAGGTAATCCTAATTAAATAAACTTTACTAAAACTTGATGATTATGTAACTAAATTAAGTCTAGTTAATAATTTAATTACGCTAACAAATACCTCGGTTAAAATCATTAATTAAATATAAATTTAGTCGCGTAAAATATTTAATCATAACGCGTAAATAATACTAAAATTTATCTTGTTTAATAACGTATACTTGTGTAACCAAGCCTACCGAGACACCCGTGTCTCGGTCGCAGAAAACAAACAATCTAGCAAAATACCCCAAAAATAGAGTTGTCCCATAAATGAATTCCAGTTTTGTCCAACATGTGTTTATTGTTTTGTCCAATATCTTGTTTATTAGTTCTGTCCAACATGTCATCCTACAGTGATGTCCAATATATCCCCCAGCCTATACCTTTTTCCTGCTGTTTGTTATTAGCTACCTAATGTCTATATTATATACCTGATGTTAGTTATACGTTCCCACTGTTTTCTAAAAAATTACCACCGAGACCTATTAGGGTCTCGGTTCCCACTGTCTTACCCCTGTTTGGGGTTTGGTGGTAGCCACTGATTGAATAAAACCCACCTTGCTGGTGAAATAAAAACACCACCGAGACCATAGATTGGTCTTGGTTTGCGTGTAGGCTAAAAACAACAACCACCCACCTTAAATCTTGTTTGATCTTACGTATAACAATAGTTCGTGATTCGTTTTTATGGTTCTGATCGGTTTATCATAACAAAAGATAAAAGGAATTAAAGACATACCTAATTCGTGTATTAGGGTTTAAGAAAATCAAAACGAACATCAACCTCTTTTTTTTAAATCAGACCCGCGACCTTCTTGCTTTCTGTTGGTGAATCGACGGCAACAAATGGGGAAACCGAAAAACGATCGCTGTATTGCTTATTAGGGTTTCCAGTTGTGATTTTATGTCGACTAAAAGAAAACAAATCATTCCCCGGCTTTTATTCTTGTTGGAGGCGGTTTGTAACCCACATGGGCTTCGGCCCATCTCCCTTTCTCTTTTCCTGTCCAAACAGCCGGCCCAAAACCCCCTTCTTCTTGTTTTTAATTATTTTTTTGTTCTACTACACGACTCGCTAAAACTTTACACGTTTTCGTGTTTTAAATGTCGTGAGTCTTTCATGGTCATTCTTATACGTGTTAAACGTAAATGTTATTTACGTAGTTATTTTTCGTGTTAAATAGTAGTCGTGTTAATTTAATATATTATTTAATAATCGTGTTAAATATTCGCGTCACACGATTTAAATGGCGTGAATTATTAGTTTGTGGTTCTACTTATTATACGTAAATTCGTGTCGTACGTTAATAATAATAATTTACGTAATTTATTTGTCGTACTAAGAATAATATACGTAATAAATATATTAGACGTTCTCAAAACGTATCGTATATACGTAAATCATAAGTTTTTAAATTTATACGAAATTTCATGTATGTAATATTCAAGGAATTTTTATGCGGGTTTTACATGTTTATTAAGAGAGGTGATTTCATCATTCAATTCGCTTATCTTTTTATCACTACTTAAATGTAAGGCATTTAATTTCTTAGTTGTGCATTTTTCTTGATAAACCGATGTAGCATGAGCTTGTTCAAGTTCTTTAATTTTAGTCTGATGAATTTCAAAACTTTTCTCCCGTTCGTTATATCCCGCAAGCTCAGTGGTCAGTTTGGCATTAGTTTCTCTAAACTTATTATTAATCACCGTAGCATGGTCAACATCCTTAGCAAGCTTATCAAATAAAGATTCATAATACGCATATGTCGCATCAGGAAGGGTTGTAGGCTGGGCAACTTGATCCACACTAAGGTCCACACTGGGCACATTCGAAATAATATTACTATTATTCATTTGATCCTCGTGTGTCTCAATGTAGGGCTCAAGCATCTCAGTATACTCCTCCTCCTGATTAGACGTACTATATATATATATATATATATATATATATATATATATATATATATATATATATATATATATATATATATATATATATATATATATATATATATATATATATCATTATCATAAAAACGTGGATGTACCTCAGAGGGATCGTCTGAATCATAAACGGGAACTCTGTCAACATGCATTCTTGAGGTAGATACTTGCTATAAGTTAGCCATCAAGATGCAGTTGACATTCACCTCTTCTTCCTCGTCATATTCTGCTGCAGAAACCATAAGATCAAATTCCTCAGCTTGAAGTGGAATCCCTGCCTCTTCCTTTTGTGTTATGAGAAGTTGAGTCTAAAGATAAACCGTATCCCTCTTCTTTTTGGCTGTGCAATCTCGAGCATAATGACCAAATCCCCTGTAGTTGTAGCACTGAACCTGACGATTGTTGTTTCCATTTCCCGTACCAGTATTCTCAGCCCTTGCAGCCATAATATTTCTCATCTGATTACCAACTGCTGGCACAACAATTAACCCATTATGATTTTACCCGTATTCGGAACATTCGGATTCTGACCACGGATTTGTCCATACTGATTTCCTTCATTCCCAACAGTCTGCCTAGTATTCTGACCATATTGTGTCCCCGTGTTCCCAACAAATACCAATTGGCGATCTTGATTCACATTCATGAAAGGTTGAGCAATCTGCCTATTTCTAGTGTTCGAGGAGATTTTTTGATTGTTGTTGATGGGGTTAATGGTAAATTTGAATGCCTTTGAGAGAAGTGCAAGACCAGTATTAATCGCATGAGTAGGATCGGTGATGTCATCAAAACAGGCAATGGGTTGTTGGAAGTAATTCACAGCAGCAGGATGTTGATATCCATAAGAGGTGAGTTGTTGTTGTTGTTGTTGTGGCATGAAGTTACTTGATGAGGGTTGATGGTAAGGAACCATGGGCTATGACATAGATGATAGAGAGTTTGCCATAAAGCCAATGGATCTTGTGTCTTGGCACGTCGTTCCGCCCTAACTTCGTTAGCTTCATCTTGATTCATCTTCAAATAATCATATACTTGAGTGTAGTCCACAACATGAAGATCCTTGGTTTGATTGACAAGAGTAACATATCGTGACCATTCAGAAGGAAGATTATCAAGAAATTTGATGTTGGCTGCAATTTGAGCAGGTTCATGTTTGTTTCTTCTAAGATGATTCATGAGGGTTGAAAACTGATGATAGTAAGGTTCAATTTGTTCCCCTTCAATAGACGTAAATTTCTCCCATTCACGAAGCAACTTAGTTTCCTTTTCTTGTAAACCGATTTCACTACCCTTCATTATTTTCTGAATCCTAAGCCACATCTCGTGTGCGGTTTCACAACTATCGACAGCAGCATAAACATCTTCAGGAAGTCCCATAAGAATGACTTGAATTGCTTGATCATCAGCGTCAAGTTGTTTGTATTCAGCTTCAGTTAATTCTTCATCCGTTTGCTCATGACTAGAGTCAGCCACATGGTTAGCATTCGTAGGGTCCCCAGGAACAAGAATCGTTCTTCTAACATACGGACCCTTTTGAATCGAGTTGACAATCAACTTTCCCAAAGGTTTACATTTTGCATAATGAATGAGACGACTAGCCCATGTAGTGTAGTTCTCCTTGGTAAGCATGGGTGGACGATTCTCAGTACCCGCAGCATAGATATCTTGTTGAGACGTCATCGAAGAAGTCATGTGTAAAATAAGGATCTCAATTCGTAGTAAGCTGAGATAAAAGTGAAGTAGTTAAAAATCCCCTAAAAATGTTCACTCGAGAAACCAAAAATCTTAGTACCAACAAAAACTCACGAATCCACAAACAGAATACTTGTCACAATTCCACAAAACAGGAAAAAGTAATAATTCCACAATACCGAAAAAGGTAATAATTCCGCAATTGGAGTTTAAGTTCAATTCTGCAATTGGAGTTAAAGTTCAATTCCGCAATACACCAAGATAGTTCAATTCAGCAATATTCAAAATATTACGGAATTATGGCAGTTTTTCCTAGAAAAGTGGATTCGGTGATGTGTCCATCGTGTGATGGATTTGTAGAACAAGTTATAAATTTATAACACGAATTACCGGATTGAAAAAAAAACGCACGGGCAAGTATAACCCTTTCGTCTATGTATAGCTTTTATGTGGTAATACCGAGATCGTTCACGGGGATTCGGAAAACCTATGATCATTCAAAAATAAAACTATAACCGTTGATTGTAGCAACTGGTGACAAACAAATAACAAGTAAAAATGATGAGATAAATAAAACGATTAAAGGCAACACTTGATAAAGACTAGTTTGAGCATCCGTAGTGGTATGATTGTGATCACACGTTTAACAAATATGATTATGATAATTAGATGGATAATCCAATCTATTGTTTTCAAAAGCTTTAATCTTCGTCAAGACCTTGGTTAAAGAAAACAAGTATTAGACTCAATCACTCAATTCAAGACTTAATCCAATTTCAACACATTCGATTCACGGTTGTTTCACAAATTTTCTAACACTTATAATTATTTTTCTTGATAATCAAAACTTCTAAAGAAATGATCAATACAAAATATAACCAATCATAGACAAACCGGCTATGACTTGTTGATAGAAAATAACCCTTTCGACCTATGAAATCTTTAGCAACAAATTAAGTTTTGATAACAATTATCACATAAAACATAAGTACTAATGGTTCATAGGAAAACTTGACATTGAAATAAACATAAGTCACAATCACAACCACTACTTCATACCACAAACATCATCCTACCAAGTGTAGAATGAGACTTAGCTACTCATAAAAATGATGAAATAAACTCTGAAATAATAGTCTTACAAGTCATAATCAAGAGTCTTACAAAGTAGAAATATGTTGCTAATGATTAGGGTAATGATCCCTAAGAGTTTCGTGATGTTAACTTTGCTTTTCGGACTCCAAAAGTGACTTTTCTTGCACCACCTTGCTCAAATCCGGGAATGGAGGTTTGGTCAAGGTTGAGAGAGTTATTTGGTGGTTATGAAAGAGTAATTAAAGTACTAATGAGTTGTTGTTGAAAGGCATGACCCCTAGGGTCTTATTTATAGGCAAAGTTGATGGCATGGAGTGAATACATGGCTTGGAGCCAAAGACAAATACTTGGAGCCAAAGAGAGGTGCTTGGAGCCAAGCAAGTCTAGAAACTTCTTGTATGATCTTGCATGTATGTAGACACAATTTCTGCCTGCACAAAAGTTAGTGGCTTCTTCATCATGTTGGTGGCTTCTTTGATGATTTATTGCAAGTGGCAACTTGATGGTATTGGTGGCATCTTCATGCTGATTGACTTGTATGCTCCTTGGAAATAGTTGTTCTTTCTCCCGAACTTGATCTTCAAAGGCTTGTAACTTGTACACGGATCTCTAACTTGACTAGGATTCTTCGTACTCGTTCTAATATTCACATTTGCGTTGTTTTACACTTTATTCCTGCATTGGCTACACAAAGACTTGCAAACACAATTGGGCACAAATATGCACAAAAGTATCATAGATATAACCAATATACATGTACAAAAGTACGGATAACGCTCCCAAAAACATGTTGGATTTGGCGTTATTAAATCCTCTCACACTTAAGTTTTTCTTGCCCTCAAGCAAGAAGAAAAGAAAATTAAATCAAAGGGTACATGTATTTTATAAAAATTCGATGCAAGTCTACCAAGTACAAGTACAAGATAAAACTCATCGACTTAAGTTTTTTAAGGTTGAAAAATTGAGATATAAAGTCAATACCCATAAAAATCTAGAAAGTCTTTTATTTCTAACTACACTAATAACATATGAATTGAAGCAACATGTATCCCGACTTAGCACATTGGCTAATCGATACCTTTTATTTCTTCTTCTTCCTTCAACTTCATAACATTATAGCTCATTGGCTATTTATTTGTCTTTTTGACTTTTTTCTTTCTTTTTCTCTTTTTTTTTTCTTTTTTTTCTTGGCTAAAACTCCTAGCCATGGATCAACATACTTACAAAGTTCATGTTGTATTGACAAACATGGAACTCGAACTTTCTCCTATTTTTTTTGGAGTTTTCTTCTACTATTATATGAGACTTTGACTTGGGTAAGTTTGACACAAAAATATATCTCAAATTTTCAAAAATTACCGGTTGGATAATTTCTTAATTATTTATATACATTTGCTTGAAACTTTATTTACAAGGGCAAAACAGAACAAGATTTTAAAATAGCCCAAAAATATGGCAATTAAGCATCTTTTTCTCGATTTCCCTACAACCCCCTCACACTTAAGTTTAGCATTGTCCTCAATGTGACGAAACTGAACAAAAGCATAGGGAATGAGAGAAAAACCAGAATCACGGGCATATCATGCATCATACAAGAGTCTTGTCTTCGCCTTCAACTTGCGGTACCTACAAAAAAGATAAAACACACAAAAATATGAAAAACTCTATTTTTGGTTTTTATAGATTTTTATAAAAGTGGCACATGCTACACCCCCTCAAACTTAAGCAAAACATTGATTAAAAATTATGGGGTGTAAGCATGAATTTATTTAAAAAGGAAAATCACACTTAAAAAAAATTCAAAACACACGGGTTGCCTCCCGAGAAACGCTTATTTTTATTATAGAGTCATCAGCCTGACTCGTACTTCTTTATTTTTCTTTATTTTTATCGAGCGGAAAGTGTTCATTCCACTCTCCATGATATAGTTTAACACGGTGTCCATTACCAATGAAGCTTCCTCCATTCTTGTCATACAATTCAACATAACCGGACGGGTATTTATTTTTTACTATAAAAGGACCGTACCACTTTGGTATAAGCTTTGGAGCTTTGAATTTATATCGCATATTAAACAAGAGAACTTTGTCTCCCTTCTTGAATTCTTTTCGGATTCGAAGTTTCTTGTCATGATAAGCTTTGGTACGTGCTTTGTATAATTTGGAATTCTCATAATCTTGGAGTCTTAATTCATCGAGTTCATGCAATTGCAAGAATCGGTTTTCTCCAGCGATTTTGAGATCGGGATTACAGCTTCTCAATTCCCAATAAGCACGATGCTAAATTTCAATGGGCAAGTGACATGTTTTACCGTACAATAAACGATAAGGTGTTGTGCCAATTGGTGTCTTATAAGCTATTCGGAATGCCCACAGAGCGTCGTCAAGTTTTCTTGACCAAATGGAAGGATTGTCCTTAACCGTTTTTTCGAGTATTCGTTTTAAGGCTCTGTTGGTATTCTCAACTTGTCCACTCGTTTGTAGATGATATGCGGTGGAAAAGCGACGGGTGTCTCCATAACGCTTTAAGATTTTCTCCATTTGTTTGTTACAAAAATGGGAACCTCGATCACTAATTAAAGCTTTCGGCATTCCATAACGAGAGAAAAGATTTTTCAGAAAATTGATTACGGCTCGTGAATCGTTCGTAGGTAAAGCTTCGGCTTCGGCCCATTTGGACAAGTAATCAATAGCGACTAAGATATATTCGAACTTATGGGATTTGGGAAAGGGTCCCATGAAATCAATTCGCCATACGTCAAATATTTCGCTAACTTGGATGCTGTTTTGAGTCATCTCATCTCTTCGTGAGAGGCTACCAGTACGTTGGCAAGCATCAAAATTTTTGACTAGAGTATATGCCTCTATAAAAATTGTTGGCCAATAGAAAATTGCATCAAACACTTTTTTCGCGGTGGTGGAAGGACCATAATGTCCCCTAGTAGGGCCATGATGACATTCATCAAGGATCTTTCTTGTTTCCGCACCATAAACACATCTCCTAATCATGCCATCGGGGTATACCTTGAAAAGGTAGGGATCTTCCTAGAAGTAGTATTTTAGGTCGGAAAAGAATTTACGTCGTTGGTGATAGGTTAAACCTTTTCTTAGAATTCTTCCAACGAGGTAATTTGCAAAATCTGCGAACCACGGAGATTCGTCTGTAGAGATTTTCATAAGAGTTTCATCGGGAAAATAGTCATTGATATCTTCGTCCCTTAACTCTTCCATGTGTGGATTTTCAAGTCGCGATAAATGATCGGCTGCGACGTTTTCATCTCCTTTTTTGTTTTGAATTTCGATGTCAAATTCTTGGAGGAGTAAAATCCATCTAATAAGACGCGGCTTAGCATCATGTTTAGAGAATATGTATTTCAACGCGGAATGATCGGTGAATACAATCGTTTTTGACAACACGAGATAGGATCAAAATTTATCAAAAGCAAAAACTACGACAAGTAGTTCTTTCTCGGTGATTGTGTAGTTGAGCTGCACGCTATTTAAAGTTTTGCTCGCAAAATGTATAGGACGGAAATGTTTTCCTTCGCGTTGTCTTAATACGGCTCCTACAGCAAAATCGCTTGCATCACACATAAGTTCAAATGGTCGCGACCAATCCGGTGAAATCATGATTGGTGCATTCGTTAACTTGTCTTTAAGCTTTTCAAATGCCTTTATGCATTCTTCATTGAAATCAAAGACTATGTCTTTTTCAAGGAGTTTGGTCATCGGTCTAGCGATTTTGGAAAAGTCTTTTATGAATCGGTGGTAGAATCCCGCATGACCTAGAAAACTTCTAACGGCTTTAACGTTAGTTGGTGGTGGTAATTTGGATATCACTTTGATCTTGACCTTGTCTACTTCCAATCCGGCTCCGGAGACTTTGTGTCCAAGCACAATTCCTTCAGTCACCATAAAGTGACATTTCTCCCAATTGAGCATGAGATGAACTTTTTTGCATCGGATGATCATGTGCTCTATATTAAAAAGGCAAGACTCGAATGAGTTTCTGAAGACTAAGAAATCATCCATGAAAACTTCCATGGATACTTCGATCATGTGTTGAAAGATCGCGATCATACACCTTTGAAAAGTCGCAGGTGCATTGCAAAGACCAAAAGGCATACACCTATAAGCAAATGTTCCAAAAGGACACGTGAAAGTGGTCTTGTCTTGATCAGATGGTTCGATAGGTATTTGGAAATATCCTGAAAAGCCATCGAGAAAACAAAAGAATTTGTTCCCCGCTAGTCTTTCCAACATTTGGTCCATGAATGGTAGAAGAAAATGATCTTTTCGTGTGGCATCATTTAATTTGCGGTAATCAATACACACACGCCAACCAGTAACAGTTCTTGTAGGAACAAGTTCGTTATGTTCGTTGGTCACAACAGTCATTCCTCCTTTCTTAAGAACGCAGTAAATAGGACTAAGCCAATGACTATCTTTGTAAAACCTGCATGCTTTTACCATGAATAGTACCCTTAAGATCGTACGTACTAGATTAAAACTTTCCTTTTATAGTACGATTACGTTTACGTGTTAGGATTTTACGTATTACGTACATGTTAGAACACGATACGTATTTATTACGCACGAACACGCAATAATTATTTAAACAATAATTAATCACGGATATGCTATCATGAAATCATGAACGTAATTAAATCACGGGCTAATATTAATTACGTATATATATTTATTACGAACACGAATAAATATATTAAGTCACGATCGATAACTAATTAAAACACGTAAAACACGAACACGAGAACACACGAGAACACACCAATATTTTAGACACGGAAAAACATTCGGGTTACACCTTGTGGGCCCCATTAGCACGAAATTAAGGAGGGAGGATGGGCTTAGCCCATCAATTTTTACTAAAAGGGGTTAAATATTTTCTTACACTACTCATTTTTAGTTTTACAGAAGATTTTAGAAAAACCCTAAAACCGTCCTCTCTCTTCTCTTTTGGCCGCCACCCTAAGAACACCAAAAGGAGGTGGTTTGTGATCTTGGATCTTGGAATTTTAATTGGTGATCGTGTTTGTTCTTCATCCTTTTGATCCACGGATTCGGTAAATCCTTTTTAAACTTTTTCTTTTGATTTGATCTTTTAATAAATCAAGAACATGTTATGTTTTTTTACAAAAACCTAATAAATAAACATGGATCTAACATGATATGGGGTTTGTTAAAATCAAAAGTATGTTTTTAAGGGGTGTTTGTTTTGGCCGCAGGCTGCACCGAACCCGAAGGGGTTTCGGTTTGGCCAAACCGACCACCACCAAGACCATACGGTCTTGGTTGGTGCGTGTGGGTCCCACGGCAGCAGTAAAACACGGGGTACCCCGAGTTGGTTCGGGGTACGGTGTCGATTTCATGTCCGGTTCAAGGTTTTGATTCTAGATCCGGTTCATGGTGTATGTTTAGTTTTTTTTAATGTTTATGATCTTATGTTAAAAATTATGTTAATAAAATGATATGATTAATTTAATAACATGACTTAGGTTATTTTAATTATTATAATCATGAAATTAATTAACCTAAGTATTTTATATTTTAGACTTATAATTAATTAATTATTTAAAAACCATGACTATAATTAATTAATTAACATGACTTAGGTTATATTATTAATATATAATAATACATATTTTAACCTAAGTATTTAACTTATTTAATTAAAAACATGTTATACTTTAATTAAATATTTTAACCTATAGTTTAATTTAATTACATTAAATAATTATTAAACTATACATTATATCATATGACTTAGAAAATAATCATGAAAACACTTAGGCTTATATACTTAGCTTATTTAACCAGCTTATTTCTAATTATGGAAACTTTCTATTTTTGGAAACTCCCTATTTTTGGTAACTTTCTATTTTTGGAAACTTTCTATTTTTGGAAACTTTCTATTTTTGGAAACTTTCTATTTTTGGAAACTTGCTATTTTAGGAAACTTGCTATTTTTGGAAAGTTACTTATTTTTACACAGTAAGTATAATAACACATGAAATACCAGAAATACTTAATCAGATTAAACAGAATATAAGATAAACACAGTGTAAGGCTTAAAAACAGTAAAACATGGTAAGAACACATAAAATAAGCTAAGACATGACATAAAACCAGCTACGTATTTAGTAAGCAGATACTTATTCATGTATGTATTTATGTAGCACTAGTGATTCGGAAGTAGGATTCCTCTCAGTTCATCTTCTTCGTTCACTAGACATAAGGTACGGATTCACGTCCTTTCAGTATGGACATTCTTTCCTTATTAGGATTCCCCGTATGCAGCCAACTGTTTTCCCAGTATTTGTTTTATATGTTTTTGAATTGCTTATGTTTAATTAGAATACCCAAAGCCATATACATGCATGACCAGTTTCACCTAGTTATGGAGGTACCATAACCATAACATTGGAGGCACCAATGTTATGACTTCACCACGGCGGAGTGATTACTCGTGGCCTCCCTTCAGCTTTTGGCCATTTATTATATTTATCATGTGGGGCGTATGGGTGCATCCTAGTTACATGTTTTCAGTCGGGATTTCATGGTGATTGTGGTGTGTGCCTTGCATCCTTCACGAGGAGCTGATCCCTCCTACCCAAAAACCAGTATATTAAATTAGAGGCAGCCCCTCTAATTTGCATGATGAGGTCACCCCTCCAAGTATTCATGCACGATGGATTTTCATGACCTATATTGGCTAATGGTAAAATATGTTAAACATTTTCCATAAGATAAACATAAGGCTTTTCAAACTATAAAACCAGTTTTATGAACATGTTCCAGGTTTTCCAGGACTTATATATTTTCGCTGCTATTAAGACTCCATTATGTTTTAGTCACTTATACTATGTCTATATCCGTGCACTGAGCGTTTTGCTCAGCCGTTACTTTCCTTTCCATGTCCCAAAACGACAGGTACCCTAGGGAAGACTCGAGCATTTGGAGGACGTGCATAGGATGGAAGCTGCTAGAGACTTCTTTTCCTTTTTGCCTTCATATACTTATGCTTGCTTAGTCTTTCATTCATTTCTTTTGCTTTATTATGTTTGGGCTTATGTTTGGGAACCGATGTTTGATTCTAGTTATCCCTATGGTCATGTAATGTTTTATACATTTATCCTTGTATGCTTTGATGACACGCCATAATTGCTGTGACATTTCCATTATCAAAATGGGGTGTTACACATATGGTATCATAGCCAAGACTTCGACCTGTAGGCTCTAAAACTCGACCTGTGACTAGTGGGTAGTCACCAGGAGCTTCCTAAGCCAACGTCTGCTATTCTACGTATTGATGTTTTCAACGCATTGTTGTTTTAACCATGATGTTTTCATCACCTTGAGGTTTTAACCTTGATGTTTTCATCGATATTGTTTTGCTAATATGGATGGACAACCATCATCCATATTTAGTTATGGGTCATTGTTTCATGCATAATATTCCTCGTGAACTGTGGCTATGTGGACTGAACCCCAGTAGTTCCATTTATTTATGTTTCATATATCATTGTTGCAGGGATTATGACTAAGTAATGGTTGGTACAGGACTGGCCCTATTTAGTCGCATGTGCTTTTATCGAAACTTTTAACTTTAGGACCGACCCATAGGCGTCCCCTCGCCATGTCTTTTGTTTTGGGACCGACCCATAGGCGTCCCCTCGCACATATAAAAGGTTTTTATAAACTACATTACGCATTCATGCACTGTTTTCATGCATAAAATGTTTCTCATGATTTATTGGCATAAATTTATTTTTTTTTCATGTCCCCTCATAAGTTACTATGTTTTTATGTCCAGTATGTTTTCATACTGTCATGGTTAACTTCGGTTTCATGCTGATTATGTTATACACTCCTTTATGATAGATCGTTTTATGTTCCTTCATGATAATTCTGTCTTCATGTTGATTACGTCTTACGCCTCTTTTGTTATTTATGCTTTCACGAAATACATTGTTGGATTTCATTGAATTCTGCTTTCATGATAGGCATGGTTGGTTTTCATTGATCATGCTGTCAGGCAAATCATCGTTGAATTTTGTGTAACCACACTTTAGCGTTTCTCTATGCAATCAGAATGAGGTATATACTGGCATTGCCAAGTTATCATGATGGTTTTCCTAACCGTTTAACCGATATAATTTCCTTAAATCATGATAAATGATCGACCCCATACCGATCATTTCATGTGCATTCCACGTGTACTCCACGTACCGTATTTCATGTGTATTACACGTACCTTAATCCATGTGTATTTCACTTGTAATACTTCACGAGTATTCGCTAGTTGATTCTAAATCATCTCAGGCGTATGTTCAATTGCTGATATTCTACAAGGTTGCTGATGCCGCTCATAACTTGGAGATGTTACTAAAGGTTGATGCTGCTGACGTTCGGAGACTGATAGGTGTGTAAACACCCATCTTTTCTACCACTTAATTACTATTATAACCGGACCAAAACGTGTATTTTATGTCTTTTATGTCGGAATTATGCGTGGTTTGTGTTTTTTTTGTAATTTAGGACGAAATTGTGAAAAGTGGAGAAAACACGGGAATTCACGGGCATTCACGGCTTTTATTGAAGAAAAAGATGAAAGACGGAGTCGAGAAGTCAAAAGTGGAAAAAGAACGGAAGTCCAAAACCAATTCTGAAGATTTATCGAAGAAAAAGTCAAAAGACGGAAGTTTATCAAAAGTCGAGAAACTCAAATCTATTTTACTAAAGAAATTAAAGACGAGTTCAAAAGATATCCCGAGCCACAAGTCCTTAAAGTCCAAATTTAAAAGAAAGATTAGAAGAAAAGGACTAATGGTGCAATTAAAAGAAGATTAAAGAAGGAGGGACTAAGCATGCAATTAAGGAAGCTTCCTAAGCAAGCCTTAATCTCCCCTATATATAGATTAGATCATTTTCATTTTCCTCTTGTTGGCTAACTTGACAAATTAGCTCTTCCACCTTTATTTTATGCACATTTAAATACTTGTCATTTAATTACCTTGTCTTGCACCTTAATTACCATTTAATTCAAGTAAGTGTTTCTTTTTAATTCTTGTCAAGCTTTATCTTTATCTTGTTAATCTCATTCTTCCTTTCTTAATCTTTGTGTTGATTTGTTTATGTTTATGTTCTTAATTTTGGTTGATTTAATTAAGTGGGTTTTGATTAATTTGATTAAGTTTTGTGAGTTTTATTGATTTGGATTGATTGTTTATGCTTTATATTTATCTATCTATTTGTTTGGTTTAATCTTTTTGTTGATTTGGTTAAGTTTTGTTTAGATCCATATGTTTTTACTTTACTTGTTCTTCGTTTCACTGTTACTGTTCTTTCCCTGAGATTCGTCCCCAGCAATCATTCCGAATAGGTGTGGAACTTTGTGCTCTATACGGAATATTAAATATTCCGCATAGAGGTTTTATTCCGCGTAACAGTTTTGTAGAAATCACTTATTCGGAATACTTAATTATTCCGCATAGGGGTTTTTGTAAAATTGCTATTCGGAATATCCTGTATTCCGCATAGGAAGATCTTTCCGCATAGGACTGGTTATTCCGAACGGGCACAACTTTCCGAATAGGAGGATTTTTCCGCATAAAGCACTTTTCCGAATAGGCCAAACATTCCGAGTAGAACTTTATTCCGAATAGGGACCTCTATTCCGAATAGAGGTGTTATTCCGAATAGGAGGCACATTCCGCATAAGGGTGATTTTTCCGAGTAGACAAATATTCCGAATAGGGGTAGTCTTTCCGAATAGGTGACAGTTATTCCGAATAGCACTTATTCCGAATAAGAGTTTATTCCGGATAGGGAAATCTTAGTTTTTAGTTTTCTGCCTTTTCATTTTAAGCTTTATTTTTCCCGCCTTTTTCTTTATTGCACCTTAAGTTTATTTGCCTTAGATTAAGATTTAGATTTAGTTGTGTTTTAAGTTTGCCTTAGTTAGAATTTAAGTTTGCGTTATTTACTTTATTTGCCCTTTAAGTTTAGTCTCGCTTTAAATACTTGCACTTTATTTTAATTAGATTTAGATTCACTTTAATTGCATTTTTACTTTAATTGTTTTGCACCTTTTATTTTCAACACTACAACGACACATCTTTTGTTCCACCAAAGTTCAACTGAGTCACACATTAAACAATAAGTTTTTCAATTCGAAGAGACATACTTAAACGAACAATTTTAACTGGGTAAAAACCAGTTAACAAATGGCGCCGCTGCCGGCTCTTTTCGTAAAGATCAACAGTTTTTTGTGAGAGACACGTTGCTTTTTGGGATCCGTTCACTTGTGAACGTTATTTTTTGCATAAAAAATTCAAAAAATTATAAAAAATAAAAAAATTCATAAAAACCATAAAAATTAAAAATTTCAAAAATCCAAAAAGATTTTATTTTTCTTGTGTATATATATTGTCTTTGTGTTTGGTTTTGTTTTCTTTTGCATTTTCAAGTGTATGCGTACTAGATCTTCTAATTATCAAGAGCCCGAGCCTCAAGAAGATTTAGATATGGCAGGTGTCAACAACAACAACATGCCACCGCACCTCAATAATAATAATAACAACAACAATGCTCTTCCACAGCCCGATCTTCGGACCATGGAGGAACTTTGTCAACCAACAATGTTTGGACGAGGAGGACCGATTGCGCCGATGCAAATCAACGCTCCTGAGTTTTCGTTGAAGCACCACATGATTCAGCAAGTGCAAACAAACCCATTTAGAGGATTGCCTGATGATGATGCCAACAAACACCTCGACAAGTTCATTACAATCACCCAAAGCATGAAGTTGCCTGGGGCCACAATGGATGTTCTCCGCCTACAACTCTTACCACATACTTTATCGCATCATGCCGAGAAATGGTTTGATCGTCTCCCGAAGAATTCTATTCACACTTGGGATGACATGACTCAACGCTTTCTTTCGCGCTACTTTCCACCATCCATGGTCACAAGCCTTCGCAATCAGATCAGCGGTTTCATGCAAGATCCCGATGAATCTCTTTTTGATGCATGGGAGAGATATAATGTCTTGATCGACCGTTGTCCAAACCACAACATGCTTCCGGTCACCTTGATCGATACTTTCTACAACGGATTGACTTTTCGAGATCGTGATACGATCAATGCAGCCGCCGGTGGCACATTCATGAAAAGGAGACCCGAGGAGTGTAGAGCGTTAATTGAAAACATGACTACTCATCATAAGAACTGGGATTCCTCTGCTTCTTCTAGAAACAACACGAGAGTCAATGTTTCCTCTACCTCAGCAAACCCTGAGATGACCGAACTCACCCGCATGATGGCTGAAATGAGCAAAAGTATTACGCTTCTCGCTTCAAACCAACAACAACAACAAGTTAAAGCGGTTGCTAATCCTTGTGAAACATGTGGCGGTCCTCACTCATACACCGATTGTCCTTCGACACAAGGAAATCCGGAAAATGTGTATGCAGCTTACGGTAATTATTCACCGGAAAATTACCAAGCTAGACAACAAGGGGATAGAAATCTGCTGAGCTACCGTTCCAACAATTACCTTTCACCCGGTTTTTCTCCTCAAAACCAAAATCCCGCTAACAACTACAATAGAAGCAACCAAATCCCACCTCGTGCTTCTAACCCTTATCAACCACCCACCCAACAACACCCACCCATTAATCCCGATGTTGACACCATCATGAGAACTCAAGGTGAGCAAATCAAGAATCTACAAAGCCAAATAATCAATTTGAAAGGAGATATCTTGAAGCAAGGTAATGACATCAGAACCGAGGTTCGTGATAATCTTCAATCCTCCTTCATCACTCAAACAACTGAATTAAAGAATCTGTTGGCTAGTTTCTTGCCCGAAGCTCAACCTTCTTCTTCTTCGGGTTCTCTACCTTCAAACACCGTCACTAATCCGCGAGCTAATGTGAGTGCTATAACTACGCGTAGTGGAATTACCATTGTCAATCCACCTGACTCACCACCATCATCTACACCTCCTCCACCACCATGTATCCCTACTCCTCTTACACTTAGTGATAGTACACCATTACCGTCTCCGCCTCGTCATGACGATGTATCTCGGAAGGACCCTTCAACATCACAACCTTCACCACCTACACCTTCACCTAACCCTTACCAACCTAGAATCCCATACCCTTCTCGCATAGGCAAGACCAACGATCTAACCAAGAATGATTGTCAAGTATCGAAATATGTGGATATGCTATCTAAAATGACCATCAACATTAGCCTTGTTGAAGCACTTTGCCACATGCCTAAATTTGTCAAAGCATTCAAGGAATTGCTTAGCAAGAAGGAGAAGCTGATTGAACTCGCCAACACACGCTTAAATGAAAACTGCTCTGCTGTCCTTCTTCGAGAACTTCCGGAAAAGCTTGGAGATCCCGGTCGTTTTGTGTTGCCTTGCGTGTTCAACAAAACTGAAGAATTTACTGCCCTTGCTGATCTCGGGGCTAGTATTAATTTGATGCCACTCAGTGTTTGGAAAACACTATCATTGCCCGACCTCATTCCAACAAAGATGACTCTCGAACTTGCAAACCGCACTCTCGCTTACCCCGTTGGTATAGCCGAAGATGTGTTTCTTAAAGTTGGCACATTTACCTTCCCGGTCGATTTCGTCGTAGTTGATTATGAAATGGACCCTCGTATTCCTTTAATACTTGGTCGGCCATTCTTGAGAACCGGACGTGCTTTAATAGATGTGGCCGAAGGTGAGTTAATCTTACGAGTCGGGGATGATTCTAAAGTTTTTAAAATGGGGAAGCTTACAGGAAAATCTTTTGGAGGCCGAGAATCAGTGAATATGATAAATGTGCTCGATGACTTTACCGTCTATGACAATCCTCTATTCGATTCTTCCACTGATAATCCACTCTTTGAAGATAATGTGGATGATTCTCACTCTACTATGGAACCTTCCACCATTTATGATTCGCCACCGGTCTTTGATGCTTATGATGATGATGATTCTAGCTCAGATTCGGATGATTTTGATTGTACTTCTGAGTATCCCGAGCTGCCTACATATGATGATTTTGATGAGGCCGATACTCTTTCGAGCGATTCTTCACATGATGAAGATCCTCCGCCATCACTCGATCCTACCTTGGACGATTACTCATTCGAGGAAGATTTCTCTGAATTTCTTAACACTTACTTCCCTCATGAGAGTGATGCTCCTCCTTATGACTTTGAAGATTATCGTCTTGATCCTACTTTGGATTTGAAGAGCATTTTGTCAAAGGAGAAGAAACCGGTTGACACCAAAATCCGTTGCACGTATGATTTAACACCTCTTTGTCCCACTTCTGAGGACGAGGTTGTGCTTCTTTGCGGATCTTCTTCACACTCGGCTGAGCCGGAGTGCTATTTTCCCCTGAAGGAAAAGGTGTTCGACCCTGGTATTGAAGTCTTTACGCCATCTCAGTATCCACCTGATGAAATAAAAGGAAAAATCTTTGGAACCATTGACGACATGCTTGCACCACTTCATACTTGCTTCCACCGTGCTCCATCGCTGCTTAAGGGAACCCTGCCACTTTTTCTTTGGCTTGCCTTGTTCGCCTTAAGCTCTTGCTTATTGATGGATGAAAACTATGTCTTTGATCCTGGTGGATTTGTTCCATACTACTTCCGTTGATGATCAAGGTCGATTCAGGCTCACGACTCGGTTAACAAAAACCAAGCGCTTCTTGGGAGGCAACCCATGCATCTATCTTTTCGCTTTCTTTACCATAAGTGTAGGGGGGACCCCTTGGATTGCTATTTCCTCTCCTCACTTCTTAATCAGGGATTCGAGCTTCAATGATCCACTCTTAATGATTCTTGACGACCCGTGATTCCGTGTTCTACTTTATCCCGGTTCTATCCTAAACTCTTTTCGATTCACTATTTTATATTTTCTCAATATTAAAATAGGAATCTCTTTAGTTGTCTTTTCCTTAGCGAGATTTAAACAACGTGCACAATGTCCTAAGTGTAGGGGAGTTTAATCCCACATGCTTAAACATTGAGGACAATGTTTATCTTAAGTGTAGGGGGGACTTCTATCGAAGTTAAGTGGTCTTTTCCTTGTATTTGTCCTCATTTTAACCGGAAAATCAATTTTTCGACATTTTTCAAAATTTTTGATCTATTTTGGCCTATTAGTTTTTACCTTTGTATAGTTATTTTCTTTCTTTGCTAGAATAAATGTTTAATAAGTGGTTTTAATTTTCAAACGTTGTGAATCTTTTGACTCAATCCGAGTTTACTCTAGCTAGTAACCTTAACATGTTTAAGTCAAGTTTTGCTAGGCTTTTATATAGGGAGCTATAAAACGCGAAAGTCTTAACTCTCACGGGTTAAGAACAAGAACTTTTCGCAAGTTCCTATAATTGATCCTAGAGAGTCGTTTATCAAGTGAACTTTAAGATGCGATTTCTAAACTTGAAAGAGTCTAAGAATTTGCAAGATCCTATAGACAACTCGAAAACCCAAAATTTTGATTTAACAGGCTAAGTATCCACGAGTCTCATTACTTGAGATTTTTAACTGTGGAGAACGAGAGATGATAGAGCCAATTATAAGTTCGGTATTCTTTCGTGAATTTATGTGAGTTAATTATAAGCCTATTCTCCCATCGCTTGCTAATAAATTTATCTGCTAATAAATAAGGTTGTACGATTTGAAAAGTTACTTAGCTTCTAGCCCCAGATCGTTTAAAAGTTGCTCGGTAATGACGAGAGTTCATAGCCAAGGCATAACTTATGAAGCGGGGCGCGAAGATTGGCGAGTCCGAAAAGGCCCTATCAAGGCATGAGGGCTATGTTTTGTTGCTAAAGATCCAAAAGTGATGTGAAGAATCATTTATCGAAAATCAATATGAAGGATCGAGACACACGACGAAAAGCAAAAACTCCCAAAAAGTCATGGAGAAGTGTATCCGAAAAGACCCTAACAAGGTATGAGGATAAATAGATCCAAGTGAATAAAGGAGGCGGATCGTTGTATATCAAAATCCAAAATAAAGATTGGAGAAAAAATGAAGAAGTCGTGGTCCATATATGAAGAATCTCTTAAAAATTCCAAGTGAAGAAATTCCAATTATGAAGAGAAGACCATTATTTCATGAACGTCTCTCAAGATTTGAAGTATGAAGTCGCTGCCAAATATCGGCCCGAGAAAGGTCTCAAATCGCGAACCAAGTTATGCCAAGATATGAACTTTTTGATATCCCGAGAAGCAGTTTTAAAAGATTTGGTCCTTTAGCTAACTATTGATTAAATCGTGCACTTTATTTTCAGACTAAATAATTATCGAAATAAGTCAAACAATGCATCTTCGTGATCATTCAAGACAAATAATAAAATATAAGAGATACCCATAGGAATAAGGGAGTCTAAGTGAATAATTGGCCCACATGAATTCGTGTTAGTTTACTAACTTATAATAACAATGATCTCGTTTTTAAGCATGGTTTGGAGAAAGTGAAAAGTTGAGGATGATGATTATTCATGACATTTTCAAAACCCAAGGTATGCTTTTAATTTCTTTGCTTTGCATTTTTATAATTTTCTATCTCTTTAATAAAGGCCAATATGGATTGATTATGATGAAAAGCGTAAACATGCTTTGTAACTAATGCATTGCATGAGGACATTGCAATGGTCAAGTGTAGGGGATTTGATAGGTGTGTAAACACCCATCTTTTCTACCACTTAATTACTATAATAACCGGACCAAAACGTGTATTTTATGTCTTTTATGTCGGAATTATGCGTGGATTGTGTTTTTGTTGTAATTTAGGACGAAATTGTGAAAAGTGGAGAAAACACGGGAATTCACGGGCATTCACGGCTTTTATTGAAGAAAAAGATGAAAGACGGAGTCGAGAAGTCAAAAGTGGAAAAAGAACGGAAGTCCAAAACCAATTCTGAAGATTTATCGAAGAAAAAGTCAAAAGACGGAAGTTTATCAAAAGTCGAGAAACTCAAATCTATTTTACTGAAGAAATTAAAGACGAGTTCAAAAGATATCCCGAGCCACAAGTCCTTAAAGTCCAAATTTAAAAGAAAGATTAGAAGAAAAGGACTAATGGTGCAATTAAAAGAAGATTAAAGAAGGAGGGACTAAGCATGCAATTAAGGAAGCTTCCTAAGCAAGCCTTAATCTCCCCTATATATAGATTAGATCATTTTCATTTTCCTCTTGTTGGCTAACTTGACAAATTAGCTCTTCCACCTTTATTTTATGCACATTTAAATACTTGTCATTTAATTACCTTGTCTTGCACCTTAATTACCATTTAATTCAAGTAAGTGTTTCTTTTTAATTCTTGTCAAGCTTTATCTTTATCTTGTTAATCTCATTCTTCCTTTCTTAATCTTTGTGTTGATTTGTTTATGTTTATGTTCTTAATTTTGGTTGATTTAATTAAGTGGGTTTTGATTAATTTGATTAAGTTTTGTGAGTTTTATTGATTTGGATTGATTGTTTATGCTTTATATTTGTCTATCTATTTGTTTGGTTTAATCTTTTTGTTGATTTGGTTAAGTTTTGTTTAGATCCATATGTTTTTACTTTCCTTGTTCTTCGTTTCACTGTTACTGTTCTTTCTCTGAGATTCGTCCCCAGCAATCATTCCGAATAGGTGTGGAACTTTGTGCTCTATACGGAATATTAAATATTCCGCATAGAGGTTTTATTCCGCGTAACAGTTTTGTAGAAATCACTTATTTGGAATACTTAATTATTCCGCATAGGGGTTTTTGTAAAATTGCTATTCGGAATATCCTGTATTCCGCATAGGAAGATCTTTCCGCATAGGACTGGTTATTCCGAACGGGCACAACTTTCCGAATAGGAGGATTTTTCCGCATAAAGCACTTTTCCGAATAGGCCAAACATTCCGAGTAGAACTTTATTCCGAATAGGGACCTCTATTCCGAATAGAGGTGTTATTCCGAATAGGAGGCACATTCCGCATAAGGTTGATTTTTCCGAGTAGACAAATATTCCGAATAGGGGTAGTCTTTCCGAATAGGTGACAGTTATTCCGAATAGCACTTATTCCGGATAGGAGTTTATTCCGGATAGGGAAATCTTAGTTTTTAGTTTTCTGCCTTTTCATTTTAAGCTTTATTTTTCCCGCCTTTTTCTTTATTGCACCTTAAGTTTATTTGCCTTAGATTAAGATTTAGATTTAGTTGTGTTTTAAGTTTGCCTTAGTTAGAATTTAAGTTTGCGTTATTTACTTTATTTGCCCTTTAAGTTTAGTCTCGCTTTAAATACTTGCACTTTATTTTAATTAGATTTAGATTCACTTTAATTGCATTTTTACTTTAATTGTTTTGCACCTTTTATTTTCAACACTACAACGACACATCTTTTGTTCCACCAAAGTTCAACTGAGTCACACATTAAACAATAAGTTTTTCAATTCGAAGAGACATACTTAAACGAACAATTTTAACTGGGTAAAAACCAGTTAACAGAGACGCTACGAGATGCGGATGCTGTTCACAACCTGGAGATCCTACAAGACGAAGACAAAGGCGTCGGAGCAAAGAAATTGGACGAGAAGATGCTTCACCATCAGACGATTCCCATCAATCATTGTCCCTAATTCTTAGTTACATGTCACACGTCATTCGGCTGTCATTTCAGCCATATGAGTGCAAACCGGTACCAGCCGGCCACTTAGCTGAATAGTTACATGAATCACGGTCATGAGAATGACCATTATGGAACTGACAGACAGGACGATAGTAACCACTACTATGACAGCAACTATTCTAGAAATCGCAACCGAGGCTCCGGCCGCGGACGTGATCAGACATACAAAGGATCAGTAGTCCGATATCCGCCAAGTCTGGCATAATAACCTAATATTGTAGTTCTATTGTTTTACGTCTCGAGACACATGTCAAGACATCGGTCAAGACACATGTCTCACGTATTCTTTCTGAAGACACATGTCAAGACATCAGTCAAGACACATGTCTCACGTATACTTTCTGAAGACACATGTCAAGACACCAGTCAAGACATATGTAATGCTTATAGTTCCAAGACACGAGTCAAGACACATGACTCACGTCCAACTATGGAACATTTCTAAGAAATTCAGGGTACCCTCCAAGGGTATATCCATTTTGTTGTGCCATGTATTAATCAGGCCACAAGAATTTCAATATCATTATCGGCGCATCATTGAGAACTGTCGCGTTGCTGTTGTCACTTTTATTTCTTTCACCATATTTCATATGATTCATGACCATGAAGGACGCCTTTCGTATTCCCACGTATACGAAGGTTTTCCTTCAGCTTAATGATGAGATCCAAGCTGCTAACGCATTTCCTCGGACAGACACGAGTTGAATTTTATCCTAATTATGGACTATCAACAACACACCATGCTACGATTCATAATTATGTACAGTAATGTTCAGGCTTCTGAATACATTCATCTTGATTTTTCCATCGGGAAAATCTATACAATATATCTATGCTTACAAGCATGTGCGTTGTTAGCCATGGTCGCTAAAATTTTCTAGCTGTCAGTAAGACACGACCACTTAAGTCTTTTACGCATAGCCAGTTGATTATTCCAAAATCTTCCCATACATTCCAGAAGAACTTACAAGGAGAAGGGCGGTACCATGAGATTATGTGTCGACTACCGTCGGCGTAAACAAATCACCATTCATGACCGTTATTCTCCTCCACGTATTGACAACATGTCCAATCGACCTTATTGTGTTAATCACTTTTCCAAGATTGAACTCATGATCATGCTGCCAACAGTGACGAGGTAAAGAGCAGGACATGTCCATGACTGATATTCGTACACGACTCGTCATGCTAGATTTATGATTTTGAATTAGTCTCATCAATGCTCCAACGACATTATAAGAATGAGTTTCCATGAACTCATAGCAAATTCATCAGTGTTTTCATTGAGGATAACCTGATTTCCTTTAAGCCTAGAGAAGAACAGGAAGACCACAGCTGCACGATGTTGCAAATTCTATGACAAGAGAAATTTTACCCTGGAAAATTTTCCAATATCAATTCTGTTTGATTACAGTGACACGCTGGATCACATGGATTTGCATAGTTAATCTTACCATGACTCAGCTTATGCGTAAAGGAGAGAACCCTACACTACATTAGGTGTTCTAGGAAATCCTACGCTAGGAGAAGTCTAGATTCATAGACTCATAATTTTGCAACCTTCTATGTATCAAGTTTCTACGAAGCAGGATACAGCTGCGTCCATATCTATGTACCTGACATACCAACAGGCTAAGATAGGACACCAACAAACTGGGATGTTTCATCATCTGAATTTGTGAACTAAAATGGGACAAGATCTACATGGATTTTGGTTACCAGATTAATGCAAACTCAGAAGAAGCATGATGCTATCTAGGTTATTGCAAACAGTTTGATCAAGTCTGCAGAATCCTTACATCCACAAGGATTGCAGAACCAACAGATTGATCGGACATGTTC
This sequence comes from Glebionis coronaria, assembly GCA_025667525.1. Classification (NCBI taxonomy): domain Eukaryota; kingdom Viridiplantae; phylum Streptophyta; class Magnoliopsida; order Asterales; family Asteraceae; genus Glebionis; species Glebionis coronaria. The sequence goes on from CM046878.1 coordinate 402,338,402, forward strand.
CAGCCAAGGCTCATCCGACCACTTGGTAATCCCTCAGCTATCGGGTCAGACAAAGATTCGCAATTGTACTCCTAAATTACTTCACGTCTTCATTCGGATTCCACGACTTGCTTTCGCGCTCGCGTTCATGACACTATTCACGTTCATGATCGTATCTGGGCTTACGATTTTACGTTCATTTCGTTCTGGGAAGTTTTGCAAGAACTTGAGAGACCAGACCCAAGTTTAGTATAGTTCCCTATCCTCTGATAGACGTTTCGCGTCATATTCCACGTCTCACCTAGTAGCGTTTGGCGTTATCGCCATTATATTCTATGTTCACGATATGTTTCACATGTCATGTTCATTCCACGTTCCTCATATCATGATCAAGATATGTTACACGTATCATGGATCACGATATGTTTACTCATACTACACTCGCCATATCTCCATGTAGCACGTTCAAAATTTTTCACGTATCACGTTCAAAAATTTTCACGTAGTACGTTTCTTTATGTCTCGCGCATCGTTTCTAATTATCAGTTAAGTTAGATTGTATTGCATCGTAACGTTTCAGTTACCCTAGCACGTTAACTCATTTTCCTCGATCGAATTTAGGGGTTCTACCTTACATTGATAACCAAGAACTTCTTCATAATTCAAGTCAAGGTCAGGAGGACCGGGACTTATCATTCGGGTCAAGATCTTGTAGAGGAACCGTTCCAAGAGGGAGGCCACTTGGAAATGGACAAGTCCATCCGGACTCCCTATCCGTTTTTCTCTTATCAATTAGAGATGTCCTTTCAGTCACGTCACGTTTCATGTCCTTTCAAGACATGTCACGTTCCGCGTTCCTTCTGCCAGGTCACATGTACGTTCATTTACCTTACATACCCTCTCAGTTTGATTCGGGTATGTTTCTCTTTCAGTTACGTTATCTATAATTCGGGGATGAATTATTCTTTTTAGGGGGGAAGAGTTGTAAAACCCGCATGCTTTTACCATGAATAGTACCCTTAAGATCGTACGTACTAGATTAAAACTTTCCTTTTATAGTACGATTACGTTTACGTGTTAGGATTTTACGTATTACGTACGTGTTAGAACACGATAAGTATTTATTACGCACGAACACGCAATAATTATTTAAACAATAATTAATCACGGACATGCTATCATGAAATCATGAACGTAATTAAATCACGGGCTAATATTAATTACGTATATATATTTATGACGAACACGAATAAATATATTAAGTCACGATCGATAACTAATTAAAACACGTAAAACACGAACACGAGAACACACCAATATTTTAGACACGGAAAAACATTCGGGTTACCCCTTGTGGGCCTCATTACCACGAAATTAAGGAGGGAGGATGGGCTTAGCCCATCAATTTTTACTAAAATGGGTTAAATATTTTCTTACACTACTCATTTTTAGTTTTACAGAAGATTTTAGAAAAACCCTAAAACCCTCCTCTCTCTTCTCTTTTGGCCGCAACCCTAAGAACACCACAAGGAGGTGGTTTGTGATCTTGGATCTTGGAATTTTAGTTGGGGATCGTGTTTGTTCTTCATCCTTTTGATCCACGGATTCGGTAAATCCTTTTTAAACTTTTTCTTTTGATTTGATCTTTTAATAAATCAAGAACATGTTATGTTTTTTTTACAAAAACCTAATAAATAAACATGGATCTAACATGGTTTGGGGTTTGTTAAAATCAAAAGTATGTTTTTAAGGGGTGTTTTTTTTTGCCGCAAGCTACACCGAACCTGAAGGGGGTTTCGGTTTGGCCAAACCGACCACCACCAAGACCATACGGTCTTGGTTGGTGCGTGTGGGTCCCACGGAAGCAGTAAAACACGGGGTACCCCGAGTTGGTTTGGGGTACGGTGTCGATTTCATGTCCGGTTCAAGGTTTTGATTCTAGATCCGGTTCATGGTGTATGTTTAGTTTTTTTTATGTTTATGATCTTATGTTAAAAATTAAATTAATAAAATGATATGATTAATTTAATAACGTGACTTAGGTTATTTTAATTATTATAATCCTAAAATTAATTATTCTAAGTATTTTATAGTTTAGACTTATAATTAATTAATTATTTAAAAACCATGACTATAAATAATTAATTAACATGACTTAGGTTATATTATTAATATATAATAATACATATTTTAACCTAAGTATTTAACTTATTTAATTAAAAACATGTTATACTTTAATTAAATATTTTAACCTATAGTTTAATTTAATTACATGAAATAATTATTAAACTATACATTATATCATATGACTTAGAAAATAATCATGAAAACACTTAGGCTTATATACTAAGCTTATTCAACCAGCTTATTTCTAATTATGGAAACTTTCTATTTTTGGAAACTTTCTATTTTTGGTAACTTTCTATTTTGGAAACTTTCTATTTTTGGAAACTTTCTATTTTTGGAAACTTTCTATTTTTGGAAACTTTCTATTTTTGGAAACTTGCTAATTTAGGAAACCTGCTATTTTTGGAAAGTTACTTATTATTACACAGTAAGTATAATAACACATGAAATACCATAAATACTTAATCAGATTAAACAGAATATAAGATAAACACAGTGTAAGGCTTAAAAACAGTAAAACATGGTAAGAACACATAAAATAAGCTAAGACATGACATAAAACCAGCTACGTATTTAGTAAGCAGATACTTATTCATGTATTTATGTAGCACTAGTGATTCGGAAGTAGGATTCCTCTCAGTTCATCTTCTTCGTTCACTGGACATAAGGTACGGATTCCCGTCCTTTCAGTATGGACATTCTTTCCTTATTAGGATTCCCCGTATGCAGCCAACTGTTTTCCCAGTATTTGTTTTATATGTTTTTGAATTGCTTATGTTTAATTAGAATACCCAAAGCCATATACATGCATGAACAGTTTCACCTAGTTATGGAGGTACCATAACCATAACATTGGAGGCACCAATGTTATGACTTCACCACGGCGGAGTGATTGCTCGTGGCGTCCCTTCAGCTTTTGGTAATTTATTATATTTATCATGTGGGGCGTATGGGTGCATCCTAGTTACATGTTTTCAGTCAGGATTTCATGGTGAATGTGGTGTGTGCCTTGCATTCTTACAAGGAGCTGATCCCTCCTACCCAAAAACCAGTATATTAAATTAGAGACAGTCCCTCTAATTTGCATGATGAGGTCACCCCTCCAAGTATTCATGCACGGTGGATTTTCATGACCTATATTGGCTAATGGTAAAATATGTTAAACAGATTTCATAAGATAAACATAAGGCTTTTCAAACTATAAAACCAGTTTTATGAACATGTTTCAAGTTTTCCAGGACTTATACATTTCCGTTGCTATTAAGTCTCCATTGTGTTTTAGTCACTTATACTATGTCTATATCCGTGCACTGAGCGTTTTGCTCAGCCGTTACTTTCCTTTCCATGTCCGAAAACGGCAGGTACCCTAGGGAAGACTCGAGCATTTGGAGGACGTGCATAGGATGGAAGCTTCTAGAGACTTCTTTTCCTTTTTGCCTTCATATACTTATGCTTGCTTAGTCTTTCATTCATTTCTTTTGCTTTATTATGTTTAGGCTTATGTTTGGGAACCGATATTTGATTCCGGTTATCCCTATGGTCATGTAATGTTTTATACATTTATCCTTGTATGCTTTGATGACACGCCATAATTGCTGTGACATTTCCATTATCAAAATGGGGTGTTACAATCTTCTATGGCAAAGAAGATTCCTGCCTCAAGGAGTTTCATTACATCGGCTTTTACAATCTCCTTCATGTTTAGGTTAAGCCGACGTTGCTTGTCAATAATGGGTTTGGCATCGTCTTCAAGATTGATCTTGTGTTTGAAAAATTGCTAATCAATTCCCGGTATATCGGATGTTTACCATGCAAACGCTTCTTTGTGGTTTTTGAGCATAGAAACAAGACGTTTCTTTTGATCTTCCTCGAGTGAGGCTGGGATAATCACCGGAAGGAGTGAATCCTTCTCTAGATAAGCGTACTCGAGATGTTTGGGAAGAGAATATCCGTCGGTGGATCATGAATAGATTTGTGAACTACAAAGTTCGACTTAAAAGGTAAAACTTCGAAGGGTTTGTTTTTCTCTTCTTCGACAGTTTCTTCAGAATTAACGGCCATGAATACTTCGAATTCACGATCACGATCGGTATCGCTAATCTTTTCTGAAGTTGTTTGGAATGGTGTGTTGTCATGAAGCAATGCATCCAACTCTTCTTCCGTTACTTCATCGATAACATCCACGCGGAAGCATGTGTCATCATTGTAATGAGAATGTTACATAACTTTATCGACTAAGAATGTGACTCGATCGTCACCAACTCCAAGGTTGAGTTCTTTATTCTTCACACGAATGATAACATCGGCGGTGTGTAAGAATGGTCGTCCTAAAATGAGAGGGACGTGATGGTCTTCCTCTATTTCAAGGATTACGAAGTCGGCGGGAAATATGAATTTGCCAACTTGAACAAGCATGTTCTCGGTTATCCCAATGGGATATTGGTAAGTGTGGTTAGCCAAACGTATACTCATACTTGTAGGTTTCAAAGTATTGTTTGAAATATTCTTGTATAATGAGTATGGCATAAGATTGATACTCGCGCCTAGATGGGCCAAGGCGTGAAATTCAACATTGTTGGCTAATGTACATGGTATGAGAAAGTTTCCCGAATCTCCGAGCTTTGGTGGAAGTTTGCTTTGCAAGGCTGTAGAACATTCTTCATTCAGAAACGCAGCAGAGATTTGCTCCTTCTTACTATGGTTGCTCACAAGATCTTTGAGAAATTTCCCATAGTTGGGCATCCCGGTTAAGATATCAACAAGGGGAACGTTGATCTTAACTTCTTTGATCATCTTAAGGAATTTGGCATTACGAGCCTCCATCTTTTCCTTTCGTAGGCGTTGAGGATATGGAATCTTGGGTGTATACGCCTTTGGTGTTGGTGTTGGAATAGGTGTGGTTTGTTTTGGTTTGGAAGGAGGAACGGTTTCTTCCTTCTCGGGCTCATCGGCTTCATCTTCACTTTCATCGGCGAAAGTGGGAGCATTGGTGTTTGGGTTTTTTGGTGGATCATAACTCAACACACTGTGAATACGGCATTCACATGTTCATTTCGGGAGGAGGGTGGTCGGTAGGGTTTATTCGTAGATGGTTTTTGGTTTGTTTGAGTGTTGCTTCGCAACGAACCACTTGGTCGATTGGCTAATTGGTCGTTGATTCGACCGATCTTGGTTTCGAGATCGCTAATAGTGGTGGTGTGGTGTCTTTATCCTCTTTCAACGTTGGCTTTGAGATCGAAGAATTGGTTGTTAATAAACGTGTTTGTTGATTTTTGAGATTCTATGAAAGCTAACAACGTTTTCTCTAAGTTTGATCCTTCGGGTTTCTTTTCATTTGATCGAATGAAATTATCGTTCTCACGAGGTTGTGACTTACGATTTTTGTTTTTGGGGTACTCCCGCCAAGTGCCGTGGTTTCTACCGTAGTAGTTACCTCGATAACCACCTACTCGGTATCCTTGGGCGTAGTTTGCTTCTTGTGGTGGTTCTCTTATTGGTGTGTCATCACACTCCGTAGATGGGTGTGGTCCTTCACAAAGAGTACATTCGCCTCGCATCTCTTTCATTTCGTCTTTGATAGTTTTGAATTGCGAGTCGAATTTAGATGTGAGAGCGTCCATCTTTTCCATGAGTTTAGAATTTTTGCTACTTTCAACGAAAGCAACAGTTTTCTTGAAAGGTTTGGAACGGTTATCTGACCAATCGAGTTGTAAGAGAACTCGGTCCTCGAGCATATGATATGCTTCGTTAGGAATCTTATAGAGAAAGAGTCCACCGACGTCAAGGATTGCTTGAACCGGTTCATTGAGACCATGATAAAAGATTTGGATGATGGTTCCTTTTAATAAACCATGTCCATGACAACAACGAAGTAGGTCTTTCATTCGGTTCCACGCATCAATGAGTGTTTCTTGTGGAATTTGGGCGAAACCTCGGATTTCTCCCATGAGTCTTTCTACATGGCGGGTGGAAAGAAGCGGCTAACAAAAGCGGTTCTCATTTGTTCCCATGTTTCAATGGTACCGGGCGTCAACTCATTATACCGAACTCTTGCATCTCCGGATAGAGATGATGGGAAGATTTTGAGTTTTATAGCGTCTCCATCGACGGCGGGTCCATATCGGAACATGCCATATATTTCTATGAATTCGGATATGTGCTTATGCGGATCGGCTCGCGTACGGCCGTCAAATTGGTGGTCTTTGATCATTGAAAGGTGATGACCTTTCACGGTGAAGTTTTCTCCAAGCTCAATGTGAACAATAGGAGCCTCGGGGGTAGGTGCTACTACTCGGTTGGCTGCCCACATAGATTGATCGTCGGCCATTGGGAATGGTAGATCGTTAAATGGGTTATAGACGACAAATGCGTCTAAGAGATTATCGAATGGTGGGTTTTTGGTTTTTGGAATTCGGTTTTCAAGAGAAACAAACGGTTGTTTCTTGCGGATTTTCTTTCGAGATTGATTAATATAACGTTCGGGATTTGTGTATGGACTAAGTAATTCTTGACCGGAAGAACGTGTGTTCATTCAAGTCTTGAAAAACTTTTGAAAAGGACTACAAGTAACAAAAATAAAAACAAACAAAATATAACTAATAGGAAAATAAGTAAATAGGAAATTAAATAAACGAAACAAAATAAAAACATAAAAAATTATTAATTTTTTTAGAAAAGCCGGTCGGCTTCTATTGGTGCCGGTCGGCAAGTTGCTGACAGTTTGACAGAAGCCGGTTGGCAACTACTCGTGTCGGTCGACACGTTGCGGACTATTTGGCAGAAGTCGGCGGCAGTGGAGATGTCGGCCGGCAAAGATGACTTTGCTGAATTTTTTTTTTTACATTTTGATTTTTGGCAACAAGAACGCTACAATGGGTTTGATTATAGGATGATTTTGGAACTAATAACACAAGAAAATCCCCGTAAGCGGCGCCAAAAACTTGATGCGTCCGTCGTGTGATGGATTTGTAGAAAAAGTTTTAAATTTATAACACGAATTAACGGATTGACTAAAAACGCATGGGAAAGTATAACCCTTTCGTTTGTGTATAGATTTTATGTGGTAATACCGAGATCGTTCACGGGGATTTGGAAAACCTATGATCATTCAAAAATAAAACTATAATCGTTGATTGTAGCAATTGGTGACAAACAAATAACAAGTAAAAATGATGAGATAAATAATAAGATTAAAGGCAACACTTGGTAAAGACTAGTTTGAGCATCCGTAATGGTATGATTGTGATGACACGTTTAACACATATGATTATGATAATTAGATGGATAATCCAATCTATTGTTTTCAAAAGTTTTAATCTTCGTCAAGACCTTGGTTAAAGAAAACAAGCATTAGACTCAATCACTCAATTCAAGACATAATCCAATTTCAACACATTCGATTCACGATCGTTTCACGAATTTGCTAACACTTATAGTTATGTTTCTTGATAATAAAAACTTCTTAACAAATGATAAATACAAAAGATAGCCAATCATAGACAAACCGGCTATGACTTGTTGATAGAAATAACCCTTTCGACCTATGAAATCTGTATCAACAAATTAAGTTTTGATAACAATTGTCACATGAAACATAAGTACTAATGGTTCATAGGAAAGCTTGACACTGAAATAAACATAAATCACAATCACACCACTACTTCATAACACAAACATCATCCTACCAATTGTAGAATGAGACTTAGCTACTCATAACAAATGATGAAATAAAGTCTAAAATAATAGTCTTACAAGTCATAATCAAGAGTCTTACAAAGTGGAAATATGTTGCTAATGATTAGTTTAATGGTCCCTAAGAGTTTCGTGATGTTAACTTTGCTTTTCGGGCTCCAAAAGTGACCTTTCTTGCACCACCTTGCTCAAATCCGGGAATGGAGGTTTGGTCAAGGTTGAGAGAGTTATTTGGTGGTTATGAAAGAGTAATTAAAGTACTAATGAGTTGTTGTTGAAAGGCATGACCCCTAGGGTCTTATTTATAGGCATAGTTGATAGCATGGAGTGAATGCATGGCTTGGAGCCAAAGACAAATACTTGGAGCCAAAGAGAAGTGCTTGGAGCCAAAGCAAGTCTAGAAACTTCTTGTATGATCTTGAATGTATGTAGACACAATTTCTGCCTACACAAAATTTGGTGGCTTCTTCATCATGTTGGTGGCTTCTTTGATGATTTATTGCAAGTGGCAACTTGATGGTGTTGGTGGCATCTTCATGTTGATTGACTTGTATGCTCCTTGGAAATAGTTGTTCTTGCACCCGAACTTGATCTTCGAAGGCTTGTAACTTGTACACGGGTTTTGAACTTGACTAGGATTCTTCGTACTCGTACTAATCTTCACATTTGCGTTGTTTTACACTTCATTCCTGCAATTGGCTACACAAAGACTTGCAAACACAATTGGGCACAAATATGCACAAATGTATCTTAGATATAACCAATATACATGTACAAAAGTATGGATAACGCTCCCAAAAACATGTTGGATTTGAGCGTTATCACTCGGAAAGAAACGAATTTTGGCACTATTTTTGCAACTTTTTAAAGATTTTAAACCAACAAAAACACCAAGATTCTAACCACTAATCGCTCAGCGAATGATACCACTTGTAAGATCTTTACACACGAACCAAACACGAAAAGCCTTGAACTTTATATAACGTGATGTATAGATGACGAATTGGGTGATAGTACGATTATGGTGATGATGAAGAGTTAACAAAGATGATAAAATAGATGAAGATCAAACAAAGATTAAAACTAAGAAGAGAATATTAGATTAGAGAGAATAAAGAAAGAGAGATACAAGGAGTGTGTAATCCTAGTGAGAGAGACTAAGGAGAGTTTCTCTCTCTAACACACTAAGGAAAATGGAAAGGCACTATGAGAGACACACACACAAATGAGGTTGGATTGGCCTTTTATACTAAGGCTTACAAGTTTGGAAGGCCTTCCTCATTTGTGTGTTCGGGACTAATTCCCGTTACATAAATAACAATAACATAGAACTCTCGACACCATTACGTAGCATTTTCCACGAGCTTCACAACAGTATATTATACGACCATCACTTTAAACACTTCTAACATATATAGACGCTGAGAAGAATGCAGGGAATGAGGGCTGATGATGTGTTGTGACGAATCAGGAAGTGCCACGTGGAAGGAGTTGGTTGGGCTTTGCAAAAGTTGATCCGGATTGATAAATTAATCAAACATGATTGGCTGTTGAGAGGGTTTAATGGGATTCGGTTTAAATGGCCATCATTGGCTCAAATCATTAATGCCAATGAGTGGTGATAGAATGATACTCGACCCATTTGTTACTATTTGTTTTAGTTGACTACTTTGATGGCTGGTGGGAGTATGGGGAATTTATATGGATTTCGGCTCATTAATGGTTTTGGATAGCTTAATGATTGCTGCTGAAGTTTGAACCATCATTGCTGCAGTAATAACTCCTCATCATTTGGCTGCTAATTAGTTCATTGATTGCTGCCACTTGTTGCCAATTATTCCCATTAAATGTTGCTGTTGCTGATGAACTACCTCAGACCATTAATGAGTAGCATCAACTTGTTGACTATCCGTCAATCATAGCTATTTAAATGTTATCAGTGAGCCAAATCAACTTGTTATGATAATGGGTATTCCATGTGACCCATATAAGCTCTTGGTCAATACAAGTGAACATGTATCACCATCTTTAAGACTTAGGCAGAATTAATCCCTTGACTTTTCAATCTTGATGGTTTATTTTGTGGCTCGTAATTTCTTTGACAAATGATCATGTTAATCTTTGAACTTTCCCTTCAGCTTCTTCAAGTCCTTTGATCTTCATATACTTGGCAAGTTAGGTCCTTGATGTCTTGTTTTGTCCCTTTTCTTTGTCTTTTCTTCAAGTAAAATCTATGAAAGCTTGTGTTTGCTTAAAACATATCTTTTTACCTGCACATTCAAAAACAACAAAGAATACCCCGTAATTCCATTTTTTCACAATAAAGTTTGGTATTTTCCTTATGTTTTAGGGGTTTAGTAGATATAATTGATATGAGATTTCACTCATATCAAATCCCCTACACTTGATCATTGCCATGACCTCACGCAATGCCACATTTCAAAGCACCAAATTACACTTTTCTCATAATAAATCTACCTTGGCCATTAAGGAATGCATTTACACTTACACTACACTATATGATGCATGATTTTGATTTTAACAATGCAATGCAAAGGAAAACAATTCTATTTATATATTTTTGGATTTTTCTTGAAATGGTTTTGATGGAAATAACTCATAAAGAAATCAAAGACTTTGATTAGGGCTTTGGTACCATGAATACTTATCATCCTCAAGTTTCACGTTCCCCATACCAAGATTAAAAACAAGATCATTGTTTTTCATAAGTGAAAGTGCATCAACTCATTCATAAAGATAAATTGTGTTACTATTATACCCCACTTATTATACCTCTAAGACCGGTTATTATTTGAGCAAATTGCTTTTGGGCAAATTTGTCATTATTTAAAGCGTTAAATATAAGAAGTGTAAAATCTTAAAATAAGGAAGCACAGTTTTAATCCTAAGTAACCATCTTATCCATTACTCGAAAAATCGCCCACAATTGATATAATCCGACCCAAATAATAAGTCATTCGTTTTATGTGTAAGATCCTTATTTCATGCATTAATAAGTAGCTACACACTCGCTAAGAAAAGAAAAATAAAACTCACGCATTAATTTATATCCACCGCCTTTTTGAGACCTCAGATCTTCAATCCCGCAACCCGTCAAGGTAATATTGGATTGGAGCAACTATTAAATCCCCGCAACCCTTGTGAGACTAATATTGGAATTTAATAGATACTATAAGTAACACTTCACTGCCCCTCTTGGGAGTCTTGTATAATTGTTTTTTTCTTTTTTCTTTTTTTTTCTCAAGCTACTCATTTTTTTTCTTCATAAGCCGCTCTTATTTTTCTTTATTCCTCACAAAGAAAGTTGAAAAGAGTAAAAGGAAAAACACCCGCTAAGTATTACGCATGACATAAGTCTAGTACACATAAACCGTTCTAACTTAGAATCTTATGACGTACTTATACCAACCACGAATGATTAGTCAAAAATGCATAAGAGACTACAAACAAATTAAAACCGTTCTTGATTATTTATTAACATATATACATGCGTTGACAAGAAAGTAAAGGTTACGAAAGGGGAAATAAAAGCCACAATTAATTTTTATGAGGTTTATCTAGCCCTTAACACTTACTTCAAACTCTATCATCTCCTGTTCTCTACGGTTTAAAATCTTAAATAATGAGACTAGTGGATGCTTAGCCTAATAAACCAATAAAGGTCTACATGGTTAAGGCTACTAGCTAGAGAATGCTTAGATAAGCAAACTCGGGTTGAGTCAAAGTATCCATGGCGAGCCTAATATGTCAAAGAAGTCTAAATTTGTTAAACCATGTCCTTTATTATATTTTTTCCTTTTTATATATTTTTGATGAAAAATAAAATAAGAAATATATATACAATGCAAATGTGTTATGCAAATGAAAAATGATTAATGCAAAAATGTGAATGCATATTTTTGGTGGCCAAAGTAGATCAAAAATTTGAAAAATGTTTAAAAAATTAATTTCCAAGTTATCATGAAGTCAATGACAAAGTTCTAGGTAAGGTCACTTCGATAGAAGACCCCCCTATACTTGAGATAAACATTGTCCTTAATGTTTAAGAGTATTGGATTAAACTCCCCTACACTTATGACATTGATAACTTTGCTTAACCTAAGCTAAGGAAAGGTCTACTATAGTGAATTCAGTTTAAGCATAACATGGTTTGAAAATCACAATAGTAACAAAGTGAACCTGATACAAGGGCCTCCTCCATAAGCTTCAATGCATACAATGAGAGAGAGAAACCCTACAAACACGAAGAAGACAAAATATAGGCACCCCCTACACTTCTTCTAAACTATATAACCTTTATTTCTATACTACCACACTCTAGTCTAAATGATCTAATCCTAGTTATTCAAGCTTGATTTATGGAGTCTCAAGCTCGACTCATCCCACACTTCAAGTGTCTATGGAAAACCTATCATGAAGAGTAAAAGATTTACCCTCTTAGGAAAAACTCTCCATGATAAGGTAAAACAAATTCTCAAGTACACAAAACCGCATAAATAGACACCCGGATCAAATACATAATTTCCCTCCCAAGAGTAGCATTATCTAAAAGTGGACATCTTAATCAATGGTGAAGAGGGTGAAGTTTCCTTGTCTATGATTCTTTGTCATAAGTTTTCCAAAAGATGATAAGGTGATACTCTAAAATCTACCAAATGTTTTCCTTTTATTGCATCAGGCGGATACTGAGTTGGCTCAACATTCTATATACCAGGATCAAAAATATTTTCCTTCATGGGAAAATAACAAGTGGTGGTAGCCTTAGAAGATTCCCTTTTATACTTTAAATATTGAGAGAAGGGTTGTAGAGTAGTAAGTGTCATCACACTTGTAGAGGAAATCACAAGTTCTTTCTTGTTCATAGAAAACTCCTCATCAAAAGCATCCTCATTAGGTCACATAAAGAATCTCTCCAATTAAACATCCAAATGATACAAGTCACTATCATCTTGAAACTTCTCAAATATTGGTTCAACAAGTGAAGGCTCAAAGAGATGGTGTGAATTGGTTTGTAAGAATGATGGTGAAATAGGTGAAGCATTTTGGTTATGAGGTGTTTCAAAAGGTGTGTAAGAAGGAGTAATATGTGAAGGTTCATGAGAAGGTTGAGTGAGAATGGAATCTCCATAAAGCAATCTTTCTATCTCAAGAATATCTTCCTCCTAATTAGAAGGTGATGTATTAAACTCAAGATTATATCTCTTAAGATAAGCCTCAATCTCCTCATTAATCAAGTCACTTTCACTAGGCAATCTCTCACTCTAAAAAACCTCATCTTTCCCATTTGAAGTAGAAGAATAAGCTCCAAAATCTACTTTCCCCAAACTTGCCTCAAATTCATCTGTAAGGGAATCATTATCTTCAAAGGAAGGAAATGAGGAAGTGATGGAAGCTATAGTCTCAATATGGGGAAGATCATATTCACCACTCTTACAAGCTTCATGAAAATATTCATCACATACTTCATCAAGAATATCAACTCTATTCACTTCTTTATCAAGAACATCAACATGATTAACCGTCTCGGGCTCATTAGATTTCTTAGACAATTTCCCCATGTTAAACACAACCTTTTGATCTCCCACCCTCATAATAAGTTCCCCCTCCGCCACATCAATAAGAGTACGACCTGTCCTTAAGAAAGGCCTTCCTACAATGAGGGGAACTCGAGGATCTACATCATAATCCAACACCACAAAGTCCATGGGGAATGTAAACTTATCAACCCCTACAAAGACATCTTCCGCAATCCCCACCAGATAAGCAATTGAACGTTTTGCTAGCTCAAGTGTCATTTTAGTTGGTGTAAGAGCGGGAAGAGAGAGTCGGTTCCAAACCGACAAAGGCATCAAATTAATACTTGCACGTCCGCAAGTGCCATGCAATTTTCCACCCCCAGGAAATTACAAGGGATCAAAAACCGTCCGGATCTCCAAGTTTAGTAGGCAAATTTTTGAACAACACCGCGGAACATTTTTTGTTTAATGAAGCATTAGGCACATCAACCAATTTCTCTTTGTTTGAAAGAAGGTCCTTAAACATCTTGGCAAACTTAGGCATATGAGCTAAAGCCTCCGCAAAAGATATATTGATATTTAATTGCTTAAACATAGTCAAGAAGTTGGACACTTGTATATCATCTTTGTTCTTAACCTTCTCCTTTCTCAAGCTAGAAGGATATGGAATATTTTGTTTTGGTGAAGGTTTAGTGGTAGTTGTTGAAGGACTCTCTTGTGGTGTTTCTTCAATGATAGGCGTGGAAGGTGAAAGATTAGTATGTGTAGGATTTGAAGGTGTAGGCTTTGAAGTTGTAGAAATAGAAGGTGTACTCTTTGATGGTGTAGGCTTATCACAAGGAGGAACCATAGTAGGAGTTACCAAAGGAGGTGTAGGAGGCATTAAAGAATCAATAGTTGTTTTCCCACTCCTTGTAGTAATTTCATTTACATTTTCCCTTGGATTGGTGTGAGTGTTTGAGGGTAAAGCACCTTGTGGTCTTTAATTTAAGAGCATCATAAACCTCTTGTTTGTTTCCTCTTGGATAGCCCTCAATTGATCTTGTGTTCTATTTTCACTCTCACGGATCCTTCTTTCATTTTCTTGATATCTCCTTTCATTGTCTTGGTTCATCTTATGAAGAATCTCAATAGCATTAAACTCATTTGGCCTATTTCCATGAAATCCTTGTTGTTGGAAAAGTGGTGGTTGATTGTAAAACCCTTGGTTTTGAAAATTGTTGCCATGAAAATTGTTTCCTTGGTTTTGAAAGATATTAGGTGCTCTATTGTTGTTGTGTCCTTGGTAATTTCCCCTCGGCCCTTAATTTCTTTGAAGAAATTGTGGAGGGTTTGTTTGATTTTGGGTGGGTTGATGGGGTGGGAAACCGAGTGGGGTAAGGTAATTGTTAGACTTGTAAGAGAGATGGTTAGGGTTGATGTTAGGTTTAAAGTTCTCTCTTTGTTCATCTTGATAAGCATATCATTCACCATAAAAGTTATTGTTGGAAATACGTTTTTACGTATTTAGGAAGATTCGGTCACTCCGACAATATATTAAGTAGTAGCTCGTAGTCTAGATATCTTTATTAAACAAAAAAAGCCAAGCCTAGCCTACAAGATGTGTAGGCCGGCCCAATATTGTAAGCCCAAGCCCATCACAAGGCTTGGGTATATAAACCCTCTCCTTTGATGGAGAGGGTGGTGATTTCATTTCAAATAACACATAGTTCTTAAACTTTCTTTCTCTAGAAGTGTGAAATCATCTATCTTTCTCTCTCTAAAACATAAGCAAGATTTACATATCCTACAGTTTTGAACTTTATCACATTGTAAATATGAGTGAGGTCCTTCACATATCTCACAACTTAGGGAAATGGCATTCATGGTAGATGAATTGTTCAAGGAAACTTTCATAAGGGCTTGAATCATCTCTTGGTTCATCTTTTGATTCTTGTCAATTGCTTGAAGTATTTCATTGTGACTTTTGAGGAGTTGATTATCAACGGATGTATGAGCACTCTCTTGAATAACATGGACCCCTCATCTCTTTGGTTATTTGTTTGAACCATGGATTTTGTCTCAATGATATCCCGTGCATCTTGTGTAGATTTTGAAAGAATGTTCCCACCCGGGGCCGAGTTAAGGGAATCTTGATGATGAGGTCTTAAACCATTGTAGAATGTGTTGATTTGGTGAAGTTGGTTAAAACCATGGTTTGGGCACATTTTTAACAACTCTTTAAACTCTTCCCAAGCCTCACTAAACTTTTGGTCTTGCCTTTATTAAAATCCAATAATTTGATTTCTCAAGGCAGTGGTTCGTGAAGGAGGAAAGAACTTATTTACAAATTTCTTCTTTAAATCCTCCCAAGTGAAAATGGTCCTAGATGGTTGCCTATCTAGCCAATTTCTAGCATTACCCTCTAAGGAGAAAGGTAATAGGCTCATCTTAATTCCCTCATAAGGGACCCCAATATACTTAAGTGTATTGCAAAGTGTCAAGAACCTCTTGATATGGTAGTGGGGGTCATCCATGGGTCTCCCTAAGAAGGGGGTAGAAGAAACCATAGTGATCATATGTTTCTTAAGCTCAAAAGTGTTTGCGGGTATCTCGGGTATAACAATATCATCGGCATTTCCCTCCACATTTGATTGGAGGATTGTAGAAATGTAAATCTATGCTTATGTTTTAGAGAGAGAAAGAGATAGAAAGATGGTGGATTACACACACACTTAGAGAGAGAAAACCAATGTTTACTATGTGAAAAGTGAATAACCACACACCCTCTCCATCAAAGGAGAGGGTTTATATACCCAAGCCCATGAGATGGGCTTGGGTTTACATTAGGCCGCCGGCCCATACATTTCATGGGCTCGGTTTTGGGCTTTGCTTAATGAATGTAAATAACTAAACTACGAGCTATAACATGAACTATTGTTGGAGTGACCGATCCTTTCTAATACGTAAAACGTATTTCCAACAATCTCCCCCTAAGGGAGGTCACTCCAAACAAGGGTGTTACCCGAGTTACAATAATGAAATAAACCTAGCATACTATGCTTGTCTTGAGCTCGTAGTCTTCGTCTTTCTTTTATTTTTCTTTTCTGGTGAACATGCTGATATGATATTTGATATCAATCTTGAGCATTAATCTCTTGCCTTGATCTCGTGCATCCATCACTTGTGATATTCGCCTCTTCGTGACACCATGTCCCACATACTTATACCTTCGTAATTCTTGAAAGCTTCAGAGTTTGATACAGTGGAAGACTTAACTTTTAGGCTTTCTTTAATTTGATGAGGTATTAAGTGTATAAAGTATAAGCATGCGGGGACGACTTCTTCTTGGATCCCGCAACACCACCGTCTTCAAATGCCGCAACATAAGTAGACACGAACGATATGGCTTTGAACATTTCATTCTAATTCGGTAGCTTTTTACCTCTGGTCGGTGAAGACCGTTGGACGATATTAGATATCGTACCCGTGACGGATAGTTTCAATTAAGTAACTTCCTGACAGGATTTCGCGGGTAAACCCGTTCTCTTTATTCGACCGTCCAAAGCTGACTGCGAACATAAAGAGTGAATCATTTGAATAATAATATCCGCATGATTTGAAGCCGTTAATTCATGTTCCTGGAACAAGTGAAATTCAATTAAGAACCGCACCATCGTTGCTTTCCAGTTGTCACGAGCTTGATTCGTATAGAATCTTGCAAGTTACCTACCAAGTGCTGTTTGAGGTTAACACTAGAAGGATTTCCACTCATCACTGTGAACACTAAGGTATCACTCTGAGTGTTCTGGCAAGATCACTAAGATATTGCGTAGAGGCCTGGAACGTGTTTAAATTCAGTTAAAAATTAAACAGCTGTTGCTTTCCAGTTATCACAAGTTTGATTCATAAAGAATCGCACAAGTCACCTACCATGAGCTTTTTGATATTCGCTCAAGAAGGATTTCCATCTTCATTGTAAATACTTTCGTATTACTCGGATGTTCAGGAAAGATCATGAAGATTTTGCGTAGGACTCTTAAAATCTTTCTTACTTTTCATAGTGTGTGAAGAAGCAAGGAAATATGAAAGTGTGTCCTAATGAGAAATTTGATGATCTCAAATGGCTCTAGACTCGATCGTGCATTTTGGATTTTTAGTGATCGGAGGCTGGAGAGGAGTGCCACCATTTCAATACCAATTTATTCGGAGTGAATAAATCAATAGATAATGTGTTGTCTCCGTGTGATTAAAACAAATATCTTTTAAGAGATATCTGAGTTAGCTGGGATGGGTTATGCTTTGCATCACTCGGTCCATGATGTCTGTCTTCAATATCAAGAATCATTAAACAATGATCTTAATAACATATGTATTGACCCGGTTTCTGCCTAAGTTGTAAGGAGGGCTTCTTTCTTTACACCCTTTATCTTTACAATTCTTTTTCATTCTTCAACCCCTTCAATGCTTACCAATATGTCATCACTAGCACCTTGTTGCGATTGTTCCAGTGCTAACTTAAGTACTTGGTCAGCATTCAGCTACGTTCACAAACTTTCTCCATCTTTCCTAAGGACTACTATTTCTAGCTATGGAATGTCCTTGGGAAGATTCCTCCGGTTCTAGAAGAATCATAGGACTTAACCTATCCTACCATCCTTATGTCACCACAATCTTCATCGTCGTGAAATAAATGGGTTTTGGGTAAGTATATGTCACCATGAAAATCCATTTTGATATAGCAAATCCATTTTGCTCCCCCTTAACATATGCCACGATATTCGAAAACATTTCGCACATGTCGAGATGAGCCAGCACATTAAGTTAAACATTTGTGATAATATCCCATATTAAATCACATTTTCTCCCTATATTAAAAATATTAACCCAATTGATGTTTTTAATATCAATTGATTTAATGAAGTTTTAACAAAGGTTTTGGGAAGAAAAATGCAAGTCCATTTTATCTTTATGATATCAAACGTATGAGATATGATACCGATTTGTAACATGATCACATATTCACCATATTAGAAAAGAATTGACAAGGTTGGACCTGATAGATGAGAACATCATATGATAAGATCAAATGGTTCTTGTCAGCATATGTTGGTCGCCTCGTCACGTCTAAAGTCATCTCTTGACACCACGAGTACGATTGGTATTGTTGTCTTGACACCAGTTAGTGAGCTTGGCACGTTCGGCATCGAAGATTCTGAATGCTTGACAATTGCTCCCCCTCAATTTTTGACCCGTGTTCTATTGAAAGAGTTGTAGTCGTCGGTTGAGTAGTCGCATCGTCGAGTATGTATTACCAATTGTAGATAGCATGGTTGTAGAGATGATAGCTTCATAAAAACAAGCCTTCTCTTGTTTTGACAAATAAATGCACTGAGGCGTACATAGATTTGTGTTAGACCAAGTTATAAGGTAAACTTGATCCCTTACAAGGTTTTAAAGTAAACCTTGCCCGAGAAAATTAATTCCCGTTGTTAGCCAAAGCTTTCATAAGAAATACTTGACTTTAATGTGAAAAACGGGTTGCAGTCAGAAATAACTACAAGCCATTTAGACATGTTTTATGAAATATTTACAACTTTTGTACGAACTCTATTTATGGCGCCGTGTCGATATTAATCAACATTTCTAAGGCCGTAAATATTATCGTACCAAAAGACATGCCTATGAAAAATAAAGTAACAATATTTTTGGATTTTTCGTAATTTTTCAATTTTTATGGTTTTTATATGGTTTTATATTTTTTGTATTTTGCTTTTGTGGGTAAAAATATAAACAATATATACAGATGATCACCAAGGATACGGAGAATAGTTTTACCACCACTATTCTTTCGCTCCATCTGCTAGTTCCTTAAGAGTCTCAGGCGAGAAAGTTCTCATTCCTAGCTTGTCGGCCAAAAATTCAATTCGTGCGCGATCTAAAGCCTTCGTAAAAATATCCGCCAATTGATACTCAGATCGGACAAAGTAAAGCTCGATTACTCCATTTTCCACTTGCTCCTTGATGAAGTAGTAGCGAATGTCAATATGCTTCGACCGGGAGAATTGAACATTGTTGCAGCATAAGTCAATTGCACTCTTGTTGTCGCAGTACATCGGAATTTTGTTGAAACTTGAAATTGCAGCGCTTTTCTGCCTTTTCGATGCCCAACTAATTAATCGATCTCCTAGTAGTTGCAATGTTCCACTTGTGCTACGCCTTGTATCTTGACAACCCGCGTGATCCGCATCTGCATATGCCATTAGTGCAATAGAAGAGTCCTTCGAATACCAAAGTCCCCGATTAATGGTTCCTTTAAGATATCGAAAGATCCTTTTAACAGTAGCTAAGTGTAACTCAGTAGGCCTAGTTTGATACCTGGCACACATACATATAGCAAACTGAAGATCAGGTCGACTGGCTGTGATATACAGAAGAGTACCGATCATTCCACGATAAAGTTTCGGATCAACGGCAACTCCATGTGGATCTGCATCAAGCTTAGTTTTCTCCACCATTTGGAGTGTCCACGGGGTCGCGAGATTCCATCTTATATTTCTTAAGCGATTCAAGGGCATACTTGGATTGATTAATAAAGATGCCTCCGGGACTCTGAGATATCTGAAGACCTAAGAAGAATGATACCTTGCCCATCATTGACATCTTAAACTTGGAAGACATGAGTGTCCCAAACTCGTCGGATTAGGTTTGGGTCGAGGCTACAAATATAATATCATCAACATATATTTGTACCATAATCATATCTTTACCTCGTTTCTGAATGAACAGCGTGGGATCTACCTTGCCTTTAGCGAAGCCTTGTGTAATGAGGAATTGTGACAATAGATCATACCATGCGCGAGGAGCTTGCTTCAACCCATAGAGAGCCTTTTTAAGCTTGTACACATGATTGGGATATTTAGGATTCACAAAACCATCCGGCTGTTGTACATAGACCTCTTCCTTGATTTCACCATTAAGAAATGTCGTCTTCACATCCATCTGATAGACAATCATATTCATATGGGCTGCATAAGCGAGGAATAGTCTAATAGCTTCCAAACGGGCAACAGGTGCAAAGGATTCCATAAAGTCGATGCCCAATAATTGCTTGTATCCACGAGCTACTAGTCGAGCTTTGTTCTTCAATATACCGCCTAACTCATCGAGTTTCACCTTGTAAACCCATTTCAAAGTGAGTAACTGCACTTGATCCGGGCGTGGGACAAGTTCCCATACTTCAAGACGTATAAATTCATTAAGTTCTTCTTGCATAGCTTCTATCCAACAGGATTGAGTAAAAGCTTCTTGCCATGTCTTAGGTTCAACTTCAGTGAGAAAAGCATCAAAGTGACAAAACATTGCATTTTCTTGTAACTGACTTCGTGTGGATACCAGACGATTAGGGTCACCAATAATAGAATCTATAGGATGATCCTTTGTCCACTTGCTGTCATGTTCACGAATCCGTGGATTGGAGTAAACCGTACTAGGATCTTCCTCTGAGGTGGACGACCCGGCTTGATTAGGGTCGGGAATAGGTACACCAAAGAATGGAAGTTCACGCATTTGAGCGAATTCCAAATCGTGATCATCATCATCCTCTTCATCATCAATAGGCATGACATGGGTAGTTGGTTCAGGTGTTAGTTGAGAATTACTCGTTGATGGTATATCTTGACCAATTGTAGGTGCAGACGTATCTGATTGTGCTTCGGTTGCTGGAGCGACAACTTCGTTTACCGGAGCTATTACCTCAGGTTCTAGAGCAACAATAGTTGGAGGAGTAAAGAATTCATCAAAGAACGGTTGAAACAACGTATCCCATTCAGTCCTAGAAGGTGGTGTAAATGATGATGAAGTAGGGTTGTTTGGGACAAGACCAGAACTAATGTTACTGGGTCCCATTTCATGAAGTGCGGGTTCAGAGCTGCTTTGCTCAGAAGCCATTGCTGTCAGCTCATCAAAATCAACATTCATAGTTTCGAGGATCTTGCGAGAGTTACGGTTGTAGATTCGGTATGCCTTCTTTGCGGGTGCGTAACCAATGAAAATACCAACATCAGCCTTTGGTTGAAGTTTTCCCAAATTGTCACCATCATTATTTGGATAGCAAAGAGAACCAAATACATGAAGATATGATAAATCTGGTACTTTTCCATGGAGAAGCTCATAAGGTGTTTAACCATGGCGTTTACGAATTAGTGACCGATTTTGGGTGTCACTGCTGTAGATACTGCTTCTGCCCATAAAAACAATGGAGCCTTTGCGTAAATTAATGATTGTAGTGTTTTACTACCCTTTAGGAAAAGAGCGTAAATAGCGGAAAGTATTAAGTACGACGGTTTAGGAAAACCGTGCACAAATGACCCAATCACTTAAAAGAGAGAAGAAAGTTCGTTTCCCAAGGAGGTATTTGTGTTGTGAATTAACTTGTATGTATTTGAGATTAATATTGAGAAGAATGGGGATGAGAAGATGAAAGACGGATACGTTAAAATTAAACTACGACGAAAAAGACGAAAACGTAAAGCCGTGAAAAACTACCCAAATTAAAAATTATTAAAACCAAAAACAAAATATCAAAAAGGCTAAAAACAAGTCTTAAATAATATAAACAAAGATAAAAATCCAACAAAGATATTTTAAAACCTTTTATTAATTAAATATTTAATTTTAAATGCTAATTAAAGCCCTAAAATTAAATATAACTAATTCAAATGTCTAAAATATGACTTTATTGAATAATTACTTAACTTATATTATTAGAAGACTAAAAAGTATTTTTCTAAAAATTAAAAGCTAATAAAACTATTTTTAAAACTCTAAAAATGATTAAAAATGATTAAAACCTAATTAAACTTAAAATAATTATAAAAATAAATCTAAAAGTTATAAAAATATTCTAAAAATGGAAAAGGTCCTAATTAATGATAAAGATCCTAAGAAAAATGAAAAAGAAAGAAAAATAAAATTTTGAAAAATTAATAATAAAATAATATTAAAATATTACTAAAAATAAAAAGTTTCTAAAATTTGAAATAAGAAATTTCTAAAAATCCTAATTAATATAACTAAGAGAAAAACACAAATTAGAGCTCCTAAACCTTTTTTAATAATTTTATAAAAATCTTTAAAGTTTATAAAAAACCTTAAAATAATATAAAATTAAAAATTAAAGTTTATAAAACCAAAATAAGATGTAAACCTCAAGTTATATATTCAAAAGCTAAAAACTATTTTTCCTGAAAATTTAAAATCTTTTTGGTATTTTTTAATGATTTTCTAAAATACGTCTAATAAATAAATTCTAGAAATTAATAGAATAAAAGGAAAATTACAAAACCAAGCCAGAAAAATCACAATTCTAACAAGGATCCTAGGAAAAATGAAAATAAGCAAAAACACTAGGCAAATAAGCTGAAAAATGCAAAATAAGCCACGACTTATTTATTTAAGCCAAAAGGAAAAACGGGTTAAGTAATTAACCTTTGCACCCTTAGTCAGTAAAAGACCCAAGGGCGCAACGGTTAAGTGTTATGTGTGTGAGTGTGGTGACCAGGGTTCGAGGATGAACACCAGCAGCTTTGTATTTGTGTTTTCTGATTTCTCACAAGGAATATAGCCAAGAGGAGCTTGGTGATGAGCTTGTTTGATGGATATGTTGGACAATGGGGGCACCCTTGTGCTCATAGAAGCACAAGGAGTCAAGCTAGCACAATAGAAACACCTTGCACACACAAATGATCAAAATCAAAGCATACAAAGCTATAACCAGTTTCTGATGTACAAATGAGCAGGACTGGGGACTTGTGACTTAATTACTTGCACTCTAGTGACATTCCATGGCTCAAATTAAGCACACACCAGCTCTAACTAACACACAATCAATACCAAACTCTCAACTATCCTAATTACTAACAGATTTCACACAATCATGCATCAAAATGGAGGAAAACAGGCACAATATGACACAAGCAGATTTTCAACTTCACTTTTCCTTTTTTAAACACACAAACTAGCTAAAACTTGTTCTAAATGATCACACAACTGGTAAACACTTATCTCAACCTTTTTCAATTACACTAACATGTTTTTAAAGCATGAATCAAATTCCCTCCCCTGCTAAATCCTAATGCCAAACACCCTATTATATTTCTAAAGCCAAGATTTTCAAATCAAAACCTAACAAAACTTATTCGAACTGGTTCCCTTAACATCTAGCATGCATATAACACCTCATAAACACAAATCAAGCAGCTATTTCAACAAAAATCAAGCAATCAAACAACCATCACTTTCTGAAATTTTGCAAAGGTAAAAGAGGTTTACCTAAGGACCCTTACATCCAAGGGCCCTTGTGGTTGCTTAACCACCTCCCTACCAACACGGGTTGGTGCAGATCCTTTAACACCAATCCTTCAAACCTGCTTAACAAATCAAAGAAAACACAAAAATAATACAATCCAATATATTAATCTGTTTTCTTTTCTTCTTTTTTTTTTTCAAAAAACTTCCAAAACCTTTTTAATCTTCTTAAAACGTTTTCTAAACACTAATTCAGCAAACCAAACCAACTTCTTAACATCAAAAACCTTTGGACACATTTTTACCAAAAATCTTCCAAATTTTCAGAAACTTTAAACAACTTTGAAAATCAAAGTTACTTAACCAAATAACAAAGTGGAACTCAGAATCAAGCCTCAACACTACACACAACTTTTAAAAACAATAAAAAGGAATTATACTTGAATATATCAAAAACCAAACTTTTATTTTTCTAAAAAGGAATTACAAGTGAGAAAAGCTTGAAACTGGAACAAAGGATCACCCACAGGTTGGGGTCTCTTTATATAGTGCTCTAGGAAGATACTAGAACCATAAAATTATAAACCCTAATACAAGAAATTCTCTAAAATGCCCTTGACGGTTTTGAGTTCTGAGTTGTCACATTTTGATCTAAGACGTTTATTCTTGCGTTGTGAGTAAGCAATGAACATCAGCCTTTGATTTGGGACACGTCACAAGCCTTGGAGGACAAGGTGTTTTCCTATTGGTGGAATGGGAATTGGGGTTTTGGAACACACGCGTGGGATTGGGGTGTTTGTGTGTGGGAAAGGTTTGTATGGGTGTGAATCAAGCGTGTGCACTTTTAATTGAAATTTACCCAAGGTTTTAGTTGGGTAAAATCTGGGCGTGTAAAAAGATATACAGTAAACATTTAGATCCGATATTGGGGGAAATAAACTTGTTAGGCGCCATTTCTTTTTAAATCTTTCATTCTTGACACCTTCAGTCCTTATGTTTCCTTTCTTTTGTCTTTTTACTTTCAAAACCTGTCAGCGCCCCATTAAGCTTATATCAACTTCCAAGGTTTGGCAATTTTGGCACCAAACTTTTGAAAAGGGTTTACAAGGGTTCTTTTTGCCATTTTTGAGTATTGCAAGGGCTGTTTTTGAACATTGTTGATCTTCCAAGGTCTTTAATGCTTCTTAATCTTCATGAGGGACCATATTTGGCAATTTTGATTTGTTGAGGGACTAATCTTGCCATTTCTTCAAAGTTGAAGGACCTTTTTGCAATTTTGACAAACTTAAGGGACCAAACTTGTAATTATTAATATACAAGGGTTTTAAGTGTCATTTCTTCATTCTTGGATGATCAATCTTGTATTGTCTTCAAGTCTTCAAGGGTATTTGATGAAAATTCCATGATTAGGGCCCGGTTCTTTGTACGGCTTCGTTTCTCGTGTTCGTTTTTCCTTGTATCTTGTGATCTTTTGTCTTTTTCACGATATCCATACCTAAAACACACAAGTAAACAAACACAAGCATATATATGGTATTTTATGACATTTTAATGCATTAAAAGCCCGAAAAGAACGATGAGATCATGTATAAATGCCATCTCATCACTCCCCCATACTAAGCCATTGCCGTGCCCTCACGCAATGCTAGAATAAAGTATCTAAGCATCACCAAAGTTCAATTTAATTAACCTTTATTGAAGAGTAAAAGAAAACTTGCAACATACTACGATGATGTGTAAAGACATAATGTATGATTTTCATCACCAAAATGTGACTTTTAGGGTCAAAGAATAGAAACAAGTTAATGTTACTTAGAGTAAATTTCGTCATCCTTGATTGTCATACATTCCATGCTAAGTGCAAAAACAAGATCATTGTTGGTACAAGTCACAATGCTAACACTACTCATACGTTCAAATTGTGTAATACTTTTTCTCCCCGCAATCCTAGTTATTATAAAAGGAAATGGGTTACTAGCATTTTTTATCTATTTGTCATGGATCACAAGTGATTCATATTGACTTATTTAAGTAGTTATTAGTCCGAAAGCAAAGTAGCACGATTTGATCAATAGTTAGCCGAAGGACAAAATCTTTTAAAACGGCTTCTCGTGTATCTCCTTAAGTTCATATCTTGGCATAACTCGTTTCACGATTTGAGACCTTTCTCGGACCGATATTTGGCATGTACTTCATACTTCAAACCTTTGGAAGACGTTCTCGAAATTATGGTCTTCTCTTCATATATTTGGAATTTCTTCACTTGACGTTTTTGAGAGATTCTTCATATAGGACCACGACTTCATCATTTTTCTTCAATCTTTACTTTGGATTTTGATATACAACGATCCGCCTCCTTTTCGGACTTGGATATATTTATCCTCATACCTTGTTAGGGTCTTTTTGGATAGACTTTCTCCATTCTTTAGGGGAGTAATAGCTTCTCGTCGTGTGTCTCGATCCTTCATATTGATTTTGGAATAATGATACTTCACATCATCTTTGATCTTTAGCAAAAATAGAGCTCCTCATGCCTTGTTAGGGCCTTTTTGGATGATCGCCAATCTTCGCGTCCCGCTTCAATAAGTTATGCCTTGGCTATGAACTCTATTCAACCCCGAGCAACTTTTAAACGATCTTGCGCTAGAGGCTAAGTAACCTTTTCAAATCGTACGACCTTACTTATTGCAATTATGTTTTATTCCTAATGCATTGATCTTATGGGAAGAAAAAGCCACAATTAAAAACATATGAGTTTTTGAAAGAACATTTTCATGTTCTACGTTTAGCATGATCACTTGTCTAACTCTATCATTTCTCGTTCTTCACTATATAAAGACCTCTAATTAAAGAGACTCGTGAATACTTAGCCATGCAAGTCAAAATTAAGCCAAATTTGGATTAGCTTTCATTAAGACTATATCAAATCAAAGTTTTGGGTTTTCAAGCCACCTATAGGATCTTGCACTTTCTTGGACTTTTTCAAGTTTAGAGAATGCGTTTTAAAGTTCCCTTGATAAGTGACTTTCTAGAATCAATTATAGGAATTTGCGAAAAGTTCTTGTTCTTAACCCGAATGAATTAAGACTTTCGCGTTTTAAAGCTCCCTATATAAAAGTCTAGCAAAACTTGAATTGAGCGGGTTAAGGAATGTAAATGGCTCCAAATGCCCATCAAGTCAAAAATTAACTCTTATTCTACCCATCGGAAAATATACATTCGTGTCTTAAAAACACTTATGAAAACTAAGAAAAATTTTAAAATTTGGCCATTTTTAGCCTTATTAGCAAAACAAAACATTGAAAGTTGGATTGCGTGAGGGCGTAGCAAAGCAAGTACCTATTCACCCCCCCATACTAAAAGTAAACATTGTCCTCAATGTTTCGAGTCTAAAGGTGGAGCACCCCCATACTAGAGACGAAGAGTCGAATGCTTAGGATCTAGCATGGAAAGGGTGATCAACAATATATCTAAAGCCGTTTATTAATTATGCTAAAAGATAATTGTTAGAACAATAAAGGATATGTCATGGATTCGTGAAAAACTTCTTCAAACGAACGATGGAGGCTCACGTAAACGAACACGAGAGTCTTCAATCGTAGATGATGATGATCTAGATAACACAATCACAAACAACCATGAGACAACGGGTTGGAAGGGTACAAGTCCCCTTATTAGTGAATAATAAGCATAAAGATAAGCATGGGATCTCCCCCACGAGGCACCTCGTTTTTGATTACCGAGTCATGAGCTCGACTCGATCCCCTCAAAATGTGAACATTTAGGGAAATCATGGTGTGGTCAAAGGGGCTTACATGATAAACAAGGCCCAAAAAGCAACCGGTATAAAGGACTAAGTCCTTAGATGATGCAAAATACCGGGGTCGAAGATGGCGTTCTCGTTTCCATTGGAAAAACAATTCAACGCCACTTCAACATGTGCCATAAACTCAAAGAGTTTGAAGAAAATAGAAGAGAAGTAGAAGGGTGAGACAATTGGTAAGACAAACGTTTGAGCTACTCGAGGTAGACTCGCACCAAGCAAATAGATATAGTTTCCATTTATTGCATCGGTGGAAGACCGAGATTTCCCTTTACATGAAATTCCGGGATCAAATATCTCGTCCTCGGTGGACAAGGATGAAGGAACATAAGGGGCTTCCCCCATACTAGAACCACACAAAACATCGTCAAAAGGAGTAGACGAGTTTGTAGCACTCAAAACACGTGGTGATGACGGAGTTAGATTTGTAGAAAAATCAATTAAATCACATTTAAGATCTTTTCCTTTTTTATCTTTTGAACTCTCCTTATGAAAACCCTTTTTGATTATGTCGAAAATATTCGGTGTTTCTAAGACGATGTTAGTCACACTAAAAATTCTCACATTTTGAAACCGTTTTGGTTTTGGTGGTGGCAAGTTCTCAAAACGTTTATCGACGAAGAAAACCTCCCCATCGGGGTTTACATATTCATCATCCGAAAGATCTTCCGTAGAAACCGGCAACTTATCAACACTTTTCAAGAATGAATGTTCGAGATGAGGCGAAGAATTTTTCGATTCAAGTATTGATGGTTTCTTCTTTGTAGGCTTAGCACTCATAACCTCCACCGGCGGAGGAAATGGTAAATTGTTTTTGGAGACATTCCCTAAAACTCTTGGTGAAAATTCTTTGCAAATGACATTGGTCGAGTCACCATGGTTTAAAGTTGCAATAGAATAGACATGAGAAAGATTGGAGTTTTGTGTTGCATTGATGACAAGTTCTTCTTCATTGAAACGAAGGGTGATTTTACGAGCATGAACATCGATAAGTGCTCTTGATGTATCCAAAAATGAACGACCCAAAATGAGAGGAACTTTTCGATCGATAGGAATGTCTACAACGATAAAGTCAACGGGATAGTAAAACTTTCCGACTTTAACAAAAACGTCCTCGGCTACTCCACATGCCATGATCGTAGAATGATCGGCCATCTCGATGGACATGTTCGAAGGAGTAAGAGCCGGAAGCGAAAGCGATTTGAAAATCTCGAGAGGCATTAAATTAATACTAGCACCAAGATCGGCCAAGGCGTAGCATTCTCCATATCTTGAATAGCACACGGAATCAAAAATTTACCGGGATCACCGACTTTTTGTGGTATGCGGCTTAGAAAAAACCGATGAACAACTAGACGATTGTTGTAACTTCTCTTTGTTGTTAAGCATACTTTTGAAGTTTGCGGCGAATCGAGGCATCATAATTAAAGCATCGGCAAAACTTATGTTAAAATGTAGATCACGAAACATTTTCATAAATAGCTCAAATTGATAATTATTCCGTTCTTGTGCTTTCTCTTTGTTTCGTCTCGAAGGGTAGGGTAAAGGTGGTGTGGGTTGGTCATTAGGCAACGGCCTTGGAAACTCGGGTTCACAATTGGTATTGGTGTAACCGTAGGTGTGGTTTGAGCGGTACTTCGTGGGATTGTAATGTGCTCCTTTTCGACCATCACCTCGGGTTCTTTCTCGATTTCCTTCTCCGTAGAAGTACTTGGACGAGAGATTGGTTCCTTGAAAGTTTTACCACTTCGTGTAGCAACAACCTTCAATTCTCCCCTCGGGTTGTTAATGGTATCACTAGGAAGACCACCCGAAGAAGAGGGCTTACACATGATAGCTTCAAACATTTTACCCATTCGGTCCTCAAATTTTGATTGCCTAGCATCCGCTTTCAATAACTCTTGCTTAATCTCATGTTGTCCTAATTCCATCTTTTGTTGGTTTTGTTGAAGACGTTGGACATTTCCTTCCATTTTGTTTGCATGAGTTTTAAGTTCATTAGCAAGTTCATTTTTAAGCTCGTTTTTCAATTCGGACCTTAAGCTAATCATCTCACGTTGCATATTATCAAATTTAGCATCATTTGCTTTTGCATAATCCAAAAATTCTCCTTGCAAATTTTTCGTGTGAGCATTTTGAAAACCTTGTGTAGTGTTTTGAAAATCACGGTTTTGATTTTGATTAGAGATTTGTCCATTCCCACTTTGATAATTCCCTTTGTTGTAATTGCGTGTGTTGCCTTGGTAATTACCTTGGTTGTTGTTTCGATAATTGTTAACATTTTGGTTTGGTGGAGCTTGATTTTGGCGGGAACCTTGGCCGTTTTGGTTATAAGTTCCCGTTGCTACATAAGCACTCGAAGTGTTACCATCCGCGGTAATGCACTCGGAAAGATCATGAGCTCCCCCACACGATAAACAACTCTTAGCAACCGCTTTAACCGAAGCGGAATTGGAAGCTTCTTGAGCCTTCCAATGGGACATAAGATTAGCAAATCTATCAAAAAACCGATTTTCCTCATTAGCTTCATCATGTAAGGCATTAATGCCACGAGACGATTGTGACGAAGATGACGAACCCATATTGGCAACACTCGGTGTGTTACGAGGGCTATAAACCTTAGATCGATTTTCAATGATTTATAAAGCCTCATTTGTCGTCTTGCACAAAAAATTACCACCCGCGGCGGCATTCAAATAATCTCGTTCATGATCATTAAGCCCATTATAAAAAGTATCTATTTGATGCAATTCCGAAAAATCATGGTGAGGACATTCATGTAACATCTCTTTAAATTGTTCCCATGCCATTGAAAAACTTTCATTGTTACGTTGCACAAATCGTGAAATCTCATTTTTTAAGTGTGTTGTTTTAGATGGTGGAAAAAACTTGTTCACAAACTTAGAAACGAGATCGGCCCATGTCAAAATCGAATTTGGCGGTTCTTTCTCGAGCCAAATTTTTGCGGGTCCATCCAACGAATATGGAAACAACATCATCTTAATGGCGTCATGTGGAACATCTTTGAATTTGCTAGTAGCGGTGAGACGGTTGAAATTCCTAATGTGGTAATGCGGGTTGTCTTTCTCGTGACCTCGAAACTTGTTTGCTTGCAACATCGACATTAAACCCGTCTTAATCTCGAAATTCTCCGCAAGGATGGCGGGAATAACAATGGCCTCTCCAAAACCCTCGGTGGGTGCTTGTAGCAACTCCATCATAGTACGATTAGCCATGACGACTTCTTGTTCTATAATAGGTTCAACAATTGGAGGTTCTTCAACAATCAACGATCCTTGATTTGCTTGCTTTTGAAGACGTTTACGAGCTCGTTTAGCTTGATTACGAGTGATCATAAACTTCACGAAGAATGGGAGGTGAGCAAAGAAGATTCTTTTGGTTGTTTTGTGGATTTTCAATTTTTTTTTTTGTTTTTGATGATATTTAATTTTTTTTTTGGATTTTGGTGTATCTTCGTAGACAACAATCTACAAAATCTCTCCTCGAATCAAACTCTTGATTAAAGAAGCCTCAAAGGAATGAAAACGATCACGTGGAGTGAACACCTTCTAATGACTTTAGAACTTTGGTGAAAACCAAATTGTTCACGAGGGTTTAATCACAAAGAAAACCAAGCAAATATAGTATACGTATTAATACTTTGGGCGGCAAAACCCTCGATTAGCTTTCAATGTCAAAATACTCACAAGCAAGCGGGGAAACGAGGCGGCGCGAAGCACTTAAGAGCCTTTTTCCTTAGGGTATATTTTATAATACCCGCCTTATACCCACCTTATAGTTTGTATCTTTCAAAATCGAGCTTCACGAAAGTATTTATCTATTTTTGCCTTTTCTTTTTGTTTGAGATTCGAATACAATAATTAGGAGATCAAATCCCAATTAAGGTTGTGTTTTCACACTTTTGGAGATATTGTATTTTGATTGTGATACTTAATACAATATATTAATAATATTTCTACAAGAAAAACCAAGAAAACCGATAATACGTGTTAAGGGAGTTCCACTTAACACAAATACTATTTATGGATAATATCAAAAACAAAATTTTCCAAATTAAAGCACAACACACCTCCCCGGCAGCGGCGCCAAAATGATTGTAGTGTTTTACTACCCTTTAGGAAAAGAGCGTAAATAGCGGAAAGTATTAAGTACGACGGTTTAGGAAAACCGTGCACAAATGACCCAATCACTTAAAAGAGAGAAGAAAGTTCGTTTCCCAAGGAGGTATTTGTGTTGTGAATTAACTTGTATGTATTTGAGATTAATATTGAGAAGAATGGGGATGAGAAGATGAAAGACGGATACGTTAAAATTAAACTACGACGAAAAAGACGAAAACGTAAAGCCGTGAAAAACTACCCAAATTAAAAATTATTAAAACCAAAAACAAAATATCAAAAAGGCTAAAAACAAGTCTTAAATAATATAAACAAAGATAAAAATCCAACAAAGATATTTTAAAACCTTTTATTAATTAAATATTTAATTTTAAATGCTAATTAAAGCCCTAAAATTAAATATAACTAATTCAAATGTCTAAAATATGACTTTATTGAATAATTACTTAACTTATATTATTAGAAGACTAAAAAGTATTTTTCTAAAAATTAAAAGCTAATAAAACTATTTTTAAAACTCTAAAAATGATTAAAAATGATTAAAACCTAATTAAACTTAAAATAATTATAAAAATAAATCTAAAAGTTATAAAAATATTCTAAAAATGGAAAAGGTCCTAATTAATGATAAAGATCCTAAGAAAAATGAAAAAGAAAGAAAAATAAAATTTTGAAAAATTAATAATAAAATAATATTAAAATAATACTAAAAATAAAAAGTTTCTAAAATTTGAAATAAGAAATTTCTAAAAATCCTAATTAATATAACTAAGAGAAAAACACAAATTAGAGCTCCTAAACCTTTTTTAATAATTTTATAAAAATCTTTAAAGTTTATAAAAAACCATAAAATAATATAAAATTAAAAATTAAAGTTTATAAAACCAAAATAAGATGTAAACCTCAAGTTATATATTCAAAAGCTAAAAACTATTTTTCCTGAAAATTTAAAATCTTTTTGGTATTTTTTAATGATTTTCTAAAATACGTCTAATAAATAAATTCTAGAAATTAATAGAATAAAAGGAAAATTACAAAACCAAGCCAGAAAAATCACAATTCTAACAAGGATCCTAGGAAAAATGAAAATAAGCAAAAACACTAGGCAAATAAGCTGAAAAATGCAAAATAAGCCACGGCTTATTTATTTAAGCCAAAAGGAAAAACGGGTTAAGTAATTAACCTTTGCACCCTTAGTCAGTAAAAGACCCAAGGGCGCAACGGTTAAGTGTTATGTGTGTGAGTGTGGTGACCAGGGTTCGAGGATGAACACCAGCAGCTTTGTATTTGTGTTTTCTGATTTCTCACAAGGAATATAGCCAAGAGGAGCTTGGTGATGAGCTTGTTTGATGGATATGTTGGACAATGGGGGCACCCTTGTGCTCATAGAAGCACAAGGAGTCAAGCTAGCACAATAGAAACACCTTGCACACACAAATGATCAAAATCAAAGCATACAAAGCTATAACCAGTTTCTGATGTACAAATGAGCAGGACTGGGGACTTGTGACTTAATTACTTGCACTCTAGTGACATTCCATGGCTCAAATTAAGCACACACCAGCTCTAACTAACACACAATCAATACCAAACTCTCAACTATCCTAATTACTAACAGATTTCACACAATCATGCATCAAAATGGAGGAAAACAGGCACAATATGACACAAGCAGATTTTCAACTTCACTTTTCCTTTTTTAAACACACAAACTAGCTAAAACTTGTTCTAAATGATCACACAACTGGTAAACACTTATCTCAACCTTTTTCAATTACACTAACATGTTTTTAAAGCATGAATCAAATTCCCTCCCCTGCTAAATCCTAATGCCAAACACCCTATTATATTTCTAAAGCCAAGATTTTCAAATCAAAACCTAACAAAACTTATTCAAACTGGTTCCCTTAACATCTAGCATGCATATAACACCTCATAAACACAAATCAAGCAGCTATTTCAACAAAAATCAAGCAATCAAACAACCATCACTTTCTGAAATTTTGCAAAGGTAAAAGAGGTTTACCTAAGGACCCTTACATCCAAGGGCCCTTGTGGTTGCTTAACCACCTCCCTACCAACACGGGTTGGTGCAGATCCTTTAACACCAATCCTTCAAACCTGCTTAACAAATCAAAGAAAACACAAAAATAATACAATCTAATATATTAATCTGTTTTCTTTTCTTCTTTTTTTTTTCAAAAAACTTCCAAAACCTTTTTAATCATCTTAAAACGTTTTCTAAACACTAATTCAGCAAACCAAACCAACTTCTTAACATCAAAAACCTTTGGACAGATTTTTACCAAAAATCTTCCAAATTTTCAGAAACTTTAAACAACTTTGAAAATCAAAGTTACTTAACCAAATAACAAAGTGGAACTCAGAATCAAGCCTCAACACTACACACAACTTTTAAAAACAATAAAAAGGAATTATACTTGAATATATCAAAAACCAAACTTTTATTTTTCTAAAAAGGAATTACAAGTGAGAAAAGCTTGAAACTGGAACAAAGGATCACCCACAGGTTGGGGTCTCTTTATATAGTGCTCTAGGAAGATACTAGAACCATAAAATTATAAACCCTAATACAAGAAATTCTCTAAAATGCCCTTGACGGTTTTGAGTTGTGAGTTGTCACATTTTGATCTAAGACGTTTATTCTTGCGTTGTGAGTAAGCAATGAACATCAGCCTTTGATTTGGGACACGTCACAAGCCTTGGAGGACAAGGTGTTTTCCTATTGGTGGAATGGGATTTGGGGTTTTGGAACACACGCGTGGGATTGGGGTGTTTGTGTGTGGGAAAGGTTTGTATGGGTGTGAATCAAGCGTGTGCACTTTTAATTGAAATTTACCCAAGGTTTTAGTTGGGTAAAATCTGGGCGTGTAAAAAGATATACAGTAAACATTTAGATCCGATATTGGGGGAAATAAACTTGTTAGGCGCCATTTCTTTTTAAATCTTTCATTCTTGACACCTTCAGTCCTTATGTTTCCTTTCTTTTTTACTTTCAAAACCTGTCAGCGCCCCATTAAGCTTATATCAACTTCCAAGGTTTGGCAATTTTGGCACCAAACTTTTGAAAAGGGTTTACAAGGGTTCTTTTTGCCATTTTTGAGTATTGCAAGGGCTGTTTTTGAACATTGTTGATCTTCCAAGGTCTTTAATGCTTCTTAATCTTCATGAGGGACCATATTTGGCAATTTTGATTTGTTGAGGGACTAATCTTGCCATTTCTTCAAAGTTGAAGGACCTTTTTGCAATTTTGACAAACTTAAGGGACCAAACTTGTAATTATTAATATACAAGGGTTTTAAGTGTCATTTCTTCATTCTTGGATGATCAATCTTGTATTGTCTTCAAGTCTTCAAGGGTATTTGATGAAAATTCCATGATTAGGGCCCGGTTCTTTGTACGGCTTCGTTTCTCGTGTTCGTTTTTCCTTGTATCTTGTGATCTTTTGTCTTTTTCACGATATCCATACCTAAAACACACAAGTAAACAAACACAAGCATATATATGGTATTTTATGACATTTTAATGCATTAAAAGCCCGAAAAGAACGATGAGATCATGTATAAATGCCATCTCATCACTTAACATCGTTCGAGCAGCTTCCATAAGTGTGCGATTTCGCCTTTCAATGACACCGTTTTGTTGTGGAGTGCGTGCAACGGATGTTTCATGAGAGATGCCAACTTCTTCATAATAATCACGCAAGATTTGATTCACAAATTCGGTTCCATTATCTGTACGAATGCGTCGGACAGTAGTGTTGAGACGCACTTGAATCATCTTGAGAAATCCGATGATGAATTTAGGTGCCTCATTTTTTGCTTTAAGAAATTTCACCCATGTAAACCGAGAGTAATCATCGACAATGACGAGGATGTACTTTTTACCACTAAGACTTTCAACACGCATTGGCCCACAAAGATCCATATGCAACAGATAAAGTTACTCTTGGTTGGTGTCTTCCGTCTTGGGTTTGTATGATTTCTTAGTGCTTTTCCCCATTGTACACGCGGAACACAAATGATCCTTGTGAAATGATAGTTTAGGAAGACCACGAACAAGTTCATTTTTCGCCAAGTGATTAATAGCGTCAAAGTTAAGATGAGATAACCGTCGATGCCATAACCATGACTTAGTCTTCGATGCTTTGGAGAGAAGACATACGGGAGAAGCGCCATCATGTCTTGTAGAGACAATGTATACAAATTATTCCCTCGAGTACCTTTCAATAAATCAACCCCTTCCAAATTACGAATGAAGCAGGTATGCTCTCGAAAAGCAACTTCTAGGTTTGCATCACAAAATTGTCCCACAAAAAATAAGTTGTGACCGAGACCTTCCATGTAATACACTCTTGAAATTATAACATTCCCAATATGATATTCACCATAACCTATGATCTTTGCAATATGATCATTACCAAATCAAACCGTACCAAGAAACTTGCTGACGAAATTTCTGAGCTGAGAGCGATCTCCGGTCATATGCTTGGAGCAACCAGAGTCCAAATACCAGAGAACAATTTGGACCACCTGTTTTCGATAACAACAGTAGACAATGCATTGGAAACTATTGGTTCCGGAGTGTTAGCAGATACAGATATAGAATTATCAGAATTGCTAACATTTTTGAGACCCTTAGATTTCCTGCGTTTTCTAATGTGAGTTTTAGCACTAACAGGTTTTACTGTTCCAACTTTCTTAGATTTTGGATTATTCGCGGGCACTACAGTGGGAGTAGACCTATTTAAAGGGCACTTGGTTCCCACAGTAGTGTCGGTGTTCCTAGTTAAAGGACACGCTTGTGTTTTGGTAGCCTTGGTACTCCTAGTTAAAGGGCACTCTTTCTTCGCTTTAGTGGGAGTGATCCTAGTCAAAGGGCACGTATTTCCTACTATAGTGAAAGTTCTACCAGTGGGGCGCCACATCCATCCAACTTGGGTTAACACTTTCCCAGTCGGTTTCCATTCTAATCCATTTTTCCGGGCATACATCTCATTCACATGGTCAATAAGGCAAGAATCATGACGACTAGAAAACATACATTCATTGCAATTCCAACATTTCAAATTAGGATTCACACTAGGCTTAGAACGATGCACAACCACAGAGCCTTTAGGTTTAACTACATGATTCTTTTTATTCAAAACAGAAATAACATTCCTAGGATGGGCTTCTACTTTCTTCTTCACTTGACTACTAGATGGGGGTAAGATCCTATCATTCTTCTTGTTTATCTTAAGCTTAGATCTTTGAGCCTTAGTAGTGGTGCTTACTCCTGTAGAAGGCAACACGGGAATATTAGAAGCTGGTTTTGATTCCGCCTTATCTTTAGTGACCAAAGTTTGAGATGGTTTAGTCCTAGGGCCCTTGTTAAGTGGTGTGACGGCTATTAGGTTCCTTTTGATTGCACTAGAGGACGATGCTGAGACAGTGGCTGCGTTATCCACAACATTCTTACCTTTTAGAGTACGAATTGTTTCCTTTAACTCAGCCAAGACCAGATTCTTATCACAAATTTGTTCCCTCAAATAAGATATTTCCATCGACTTTCGATTCAATTGTTTAATCAATGATTGATTATGTGCAGTGGTATCAACACATGTGGGCTATACTGAATCGAAGAGTCGTGTATTTTTCTGTTTTAAGTTATCAACTTTGGACAAAATCTTGGAAACTCGATTATCTAGATCAAGTCTAAAATTCTCAGCGGCCTCAAGTACGTTCGCACAGTTAAGCTCCTTAGATTTCTCTATTTCTATCGGCAAAGAGTTAGCAACTTTGTCACTTGGCTGACGCTGTTTTGATTGTAAATTCAATCGAAAATTCTTTTCAAAATTTGCATCATCGATATTAACACCTTCGAATGATGTTTCAAAGATTTCTTGAATAAATTGTTGCTTGCATTCAAGCAAAATACAATGTGTTTGAATCTCATCAAAACGTTTTGAAAGCGAAGAATATGAATCTCGAAGCTTTAAAAATTCAGCGTCAGATTCGTGACAAGTACTATCTACCACATTATCCACAGATTCAACATTATGCACAATAGAATCATTATCAACACTTGTATTCACACAGACAGAAACTATATCATGAGATATCACTTGATTCAGAAGCAGATCATTATGGCGTGAAACGCGTTCTATTTCAAGTAAACTGTTTTCATAAGCATTATCCATTTCATTGAAAACACGTCTAAATTCTTCTATTTCCAAAAACAAATATTGATCAAGATTACTAAGACAAGCCTTAACATTGTCTACAAACGGAACAATTTCATTTCGGAACGCAGCTCTAGTGTGCTCAAAGTTCCATTCACCTTCCGTTATGGCCGAAGCCGTCGTACGTTCCAAAATGACCTTGTCAAAATCGGCTAAGTGTTGGTGAACCGCATTTAAGTTAACGGACGCCTTGCTTACCGGTGGAATTAACTTTTTTAAATCCGTTTTGACAAGTGTAGGAGACGTACTAGGAAGGTTTTCATTTGTCACACTTTGGGGCACAAGAACTGTCAATTCTACTAATTCCTTTTGTAAGCGAATGCGTGTCTTTTTCAAAAATTGATCTTTGTTATGTTGATCATAATCAATTGTATGGAATTTTGAAAGCAATTTAGAATGAGTTTCATCCGCAAGTGATTGTGTCTCCTCAGTACTACGAACAAAAGGTGCTTCTTTCGATTTTCCAATTATGGTCATATCATAAAGACCGGGAATATATTCCTGAGCTTGTTTTTCATAACCGGGATTAGGTGGTAAATCTTGAAGACGCTTAAGTTCGAGTTCTTTAAATGATTTAGTTAAAAGATGAACCTTTTATGTGGAAGCGTATTGTTTTAAAAAGCTGTTGTTCCTTGAATTTAAGAAGTTTGGTAGCATTAATTTCTGATTCAACCTTTTTAGACTCGAGAGTTTCGAAATCCATTTTAAGTTTCTGAAAATCATTGACAACCGACTCCTTTTCTTTTAATTCATTAGAAAGATTAACTTTTAATGATTCTATTTCTTTCAAGTGTTCAATCTTTTCAAAACAAAATTGGTCAAATTCAGAACATGTTATTTTCTCTGCTTGAGGGACCATTTCAAAAGCTTTGACCTTTTCTTTATGCAACGCAAGCTCAGCAGTTAGGGTGGAATTGGTATCTACGGATTGTCTGAGGGCCATATGCATTTGATCAATAATATGTTTAGGCACCATTACCAAATCATGTTGAGCATAAGATTCCATACCCGTCATAGCATTTGGTTGAGGTTCACTCAAATGTGTGGAATTGGGTACCACATCATTTGAGTTACTAGTTCCCGAATGCTGTTCGAGGTTGTCATTTTCATGCCCAACCTGATGTTGGTTATCATCAATATTATTAGATGTGGTTGTTACCTCACTGACGACATCAGAACCGTAGTAAGAAAGATTAGCAACGAGAGCAGCTTGGGCAGAGTGAATGTCATCACAATCCGAATCGTATGCATCAAGATCGTCCGCTTGATAAGCTGCATTAGAAGTGGAAACAACTGCAATGCCTTCAGTATCTACTGACCCTAGCTCTGCAAGAAATGCTAACTCCTCTGAATCCAAAATCTTCCCCTTAGACTGAGCATCAACCAAATACATCTTCTCACGAAACCATGCATCATCCCTCCTCCTTTTCGGCTGAGTGCATTCCCTAGCCATATGACCTTGTCCTTGGCAATTGTAGCAAGTCACAACCTTCTTAGGACCAATAGGACTCCCATTTCCACTAGCTTGAGAATTCACATCTTGATTGTTCCCAGTCCTTGTAGGAGGTCCATATGAATTTTGCCTTCCCTGAATAGGTTGCACCGTCACTTGACCATCTTGAACAGTGGCTTGTTGTCGAGGATTTGATGAGGTGCGGAGCTGATTGTTTGTTGGTGGAAATCCTCTAGTTGCAACAAGTTTTGACAAGTAGGCGGTGAGATGGTTTAGAACATCAGCTGGCGTATCATTTGGAGTAAAGACCGGTGCTTGGATTGGTGGAAGTTCATTAGAGTAGAAAGCTTGTGCTGGTTGTGCTTCAATAGGAAAGTATCCTTGCTGAGGGGTATAGCCCAATGGAGAA
Organism: Glebionis coronaria; assembly: GCA_025667525.1. Lineage (NCBI taxonomy): Eukaryota > Viridiplantae > Streptophyta > Magnoliopsida > Asterales > Asteraceae > Glebionis > Glebionis coronaria. The sequence goes on from CM046878.1 coordinate 402,378,091, forward strand.
GTGTTGGCTTGTAATGGTGATGTTTGATATGGTGGTTGCTGTTGAAAAGATTGTTGATGAACACTTTGTTGTTATTCTTGCTGTGGCATCATTGGTGGTTGATAAGATGGTTGCTGTGGTTGCTGATAGATGTGTGGTGGTGGCTGCTACAAGTGTGATGGTTGTTGATAAGTATAAGCCATGTTTTGTTGAGAAGCATACATTGCAAGTGGATCATGAACTTGAGGTGTAGACAACCGAGCCTCGATCACATGGCATTCGTGTTGTTGAAGAAAAGCTTGAAGTTGATCCACATTGGTGTTATGCAAGTCCTTAGCCAATTTAACATCCATCATGTATTTTTTCAATTCTGGAGTAAGAGTGTTCAAATACTTGGTGTTCAATTGAAAGGTAGGAATTGCCATGCCATAGATATTAAGCTCATTCAATAATAGGGTAAATCTCAGATAGTAGTCATTGAGAGTCTCCCCTGGCACATAGGCAAACTTATCAAAAGTATCATAAAGCTTACACTCTCGTTCTTGTTTAGTTAACGAGGTGCCTTGCATTAGAACCCGAATTCTATCCCATAACTCTTTGTCAACTTTATGTTTGCTGACGAGTTTGTAGACATCTAGAGGAAGGGCTTGGAGAATGATGTTTGTAGCATACTTATCACATTTATCTTGAATCTTCATATCTCCAGTCAACTCACCCGTTGTGCGAGGACGAGTAGTCGTACCTTCCGTCACTGTACCATAATCTAATGGTCCATTGAGCACCGATGCCCAAATTAGATGTCCATTCTCCTTGTTAAACATATAAAGTTCCATTCGGGAAGCCCATTCCTCATACATAGTCTTCACCAACATTGGTGGACGATTATCCGTACCCAAGAGGATGGACTTATCCGTAAGAGATGTGTACTCTATTTCAATAAGTGAAGATTTACAAAGTTGATCGTTCAATGAAATAAGGTTAAGTATTTTTGTGTTGTTGTGAGTTAAAATCGAGAAACAATGTTAAAATCCCCTAAAATATGTTCTCGATAAACCAAAACGTCCAAGTCAAAATTTTTTAAGGAATAATTTTTGGATTGTCGGAATGTCTAGATCGGAATTCCAGATCGGAATGTCAGATCGGAATGCCAGATCGGAATGTCAGATCGGAATATCCAGATCGTAATATAACCCTGTCGAAATGTTGTTGTTATCGAAATGCCTATATCGCAATGCAAAGCTGTCGAAATGATTCAGATCGCAAAGTCCTATCGGAATGTTCAGATCGCAAAGTCCTATCGGAATGCTCAGATCGCAAAGAGCTGTCGGAATGATTCAGATCGGAATATAGCTGATAAGATTTAGGCAGAGTAACGACTTAAAACTTCCTTATAACCGTCGGAATCCCAGATCGCAAAGAGTGATCGGAATGTCCAGATCGGAATAAGTATCGAAATCCAAGTATCGCAATGTGGAACCAGTCACTTTCCGATGGTGATGGTTATTGCGATGGAGACCCCTTTGCACTTGTACTTTCCGATGGTGATGTTTGCATGAATTTTGGAATGAAGAACCCAAGAACTTTTTGCACTTTTGATCCAAGAATGATTGTGTTTTAACCAAAACTAAGATACCAAAAACACTATAACATGAATCACTACGTTATACTACTTGAAATCACGATCAAACACAAAAAAATTAAGGATTCGGCAAGAAATACTCAACAACCTACGAAATGTTTATAAACATACGCAACACTAAAAACAAACCTATATTTCATCCCAAGCTCTGATACCATTTGTAAAAATGTAAATCTATGCTTATGTTTTAGAGAGAGAAAGAGATAGAAAGATGGTGGATTACACATACACTTAGAGAGAGAAAACCAATGTTTACTATGTGAAAAGTGAATAACCACACACCCTCTCTATCAAAGGAGAGGGTTTATATACCCAAGCCCATGAGATGGGCTTGGGTTTACATTAGGCCGCCGACCCATACATTTCATGGGCTCGGTTTTGGGCTTTGCTTAATGAATGTAAATAACTAAACTACGAGCTATAACATGGACTATTGTTGGAGTGACCGATCCTTTCTAATACGTAAAACGTATTTCCAACAATGATCTCCATCAATGGTCTTTTATCAACGGCGGCCATGACTTCTTGTAAGTTGTTCAAAGCACGATGTTCGGTATCGGCTTGATGGACGGTGTTGTTCTTGTTCTTTTTCTTCCTTTTGGGAGGAAGGGGTTGTACACCAAAAGGTATATATGCACACGCTCGAGTGCGCATGCAACTCAACTCGAGGAGTGAGAGAGGAGCTCTTGATCGACTTTGGAAAAGAAGGGATTATCATTTCCGAGGTTCAATAAGTAATATCCACAAGAAAATATAATATATGTAAGCTATACTTGGGTGGCACACCACTCACCACTATCACTCTTGAAAGACCCACAAGAAAGCGGAGAAACGAGGCACGCGTAGCACTTAAGAGCCTGCTTCTTTAGAATGTGTAATACACTCGCCTTAGACCCCCCCACAAAGTGACCTCTTTCTCAAGATCAAGTAGATTATGGTATTTATCAATTTTGCCTTAATTAATTTTGATCGATAAACGTACTTAGGCCCGGAACGCCCCCAAGCACGGTGTATTGCCTCGGCAATACTTATGGAAGTGGATGTATTGGCTGTCCGTATCTACGTATATGTATTTACATATAATAATATATCAAAAATATTTTTGTATTTATTGAGTTTTTAAGAAAATATAGTATGTACGTAAAAACGAGTGAAACCAATATATACAATATATTTTTCGTGTAATCTTTTAGGAAAAAGATTATTTTTTGAATTTTTATATTTTTTTGGATCAATTCTTAGGAAAGAATTGAATTTTGTGGTTTTTTATTTTTTTATTTTTTTATATTTTTATTTTTTTTCTTTTTGATTTATGATACGTAAAAGGAACGTTCACAAGGTGAACGGATCCTAAAATCCAATCGAAACCGTCAATCAATCGTAAATCATAATGTCATGAACCGGCAGCGGCGCCATTTAATATTTCACTTTTCAATATCGTAATTCCCAACTCAGAACAAATTGAATGTCCAAATGATTTCAAGTTATTAATTGTTTTTGGTTTTAGAATTTATAAAAGTCTTGGTAATCTTTGTCTAGTTCAACAAAGCATGTAAAAAGGTAAAAATATTATCACTATGTATCCATACTATTCTAAAACAAATTGCACTTACAACAATTAAAGCAAAGAGTACAAGTAAGTAATGCACAAAATATAACCAACTAACTACTTTTATAACAAAAATAACAAGAATAAAACTACTCAACAAAATTTAACAAATTTAACTAATTAAGCAACTAAAAATATGTAACAACTTTTTTAACAAAAATGCAACTAACTTTTAACCAAAATCTAACAAACTTTTTATAAAATTGTAACTAACTTTTTTAGACAAATTCTAACTAAGTATTTTTATATAATTCCACCAATTTCAAAATAACAAAATCTAATTTTTATAAAAGTAAATCTGTATTTTTTTTTAAAAACCTATGGTTAAAGTAAAGAAAAATTCAATTCTAATCTTTCACTGTTTTTGAAACTCAACTAGTTTTCATTCGTTTACTTATTTTGGCCCAAAACAAACAATCAGACCAAAGATTATACTAAGCCTTTCTCAATATTCCAACTAACTCATTCACTATATTGTTTAATAAAATTTGCAACATGCATACACGATCATATAAACTTTCACTTTGTAAACTGAGCAGTTATCCACTTTTAGATTCTAAACTTATCATTTTCTTATGTTCTCTAACAGTAACCACTATTTAAGCTAACGATTTCAAAATTTAAACATGAGTTTAACCAAATTGAGTCGATGAATCCGTTGACGCAGAAGGCTAGCGTTGTGCTACCTTATTCAATCACCAAAAGAATCTGATATCGATATATCTTTTAACTGAACTCTGGTGAACAGTAGGTATCGTAAAACTTAACTAAACCGTAACTTGTCTCCTTTTCAAGTTGTTTGTGACGAAATCAACAATAACCAATCAACACGAACAAGTCTCTAAAGAATCCTTCAAGTTATTCAGCTACTCGAACCACAAATCTCCTCGACATAAAACTTCAAACTAGACCTTTGTTTACTCACCAACAACCCTGAACTCGGTCGCTTCAGAAAACTCGAACCGTTCATCAATACAAGTCGATATCCAACATATCACAGCCTATGAGATTGATGCACTGTTAATCTCACAAATCTACAGCTTATTAGTGACAACGATCACCTCAAAACGGAAACTCAACACTACTTCTTCATTAACATGGTTATAACAAGATCATACACCAAGATAACAACAATATTACACGAACTATAACTCCAAATCAGTATTGTAGAGCTTCAAGAACAATAACGAGATATGATTATACGTATGAAGGAATGTAGAAAGATATAAGAAATGGAATGAAATTTTTATTGATTTTGAATGGATACAAGATTTTACAACTGCTATAACTGCTTTCTAACTAACTTTGTGTGCTTGTGTGTGATTTACTGTGTGTAAAAACACACAGTGAAAAAGAGTAGAGAAAACGAGGTCTAATTCTATCTATGTGTGTGTGTGTGTGTGTGTAAATTAACACATTTTAGGCTACGTGAAAAATGAATAACAACAGAAGTATATATAGACGTTGAGAAGAATGCATGGAATGAGGGGCGATGATATGTTGTGACGAATCAGGAAGTGCCACGTGGAAGGAGTTGGTTGGGATTTGTAAAAGTTGATCCGAATTGAGAAATTAATCAATCATAATTGGCTGTTGAGAGGGTTTAATGGGATTCGGTTTAAATGGCCATCATTGGTCAAATCATCAATGCGAATGAGTGGTGATAGAACGATACTCGGCCAATTTATTACTATTTGTTTTAGTTGACTGCTTTGATGGCTAGTGGGAGTATGGGAAATTTATATGGATTTCGGCTCATTAATGGTTTTGGATAGCTTAATGATTGTTGCTGAATTTTGAAACGTCATTGCTGCAGTAATAACTCCTCATCATTTGGCTGCTAATTAGTTCATTGATTGCTGCCACTTGTTGTCAATTATTCCCATTAAATGTTGTTGTTGCTGATGAAATACCTTGGACCATTAATGAGTAGCATTAACTTGTTGATTGTCCTTCAATCATAGCTATTTAAATGTTATCAGTGAGCCAAATCCACTTGTTATGATAATGGGTATTCCATGTGACCCATATAAGCCCTTGGTAAATACGAGTGAACATGTATCACCATCTTTAAGACTAAGGCATATTTAATCACTTGACTTTGCAATCTTGACGGTTTATTTTGTGGCTTGTAATTTCTTTGACAATTGACCATGTTAATCTTTTAACTTTGCCTTAAGCTTCTTCAAGTCCTTTGATCTTCATATACTTGGCAGGTAAGGTCCTTGATGTCTTGTTTTGTCCCTTTTCTTTGTCTTTTCTTCAAGTAAAATCTATGAAAGCTTGTGTTTGCTTAAAACGTATCTTTTTACCTGCACATTCAAAATGAACAAAGAATGCCCCGTAATTCCATTTTTTCACAATAAAGTTTGGTATTTTCCTTGTGTATTAGGGGTTTAATAGATGTAATTGATATGAGATTTCTCTCATATCAGTCATGATAAGAATTTCTTACCTATCCACTATGCTAGTAGGACGATGACCGGGGTCAACTTAAATAGACCACAACGGAAAATGAATTACTTTCCGTGGTGTATGCATTTGAGAAATTCCGACCTTATCTCGTTTTAACTAAAAGCATAGTGTATACGGATTATTCGACCATCAAGTATCTCTTTGCTAAACTTGATGCTAAGCCGCGATTGCTTTGTTGGATTCTCCTTCTACAAGAATTAGATGTCACCATAAAAGATAAAAAAGGAGCCGAGAATCTTGCGGCCGATCATCTCTCTCGTTTGGGAGATCCTCACCAAAGTGTTCACGAGAACAAGGAAATCACCAAAACATTTCCTCTCGGGACACTTGGTGTAGTGAATTCCAAGGAAGATTCTTCTACGACACAATAAAAACGAAAATTTTTTCGTGACATCAAGTTCTATTTTTGGGACGACCCTTATCTCTTTTGGAATTGTGCGGATCAAATCATTCGACGCTGTGTGTTTGGCACCGAAGCTACTAATATCCTTAGAGCTTGTCACGATGGACCCATGGGTGGTCACCATGGTGTTAATCTCACGGCGAAGAAGGTCTTTGATGCCGGTTTCTTTTGGCCTACTATTTACCGAGATGCGCACGCACTTATCATGTCGTGTGACTCGTGCCAACGTCAAGGAAAAGCCTCACAAAACGATGAAATTCCACAAAATATCATCCAAGTGTGTGAGATCTTTGATGTATGGGGCATTGATTTTATGGGGCCGTTCCGATCATCTCGTGGTAATAAGTACATCCTTGTCGCTATTGACTGCCTATCTAAGTGGGTGGAAGCTAAGGCTTTGCCCACTAATGATGCTCATGTGGTAGTCATGTTTTTGAAGCAATTGTTTTCTCGGTTTGGAACCCCTCGTGCAATCATAAGCGATCGTGGAACCCATTTTTGTAACGAACAATATGATAAGGTTCTAAGGAAATATGGGGTTACACATCTTATTTCTACGACTTATCACCCACAAACGAGTGGGCAAGTCGAGGTTTCAAATCGAGCTTTGAAAAGGATTTTAGAGAGGTCAATAGGAGAGAACCGACAATCTTGGTCGGATAAGCTCGACAATGCTTTGTGGGCCTTTCGTACCGCTCATAAGACGCCCATTGGGTGCACTCCTTATAAGCTTGTGTATGAGAAGAATTGTCACTTGCCAATTGAACTCGAACACAAAGCTTATTGGGCCCTAAAGCATTGTAATGATGACATCGAGACCGAGGGAAAACACCGGAAAATGCAATTGGATGAATTGGATGAATTAAGGGATATTTCTTATGAAAATTCATTGATTTACAAAGAAAAGACTAAAAAGTTTCATGATTCAAAAATTAAAAACCGAGTTTTTAACGTTGGGGAACAAGTTTTGCTTGTTAACTTAAAATTGAAAATATTTTCTGGTAAATTGAAATCCCGTTGGTCCAGACCGTTCACCATCACCCAAGTGTTTCCTTGTGGGACCATTGAGCTAGCTCAAAATGATGGTCCTAACTTCAAGGTGAATGGTCATAGGGTTAAGCACTACTTTGGTGTGGAAGTCCTTTCTTTGGACGACCTCGACCAAGTCATCTTCCCCAATGATAATTAGTATTGAGGGGATCGAGTCGAGCTCATGACTCGGTAATCAAAAACAAGGTGCCTCATGGGGGAGATCCCAGGCTTATCCATATACATATTATTGCTTTCTAATGTAGTTTAATGTAAGGGGATTTGTACCCTTCCAACCTTTGCTCCGTGGTTGTTTGTGAATTGTGGTTATTTAGATCATCATCTTCACGATTGGAGCCTCTCATGTTTGTTTTACGTGAGCCTCGATCGTTTGTTTTGAAGATTTTACGATATCAAAATGATATATCCATTATTGTTCTAACCTTAGGTCTTTTAGCACACTTCATAAACGGCTATAGATTTAACGGTTCCACCTTTTCCATACTAGATCTTAAGCATTAGACTTCGTCTCTAGTATAGGGGTAATCTTACCGTTAGACTCGAAACATTGAGGATAATGTTTAACTTTAGTATGGTGGGTGAATAGATATTTGCCTTGCTCACGCCTTCACGCTTTCTAGAGTTTATATTTTTGTTATCGTTTTGTTGCAAATAATGATAAAAATGGCCAAATTTTAAATTTTTTTCTCATATTTTCATAAGTGTTTAAGACTAATTTTTTACTCGACCGTGCGTGTTGAGCACTTACCTTCGATTCCTTAACTATTTTTAGGATAAGTCTCTTAAATGAGGACGAGAAATGATAGAGTTAATTATAAGTTACTATGCTAAACTTAGAGTATCTATATTCTTTCAAAAACTCATGTGTTCTAATTGTTTGCTTGTTCTCCCTTCGCTTGAATAATAATTTTGCTAATAAATATTGACTTAGAGGTTTAGTCTTGATTGTTGGTTTCTAATTTTTTCTAGTAGCTTCCATGTAATTAAATTGGGAACACATTAAGGTATCGCCAGCGTTACGGTTTAGAAGTTTTGACAACCAGAATAATCAAAGGCTTCCCCAATAATAATTTTGAAGTTCCTCTTCACCTAAATCAAGAAAAAATTTCAAGCTCACAAGGCCGAAAAATCTATGCAAAATTGAAAGTGAATGTCTTAAATCTCGAAGCCTTAAAGATCCAAAATTCGCGTTAGCGTGACGATATACGTCAAGTCATAATAAACACCTCATGGCGAGGTTAAATAAAAGACAAGGGCAAGACCAAAGCCATAATAAACACTTCATTGCGAAGTTAAATAAAAGGTGGAGGTAAACCAATTCCAAATTGGTAATAAGTCGCAAGTTCAAAACTGTTATAAAACCGTGTTTATCGATCCTTCTTGTTGACTTAATTTTTTGACATCGTTGTCTATTAGGAGAGGATATTAATTCGATGGTTTTGGTTACACCGTTATGACTCTATTTTTGGACCTTAATCTCTATCTACACATAAGTAAAACATGTATCCTCATGATCATTCAAGACAAAAATAAAATATAAGAGATATAAATTAGGATTAAGGGAGTCTAAGTACGTGATTAGGGCATATGAGTAGTGTCAGCATTACTAACTTATAATGACAATGATCTCGTTACACGCTTAGCATAGAATTGGATGAAAATCGAGGACGACGAAATTATTTCTAACAAAGCATTCACGTGTTCTTATTCTATGAACCTAAACGTCCCATTTTGCGATGAAAATCCTACATTATGTCTAAAACACAAGTAATAGTAGTGTAGTAAGTTTACGTTTCCATAAAAGTCGATAAACATGATTTTTGGAGGTGCTAAGACACTTTATTCTAGCATTTCGTGAGGGCACGACAATGGTTTAGTATTAGGGAGTGATGAGGCCGCAATTATACATGGTCTCATCATCCAAATCGGGTTTAAAACTGTTAAAATATCATTAAAAGTGCCATATATATGCTTGTGTTTGTTACATGTGTAGTTTAGATACCGATATCGAGAATATGACAAAAAGATCACAAGTATCAATCAAAAACGAACATGGGAAACAAAGCCTCACCATGAACCGGACCCAAATGTTGAATTTTCAAAAAGATTCTTGAAGAATTGAAGATTAGCAAGAATGGTCCCTCAAGTTTGAATACTTGTCACTTTAGGCCCTTATAAAACTAATAAATAAAATTTTGGTCCTTAAAGTTTTAAGAATAGTCATAATTATCCTTTGAAGAGATGTCAAATTACATGATTAGTCCTCTATCACATGCTTGGAAGTTACAAAGGGGCCTAATGCAATTTACTCAAAGTCTAATACAAAGGAAATGGGGTTTTAATTCGTCCAAACTAAGTTTGCAAGTTTTTTTTAAGATGGAGGGGAATTTATGCCCAGACAGCCAAACTTTATCCACCAATCCCATCCACCAACCCACCACCTCAGCCAACCACGTCAAACCCACCCACTAACCAGTTTTTTTTATTATATTAAATAATTTTTGAAATATAATTAATTAGTAAAAACTTGGTTAACATTAAACCCCCACCCCTGTTTCCCCAAATCAGATTAAAACAACCTTTTTCCACCTTAAACCCTAATTCGCGAATCATATTTTAGCCAAAGGGATAATGGGTAATCTGCTCCAGAATGACAATTAAAGGTTTTATAAACCTATTCACACCCTTCAACCAATCTTCACATCACCCAGGTGGACCCCACGTATCTCTCATGTACCAATGGGAGGGTGTGTTTGCTTCTAGACAAAAGAATGGCATATTATCAAACGGCTTGCACATTCCAAAACTCCAAGAACAAGTCACATGGTAGATTCACTCAAATTCAAACAAAGGGTCAAGAAAAACATCTTCAATTTAGATCTGAATATCCTTCAAGGGTGTTCTTGGAATTTTAGGCATTAAGGTTTCGTTTCTTTTTCTCTTCTAGAATTTTCTGTAAGCCAATATAAAAGGCAGCATAAGGATTTTATTTTTCTTTCTCCAGATTTTTGAAAAAGTTGTAATGCCTTTTTATTATGATATAAAAGTTGGTAGCTTTGTTCTAAAAAACCTGTGACTCTTTATTGATATTGTCTAAGTAAAGTTTTGTTTACTCAGTTTTTTTATCTCATAAAGTTTTTAAGAGTCTTGTTTTAAAAACTTTAGACCCAAGTCCTTTGTTTTGATCACTTATACCTGAATACCGTGTGGATAATCAGGCATAAATGAGAAGCAAAAGCTTGTTTTAAGTGGCGTTTGTTGGTATTTAAGCTGTGTAAGGAAAGGAAAGTAAAAAGAGAAAGATACTCCAATCTGTTTTATTCTGTTAATTTGCTCACTGTTTGGAGGTTTGTACCAAGAACTTTGATAAGTTTTTGGTATAAGATTTTCAAGCTTGATTATGTTACTTGTTTTAGGTATTGATTCAGAAATCTCCTTCTATCATTTTGGTGCTTGGTTCTGCTATAGAACCACAACAAGCATCACCACCACACCTCCTAGTTCTATACCTTCCAAGATACCCCTAGCTTGTATTCAGCTGTTGAATAAGCTAGGGGAGCATAGCTGGCCTTGCTAGGATGTAAAGCAAGGCAGGTTCATTCATTTTTTCCTTTTTTCAAATTTTCCTTTATGCTAAAATATGCTTGTCTTGAGTGTACTGTTTTTGAGCTTATTATCATGCTAAGGTCTAGGTTTCAGTTAAGTTAAGTTTCTTTTTATGTTTATTTCATAATATGAGTGACTTGAAAAGCTTTTGAGTTATTTTGAAAATAAGTCATTTGTAAACCATTGTTTTTCAAAATTTTAAATGGTGTTTGGATTTTGTAGGTTTAAGGAGTTTGGGGTGACAACAGTACTCCACATAGGGGGTGCATATTTATTTAACTTATTTGAGCTATAGTTTTAAGTGTTTAGTCTTTAATCTGTTGTTAGCTAAGTTTCCATTTTCTGCATAAGTTAACTAAAACCTACATATTCATACTTTTAGCTTTTGTTTAGTAAGTTGTTTTATAAAACCTGCTTAAATGTTAAGATTCAGCAAAGTCTAGGCCTGATTTGCATGTGCTTGGAGATATAGTTGAGTACCGTTAGTTTGTGGTTTAGTTTGTCTGCAATCTTTCTAGCTTATTTCACTAGGTTTGTGTTTTTGTGATCGGTTAAGTGCCTACTTGTTCTCTTTTTAGTTTTTGGTTAAGATTGTATGATATGATGTGTTTGCCTGTCATGACTACATTCTGAGTGCATCGTTTTATTTTCTTGATACCTCTGGATCCTAGAGAGTGGTTCATTAGCAGGATTCTTTGGTGGTGACTTGATGTGTTAATAAACTTACACAAATTGTCAACAAGTTGGGCAAGTTTATGAATACCAAAACAGCTCCAAACTTTTAAGCTGCGTAAATTACTGCCTAGGCCATTATAGGGTCTAATCTTGCTAGTTTCTGTTGATCCCAAACTTAGATCGATTTAGCTTTGTGTAAACGAGATTAAATCAAGTTAAACACTTAGAGAAACTTTGTTGTGTAAACAATTCAAATACTATGCGGAATTAATACTTGAATTAAGAACAAACAAAACAATAAAACCAAACTTTCACTTTGATTGATAATCGAACTTGTGTACAATGAAAGTGTAAAACGTATATTAAACTAAAACCTAAAGGCCTCCTTTTATAGATTAAGGAACCTTGTACAAGAGTCTACGTATTAGCTATTTTAGGTAAAGATAAACATTGAAAATACATTGTCGAACATATCTTTACTAGAAACATAAAACGTGTAGACTAAGTATTCTATCAGTGCTTGAGCTTCTTCTCATCAGCGCTTGATTTCTTCTTGTCAACGCTTGATCTGACAACACTTGATTTCTTCCTATCAACACCCAATTAACTATTGTCAGCGTCTAAGTGTCTTGGCTCATTTTATTCCCAACAATCCGCCCCTAAACTTGATATCTACTCTAGTAATCAAGTTTCTGAATAAAAACTAAGTACAAGGAGGATTATTACATATACAAATTACTTTTTAATTAGGTAATAAATAAACCTAATTAGATCTTTGCCAACATCACTTGTGTAATCCATTTCCAGCTGTGTTGACACCATTTTCTTTAAAACTTCCTTGGACATGGGATATTCAGCATCCACAAGAAGATATTCAGAAAACTTTGTAGTACTCAAATGATAAACACCAGCTGCTGAATGTAGACGCCATTGAAGTCCACTAATATCATCCAGATCCAGCCATATTGGATCTTCATCATTTGGCTCACGCATTCTCTTGAATGTGGACCAAATCTTTATTCCATTGACTGAAGTAGGTGCTTCAGCCTCATACTTGGTCTTCATCAATCCCCAAACATCTACCAAGTCTTCCCTATCCAGACTTGCAAACAAAGAGATAAGAGTAGTAAAAGTATGTACCTCCTTTCCATATCTGCCAATCATCCAAAACCCACTTGCATCTTCTTCATAGTGAACTATAGGCTTTTTGGAATCATAAGGTAATACCTCTACCATATGTGAAGCTTCCAAAGGTGAGAGCTTAATACTCTTTCTAATAACTACTTCACTAGGATTCACTCTATCCAAATTCCTTGGGAACTCAATTGGAAGTCCCTTCTTCAAAGGCCTTGGTGCAATTAAAGCCTTTTGGATCTGTATCTCTCCTGCAAGTTCTTCCTTTCTTTCATCAGAAATAAGTCTGATAGTATTTTGCTCTTGAACACTTGCCCATATGGGATAAGCACGAAATTGCAACTCATCAAAGGACAAATCTTGCAACTTCTTGAAAGTCCAACCCCCTTGATGACATCTGAGAAGCATATAGTAGAGCTCCCTTCTATCCTTCTTAGTCTTTGAAAGAACCTTGCTAGCCCTATACTTCAAAATTACCTTACAATCCCTTTGAACTTTAAAGAGAATCTCCAAACCCGAAATTTGATCTGAAATTGTCATGCCTAGATTCTCGATAACCTTATTCTCCCATGCAAAGTACATCTGGGCTACTTCAGGCATCTCATAATTGACCTGCATTTTCAATTCCTCAAGCCTTTTCTTAGCCAACTCATCACCATATTCAATCCTTTCTGGATCTTCAATGATCATCACACTTGAATCAGTACTCTCATCATCACTGCCTCCATTATTACTTTCAGAAGTAGCCACAAATAGTGACTCAATAGAAGTCTTCTTCTCCTTTTCCTCAAGTTGTACAGCCAAAATAGAATCAAAATGCACTTGATCTGCATCCTTGGGAACTTTTGTTTCTACCATAATCCCTTTACCTTAATCCAATACATCAATAGTGGGTAAAGAAGTTGATGGTACCTGTGTAGACACATCCTTGATGATAGCTGATGACTTGGATACATCAACCACACCTACAGGTTTATCAGCGTCCAAAAACTGAATGTCAACGCTTAACTTACTCTTATCAGTGCTTGGCTTTGTGAACTGCTCCAACATCTCAGTAAAAGACAAATTTAAATTTGTAGCGGTAACCAATGAAGCATCAAACCTGGTTGCCTCTTCAAATCTGTTATAGCCTCAGCTATACCCAAAGAATCACCTTCATGCGAGCCTTTGTCACTCACATGTAAAACACTTCCCCTTAAGCGCGAATCCTTTGTATTTGGCACATGATCTCCAAGAAGCTTTCCCTTAAGTCTAGCATGTATATCTTTCCTTTTTGTCACATCAAATAGGGAAGGAAACAATGTATGCAATCTTAGCAGCCTTATCGAATGTATTTCAATATTTAATAATTTCCCATAGAGTGTGGTCATGGATTTGAAGGTACTGCTCAAAATTAAACTTCCATAGCTCAAACTTGTCAGGGTCTAGCATGAGGATTTTTAGATTGTGGCTAGAGGAAGAAGTCATATCTGGAGTAGACATCTTGTCTAGTTTTTAGGTTTTCTTGAAAAATTAGGGTTTTTGGCGATTTAGGGTTTTTAGGGTTTTGTGTTCTTTAGATCAAAGTTCCTCAACAAGCTCTGATACCACTTGTTGATCCCAAACTTAGATGGATTTAGCTTTGTGTAAACGAGACTAAATCAAGTTAAACACTTAGAGAAACTTTGTTGTGTAAACAATTCAAGTACTATGTGGAATTAATACTTGAATGAAGAACAAACAAAACAATAAAACCAAACTTTCAATTTGATTGATAATCGAACTTGTGTACAATGGAAGTGTAAAACGTATATTAAACTAAAACCTAAAGACTCCTTTTATAGGTTAAGGAAGCTTGTACAAGAGTCTACGTATCAGCTCTTTTAGGTAAAGATAAACATAGAAAATACATTGTCGAACATATCTTTACAAGAAACATAAAACTTGTAGACTAAGTATTCTATCAATGCTTGGACTTCTTCTCATCAGCGCTTGATTTCTTCTTGTCAACGCTTGATCTGACAACGCTTAATTTCTTCCTATCAACGCCCAATTAAATCTTGTCAGCATCTAAGTGTCTTGGCTCATTTTATTCCCAACAGTTTCCGTTAGTTTTAATTAGTTTAGGCCTGCAATTGGTTTGTTGTGGATTTATGTTAGTTGGCTTGAGCTTACTGCTCAAGTTTAACGTTACCTAAAGGCTAGTGTAAACCCACTGTCTAAGCTTTGATTTACAAGTTGAGGTAGTAAAATTTGGCCAGCAGGTAATAGATTAGGCTGTGTAGGTGTTGGTTTTGTGTTTTAGTGATTAAAAAGTTACAGGCTGCAAGAGTTAGTAAGTTCGTGATTGTGTTTGTATTCTGTCTTGTATTCGTGCATGCTTAGACTCTTCACATGCAAAATGCAAGTGAGGGTCCCCTTTGTCAATTGAATCAAAGAAAATCAAGCAACCAAAAAGAGGGCATTTGCCCACTGTCAACAAAAAGCAAAGTAATAAAAAAGGGAGAGACAAAAAGGGTACTACTGGTTTTTGAGGGATAAATCTGTGGCCTAGTTCGTGTGTTATTGTAGTGTGTTTGTGTTTTAAGGTTATAGAGTTACTGTGCATCAAGTGTGAAACAAATAAAAAGAAAGAAATTTTTTTCAAAAAGACGCCATGGCCTGGACTCGAACCCCCGACCTGCAGCTCAGGAGTAAAGGGTTCTACCAGTGATCCATGTGACTTTCTTTGTCATCACTCCACAACAAAATACACTTAATGCCTTCTTGTTTCTAGCTTAAAAATATAAGTCGTGAGAAAATAACTCATTTCAGCTTATTGGATTGAGATTTTTCCTCCTTTCCATTTTTCTTACGTTTTTCATAGGATTTAAGATTTTTTAGAAAAGAAACTAGATTTTTCCCGTCTTTAAATATGTTTTTATGATTATTTTCTTTTAAAATAGTTTTAAGTCATTTAAAAATAGAATTTGTTAGTAAAAAAAGTTTAAAAAAATACTTTTAGTACTTTATAATATAAGTGAGATTTTTATTTGATGAAATCATATTTTGGGTTTATTTTTTATTTTATTTAATTTTAAAGCTTTAAATAGTTTTTAAAATTAAATATTAAATTGAAAATAAATTTTAAAATATTTTTATTAAATTTTTATTCTTATTTATATTATTTAGGATTTATTTTGGATTTTTAATTAGTTTTTAGTTTAAATTTTTAATTTTGTCACGTTTTACGTTTTACGTTTTTATTCGTCTTAGTTTAAATTAATCGTAACCGTCATTTTTTTATTCCCTTTTTCGTCTCATTAATATTAATCTCAAATACTACAAGTTTAACACACACATTAATCCTCCTTCGTGAACGAACTAAATACTTGGGTCATAAGTGTTTTACATTTTCCTAAACGTACACTTAACACTTACCGCTTTTACGTTGTTTTTCCTAAAACATGTATTTTTACTACTATCATCCTCCACAAATGCTACATCCGTCTCGCATTTCTTTCATTTCATCTTTGATGTTTTTGTATTTCGAGTAGAATTTAGATGTAAGAGCTTTAATCTTTTCCATGAGTTTGGAATTTCCATTACTTTCAATGAAAGCAATTGTTTTCTTGAAAGGTCTGGAACGGTTATCTTTAGACCAATTGAGTTTCAAGAGAAATTGGTCCTCTAGCAATTGATATGCTTCGGTTAGGGGTCTTATAAAGAAAGAGTCTACCAGCGTCAAGGATTGCTTGCGTCGGTTCATTGAGATCATGATAAACGATTTGGATGATGGTTCATTTATTAAACCATGCCCATGACAACTACGAAGTAGGTCTTCATTCGGTTCCATGCTTCAGCGAGCAATTCTTTGGGATTTTGGGCGAAACTACGGATTTCTCCCATGAGTCTTTCGTACATAGCGGGCGGAAAGAAACGCCTAAAAAAAGCGGTTCTTATTTGTTCCCATGTTGCGATAGTACCGGACGTCAACTCATTATACCAAATCCTTGCATCTCCGGATAGAGATGATGGAAAGAGTTCACTAATCAACAAGCTCCTTAAGGTGGAGAAACCGTACACGTCGCTTAACCAATATCCGACTCTAAGATAAAAGTCGAGCCCTGATCTTAACTAGGACCAATATACACCAATATACTTTAAGGACTAAGTATTAACCACACTACATACACAACTTCCAAATAGACACAACTATTTGGATCTTCACAAAACAACTTCCAAATAACACAACTATTTGGATCTACACAACAACACAAGAATGAATAAATAAATTTGATCTTCAATAGATCTTAAGGTAGACTCAACATTCCAAGGATGAAAGTGTTCTTCTCTTTGCACTTTAAGAGGAAGAGATGGTAGGAGGAAGAATCACTTCTAAACAAGTAGTAATCAACCAAATAACCAAGGATTTGAATGATTTAAGAAGGATGATTGTATTTGGAAATTTGTGTGCAAAAGAGGTGAAGAGAAAATTTAAGAATGGTCCACTATTTATAAGAAAAAGATCCAACGGCTATTTTTGGGCGCGGTTCCTTATTTGTTCCCGTGGTTCCTTATCGATAAGGATTCACATAGGCATTTAAGGAACCGTGGAGGTAGACTCCATGCCCTTTTGTCTTTTAGTGGGGTAGTCACATCTGATGGAATATTTATCCCCAAAGGATATCCCTAAACCATATGGAATATGCCATTTTCAACTTTTCAAATATTTAACTTAATAAAACATTTTCTTAAAAATAAAGTTTAATAAAAAACTTTGTCACATTTAAGAAAAGGTGAGTTTTAAGAAAACTTGAATCCTTGATCTCTTAATTAAGATGAAAACTTGTTTGTTCATACCTTAAGTGATAATGGTTGAAATGAAAAATAATTGAACTCAAGAATTCGTTTTTCGTTGTTTTCGTAAGTGCTTGTTTTTATATATTATCGTAATCAAACCAAAGTGAGACCGGAAAATGCAAGTAACGTTAAATTGGCGGTCTTTGATCACTGAAAGATGATGACCTTTCACGCTGAAGTTGTCACCAAGATCAACTTGAACAATAACAGCCTCGGGAGTGGGTGCTACAATTCGGTTGGTGGCTCACACAGATTGATCGTCGACCATTAGAAATGGTAGATCGTTAAATGGGTTGTATACGATAACGGGGTCAAAGAGATTATCGAACGGTGGGTTTTTGAATCTTGGAATTCGGTTCTCCAAAGAAACAATGGGTTGTTTCCTTCGGCTTTTCTTAGATTTTGATGAATAAAACGTTCGAGATCGATGAAAGGACTAAGTGGTTCTTGACCGGAAGAATGAGTGTTCATTCAAGTCTTAAAACACTTTGAAAAAGATTACCAAAAACAATCTAAAACCAAAGAAACAATAATAGGAAAAAGAAAAATAAGAAAAATAAGAAAATAGGAAATAAAACAAACTAAATAAAATAATAATTTTTTTATAAATATTGAAGGAGCCGCCGGCTGCTTGAGGAGCTGGTCAGCTTCTCTTAGACCGTGGATGAGGGACAGGCGGCTGCTGGCCTGATGGCTGGCGGTTGCTCCTATCGTCGTGTAGCTGGTCGGCTGCTCGAGTTGCTGACTGGCTACTCGCGTTCTGTGAACGGGCGACCGACGGCTGCTCGGGTCAGCTGAGCGGCTGCTCGGGGTCTCAGGACAAACAGCAGGCGGCTGCTCATCGACTGAAAAAAATTTGGTTGTTTTTTTAGAAACTGGCAACAAGGAACGTTACAACGGAATTGATTATAGTATGGATTTTGGAACTAAGAGCACAATCAAATCCCCGGCAGCGACGCCACAAACTTGATGCGTGTCCGGTGTGTGGGAATGAACAAGTTTTTAATTTATAAACACGAATTACCAGAATGAACTAAAACGCACGGGTAAGTATGACCCTTTCGTTTGTGTATAGCTTTTTATTGGTAATAATGATATCGTTCATGGAGATATGGAAACTCTATGATCATTCAAAAACCGCATATAACCTTTTCTATTATAGTAATATGAAGACAAATAATAACAAGTAATTTTGATGAAAAATAAAAATATTAAAGACAACACTTGGTAAGGATTAGTTTGGGCATCCGATGTATAATGATTGTGATGACACGTTAACATATATGATTATGATAATTAGATGGTTAATCATATCTATTGTTTCAAAAGCTTTAATCTTTGTCAAGACTTTGGTTAACGAAAACAAGTATTAGACTCAATCACTCAATTCAAGACTTAATCCAATTTTAACTCGTTTGATTCACGGTTCGTTTCACGAATTTGTTAATACTTATAATTATGTTTCTTAGTGACCAAAACTTCTTAAAAAATGGCCAATACAAAAGATAGCCAATCCACAGATAAACCGGCTATGACTTGTTGTTAGAAAATGATCCTTTATACCTATGAAATCTTTAACAACAAATTAAGTTTTGACAACCAATGTCACATGAAACATAAGTACCAATGGATCAAAGGAAAAGGTTGAAATTAAATTAAAACATAAATCATAATTACAACCACATCTTCATACGACAAACATCGTCTAACCAAGTGTAAAATGAAACTAGCCACTCATATTAAACATTGACATATACTCAGAAATGATATTTTAGAATTCATAATAAAGAGCCTTACAAAGTAAAAATATAGTGATAATAATTAGGGTAATTATCCCTAAGAGTTTGGTGATGTTAACTTTGCTTTTCGGACTCTAGAAGTGACTTTTCTTGCACCACCTTGCTCAAATCTGGGAATGGTGTTTTGGACAAAGGAGAGAGAGTTTACTTGGTGAAATAATAAGTAATATTATGGTTATGAAAAAGTATTGAAGTGGTGACCCTATGGGTCTTATTTATTCATAAAATTGATGGCTTGGAGTGAATTCATGGCTTGTTGGCAAAGGCATCTGCTTGGAGCCAAAGGTGTTCTAGACCACTCCATGGAAGGTTCTTGTGCCTTCTTTAGATTCTTCAAAAATATAGTGTATCTTGTATTAGAAAATATGACCAGGGAAGAAGAGATGGTGGCACATGAAGTTGGCTGGCTTCAACTCAAATGGCTGGCTTCAACTCTCATGCGGAGTGATTTGTACATTTGATACTACAAATAGCTACATGATTTCTCTTGAATTTTCCAAGTCAGGATTACTTGTGAGGCTTGTATATTCTTGATAACATTTGTTCTCGCACCCGAAATTGATCTTCAAAGGCTTGTAACTTGTACACTGGTCTCGAACATGTCTAGGATTCTTCGTACTTGTACTGATCTGCACTTTTACTTTGATTTCTTCTTTGTCCCTGCATTTGGTTACACATAGACTCGCAAACACATTTTGGCACAAATATGGCAATAGTATTATAGATATAACCAATATACATGTACAAAAGCACGGATAACGCATCCAAAAACATGTTGGAGTTGTGCGTTATCAGATGCAAAATACTTAGGTTTAATTAGGGAAAGCACAAGATATTTTAGGAGTGGTCAAAGGTTTGAATCATAGATTCCAAAAAGTGTTGGAACAATATTGAAGCTTCAGAAATCCCGTTTTTGGATGCTTCTGCCCGCGGTTCAACAATTTTACATGCGGTGCCATATATATATATATATATATATATATATATATATATATATATATATATATATATATATATATATATATATATATATATATATATATATATATATATATATATATATATATATATATATATATATATATATATATATATATATATATATATATATATATATATATATATATATATATATATATATATATATATATATATATATATATATATATATATATATATATATATATATATATATATATATATATATATATATATATATATATATATATATATATATATATATATATATATGTATATATATATATATAAATCTCTATATTATATATAGGTATAATTATGACTTGAAACCACAGTTTTTAATCCAGTCATATTCCAGTCACATCTTTTAACCAATAGGATTTTAAAATTAGCTAAAAAAACTCCTTACTTGCCTTATTTACGTGACTTTTGGGCGGGTCGTGATTTTGTAAAACGTAGTTTTTTTAAAATCGTGTTTTCAAACCACGTGTATAAATAATGGTATATTATTTTTTGTCATTTTTTCTCAATTTTTTCCACCCAGCGACGGGGTGAAAAAACACACACATGCCATCCATTATTCTGTTATCAACATCATTTAAATCTTAATCCAAAAAACTGAATAAAACTGTTCGATCTTTGATCTTTGTTAATAAAAACATTCAGATCTTTGATCTTTGTTATTCTATCTATCATATTCGATCTTTGATCTTTGTTATTTTATCTACTTTCAATCATATTCGATCTTTGATCTTTGTCTGAATCTTTTAAACCCTGGTCCATTTTTTGATCTTTGTTCTTTGTTAATAAAAAGATTCGATCTTTGATCTTTGTTATTTTATCCACTTTCAATTGTATTCATTCTTTGATCTTTGTCTCATTCTTCTAAACCCTAATCCATCTTTGTAAACCCTAATTCGATCTTTCATCTTTGTTGTTTCATTCAGTTTCAATCGTATTAAAGCATATCAGTCACGAATGTACAAGTTTATGGAAAACAAACATGAGTAAACATTTATGGATTGCTGTCAATTGTACTTTCTTTAATTTTAAGGTTTGATTATTGCTGATTATGTATATTTTTTGCCATTGTTAGTAGTGATCTATAGTGTCTTAGATATTCGTCCTCTAATTTGGGTGGTTTGCGGGTTTTATTCAATTGTGCAGTTGGTAATGATTGTTGATCTGTAGCATGATGGTATCGGTTCAGTTTGATCTGCATCACTATAATTAACTGAAAGTATATATTAAATTGTGTCGTAGTTCATGAGGGATAGATATTTCCTAAGGTTCTACTGTAATTAACTGAAAGTATATAGTAAATTGTGTCAAAAAGAAGCTAATGAAATTTGGTGATCAGTTGTAATGTAACGATCGAAGATGTCGTTGTTACTTCTTATAGTCAAATATACTGTTTGAGGTTTTGGGTAGTTATCTATAATTAAGGATTTCATTGTATATAGTAAATTGGGCAGACTAGCGTATGAGCAGCTATAGATGTATTGGCAGATGGTAGGAAACATTAGGGTATGAAGGACTAAAACACAAGCCTAGATTTTACTTTTCTTTATCCAAAACAAGACATACTTTAGGCACTCCACATGCATATTATGTATTTGTTTTCTTTTTGTATCTACAACCGACCATCAGATGCTCTGAATTTACACGACCTCAAGTAACCTAACCTGGCCCGATGAAACCTGATCTGACCACACTTGACGTTTGACCAAGGAACATACTATTCTGCTTCCAGTTGTTACATAAAGGTCTTGAGATTCAGATCAATTGTTTTTATGTTGAGATGCAGTCCCACGATAGTAATCACCCTAAAACAATCCATACTAGCATAAACGCCGTATGTAAGAACTGTAGTTCAGATTCATGCGAGGATGCCTGATTACTTTATGTTGCTTATCTCGAGCCAGTGAGCTATTGGGATGCTCATTCCTCAATTGTAGGCCCTGATGTGTTGCCAGTGTCTCAACTAAGTCAGATCAACATTCACATTGTCTCTTGGAAAGGATAAGTACACTTAAGAAAATGTAAGTGTTCGTTTTTAGATATCCATTTCTAAGCAAATGCTCCTGAATTTCAGTTGGATAGACGCGAACCCGATGGCCCGTCTTCATACATGTTCGCATTTTGGAAACGTGGTTAGTAGGATATATATACTGATTATTAGTAGCCACCCACATATATGTTTTGATTGCAATTATATAGCTGCTTTTGTTAACACCTATTGACTCAATTCATGTTTGTTGTTCTAATGTACAAGGTGAAACTCCGGATTCATGTCAGCCACTCGAAGGAAAATATCGCTCCCAATAATCTGGCGTGCTATGCAATGATAAAACATGCTTTAAAAAGAACACAGAACCAAACACCCAAACAACCAGTTTATAAAAAACAATCACCCTAAAACAATCCATACTAGCATAAATGCCATCGGTAAGAACTGTAGTTTAGATTCATGCGAGTATGCTTGATTAGTTTATGTTGCTTTTTGCAGTGTCGTTAATTTTGCTTTACTGTTGTGCCAACTGGAGGAAGGTTGTCCAGTTGATTACAACACAATAACAGATCTCATCCTCCGGGTACTATAATATAAATTACTCAAAGCATGTTTATTCTGAATATAGGTGGTTAAATGTATCTTACGATTGTAACAAATTGTAAACGTTTTTTCCCCCATTCTATTTCTTGATAGGAACTTAAAAAGGGAGGCGACGACTTTCCTTTTGGATGTGCTTAAGCCCAATTTGCCAGAACATGCTCACCTACAAACCAAGGTACATGTTGTCGATGCTTATATACAAGCATATATAGATAAGACCATTAGTGTACTAAACATAGATAAGACCATCAACATGCCACATCATCCTTAGACCCGAAACACTCTTGGACAAGACAAGCACAAAGCTAAAAGAAACCTAACCATGACCAATAAAAACTGAACCATAGCCATTCAGACCTGAGCTATACAAAGAAGCATCAATACCACTTGAGACATCATACAGAAAAAAACGAAGAACCAAACACCCAAACAACCGTAATATAAAACAGCAATCACCCTAAAACATAACCTAGAACGTTTGGAAATAAGCCACAGAAAGTGTAACTTATGAAACATAAACCCAAAACAATGTATGCCATAAGTAGTGGAGAAAATCATTGATTTACAAAGCTTTTATGCTTTTTCCATTGACGATCAGGTACCTAGATGCATAGACATGGTATTGGGGATCGATTGAAACACGATTGAGATTTCCACAGACAGAGAAACAATGGTGGTTATAGATTTGATAAAGGCGAGAATCTCGACTCGAGTGAGTTTTTAGTGAAACAATGATGATGGTGATCTATTAGCAATTCGACCCGTAAGATACATAAGGTAACCCATGATGACCCATTTATAAGGAAACATGGCTTTTTATAAGTAATTTTTCTATAATTTATAAATATCTGTCTCACATTACCAAAGAGTCAGGTAACACTTTAAGGTCGTATTTGAAGATGAATTAGGTTCTGTAATGAGGACGACGACTATGGAAAAATGGCAATTGCAGCTGTTTCTCAGCAAGGTGTGTTTCGACTTATGAATACAATATAATACTAAGATGTATATGTATTATAACATGTTTGAATGGCCTTACTGCATTTTTTACTCTTTTGATGCTGCAACTTGGTAATTAGTCACGATACCAGTAGTATCTGAACATGATTTAGTTCTTGGTGAATTATTTGACGAACAAGCCAATTTCTCCATCTCCAAGCAATCATCCATAAGCTCTAGACAATTTTCATTTTCCGTTCTTTGAGGACTTTCAGTATCCTTTTTGTTTTCCTTTTTACCTAGATCAGGCATTTGGTGATAAAATTAGTGGTGCAGGAGCAACACCACCAAAATATATCAAACAAATGTAATATTGTCGAGGAACAAGTGGAGTCTTATAGAAGTAGGCCTACATTATCCTTAAATACAGCTCATTACAACATCACCACCACTGTTCTCGCTATCACCAGTCTAACATTGCATCTTGAGTCATAAAGACTCTACCATTTGAGTCACATCAACTGTATCAAAATCCCTTTACAAGACACTTCAAACTTACTAAACGAGGGTGATATAGTGTGTTCACAAGACTAACAATTATAAAAGACTCTAAAAAAGGTTTTAGTATCCTTATTTCGTGTCACGTCTGCATCACGTCATGTAGTCGCTTCTTATGCTTATCTGTATGCTTTTTCTCATTTGATATTCATTGATGGATGCATAGTCAGAAAGATCCTCTATAAATAATGGGACATTGTTTTGGTCTGGTGTGTCGAAAAAATCTCATGTGGTTGCAGCTTCTGGAATTATAGAGCACCCTGTAAAGTGGTGGTTTAAGCGTCTTACTATTTGTTCATATATGGGTTTGTAATTTAATTGTTTTAGATTTGACATTCTTTAGACTTATACATGTGTAGTTGTGATGATACTGCAGGTACATTAGCAGCTAAGGTGGGACATCTAAAAAATATCTATTGTCAAATATTTTACTATAGCCTTCAAAGCACAGACAGTGGTAATTATTTCTATGGGAAATAGTCGTATGCATCAATTCCTTTTACCTGGTCTATCCATTAAGGTTCTGGGAACAAACAACCAAACAATTTCATTGCTAAATTTTTTACGAGGTATAATTCATTTTGACACTCTTTGATCAGTTTTGATATGATACTGAACATGAATCTGATGTATGTTGTATATAAGGTGAGTTTCACAGCCTTTCTAGAAACCACCACATATTGAGCAACAGAGAAACTCATATCTACACTTTTTCTATATGAATAAACAATGGTGTTTGGCGTGATCTCACTTATGACAATGATGGAAACTACAAAGTACCACTATTGCTTTCTTTTATAGGGTAAGACTTTAGGTCTTTACCAAGTTGAACATGCTTATATGCAAAAACAATGGATTTTTAGCATAATAGGTAACAAGCTAACAAAAAACAACTTAGTAATTGTATCATGATATTTAGATTAAAGTGTTACAGGTTTATTCATCATCTTTAACAATAAGGTTTCGCTTCAGGTAGTAGTGGATAAAAAGGAACATGGGGTGAAGTGCTTGATACGGTGATACTCGACACCTATGACCCAAATCATAGCAGTGAGGTACGTATATCATTCTTCTTTTTATGAGTTTTCAGCAATTCATTAGACAAACTCGATATCTAATTATCTTCACGTTTAAAAAGTTGGTTGTGCCAGTGATGTCCAAATTCTCTAGAACTAATGCGTGATACTCTTATCCTCTCACCTGGACAGGTAGATAAAGAATTAGTTAAAACTAAAATAGTTTGAGTAAGATTTTTAATAGTTTCATTGTTTGATTTTTGACCTTATTGTATGATCATCCAAGGTAATATGGATGCAAGTTCGTCTAGAAAGGCCATTTCTTTCTTTATTGGACATAGAGAATTCAGTGAGGGGAAGCTTAGAAGAAATGGATGCTTAATTTAAGCTTATTTGATATGTGCTTTCATTATCCATTCAAATAGTAGGAAATTTGAGAGTTGTTGTGAGCTACCTGCATGTATTTTTTATTTCTAAATTTCACTTTTATATTAATTCATTTTTAAATTGTAGAGTTGTTGTGAACCCAAATCCCCAAACCGCACTCAGGAATAGGACTGAACTTGACCAAACCATGACCATAAATATAGAGACCAAACTACGAGGGAAGACGGACAAATAATGACGACAGGTTTTCATCGTCGCCATTAATTTTTTGTAGCACTTGCAGAATTGGGCCCACTGATCTCCTAATGTACTACACCTTCTTCTAAAAAGTTGCATTCAGTACAATCTTATCAACCTCTTGGACCTCCTCGGATTTAGAAACTCGAGATGACAACCAGTTAGTAGACTTAAACAAGTGTTTGAGAGCAAACATGTGTTCCATCAAGCACTCCAATATAAGAAAACATGAAGCATTGATTATTACTTAGACCAACTAATAAGTAAATTCAGAAACATTTTAAGTTTTAATTCTGTGCAGGCTATCGAGGCACGTATCGTCTGGGTCCGTTATTATATTTTATTACATAGGGTAGATGTTACGCATTGAGATTCATGTTATAGTATACCATGGAGTAGTGGTAGAAAATCGTTTGGAAACAATTGCTAACCGTAATAGCTAAGGTCACAGAAACCTTCTGCTCCTTACTCAAAGTCATACACTCATCACCTTTCGTTCGGACGTTATTAACGGTGTTTCACCAAACCTTAAATTCATATGTTTCCCGACACTCCTATATCGCTAATTTAACTATTTACTTTATCCAAGTTTATTATATGGCTGTATAGATAGAGAAGACCGAACTGTGGGATGAGAAGCAGAGGCTAAGGGTTGTGAAATAGGATCTCAAACAAAAAGTTAAATCAATGAGCACCCAACCAAGGTTTATGATTGGGATACCAGGTTGCATATCTTGTTGTCATTGCAGCAGCTCATGGTCAAACAATAGGCAATAAGTTTGTTCCGGTCTTCAGTTCCCCGGGAATAGTAATGTTTCGGTACATGCCACAAGCTGCTATCGACACCTCACAAGATCACGTACTCCACCCTCTGGTTGCTTAATTTTAGTGAAAGAGCTTCCATCTAGAGAAACCATGTCCATGGATTGACATTGCTTAATGACCATGTTATGTTTTTTCTGTAATTTATGGAGTCAGGTATATAGTTATATCATACCTTGTCATTGTTCAATTTATGACTATGTTTGGATCTGTATTGTGTTCTTGTTTTGGAACTCAATTTTGAATCTGGTTAACTAAATATTCAAGTTTTCGTGTCATCGACCGGCATTGGCTGAGTCATCCAGCTAAGCCGATTTAGCATGCCTAGCCGGATGGTTAACTGACTTTTGACCTGGCCACTTTTTATTGTCACGCGACTTGCTTACATCTCCAAGGTATGGCCATCTAACCCCTAGGCTGATTTTTGTAACCTTATAAATATCAGTGGAGGATCTAAGAATGTAGCAGGAAAAAGACGAGTTCAGCACAGGTAGTGCATTTGTCATATACAAAACTTGTAATTAAAGATAACAGGTGTCCATATCTTTTTTTGTACACATGTTTTTGGCTCTTTTTAATTTATTGAACATTTCTTAAACTGTTGATGCCTTATACCATTTCCACCTCAGTTGTCCTTTTCTTTGTTACCATTTGCATTAAATATTATAAAACTTGTGTCTCAATAGTCGACTCATTATATTCAGGTGACTTCCATTAACAAGAGGAAAAGAAAATGAAATAGATTATGCAAGCCATGAAAGAACAACAGTTACTCGATAAAGAAGATGCCAAGAGAAGTTAGAAACAACTCAAGTGCATATAGACCCGGACTTTTAATTTTGCACCTTTTGTTAAACTTAGGTGCCCTTTGGTTGGAGGATATTGAAGGATATTGGGGGATATTCAAAATCTTTAGATTTTAAATTCCCTCAAATATTGTGTTCGGTATGACCAATAAAGCAATTTAAAATTTCCCGCATTCCCAAAATAAAGGATATTAGAATTACTCCAAAAAGTGAGGATTTTCAAATTACTTGAAAATTATTTTTTATAAACTTCTTTTAGTCGTTTTTATTCCGGTTTTTATGTTTATATAAAAAATTATAAAATTTAAAAATTTATATTAAAATATATTTTTTGGCTTTTACTCTTTTAATTAGCAAAAAAAAATATATAAAAAAAACTTTTATATAATTTATTGAATTTTATATAAACTTTATAAAAACCTTTTATAAAATTGATATTTTTTTTATAAAATTGATGTTATTTTTATAAACTTGATATTTTCTATAAACTTTTTATAAAAATTTTATATAAATTTTTTATAAAATACTTTATATAATTTTTTTATAAATTTTTTATAAAATTAATATTTTATATAAAAAATTTTAAAATTTATATAAAAGTTTTTAAATAACTTTTTTTAAATTTTATAAAACTGATATTTTTATAAATTTTTAATAAAATTCATATAATTTTTTATAAAATTTATATAATTTTTATATAAAATTTGTATAAATTTCTTATAAAATTTAGTTAACTTTTTTATAAAATTTATATAAAAGTTTTATAAAATTTATTTAACTTTTTTATAAAATTTAGATAATTTTTTTATAAAACTTATATATTTTTATTATAAAAGTGAGAATTCGATTTTTAATCTTTTAAATTAAAAATTTATATAAAAAATATTTATTCGTTAATTGGTTGAACCCAAAATTAAAATTTTAAAATATTATAAATTTATGACAACCAAACACGTGTAAGCATTTTAAATTATGGAATTCTTAATTCTTAGGAAATTTAATTTACTAGAATTTTGAATTCTAGAAATTTTAAATTTTGAACCAAACGGCACCTTAGAGTTTAGGTAAAATATCGAGGGGTATTTATTTTTTATGTCAAAGGAACTTCATATTGAGTTGATGGCCCGTTTGGTTTATTAGTGGGATTGGATTAAAATTTGAGTTTGAGAGAGGTTTAATAGTAGATACACAGAGAATTAATTATTATTTAATATATATATATATATATATATATATATATATATATATATATATATATATATATATATATATATATATATATAGAATTGAGATCAAATAAGATCATTTTTAAAGTTGTAAAAATGAGAACCAACCAAAATCTCACAAATGACACTCTACTTGCGACAATCTTAAAACACGATTAACTAAAACTATATTTTTTAAAAATTTGATGGGATTTCTTTGAAAATTGACGAATTCTAAGTGATACATCTTGATTTAAGGTGCGATCTGTATCATGTCTTGGTGTTGTGTATCATATTATTTAGTGGTGGTTGTGTATCAAATGTACCGATTTATGTATAAGATATTATATTTTTGAGATTTTGATGTTTGTGTATCTCATTTTTAACTGTGTATCAGTAATATGTTACACACTAAGTCGTTGTTTATTAGTCGGTAGAATGTTAAGTTGTATAAATAATGTCTATTTTGGTATATTATTGGTAAAACGAGTGTGTATCAATGTTTTATTGATGTTTTAGATTAGTTCTCATTTTTATAACTTTAAAAAAGCTCCCACATTAACTTCCCTCTCTCTCTCTCTCTCTCTCTCTCTCTATATATATATATATATATATATATATATATATATATTATAAATTGATTTAGATAAAAAATATTATATTTGAATATAAAAATAAAAATCAACCGACAATAAACCATATTGTATGGTTTGAAAGTTTTTACAGACAAAAAGGTATTTTTAATTATTGGTAGGAACTCTCAAAACCCACTAGATCATATGGAATTTAGGGCACGTTTGGTTTGTAGATGGGTTTTACTTTGAAATTGGGTTTATAAAGTGGGAGTTTTTAAGATTAAGTAAGATTTAGATTTGATATAGGTTTGGTGAGAGAAAATATGTATTAAATATAAATATTATTATATATAAAATAATATTTATAATTTAAAATTAGAAATTTGGTATTATAAAGTTAATATGATAGTATTAATAGTATAAGAAAGAAGAAAAAGAGAGAATCAATAGTAGGGCCCACAAGAAAGAAATGGTTTGTCAAAAAAGTGTTGTTTTATGATCGTATTATAAATAGTCCTCAAATAACGGATTGAGCACCGAGTATGAAGGATTTCATTTTTACCAAACGACACTTTTTATTATAATCCAAAGCTAACAGTGCCTATGCCCTCGAACCAAACTGCCACTTATAATTGGCTACCAAAGTGGCGCGTGAATCCATGCCAACTATACCAAACAATTTATTTTCAGTGTATTTGAGCCCAAAGGTGGCTAAGCCCGGACACCAAACGCATCCTGAGTTTATGCGAAAAGAAGAGTTAATTGATGGGGCTAAAGAAAGTGGATTGGCTCGCACACCTATAATGTAGGTATTTTCTTTTAGGATCTTTCAATTTTTTAAGTAAATTATGGTCTAAAAGTGATAAAAGATGGGCGCACATGTAAAACACTAAATAAGCTCAATGGAATCATGTAACATACTAAATGAGATACTCGACGAATCTTTTATATTTATTTTTTTATCCGTGGTTTTTAAACAAGTATTATTATTTTTTATTTCTACGTTTTTATATGTTTTAGCTTGCGCCCATTTAGTCCGCCCGTTTGCCCACGCCCGTTTAGTTCCTCGTCCGTTTTGTCGCCGCCTGTTTTTCCCGGTGCACCTGCCCGCCTAGCCCTCCCGTTTTACCACCCAAAGTGGAGGTGTCAATCACACCCCACTCCAACAAAAAACGTCGATATGGGTGTCTAGCTTGAGAATATACACCTAAGATTGGTTGTGAAGTATCTGATCGGATGCCACAAGGAACTATATTCATTCAATAAAACACATTCAACAATAAAACAAATAAAAATATTATTTTTTAATACATTTTAAATTATATATAAAATTTATTTTAACGTAGACTATAACAAAACGACCCCGCCCGTTGGGCGGGTTACGACGCTAGTATATATATATATACATATATATATATATATATATATATATATATATATATATATATATATATATATATATATATATATATATATATATATATATATATATATATATATATATATATATATATATATATATATATATATATATATATATATATATATATATATATATATATATATATATATATATATATATATATATATATATATATATATATGGTGAAGTTATTTTTAGAACCAAATAAATGTACAGAACTGCGAGAACCATTATCAACCAATAAGATTTTTTAGATATAATTTTTTATTTATTAATTCAGAAGGGTATAATGGTAAACTGTATTCTTATTTTCTTTTTGAATTTTTTTT
Organism: Glebionis coronaria; assembly: GCA_025667525.1. Lineage (NCBI taxonomy): Eukaryota > Viridiplantae > Streptophyta > Magnoliopsida > Asterales > Asteraceae > Glebionis > Glebionis coronaria. Next base: position 402,409,170 of record CM046878.1, read on the forward strand.
AAGAAAATCTGTTTTGTGTTTTCAAAAATTTAGAAAAAATTTTTATTTAGTTTTTAACATTAAAAAAAATACTTTTCTAATTAAAATATAGGTGTGCATAGGTGCACTTGTTTTTCGTAACTGTCTTCATATTATGTTTTGCATTTTCTAAACCAATGTGTCACGTAAATTTTCATAAGATTGAATGTTGCATATTCAATAATGAATGACAATAATCTTTAAAAAAATGCTATATATGTCGCTAATATACACGTACAACGATCATTTTATACAACATTGGCTACAAACACAACTTATGCATATATATTTTTGTTGTAATTTTTCACTAGATAGGCGTAATCTTGAACTATGCAGTGTATTTTCAATGTCTTTGTTCTCTACGTGTACGTATTCTTGAGCAATGCACATGTATTTTTATCATGTTACCTCACTGGGCACATATAGTTTTAAACCATGCACATGTATTTTTATCGTGTTAATTCACTGGGCACACGTAGTTTTAAGCCATACACATGTATTTTCATTGTCTTCAATGACTAGATACATCTAGTCTAAATTAATGCACATGTATTTTATCGACTTTTCTTCATCAGGTAACCGCACTCATGCCTGCAAAACAATTAATGAAACAATTATTTAACCGTAATAACTAATAGAAAAATACTATCAATTTGGCCAGGGTTGTCCCGTGAATTGTGGAGGCCCTGTGCCAACTAGAGAGTGGACCTCTCGAACACGAACACGAAAAACATGAATACATGTGAAATTAAACATGAAAAAGGTAAGTAACTTAAACATAAAATAAGTCCGTATAACATGTATTCCACATAAGTATTTTTTACATAATGAATGAAAAATTAAGTTTAAAAGATAAAGTGGCCTAATTCTAAAATATTTATAAGTGTTGTGTTGAAAAAGCATATTGTAAACTTATTTGTATTACAAAACTTACTTAAGAAATAAAGTTATAAAATCAAAAGATTTGGATTAAAATGTAAAAACTGTCAACATTGGGGTGCAAAATTAATACTTTTAAAAATTATCATCTTCCTCATCGGAAGTTTAAAACATCAGTAATTCTATTTTGTTTTTTCTTAAACGAATCTTGTTTTCACCTATAATACTTCACAGTCATATGTTTTTAATAATATATTCTTGTTAAACTTACATTCGATCCCAATCTAAATTAGTCGAACATATACGTAATCGGAGGCCCTACAAATTTGAAGGCCCTGTGCGGTTGCACACTCCGCACACCTCGAAATCCGGCCCTGAATTTAGCTTATTGTAATTTTTCTACTAGAAAGTTGATTAAATGTTAAAGAATAAAGTAATGCATCTATGCACATCTTATAAAACCAAACCTCCAACTTGTGCACATGTACATTTACAATATGTCTCGTTATCATATAATGAACGATTGCGAGGATGGTACTTTCGAACTTGTACAACGCAATAAAAAATACATATAAAGTACAACAGATTTAGCTAAAATCATGTATCCACATATTTTCGAATAACCAATACATGATAGAAAAAGAAGGTAGATAAAATTAATCAATCATAATTGGCTGTTGAGAGGGTTTAACGGGATTCGGTTTAAATGGCCATCATTGGCTCAAATCATCAATGCAAATGAGTGGTGATAGAACGATACTCGGCCCATTTATTACTATTTGTTTTAGTTGACTGCTTTGATGGCTAGTGGGAGTATGGGAAATTTATATGGATTTCGGATCATTAATGGTTTTGGATAGCTTAATGATTGTTGCTGAATTTTGAAACGTCATTGCTGCAGTAATAACTCCTCATCATTTGGCTGCTAATTAGTTCATTGATTGCTGCCACTTGTTGTCAATTATTCCCATTAAATGTTGTTGTTGCTGATGAAATACCTTGGACCATTAATGAGTAGCATTAACTTGTTGATTGTCCTTCAATCATAGTTATTTAAATGTTATCAGTGAGCCAAATCCACTTGTTATGATAATGGGTATTCCATGTGACCCATATAAGCCCTTGGTAAATACGAGTGAACATGTATCACCATCTTTAAGACTAAGGCATATTTAATCACTTGACTTTGCAATCTTGACGGTTTATAATATGGCTTGTAATTTCTTTGACAATTGACCATGTTAATCTTTTAACTTTGCCTTCAGCTTCTTCAAGTCCTTTGATCTTCATATACTTGGCAGGTTAGGTCCTTGATGTCTTGTTTTGTCCCTTTTCTTTGTCTTTTCTTCAAGTAAAATCTATGAAAGCTTGTGTTTGCTTAAAACGTATCTTTTTACCTGCACATTCAAAATGAACAAAGAATACCCCGTAATTCCATTTTTTCACAATAAAGTTTGGTATTTTCCTTGTGTTTTAGGGGTTTAATAGATGTAATTGATATGAGATTTCACTCATATCAGTCATGATAAGAATTTCTTACCTATCCACTATGCTAGTAGGACGATGACCGGGGTCAACTTAAATAGACCACAACGGAAAATGAATTACTTTCCGTGGTGTATGCATTTGAGAAATTCCGACCTTATCTCGTTTTAACTAAAAGCATAGTGTATACGGATTATTAGACCATCAAGTATCTCTTTGCTAAACTTGATGCTAAGCCGCGATTGCTTTGTTGGATTCTCCTTCTACAAGAATTTGATGTCACCATAAAAGATAAAAAAGGAGCCGGGAATCTTGCGGCCGATCATCTCTCTCGTTTGGGAGATCCTCACCAAAGTGTTCACGAGAACAAGGAAATCACCAAAACATTTCCTCTCGAGACACTTGGTGTAGTGAATTCCAAGGAAGATTCTTCTACGACACAATAAAAACGAAAATTTTTTCGTGACATCAAGTTCTACTTTTGGGACAACCCTTATCTCTTTTGGAATTGTGCGGATCAAATCATTCGACGCTGTGTGTTTGGCACCGAAGCTACTAATATCCTTAGAGCTTGTCACGATGGACCCACGGGTGGTCACCATGGTGTTAATCTCACGGCGAAGAAGGTCTTTGATGCCGGTTTCTTTTGGCCTACTATTTACCGAGATGTGCACGCACTTATCATGTCGTGTGACTCGTGCCAACGTCAAGGAAAAGCCTCACAAAACGATGAAATTCCACAAAATATCATCCAAGTGTGTGAGATCTTTGATGTATGGGGCATTGATTTTATGGGGCCATTCCGATCATCTCGTGGTAATAAGTACATCCTTGTCGCTGTTGACTGCCTATCTAAGTGGGTGGAAGCTAAGGCTTTGCCCACTAATGATGCTCATGTGGTAGTCATGTTTTTAAAGCAATTGTTTTCTCGGTTTGGAACCCCTCGTGCAATCATAAGCGATCGTGGAACCCATTTTTGTAATGAACAATATGATAAGGTTCTAAAGAAATATGGGGTTACACATCTTCTTTCTACGACTTATCACCCACAAACGAGTGGGCAAGTCGAGGTTTCAAATCGAGCTTTGAAAAGGATTTTAGAGAGGTCAATAGGAGAGAACCGACAATCTTGGTCGGATAAGCTCGACAATGCTTTGTGGGCCTTTCGTACCGCTCATAAGACGCCCATTGGGTGCACTCCTTATAAGCTTGTGTATGGGAAGAATTGTCACTTGCCAATTGAACTCGAACACAAAGCTTATTGGGCCCTAAAGCATTGTAATGATGACATCGAGACCGAGGGAAAACACCAGAAAATGCAATTGGATGAATTGGATGAATTAAGGGATATTTCTTATGAAAATTCATTGATTTACAAAGAAAAGACTAAAAAGTTTCATGATTCAAAAATTAAAAACCGGGTTTTTAACGTTGGGGAACAAGTTTTGCTTGTTAACTTAAAATTGAAAATATTTTCCGGTAAATTGAAATCCCGTTGGTCCAGACCGTTCACCATCACCCAAGTGTTTCCTTGTGGGACCATTGAGCTAGCTCAAAATGAGGGTCCTAACTTCAAGGTGAATGGTCATAGGGTTAAGCGCTACTTTGGTGTGTAAGTCCCTTCTTTGGACGACCTCGACCAAGTCATCTTCCCCAATGATAATTAGTATTGAGGGGATCGAGTCGAGCTCATGACTCGGTAATCAAAAACAAGGTGACTCATGGGGGAGATCCCAGGCTTATCCATATACATATTATTGCTTTCTAATGTAGTTTAATGTAAGGGGATTTGTACCCTTCCAACCTTTGCTCCGTGGTTGTTTGTGAATTGTGGTTATTTAGATCATCATCTTCACGATTGGAGCCTCTCATGTTTGTTTTACGTGAGCCTCGATCGTTTGCTTTGAAGATTTTCCGATATCAAAATGATATATCCTTGATTGTTCTAACCTTATGTCTTTTAGCACACTTCATAAACGGCTATAGATTTAACGGTTCCACCTTTTCCATACTAGATCTTAAGCATTAGACTTCGTCTCTAGTATGGGGGTAATCTTACCGTTAGACTCGAAACATTGAGGATAATGTTTAACTTTAGTATGGTGGGTGAATAGATATTTGCCTTGCTCACGCCTTCACGCTTTCTAGAGTTTATATTTTTGTTATCGTTTTGTTGCAAATAATGATAAAAATGGCCAAATTTTAAATTTTTTTTCTCATATATTTCATAAGTGTTTAAGACTAATTTTTTACTCGACCGTGCGTGTTGAGAACTTACCTTCGATTCCTTAACTATTTTTAGGATAAGTCTCTTAAATGAGGACGAGAAATGATAGAGTTAATTATAAGTTACTATGCTAAACTTAGAGTATCTATATTCTTTCAAAAACTCATGTGTTCTACGTGTTTGCTTGTTCTCCCTTCGCTTGAATAATAATTTTGCTAATAAATATTGACTTAGAGGTTTAGTCTTGATTGTTGGTTTCTAATTTTTTCTAGTAGCTTCCATGTAATTAAATTGGTAACACATTAAGGTATCGCCAGCGTCACGGTTTAGAAGTTTTGACAACCAGAATAATCAAAGGCTTCCCCAATAATAATTTTGAAGTTCCTCTTCACCTAAATCAAGAAAAAATTTCAAGCTCACAAGGCCGAAAAATCTATGCAAAATTGAAAGTGAATGTCTTAAATCTCGAAGCCTTAAAGATCCAAAATTCGCCTTAGCGTGAGGATATACGTCAAGTCATAATAAACACCTCATGGCGAGGTTAAATAAAAGACAAGGGCAAGACCAAAGCCATAATAAACACTTCATTGCAAAGTTAAATAAAAGGTGGAGGTAAACCCATTCCAAATTGGTAATAAGTCGCAAGTTCAAAACTGTTATAAAACCGTGTTTACCGATCCTTCTTGTTGACTTAATTTTTTGACATCGTTGTCTATTAGGAGAGGATATTAATTCGATGGTTTTGGTTACACCGTTATGACTCTATTTTTGGACCTTAATCTCTATCTACACATAAGTAAAACATGTATCCTCATGATCATTCAAGACAAAAATAAAATATAAGAGATATAAATTAGGATTAAGGGAGTCTAAGTACGTGATTAGGGCATATGAGTAGTGTCAGCATTACTAACTTATAATGACAATGATCTCGTTACACGCTTAGCATAGAATTGGATGAAAATCGAGGACGACGAAATTATTTCTAACAAAGCATTCACGTGTTCTTATTCTATGAACCTAAACGTCCCATTTTGCGATGAAAATCCTACATTATGTCTAAAACACAAGTAGTAGTAGTGTAGTAAGTTTACGTTTCCATAAAAGTCGATAAACATGATTTTTGGAGGTGCTAAGACACTTTATTCTAGCATTGCGTGAGGGCACGACAACGGTTTAGTATTAGGGAGTGATGAGGCCACAATTATACATGGTCTCATCATCCAAATCGGGTTTAAAACTGTTAAAATATCATTAAAAGTGCCATATATATGCTTGTGTTTGTTACATGTGTAGTTTAGATACCGATATCGAGAATATGACAAAAAGATCAAAAGTATCAATCAATAAAGAACATGGGAAACAAAGCCTCACAATGAACCGGACCCAAATGGTGAATTTTCAAAAAGATTCTTGAAGAATTGAAGATTGGCAAGAATGGTCCCTCAAGTTTGAATACTTGTCACTTTAGGCCCTTATAAAACTAACAAATAAAATTTTGGTCCTTAAAGTTTTAAGAATAGTCATAATTATCCCTTGAAGAGATGTCAAATTACATGATTAGTCCTCTATCACATGCTTGGAAGTTACAAAAGGGCCTAATGCAATTTACTCAAAGTCTAATACAAAGGAAATGGGGTTTTAATTCGTCCAAATTAAGTTTGCAAGTTTTTTTTAAGATGGAGGGGAATTTATGCCCAGACAGCCAAACTTTATCCACCAAGCCCATCCACCAACCCACCACCTCAGCCAGCCACGTCAAACCCACCCACTAACCATATTTTTTTATTATATTAAATAATTTTTGAAATATAATTAATTAGTAAAAACTTGGTTAACATTAAACCCCCACCCCTGTTTCCCCAAATCAGATTAAAACAACCTTTTTCCACCTTAAACCCTAATTCACGAATCATATTTTAGCCAAAGGGATAATGGGTAATCTGCTCCAGAATGACAATTAAAGGTTTTATAAACCTATTCACACCCTTCAACCAATCTTCACATCACCCAGGTGGACCCTACGTATCTCCCATGTACCAATGGGAGGGTGTGTTTTCTTCTAGACAAAAGAATGGCATATTATCAAACGGCTTGCACATCCCAAAACTCCAAGAACAAGTCACATGGTAGATTCACTCAAATTCAAACAAAGGGTCAAGAAAAACATCTTCAATTTAGATCTGAATATCCTTCAAGGGTGTTCTTGGAATTTTAGGCATTAAGGTTTCGTTTCTTTTTCTCTTCTAGAATTTTCTGTAAGCCAATATAAAAGGCAGCATAAGGATTTTATTTTTCTTTCTCCAGATTTTTGAAAAAGTTGTAATGCCTTTTTATTATGATATAAAAGTTGGTAGCTTTGTTCTAAAAAACCTGTGACTCTTTATTGATATTGTCTAAGTAAAGTTTTGTTTACTCAGTTTTTTTATCTCAGAAAGTTTTTAAGAGTCTTGTTTTAAAAAATTTAGACCCAAGTCCTTTGTTTTGATCACTTATACCTGAATACCGTGTGGATAATCAGGCATAAATGAGAAGCAAAAGCTTGTTTTAAGTGGCGTTTGTTGGTATTTAAGCTGTGTAAGGAAAGGAAAGTAAAAAGAGAAAGATACTCCAATCTGTTTTATTCTGTTAATTTGCTCACTGTTTGAAGGTTTGTACTAAGAACTTTGATAAGTTTTTGGTATAAGCTTTTCAAGCTTGATTATGTTACTTGTTTTAGGTATTGATTCAGAAATCTCCTTCTATCATCTTGGTGCTTGGTTCTGCTATAGAACCACAACAAGAATCACCACCACACCTCCTAGTTCTATACCATCCAAGATACCCCTAGCTTGTATTCAGCTGTTGGATAAGCTAGGGGAGCATAGCTGGCCTTGCTAGGATGTAAAGCAAGGCAGGTTCATTCATTTTTTCCTCTTTTCAAATTTTCCTTTATGCTAAAATATGCTTGTCTTGAGTGTACTGTTTTTGAGCTTATTATCATGCTAAGGTCTAGGTTTCAGTTAAGTTAAGTTTCTTTTTATGTTTATTTCATAATATGAGTGACTTGAAAAGCTTTTGAGTTATTTTGAAAAGAAGTCATTTGTAAACCATTGTTTTTCAAAATTTTAAATGGTGTTTGGATTTTGTAGGTTTAAGGAGTTTGGGGTGACAACAGTACTCCACATAGGGGGGTGCATATTTATTTAACTTATTTGAGCTATAGTTTTAAGTGTTTAGTCTTTAATCTGTTGTTAGCTAAGTTTCCATTTTCTGCATAAGTTAACTAAAACCTACATATTCATACTTTTAGCTTTTGTTTTGTAAGTTGTTTTATAAAACCTGCTTAAATGTTAAGATTCAGCAAAGTCTAGGCCTGATTTGCATGTGCTTGGAGATATAGTTGAGTACCGTTAGTTTGTGGTTTAGTTTGTCTGCAATCTTTCTAGCTTATTTCACTAGGTTTGTGTTTTTGTGATCGGTTAAGTGCCTACTTGTTCTCTTTTTATTTTTTGGTTAAGATTGTATGATATGATGTGTTTGCCTGTCATGACTACATTCTGAGTGCATCGTTTTATTTTCTTGATATCTCTGGATCCTAGAGAGTGGTTCATTAGCATGAGTCTTTGGTGGTGACTTGATGTGTTAATAAACTTACACAAATTGTCAACAAGTTGGGCAAGTTTATGAACACCAAAACAGCTCCAAACTTTTAAGCTGCGTAAATCACTGCCTAGGCCATTATAGGGTCTAATCTTGCTAGTTTCTATTGATCCCAAACTTAGATCGATTTAGCTTTGTGTAAACGAGATTAAATCAAGTTAAACACTTAGAGAAACTTTGTTGTGTAAACAATTCAAATACTATGCAGAATTAATACTTGAATGAAGAACAAACAAAACAATAAAACCAAACTTTCACTTTGATTGATAATCAAACTTGTGTACAATGAAAGTGTAAAACGTATATTAAACTAAAACCTAAAGGCCTCTTTTTATAGATTAAGGAACCTTGTACAAGAGTCTACGTATTAGCTATTTTAGGTAAAGATAAACATTGAAAATACATTGTCGAACATATCTTTACTAGAAACATAAAACGTGTAGACTAAGTATTCTATCAGTGCTTGAACTTCTTCTCATCAACGCTTGATTTCTTCTTGTCAACGCTTGATCTGACAACACTTGATTTCTTCCTATCAACACCCAATTAACTATTGTCAGCGTCTAAGTGTCTTGGCTCATTTTATTCCCAACAATCCGCCCCTAAACTTGATATCTACTCTAGTAATCAAGTTTCTGAATAAAAACTAAGTAAAAGGAGGATTATTACATATACAAATTACTTTTTAATTAGGAAATAAATAAACCTAATTAGATCTTTGCCAACATCACTTGTGTAATCCATTTCCAGCTGTGTTGACACCATTTTCTTTAAAACTTCCTTGGACATGGGATATTCAGCATCCACAAGAAGATATTCAGAAAACTTTGTAGTACTCAAATGATAAACACCAGCTGCTGAATGTAGACGCCATTGAAGTCCACTAATATCATCCAGATCCAGCCATATTGGATCTTCATCATTTGGCTCACACATTCTCTTGAATGTGGACCAAATCTTTATTCCATTGACTGAAGTAGGTGCTTCAGCCTCATACTTGGTCTTCATCAATCCCCAAACATCTACCAAGTCTTCCCTATCCAGACTTGCAAACAAATATATAAGAGTAGTAAAAGTATGTACCTCATTTCCATATCTGCCAATCATCCAAAACCCACTTGCATCTTCTTCATAGTGAACTATAGGCTTTTTGGAATCATAAGGTAATACCTCTACCATATGTGAAGCTTCCAAAGGTGAGAGCTTAATACTCTTTCTAATAACTGCTTCACTAGGATTCACTCTATCCAAATTCCTTGGGAACTCAATTGGAAGTCCCTTCTTCAAAGGCCTTGGTGCAATTAAAGCCTTTTGGATCTGTATCTCTTCTACAAGTACTTCCTTTCTTTCATCATAAATAAGTCTGATAGTATTTTGCTCTTGAACACTTGCCCATATGGGATAAGCACGAAATTGCAACTCATCAAAGGACAAATCTTGCAACTTCTTGAAAGTCCAACCCCCTTGATGACATCTGAGAAGCATATAGTAGAGCTCCCTTCTATCCTTCTTAGTCTTTGAAAGAACCTTGCTAGCCCTATACTTCAAAATTACCTTAAAATTCCTTTGAACTCTAAAGAGAATCTCCAAACCCGAAATTTGATCTGAAATTGTCATGCCTAGATTCTCGATAACCTTATTCTCCCATGCAAAGTACATCTGGGCTACTTCAGGCATCTCATAATTGACCTATATTTTCAATTCCTCAAGCCTTTTCTTAGCCAACTCATCACCATATTCAAGCCTTTCTAGGTCTTCAATGATCATCACACTTGAATCAGTACTCTCATCATCACTGCCTCCCTTATTACTTTCAGAAGTAGCCACAAATAGTGACTCAATAGAAGTCTTCTTCTCCTTTTCCTCAAGTTGTGCAGCCAAAATAGAATCAAAATGCACTTGAGCTGCATCCTTGGGAACTTTTGTTTCTACCATAATCCCTTTACCTTAATCCAATACATCAATAGTGGGTAAAGAAGTTGATGGTACCTGTGTAGACACATCCTTGATGATAGCTGATGACTTGGATACATCAACCACACCTGTAGGTTTATCAGCGTCCAAAACCTGAATGTCAACGCTTAACTTACTCTTATCAGTGCTTGGCTTTGTGAACTGCTCCAACATCTCAGTAAAAGACAAATTTAAATTTGTAGCGGTAACCAATGAAGCATCAAGCCTGGTTGCCTCTTCAAATCTGTTATAGCCTCAGCTATACCCAAAGAATCACCTTCATGCGAGCCTTTGTCACTCACATGTAAAACACTTCCCCTTAAGCGCGAATCCTTTGTATTTGGCACATGATCTCCAAGAAGCTTTCCCTTAAGTCTAGCATGTATATCTTTCCTTTTTGTCACATCAAATAGGGAAAGAAACAATGTATGCAATCTTAGCAGCCTTATCGAATGTGTTTCCATATTTAATAATTTCCCATAGAGTGTGGTCATGGATTTGAAGGTACTGCTCAAAATTAAACTTCCATAGCTCAAACTTGTCAGGGTCTAGCATGAGGATTTTTAGATTGTGGCTAGAGGAAGAAGTCATATCTGGAGTAGACATCTTGTCTGGTTTTTAGGGTTTCTTGAAAAATTAGGGTTTTTGGCGATTTAGGTTTTTAGGGTTTTGTGTTCTTTAGATCAAAGTTCCTCAATAAGCTATGATACCACTTGTTGATCCCAAACTTAGATGGATTTAGCTTTGTGTAAACGAGACTAAATCAAGTTAAACACTTAGAGAAACTTTGTTGTGTAAACAATTCAAGTACTATGCGGAATTAATACTTGAATGAAGAACAAACAAAACAATAAAACCAAACTTTCACTTTGATTGATAATCGAACTTGTGTACAATGGAAGTGTAAAACGTATATTAAACTAAAACCTAAAGGAATCCTTTTATAGATTAAGGAAGCTTGTACAAGAGTCTACGTATCAGCTCTTTTAGGCTGTGTAGGTGTTGATTTTGTGTTTTAGTGATTAAAAAGTTACAGGCTGCAAGAGTTAGTAAGTTCGTGGTTGTGTTTGTATTCTGGCTTGTATTCATGCATGCTTAGACTCTTCACATGCAAAATGCAAGTGAGGGTCCCCTTTGTCAATTGAATCAAAGAAAATCAAGCAACCAAAAAGAGGGCATTTGCCCACTGTCAACAAAAAGCAAAGTAATAAAAAAGGGAGAGACAAAAAGGGTACTACTGGTTTTTGAGGGATAAATCTGTGGCCTAGTTCGTGTGTTATTGTAGTGTGTTTGTTTTTTAAGGTTATAGAGTTATTGTGCATCAAGTGTGAAACAAATAAAAAGAAAGAAATTTTTTTCAAAAAGACGCCATGGCCTGGACTCGAACCCCCGACCTGCAGCTCAGGAGTAAAGGGTTCTACCAGTGATCCATGTGACTTTCTTTGTCATCACTCCACAACAAAATACACTTAATGCCTTCTTGTTTCTAGCTTAAAAATATAAGTCGTGAGAAAATAACTCATTTCAGCTTATTGGATTGAGATTTTTCCTCCTTTCCATTTTTCTTACGTTTTTTATAGGATTTAAGATTTTTTAGAAAAGAAACTAGATTTTTCCCGTCTTTAAATATGTTTTTATGATTATTTTCTTTTAAAATAGTTTTAAGTCATTTAAAAATAGAATTTGTTAGTCAAAAAAGTTTAAAAAAATGCTTTTAGTACTTTATAATATAAGTGAGATTTTTATTTGATGAAATCATATTTTGGGTTTATTTTTTATTTTATTTAATTTTAAGGCTTTAAATAGTTTTTAAAATTAAATATTAAATTGAAAATAAATTTTAAAATATTTTTATTAAGTTTTTATTCTTATTTATATTATTTAGGATTTATTTTGGATTTTTAATTAGTTTTTAGTTTAAATTTTTAATTTTGTCACGTTTTACGTTTTACGTTTTTATTCGTCTTAGTTTAAATTAATCGTGACCGTCATTTTTTTATTCCCTTTTTCGTCTCATCAATATTAATCTCAAATACTACAAGTTTAACACACACATTAATCCTCCTTCGTGAACGAACTAAATACTTGGGTCATAAGTGTTTTACATTTTCCTAAACGTACACTTAACACTTACCGCTTTTACGTTGTTTTTCCTAAAACATGTATTTTTACTACTATCATCCTCCACAAATGCTACATCCGTCTCGCATTTTTTCATTTCATCTTTGATGTTTTTGTATTTCGAGTAGAATTTAGATGTAAGAGCTTTAATCTTTTCCATGAGTTTGGAATTTCCATTACTTTCAATGAAAGCAATTGTTTTCTTGAAAGGTCTGGAACGGTTATCTTTAGACCAATTGAGTTTCAAGAGAACTTGGTCCTCTAGCAATTGATATGCTTAGGTTAGGGGTCTTATAAAGAAAGAGTCCACCAGCGTCAAGGATTGCTTGCGTCGGTTCATTGAGATCATGATAAAAGATTTGGATGATGGTTCATTTATTAAACCATGCCCATGACAACTACGAAGTAGGTCTTCATTCGGTTCCATGCTTCAGCGAGCAATTCTTTGGGATTTTGGGCGAAACTACGGATTTATCCCATGAGTCTTTCGTACATAGCGGGCGGAAAGAAACGCCTAAAAAAAGCGGTTCTTATTTGTTCCCATGTTGCGATAGTACCGGACGTCAACTCATTATACCAAATCCTTGCATCTCCGGATAGAGATGATGGAAAGAGTTCACTAATCAACAAGCTCCTTAAGGTGGAGAAACCGTACACGTCGCTTAACCAATATCCGACTCTAAGATAAAAGTCGAGCCCTGATCTTAACTAGGACCAATATACACCAATATACTTTAAGGACTAAGTATTAACCACACTACATACATAACTTCCAAATAGACACAACTATTTGGATCTTCACAAAACAACTTCCAAATAACACAACTATTTGGATCTACACAACAACACAAGAATGAATAAATAAATTTGATCTTCAATAGATCTTGAGGTAGACTTAACATTCCAAGGATGAAAGTGTTCTTCTCTTTGCACTTTAAGAGGAAGAGATGGTAGGAGAAAGAATCACTTCTAAACAAGTAGTAATCAACCAAATAACCAAGGATTTGAATGATTTAAGAAGGATGTTTGTATTTGGAAATTTGTGTGCAAAAGAGGTGAAGAGAAAATTTAAGAATGGTCCACTATTTATAAGACAAAAGTCCAACGGCTATTTTTGGGCGCGGTTCCTTATTTGTGCCCGTGGTTCCTTATCGATAAGGATTCACATAGGCATTTAAGGAACCGTGGAGGTAGACTCCATGCCCTTTTATCTTTTAGTGGGGTAGTCACATCTGATGGAATATTTATCCCCAAAGGATATCCCTAAACCATATGGAATATGCCATTTTCAACTTTTCAAATATTTAATTTAATAAAACATTTTCTTAAAATAAAGTTTAATAAAAAACTTTGTCACATTTAAGAAAAGGTGAGTTTTAAGAAAACTTGAATCCTTGATCTCTTAATTAAGATGAGAACTTGTTTGTTCATACCTTAAGTGATAATGGTTGAAATGAAAAATACTTGAACTCAAGAATTCGTTTTTCGTTGTTTTCGTAAGTGCTTGTTTTTATATATTATCGTAATCAAACCAAAGCGAGACCGGAAAATGCAAGTAACGTTTTTAGGCATCATTGCATTAACAGCGTCTACATCAACGTCGGTTCCACATCAGAACATGCCACATATCTCTAAGAATTCGGCAATGTACTTATGCGGATCGGCTCGCGCATGACCGTTAAATTGGCGGTCTTTGATCACTGAAAGATGATGACCTTTCACGCTGAAGTAGTCACCAAGATCAACTTGAACAATAACAGCCTCGGGAGTGGGTGCTACAATTCGGTTGGTGGCTCACACAGATTGATCGTCGACCATTAGAAATGGTAGATCGTTAAATGGGTTGTATACGATAACGGGGTCAAAGAGATTATCGAACGGTGGGTTTTTGAATCTTGGAACTCGGTTCTCCAAAGAAACAATGGGTTGTTTCCTTCGGCTTTTCTTAGATTTTGATTAATAAAACGTTCGAGATCGATGAAAGGACTAAGTGGTTCTTGACCGGAAGAATGAGTGTTCATTCAAGTCTTAAAACACTTTGAAAAAGATTACCAAAAACAATCTAAAACCAAAGAAACGATAATAGGAAAAAGAAAAATAAGAAAAATAAGAAAATAGGAAATAAAACAAACTAAATAAAATAATAATTTTTTTATAAATATTGAAGGAGCCGCCGGCTGCTTGAGGAGCTGGTCAGCTTCTCTTAGACCGTGGATGAGGGACAGGTGGCTGCTGGCCTGATGGCTGGCGGTTGCTCCTATCGTCGTGTAGCTGGTCGGCTGCTCGAGTTGCTGACTGGCTACTCGCGTTCTGTGAACGGGCGACTGACGGCTGCTCGGGTCGGCTGAGCGGCTGCTCGTGGTCTCAGGACAAACAGCAGGCGGCTGCTCATCGACTGAAAAAAATTTGGTTGTTTTTTTAGAAACTGGCAACAAGGAACGTTACAACGGAATTGATTATATTATGGATTTTGGAACTAAGAGCATAATCAAATCCCCGGCAGCGACGCCACAAACTTGATGCGTGTCCGGTGTGTGGGAATGAACAAGTTTTAAATTTATAAACACGAATTACCAGAATGAACTAAAACGCACGGGTAAGTATGACCCTTTCGTTTGTGTATAGCTTTTTATTGGTAATAATGATATCGTTCATGGAGATATGGAAAATCTATGATCATTCAAAAACCGCATATAACCTTTTCTATTATAGTAATATGAAGACAAATAATAACAAGTAATTTTGATGAAAAATAAAAAGATTAAAGACAACACTTGGTAAGGATTAGTTTGGGCATCCGATGTATTATGATTGTGATGACACGTTAACATATATGATTATGATAATTAGATGGTTAATCATATCTATTATTTCAAAAGCTTTAATCTTTCTCAAGACTTTGGTTAACGAAAACAAGTATTAGACTCAATCACTCATTTCAAGACTTAATCCAATTTCAACTCGTTTGATTCACGGTTCGTTTCACAAATTTGTTAATACTTATAATTATGTTTCTTAGTGACCAAAACTTCTTAAAAAATGGCCAATACAAAAGATAGCCAATCCATAGATAAACCGGCTATGACTTGTTGTTAGAAAATGATCCTTTATACCTATGAAATCTTTAACAACAAATTAAGTTTTGACAACCAATGTCACATGAAACATAAGTACCAATGGATCAAAGGAAAAGGTTGAAATTAAATTAAAACATAAATCACAATTACAAACACATCTTCATACGACAAACATCGTCTAACCAAGTGTAAAATGAAACTAGCCACTCATATTAAACATTGACATAAACTCAGAAATGATATTCTTAGAATTCATAATAAAGAGCCTTACAAAGTGAAAATATAGTGATAATGATTAGGGTAATTATCCCTAAGAGTTTGGTGATGTTAACTTTGCTTTTCGGACTCTAGAAGTGACTTTTCTTGCACCACCTAGCTCAAATCTGGGAATGGTGTTTTGGACAAAGGAGAGAGAGTTTACTTGGTGAAATAATAAGTAATATTATGGTTATGAAAAAGTATTGAAGTGGTGACCCTATGGGTCTTATTTATTCACAAAATTGATGGCTTGGAGTGAATTCATGGCTTGTTGGCAAAGGCATCTGCTTGGAGCCAAAGGTGTTCTAGACCACTCCATGGAAGGTTCTTGTGCCTTCTTTAGATTCTTCAAAAATATAGTGTATCTTGTATTAGAAAATATGACCAGGGAAGAAGAGATGGTGGCACATGAAGTTGGCTGGCTTCAACTCAAATGGCTGGCTTCAACTCTCATGCGGAGTGATTTGTACATTTGATACTACAAATAGCTACATGATTTCTCTTGAATTTTCCAAGTCAGGATTACTTGTGAGGCTTGTATATTCTTGATAACATTTGTTCTCGCACCCGAAATTGATCTTCAAAGGCTTGTAACTTGTACACTGGTCTCGAACATGTCTAGGATTCTTCGTACTTGTACTGATCTTCACTTTTACTTTGATTTCTTATTTGTCCCTGCATTTGGCTACACATAGACTCGCAAACACATTTTGGCACAAATATGGCAATAGTATTATAGATATAACCAATATACATGTACAAAAGCACGGATAATGCATCCAAAAACATGTTGGAGTTGTGCGTTATCAGATGCAAAATACTTAGGTTTGATTAGGGAAGGCACAAGATATTTTAGGAGTGGTCAAAGGTTTGAATCATAGATTCCAAAAAGTGTTGGAACAATATTGAAGCTTCAGAAATCCCGTTTTTGGATGCTTCTGCCCGCGGTTCAACAATTTTACATGTGGTGCCATATATATATATATATATATATATATATATATATATATATATATATATATATATATATATATATATATATATATATATATATATATATATATATATATATATATATATATATATATATATATATATATATATATATATATATATATATATATATATATATATATATATATATATATATATATATATATATATATATATATATATATATATATATATATATATATATATATATATATATATATATATATATATATATATATATATATATATATATAAATCTCTATATTATATATAGGTATAATTATGACTTGAAACCACAGTTTTTAATCCAGTCATATCCCAGTCACATCTTTTAACCAATAGGATTTTAAAATTAGCTAAAAAAACTCCTTACTTGCCTTATTTACCTGACTTTTGGGCGGGTCGTGATTTTGTAAAACGCAGTTTTTTTAAAATCGTGTTTTCAAACCACGTGTATAAATAATGGTATATTATTTTTTTGTCATTTTTTCTCAATTTTTTCCACCCAGCGACGGGGTGAAAAAACACACACATGCCATCCATTATTCTGTTATCAATGTCATTTAAATCTTAATCCAAAAAACTGAATAAAACTATTCGATCTTTGATCTTTGTTAATAAAAACATTCAGATCTTTGATCTTTGTTATTTTATCTATCATATTCGATCTTTGATCTTTGTTATTTTATCTACTTTCAATCATATTCGATCTTTGATCTTTGTCTGAATCTTTTAAACCCTGGTCCATTTTTTGATCTTTGTTCTTTGTTAATAAAAGATTCGATCTTTGATCTTTGTTATTTTATCCACTTTCAATTGTATTCATTCTTTGATCTTTGTCTCAGTCTTCTAAACCCTAATCCATCTTTGTAAACCCTAATTCGATATTTCATCTTTGTTGTTTCATTCAGTTTCAATCGTATTAAAGCATATCAGTCACGAATGTACAAGTTTATGGAAAACAAACATGAGTAAACATTTATGGATTGCTGTCAATTGTACTTTCTTTAATTTTAAGGTTTGATTATTGCTGATTATGTATATTTTTTGCCATTGTTAGTAGTGATCTATAGTGTCTTAGATATTCGTCCTCTAATTTGGGTGGTTTGCGGGTTTTATTCAATTGTGCAGTTGGTAATGATTGTTGATCTGTAGCATGATGGTATCGGTTCAGTTTGATCTGCATCACTATAATTAACTGAAAGTATATATTAAATTGTGTCGTAGTTCATGAGGGATAGATATTTCCTGAGGTTCTACTGTAATTAACTGAAAGTATATAGTAAATTGTGTCAAAAAGAAGCTAATGAAATTTGGTGATCAGTTGTAATGTAACGATCGGAGATGTCGTTGTTACTTCTTATAGTCAAATATACTGTTTGAGGTTTTTGGTAGTTATCTATAATTAAGGATTTCATTGTATATAGTAAATTGGGCAGACTAGCGTATGAGCAGCTATAGATGTATTGGCAGATGGTAGGAAACAGTAGGGTATGAAGGACTAAAAGACAAGCCTAGACTTTACTTTTCTTTATCCAAAACAAGACATACTTTAGGCACTCCACATGCATATTATGTATTTGTTTTCTTTTTTGTATCTACAACCGACCATCAAATGCTCTGAATTTACACGACCTCAAGTAACCTAACCTGGCCCGATGAAACCTGATCTGACCACACTTGACGTTTGACCAAGGAACATACTATTCTGCTTCCAGTTGTTACATAAAGGTCTTGAGGTTCAGATCAATTGTTTTTATGTTGAGATGCAGTCCCACGATAGTAATCACCCTAAAACAATCCATACTAGCATAAACGTCGTATGTAAGAACTGTAGTTCAGATTCATGCGAGGATGCCTGATTACTTTATGTTGCTTATCTCGAGCCAGTGAGCTATTGGGATGTTCATTCCTCAATTGTAGGCCCTGATGTGTTGCCAGTGTCTCAACTAAGTCAGATCAAAATTCACATTGTCTCTTGGAAAGGATAAGTACACTTAAGAAAACGTAAGTGTTCCTTTTTAGATATCCATTTCTAAGCAAATGCTCCTGAATTTCAGTTGGATAGACGCGAACCCGATGACCCGTCTCCATACATGTTCGCATTTTGGAAACGTGGTTAGTAGGATATATATACTGAATATTAGTAGCCACCCACATATATGTTTTGATTGCAATTATATAGCTGCTTTTGTTAACACCCATTGACTCAAGTCATGTTAGTTGTTCTAATGTACAAGGTGAAACTCCGGATTCATGTCAGCCACTCGAAGGAAAATATCGCTCCCAATAATCTGGCGTGCTATGCAATGATAAAACATGCTTTAAAAAGAACACAGAACCAAACACCCAAACAACCAGTATATAAAAAACAATCACCCTAAAACAATCCATACTAGCATAAATGCCATCGGTAAGAACTGTAGTTTAGATTCATGCGAGTATGCTTGATTAGTTTATGTTGATTTTTGCAGTGTCGTTAATTTTGCTTTACTGTTGTGCCAAATGGAGGAAGGTTGTCCAGTTGATTACAACACAATAACAGATCTCATCCTCCGGGTACTATAATATAAATTACTCAAAGCCTGTTTATTCTGAATATATGTGGTTAAATGTATCTTACGATTGTAACAGATTGTAACAGATTGTAAACGTTTTTTCCCCATTCTATTTCTTGATAGGAACTTAAAAAGGGAGGCGACGACTTTCCTTTTGGATGTGCTTAAGCCCAATTTGCCAGAACATGCTCACCTACAAACCAAGGTACATGTTGTCGATGCTTATATACAAGCATATATAGATAAGACCATCAGTGTACTGAACATAGATAAGACCATCAACATGCCACATCATCCTTAGACCCGAAACACTCTTGGACAAGACAAGCACAAAGCTAAAAGAAACCTAACCATGACCAATAAAAACTGAACCATAGCTATTCAGACCTGAGCTATACAAAGAAGCATCAACACCACTTGAGACATCATACAGAAAAAAAACGAAGAACCAAACACCCAAACAACCGTAATATAAAACAGCAATCACCCTAAAACATAAGCTAGAACGTTTGGAAATAAGCCACATAAAGTGTAACTTATGAAACATAAACCCAAAACAATGTATGCCATAAGTAGTGGAGAAAATCATTGATTTACAAAGCTTTTATGCTTTTTCCATTGACGATCAGGTACCTAGATGCATAGACATGGTATTGGGGATCGATTAAAACACGATTGAGATTTCCACAGACAGAGAAACAATGGTGGTTATAGATCTGATAAAGGCGAGAATCTCGACTCGAGTGAGTTTTTTAGTGAAACAATGATGATGGTGATCTATTAGCAATTCGACCCGTAAGATACATAAGGTAACCCATGATGACCCATTTATAAGGAAACATGGCTTTTTATAAGTAATTTTTCTATAATTTATAAATATCTGTCTCACATTACCAAAGAGTCAGGTAACACTTTAAGGTCGTATTTGAAGATGAATTAGGTTCTGTAATGAGGACGACGACTATGGAAAAATGGCAATTGCAGCTGTTTCTCAGCAAGGTGTGTTTCGACTTATGAATACAATATAATACTAAGATGTATATGTATTATAACATGTTTGAATGGCCTTACTGCATTTTTTACTCTTTTAATGCTGCAACTTGGTAATTAGTCACGATACCAGTAGTATCTGAACATGATTTGGTTCTTGGTGAATTATTTGACGAACAAGCCAATTTCTCCATCTCCAAGCAATCATCCATAAGCTCTAGACAATTTTCATTTTCCGTTCTTTGAGGACTTTCAGTATCCTTTTTGTTATCCTTTTTACCTAGATCAGGCATTTGGTGATAAAATTAGTGGTGCAGCAACAACACCACCAAAATATATCAAACAAATGTAATATTGTCGAGGAACAAGTGGCGCCTTATAGAAGTAGGCCTACATTATCCTTAAATACAGCTCATCACAACATCACCACCACTGTTCTCGCTGTCACCACTCTAACATTGCATCTTGAGTCATAAAGACTCTACCATTTGAGTCACATCAACAGTATCAAAATCCCTTTACAAGACACTTCAAACTTACTAAACGAGGGTGATATAGTGTGTTCACAAGACTAACAATTATAAAAGACTCTAAAAAAGGTTTTAGTATCCTTATTTCGTGTCACGTCTGCATCACGTCATGTAGTCGCTTCTTATGCTTATCTGTATGCTTTTTCTCATTTGATATTCATCGATGGATGCATAGTCAGAAAGATCCTTTATAAATAATGGGACATTGTTTTGGTCTGGTGTGTCGAAAAAATCTCATGTGGTTGCAGCTTCTGGAATTATAGAGCACCCTATAAAGTGGTGATTTAAGCGTCTTACTATTTGTTCATATATGGGTTTGTAATTTAATTGTTTTAGATTTGACATTCTTTAGACTTATACATGTGTAGTTGTGATGATACTGCAGGTACATTAGCAGCTAAGGTGGGACATCTAAAAAATATCTATTGTCAAATATTTTACTATAGCCTTCAAAGCACAGACAGTGGTAATTATTTCTATGGGAAATAGTCGTATGCATCAATTCCTTTTACCTGGTCTATCCATTAAGGTTCTGGGAACAAACAACCAAACAATTTCATTGCTAAATTTTTTACGAGGTATAATTCATTTTGACACTCTTTGATCAGTTTCGATATGATACTGAACATGAATCTGATGTATGTTGTATATAAGGTGAGTTTTCACAGCCTTTCTAGAAACCACCACATATTGAGCAACAGAGAAACACATATCTACACTTCTTCTATATGAATAAACAATGGTGTTTGGCGTGATCTCACTTATGACAATGATGGAAACTACAAAGTACAACTATTGCTTTCTTTTATAGGGTAAGACTTTAGGTCTTTACCAAGTTGAACATGCTTATATGCAAAAACAATGGATTTTTAGCATAATATGTAACAAGCTAACAAAAAACAACTCAGTAATTGTATCGTGATATTTAGATTAAAGTGTTACAGGTTTATTCATCATCTTTAACAATAAGGTTTCGCTTCAGGTAGTAGTGGATAAAAAGGAACATGGGGTGAAGTGCTTGATACGGTGATACTCGGCACCTATGACCCAAATCATAGCAGTGAGGTACGTATATCATTCTTCTTTTTATGAGTTTTCAGCAATTCATTAGACAAACTCGATATCCAATTATCTTCACGTTTAAAAAGTTGGTTGTGCCAGTGATGTCCAAATTCTCTAGAACTAATGCGTGATACTCTTATCCTCTCACCTGGACAGGTAGATAAAGAATTAGTTAAAACTAAAATAGTTTGAGTAAGATTTTTTATAGTTTCATTGTTTGATTTTTGACCTTATTGTATGATCATCCAAGGTAATATGGATGCAAGTTCGTCTAGAAAGGCCATTTCTTTCTTTATTGGACATAGAGAATTCAGTGAGGGGAAGCTTAGAAGAAATGGATGCTTAATTTAAGCTTATTTGATATGTGCTTTCATTATCCATTCAAATAGTAGGAAATTTGAGAGTTGCTGTGAGCTACCTGCAGGTATTTTTTATTTCTAAATTTCACTTTTATATTAATTCATTTTTAAATTGTAGAGTTGTTGTGAACCCAAATCCCCAAACCGCACTCAGGAATAGGACTGAACTTGACCAAACCATGACCATAATTATAGAGACCAAACTACGAGGGACGACGGACAAATAATGATGACAGGTTTTCATCGTCGCCATTAATTTTTTGTAGCACTTGCAGAATTGGGCCCACTGATCTCCTAATGTACTACACCTTCTTCTAAAAAGTTGCATTCAGTACAATCTTATCAACCTCTTGGCCCTCCTCAGATTTAGAAACTCGAGATGACAACCAGTTAGTAGACTTAAACAAGTGTTTGAGAGCAAACATGTGTTCCATCAAGCGCTCCAATATAAGAAAACATGAAGCATTGATTATTACGTAGACCAACTAATAAGTAAATTCAGAAACGTTTTAAGTTTTAATTCTGTGCAGGCTATCGAGGCACGTATCGTCTGGGTCCGTTATTATATTTTATTACATAGGGTAGATGTTACGCATTGAGATTCATGTTATAGTATACCATGGAGTAGTGGTAGAAAATCGTTTGGAAACAATTGCTAACCGTAATAGCTAAGGTCACAGAAACCTTCTGATCCTTACTCAAAGTCATACACTCATCACCTTTCGTTCGGACGTTATTAACGGTGTTTCACCAAACCTTAATTTCATATGTTTCCCGACACTCCTATATCGCTAATTTAACTATTTACTTTATCCAAGTTTATTATATGGCTGTATAGATAGAGAAGACCGAACTGTGGGATGAGAAGCAGAGGCTAAGGGTTGTGAAATAGGATCTCAAACAAAAAGTTAAATCAATGAGCACCCAACCAAGGTTTATGATTGGGATACCAGGTTGCATATCTTGTTGTCATTGCAGCAGCTCATGGTCAAACAATAGGCAATAAGTTTGTTCCGGTCTTCAGTTCCCCGGGAATAGTAATGTTTCGGTACATGCCACAAGCTGCTATCGACACCTCACAAGATCACGTACTCCACCCTCTGGTTGCTTAATTTTAGTGAAAAAGCTTCCATCTAGAGAAACCATGTCCATGGTTTGACATTGCTTAATGACCATGTTATGTTTTTTCTGTAATTTATGGAGTCAGGTATATAGTTATATCATACCTTGTCATTGTTCAATTTATGACTATGTTTGGATCTGTATTGTGTTCTTGTTTTGGAACTCAATTTTGAATCTGGTTAACTAAATATTCAAGTTTTCCTGTCATCGACCGGCATTGGCTGAGTCATCCGGCTAAGCCGATTTAGCATGCCTAGCCGGATGGTTAACTGACTTTTGACCTGGCCACTTTTTATTGTCGCGCGACTTGCTTACATCTCCAAGGTATGGCCATCTAACCCCTAGGCTGATTTTTGTAACCTTATAAATATCAGTGGAGGATCTAAGAATGTAGCAGGAAAAAGACGAGTTCAGCACACGTAGTGCATTTGTCATATACAAAACTTGTAATTAAAGATAACAGGTGTCCATATCTTTTTTTTGTACACATGTTTTTTGCTCTTTTTAATTTATTGAACATTTCTTAAACTGTTGATGCCTTATACCATTTCCACCTCAGTTGTCCTTTTCTTTGTTACCATTTGCATTAAATATTATAAAACTTGTGTCTCAATAGTCGACTCATTATATTCAGGTGACTTCCATTAACAAGAGGAAAAGAAAATGAAATAGATTATGCAAGCCATGAAAGAACAACAGTTACTCGATAAAGAAGATGCCAAGAGAAGTTAGAAACAACTCAAGTGCATATAGACCCGGACTTTTAATTTTGCACCTTTTGTTAAACTTAGGTGCCCTTTGGTTGGAGGATATTGAAGGATATTGGGGGATATTCAAAATCTTTAGATTTTAAATTCCCTCAAATATTGTGTTCGGTATGACCAATAAAGCAATTTAAAATTTCCCGCATTCCCAAAATAAAGGATATTAGAATTACTCCAAAAAGTGAGGATTTTCAAATTACTTGAAAATTATTTTTTATAAACTTCTTTTAGTCGTTTTTATTCCGGTTTTTATGTTTATATAAAAAATTATAAAATTTAAAAAATTTATACTAAAATATATTTTTTGGCTTTTACTCTTTTAATTAGCAAAAAAAAATTATATAAAAAAACTTTTATATAATTTATTGAATTTTATATAAACTTTATAAAAACCTTTTATAAAATTGATATTTTTTTATAAAATTGATGTTTTTTTTATAAACTTGATATTTTCTATAAACTTTTTATAAAAATTTTATATAAATTTTTTATAAAATACTTTATATAATTTTTTTATAAATTTTTTATAAAATTAATATTTTATATAAAATATTTTAAAATTTATATAAAAGTTTTTAAATAACTTTTTTTAAATTTTATAAAACTGATATTTTTATAAATTTTTAATAAAATTCATATAATTTTTTATAAAATTTATATAATTTTTATATAAAATTTATATAAATTTTTTTTAAAATTTAGTTAACTTTTTTATAAAATTTATATAAAAGTTTTATAAAATTTATTTAACTTTTTTATAAAATTTAGTTAATTTTTTTATAAAACTTATATATTTTTATTATAAAAGTGAGAATTCGATTTTTAATCTTTTAAATTAAAAATTTATATAAAAAATATTTATTCGTTAATTGGTTGAACCCAAAATTAAAATTTTAAAATATTATAAATTTATGACAACCAAACACGTGTAAGCATTTTAAATTATGGAATTCTTAATTCTTAGGAAACTTAATTTACTAGAATTTTGAATTCTAGAAATTTTAAATCTTGAACCAAACGGCACCTTAGAGTTTAGGTAAAATATCGAGGGGTATTTATTTTTTATGTCAAAGGAACTTCATATTGAGTTGATGGCCCGTTTGGTTTATTAGTGGGATTGGATTAAAATTTGAGTTTGAGAGAGGTTTAATAGTAGATACACAGAGAATTAATTATTATTTAATATATATATATATATATATATATATATATATATATATATATATATATATATATATATATATATATATATATATATATATATATATATATATATATATATATATATATATATATATATATATATATATATATATATATATATATATATATATATATATATATATATATATATATATATATATATATATATATATATACTAGTTGCAAAACCCGTCCGATGGGCGGGTATGACTTTTAAGTATCATTTACATTTCTTTATTTAGCTAAGTATTGGTGTTTGAAATTTTTATTTTTTCCTTATTTTTTTTAAAGCACATTAGAAATGTTAGTCAAATTGTTTTCGTTTTGTTTTATTACTTATATTACTAAGTTGATAAACATGATTTATAATTATTGTTTACATTTTTTCATTTGGCTAAATATTAATGTACAAAATTGTTGTAAAAAACCCATATTGACTTTGAATTTGAAAGTTCGTTATGTTTGACATAAAAACTCAAGTAATATCTATTGCATCTCATGACATTACTTTTAAAGAAGTATTGTAAAACAATCAAGGTGCAAAAGGTAAACTTTGTTAAGGTCCTAATCAAACAAAAACTTAAATTAAACTTTTAAATAATATTAACAAACAGATGGATACATATTAAAATGTGTTCATAAAAATTCACAATAAACAACGTAATATGTAGCTAATAACTTTTTGAATAACCAACCTCAAGTTTTTGTAGAAAATGATCGATTTCTAAGTGTAAAACCAACCACTTAAAGCTCGATATATTAAAATTTAATAATTAATTATAAATTTTATTTAATTAGAACATAATTAAAACTAAATAAAGTTTTTTAGTATGAAAAAGTGAAAAAAAGAAGACAAATAGAACTTTTTTTAATTTTGAATAAAGTCGTGCCTGGGATCGACTTCGTGGAGTCAGCCGACTCGACTCGATCGTCGTAACGGGCCGGCCGAGATCGAATTCGGCCGATCAAATCAGTCGACCGAACCACTTCATGCAGCCTAAAAGATAAACGAATTGCATAGAGACATAATAGATTTCACATGATGTTTTCTTTTTTTAGAACGGAAAATGTTAGTGGTTAGTGGGTCGAGTTGTGCAATGACATCCAAACGGAAGAATATCTTCTTCGAACTCTCACCTAGTTATGTCAGACTTTTTATCCGGTTCGCCTAAAAGGCCCTTAGCAGATCTTAAACCCAAAACCTACAAACCACTTGGTAGAATCACTAAACGTTAATCATCTGAATCAAACTATGTCAAGGCATGCTATGTCAAGGCATCATTCTCAATTTCTCATTATGGTTACATATTTTATATTTTATGCTTTTAAAAATACTTGAGAGACTCCTATTAGCAAAATTCGTATTGATATTTGTTTAGGAATGAAGTAGGGTCACACTTCAATAACTTTTGTGATGCCGAAGTTTTAGGGTCTCTGAGATTACTTATATAAGTATTTATTTGGTTTTCTTAAAGCAGATTTCAGTATTTTGATAAAATTTCTAATTGACTTAAAATAATGTAGTAACATGCTAACTTTCAATCATAGTACTAAATAAGTAATTTGAAACACTCAGTTGAAAGAATCGCATAGTCATATGTTTCCTGCTGTTGGAAGTGGCGAGTTCATCACTGCACGTATGATCATAGCAAATGGCGATCTAATCCAGGACCCAACAGTACTTCTAAGAACAGATCTTGAACAGCTTCTGACACCGGAATCTCAAGAAAGTGGTAATGTTAAAATCTTGAGCCCTGAAGCTCGCAAAACTCGCAAATTAACCAGTTTGATTTTCTTGCTACAATAAAGTTTTTGTAATCTGACATTTGTATAGTACTTATTTATTTAAGAGAAAGAGAGTGACCAATTACACCATGTATAAAAAGATACCCATTTTGAACTCCCAGATCCTGGCCATTTACTAATACAATGACATAAAATTTGTTTGGGAAATGTCACCATGTTAGTGTGATAGGTAGGAAAGTTATGTTTCTTCGTACGGTGAAAAATAGTACTAATAAAAAAGCATAACCAGAATTCAGTTGTAAATTTATAGAAAAAGATAAGAGTTATCTAATTACAATAAATATGATAATCAAGATCTTACTTAAAAATCTCCAATCTGCACTCGCATTGCGCAACTTGGTGTACCTGAAGACATAAGTTCCAATTTTCAACTAAAATTTAGCGAAACAATCACATGAGTTGTATTATTTGAAGTATTAATGATTTCATTTACGTTCTCATAAATCATAACATGGGAGTTGATCCATGAAATGAGAAAGAAACATCTTTGTCACATCAATAACCTTTGCTCATATAAATTAAAGGATTAGAGCAACAAAATCATAAGGAAAGCAATATCCACAAAAATTAAGCGACCTTTCTGCTTATCTAGAATCCTGATGATTATTGAACAACCATCAATATTCATCAATATCATTCTCTTATTAGAAAAAACTATTACTTCACATTCATTTTTAGATCTTAAAAGAAAACAAAGATATGTTACTTCTCATTCTTGTGCAAAGAAGTCCTTAGAGAGCCATTAACCATGAATTATGTTACCGTGGCAACCTAGCCACCAGGACCATAAAGTACAACCCCGTAGAAAGCTACAAAATCTGGATGAGGACGCAAATTTTAATTTTTCAGTACGTAAGTCCTCCCTATGTGAGTAACATAAATTTTATAACAGAAATATGTATAACAGAACATAATAAAAAGATAATAAATTGATGAGAACACAAACCATATGTTGTTGTTCTGAAGCTTTCCCGGTCCACTCTGCACCAACTGCGGTGTTGGTTAATGGGTTTACCTTGTGGAAGTAGTAAGCAGCAAAGGTATACGCTTTATCAATTCTACATCAATCGCATATTTTTTAAGATATAATAAAAGCATAATGCAAACTTACGACAATGAAATATAGTGATATGTGAACTACTAACAGTATCAAGGATGCAATGAGATTCGTAGTCGAAAAACTTAAGGATGCATTTCATCTGGTGAAATCCCTAGAAGTGGCATCAAAATAAAAACTGGTCCTAAGTGAAACGGTGTTGTTTCACTTACCTTAGAGAATTTGAAAATGAGGCTAAGAGTGAAACCAATGTTGGTAAGATCTGAATTCAGCGTGTTACTATGTTGTTTTCGTGCATTCTCGTGTAAGTACGGATGTTCAACTTGCAACAATAATTTCATTAGATTTGAGGCTTCTTATATAATGTAGATGGAAAAGAAATCGTTATTAGTGAAATACATATTCATTGTGTGTTTAACAGATAGGTTGGTTGCCAGATCTCTCATTAGCTGCAACAAAATTGCTGATGGTCTTCAGTCGAATTGCAACTTCATTGATTAATGAGAAAATTTACCACAAATCAAGATTTGGACATATCGGTGTATAGCTTTTTCATTGTGCTTGGTAGTGGAAGTTGGAAGTCAATATTCATCAGTATTATTCTCTTATTAGAAAAAACTATTACGTACTTCATATTCATTTTTAGATCTTAAAAGAAAGCAACCGCCAAAAGATATGTTACCTCTTAATTTGACCCCTTGTATGTACATTAATGTCATCCTTTTCAAACCTAGGAGATGAACCACGTGGTCTTCCCCCCTCTGGACGTAACATCGACGGGATTTTTTTCTTGTCAGATACCAAAAGAGTAACTAAGGCAATCCTAAATCGGCGTTATGTTTATCTGCAACAGAAAAATTTTAACATTAAAAATAATTTCGGCATAAAAAATGTTCTATTACAAATGAGAACAAATCAATGGTCCACGAAAAAGTACCTTAATGAACAATGTATACAAAACATTTACACTTTAGTATTGAAGCAACTTCAAATGCATTTGCATTTCCCATTCATTCTTGAATAATATCAGTGACAGGCCTCAAGTGGCAATCGGCTGAGGGGTGCTTGTTTTCCAAGACACCGAAAAGTTCTCCAATTGTAGATAAAAAAGAATGAGCACTGCCTCATTCCATCATTTTGGGAGAAACAAACTTGACCAATTCCACAATCTCTCTAGCTGTAGTATACGCAATAATAAGTTCGGGGTTAAGAGCTTTCATATTTGGCAAATAATACAAAATTAATTTAACAACGATCCCGGTTGAGAGTTATCCATGTGGCAGATTTTGATCTGAAAAAGGGGAGAGATGAAAAGGAATCCGTGTTGCTGAACTAGAATTGGGTTTAAGTGGGAGCCACTCCACCGGGCTCCACAGTAGTATGACACATTTCGTCCAAATAAGAGAACGAAGAAACCACTCCAGGCGACATCCACTTTAAGCTCCCTGGCCTGAAAGAACTGTATTTGGTTCCTATGACACCACCATTTAGAGGTTGTGCTTTACATATAGTGGATTTCGTTCCAAGAAAGTTTGATCTATTGTAGATACTATAATAAATATTGCCTAAACCTGTTGGTTATTGATTCTAGTAAGGAAATATTTATATAGGACACCTTTATCTACAGATTTCCGAACCCACTGTTTATATATTATAGTGTGGTACACATAAACTGGTCTGGCGATCGTTTGTTAACTTTGCAAGTGAAGCTCATAAGTTACATTCTAGATGACCACATTCTTATCTCCCACGTTCTAATATCCAGCATTCTAATCTCCCATATTCTACTCTCATACATAGATTTTCAACTTACGCAAGATTAAGTTAAAAAAAATTCTCAGTTGATCGTTTAAGGGCATGTATATGGAAAAACAACTGAAGTAAAGAAAATAGATGTTCCTTGTATCTATGAAAAACATCTATAAAAGGATCCAATCCATTGATTGAATTTAATACAGTAGTCTTTAGAAGAGTATTCTGCACTTGCAGGTTACACTTCATAGTAAGATAATACATTATTGTGTAATGTTTTCAGTCTGGTAGCTAAACAAATCGAAGGGGGCGTTTGGCATTGCGCTTAAAGTCGTTAGCAATCATATTCTAAATCCTAAATCAGTAGTTATCTTGCCAACAATTGCACAAATAAACAAATATACGAAATACTTTTTACCTTTATATTGCTGTAAGTTGGGCAACCTTTTTAGTACAGGGCTTTGAGGCAAAGGTGTCTCCAACCTGATGGATATGGTCATAGCCATTGTGATTACGGTGTTGCTGTTTCAGAGTTTCATATATTTACCCTTGCCAACACCTAAGCAGTCTTGTCCTATACATATAATTATAGGATTGTCATGCTGTAACTTCCATATAGTAAATTCAATATTCAAAGTATCAGTTGTTGCATTTTGTCATATAAATTAGGTGTTATTTGCTTAGGCCATTTTCGTTTTTCCATTTCTTAAAAAAAATTCTAAATGGTTTTGTGGCTTTATGTCCATAATCTCATCTAATACTGTTTACCCTCCCTCATTTATCAAAGTTTGTTTTCCAAATAAGCAGGTCTCACCCAGAATGAAACCACATAAACCAAAAAGATTGTAAAAAGCAGCAGACATCATTAACCACAGCAAAAAGGACATGAATAGTGAACAATTTTGGCACTTACAAACATGCGAGGCATGAACCTGCCATAACAGCTCACGTTCCACCTCATCCTAGGCCAAAGTTTTTTCTCTAGCACCGGGTCAAACCCATCATATAACCACCATTGTTCATCTATTTCCTGTCTCGTGCTAGTTATAACTACCTCAGATGCATCGAGGCTCGTCTCCTCAACCTCTATCCTACGCATATTTTGTAGGTAGTATTAATTTCCTCTTTAGTTGTTCTTCCTTGCCTCAGAAGTTGCTCCAACTTATCACGTCCAAGTTAGTGACCAGTGGAAAGCATTGGCAAATTCAGAGCACCAGATAGGCGAGTCGCTAAGTCACCAGCATCAACATAATGACCATGGATGGCAACAGGCCACAAAGGGTGCCCACCACCAACTTTCTCACCCACAACTTTAGACATTTTCATTATGTGGCCAATTTCACCATCAACAAATTCACGGATATGAGGCCAAAGAGACTCTTCCATCTATATTATATTATATCAAAAAGTTATCATATTAGCTTCTAATTTTTTGGGACAAGAACTCCATAAAATATCTTAATAGCAGGGTACCTGAATCAAACACCATAACAGGTGTTAAAAACAACATACAAACAACATATAAAAGCTGTTAAAACAGGAAATAAAAATATTAAAATTTATGTTATCAAAATAGTATACAAAGTTGTAAAATCTGTATCCAAACATCCCTTTATCTGTTGTCCAAACCACATATAAATAGTGTAAAAATAAGCATCTAAAAGGTTTAAAATCAAAGCATTTATATATAATATTGAAATTACCTCACATAGGATTAGAACGTGCTAATAAAACAATCTGCAATAAAACAATTTGCAAATAAATTAGAAAAAAACAAATAAATTAGGGTTTATAACAAACATGAATAAAAAAGCACGATATGTATTTAAAACTGAGAACCAAAATCAAAGCAGAAAAGTGCAAATATGGAGAAGCTAATATTTAGAAGACGATCCTAAAGGATTAAAATCTTCAAGATATACCGAAAAAGGGAATCGTTCTTTTTTGTGTGTGAAGATACGAATATTATGTTTTACAGAAAAAGCCTATGTGTTGCACAGATGTATATGGATCTGTGAAGATACGAATATTACTGAAGTGTTTTTTTGACAGTGATTGGGATCGATTATTTTGTGAGGGTTCAGTGTAGGGTTTGGAAAACAATAGAAGACCGGGAAGTGTTTTGGTAGGAAATATGTGATGACATGCAAATGTAGCAAAAACATATGTACATTATTACACTAATCTTTTCAAAGTAGTATTTGGATTTAGTTAGCATACCTCTACATGATACTCCCTCGAGAACTTTTTAGAGTCGCTCTTCCCACTGAAATTGCACAAAGGAACCGATGAAAGTTCTAGCCTCGCTTTCCGTTCTTCACCAGGGATCCGCGTAATGGGCTTTTAATTGATGCAGCCTCCATACAAAGCATCTGTTTGTACTCATATTCTACAAAATAAACTATAGTTTTTGCCTTTGCAACTCATGGATTGCATATCACTAACAAAGAAAGAATATAGCATCATTTAATCAAAAATTCCTCACTATAAGAGTTAAATGCTCCATACTCAACTGGAAATGACTTGGAGTAAAAGGCAATGGAATAAACACAATCAGTTATCAAATAGTACAGATAAAAATCTCACCAGCATCAGGAATACCATCTTTGCGGATGAAAAATGTTTGATTCTTTTCTTTATCCAGAACCCAAATCTACAACTATTGTTTGCGCCAAAGGTTTATAGGCGGGTAATATAGCACAAGTAGTATTTGGATTCACTTAACATACCTCTACATGATAATCCCTCGGAAACTTTTCTAGAGTCGCTCTTCCCACTGAAAAAGCACAATGGAACAGCTGAAAGTTCTTGCCCCGCTTTCTGTGTAGTTTTGACCTACATTCCATGTTGGTGGTCGGGATTGTGAAGCCATAAACTCAACATCAGATAATGATCATTCTCTGAGGATTATGAGAAGGTTCGGTCTCATTTATTTCAATCTTTTGTTCGAAATGCAGTTGAGCCATTCGCATTGGGTTCTCCCAAGTTATCCCAAGGTAAGCAGTAGTGGGTTGGAAATAACATTACTCTCATAAACAAAACCATTTCTTCCAGGCTGTAACTGATCCGCATAATTATCTGCACGATAATTTCCTCCTTGTTTGAACATACAATTATATATCAGTATTTTTTGTTGCAGTAATGATAGAATACAGGCACAACGATATAATGACTTAAATCTCACAACTGCAGCAATCAATAATTTAAACACAATGCGTAAATATGACAATAGATATAGCCAGCCTAGACTCGGTAACTTTCGTATGTAAAAACATTCACTATCATCATTAACCTTGTCACCTTTAAAAAACTAAACATGCTCCTTTACCCTATTGTGAATTCTTTTAGCAATGTCCAACATCTAGAAATGTTCAATTCTTTTTCTTTAAAGTAACTCTTGTATGATGATACGTTATTACCAAGTTGTCAGACCTAGAGTTGTAAGATGTGTTTTGACTCCACAATTCAAATCAGACCACCTTTTCGGGGGTGACTAAAAATATTGAAACTGCCATTGATCATCAAAGCAAAACTAAAAAAGGCTATTCCAGATTCTCAATCAGTAATATCACCATATGGAACTTAAGATATACTACTATCATAGTTGTAATTTAGTGATATCTCCATCAGGCATGTCTAAGGTTGCTAATTTAGTTAAGAGGTTGTTTATAGCTTCATTTAGTACGCATTTCTAACAAGCCATTAACAAAACGGTTTGTATGACCAATATAACATCTCTTTTGAGCCCCAAAATCAGAGCTCAAGATTATACCAAATTCCTTCTATATGTGACATTAATTAATTAGTATGGACAATAAACAAACTACAACAATCAACTATACTGACACTGGGACACAGTGACCAACAATATCCTCTAACATAGTTGAATCATAGCCAATAGACTTGTTAATGTATATATGTATTTATATCAAAATAAATTAACTGCGTACCTCCTTATCACTCCCGGTTGATGCTATAATTGGCAGTTATCACACACCAATGAAGTTCGCACACCTCTGACTTGCGACCATTTAACTTACTAACAAAACATCCATGTGCACGTGGGTCACGTTGAAGAATACTTGTATCATGGCTTCCCGAATATAACATTGACTAACTCCAAGCCAAGGTTCCAAGAATGGTATCTCCATCCATAAATTACATCCCATAACTGAAACAAATATATTCTATATGAAAAAGATATATAGCATGAGTTTGGCAGCATTATCGATGATTAACATTACCTAAATATTACCACATATGGTACCAATGGCAAGATTAGTTCCATGTTCTGACCAACAAACTGAACTAACGCTTTCATTTATACACAATTGGGCATTCTGATTGCTACTCTAGCTTCAAATACTTATTCCAAAAGATTCACCAAATCGACCACTTTTATGATCTTCTTAAATCCCAAGCATCTTCCAAGAATCCAATGGGGACATATACAACATTGATTTTGGGTAACTTCTGCAACTGTTAGACAATATACATAGATAAATTTTATCACTTTCAACTTGAAAAAAACAAAAATAAGCCTTAATTAACATAAGAAAAACAAAGAAAAACTTTTTGTCTATCTTCATCTTCTTATATATCTGGTATTGGGGCTGCCAAATCGAAGCCCTCCTAACATTAATACATATTCGAATTGTATTCTATTTTTTGATCAGATATATAAATATTGAATTACAATTTAAATTAGCATAACTATTAATGAATTAAAACTTACATACCAATTTCCTCCCAAATTGTTCTTTCCCTTTAAATTTTACACAATAAGGGTAACTACCTAATTGAACATCGAATTTCCACCTAATGATGATTTAAAAGATGTGAATTGTAGATTATATAGTTTACCTGAAGCCTCTGGCATCATTCTAGCCGCCATGACCAAAGCAATTTGCGAGATACATTACATAGTTTAAAAATATGTGATTGATTTATTGATTAGGGGTTAATGATTAGGGTTTTGAAAAACAAATACAAAGATGGGGGAAGATCTCGGTTGGATATGAATATAAGCCGGGTAGACGACCCAATTTATGATTACCACCCGAATGATGCTGTGCCTACTGATGGATTGATTGAAACGGTGGGTATTTGATGCAGTGAATGATTTCGAGGGTTTTTGAATTTGATTTTGAATGCTATATCAAAATCATCGGCCAGCTCCAGTGGTTTAGTATATTGCATGCTGGGCACAGTGTCCCGAGTTCGAATCTCACAGCAGACAGGTTTTTTAATAAAATTCAAATTTTCGTGGGTTTAAGCACAATATTGCTGAGGTGGATTAAAAGCATGCTTATGTGGCATTTCCCTCCTGTTATATATATATATATATATATATATATATATATATATATATATATATATATATATATATATATATATATATATATATATATATATATATATATATATATATATATATATATATATATATATATATAAATAAGATCCTTTTTAAAGTTGTAAAAATGAGAACCAACCAAAATCTCACAAATGACACTCTATTTGCGACAATCTTAAAACACGATTAACTAAAACTATATTTTTTAAAAATTTGATGGGATTTCATTGAAAATTGACGAATTCTAAGTGATACATCTTGATTTAAGGTGCGATCTGTATCATGTCTTGGTGTTGTGTATCATATTATTTAGTGGTGGTTGTGTATCAAATGTACCGATTTAT
Organism: Glebionis coronaria; assembly: GCA_025667525.1. NCBI lineage: Eukaryota > Viridiplantae > Streptophyta > Magnoliopsida > Asterales > Asteraceae > Glebionis > Glebionis coronaria. Next base: position 402,444,726 of record CM046878.1, read on the forward strand.
GTATAAGATATTATATTTTTGAGATTTTGATGTTTGTGTATCTCATTTTTAACTGTGTATCAGTAATATGTTACACACTAAGTCGTTGTTTATTAGTCGGTAGAATGTTAAGTTGTATAAATAATGTCTATTTTGGTATATTATTGGTAAAACGAGTGTGTATCAACCAATAAGATTTTTTAGAACCAAATATATATATATATAGGGTGAAGTTATTTTTAGAACCAAATAAATGTACAGAACTGCGAGAACCATTATCAACCAATAAGATTTTTTAGATATAATTTTTTATTTATTAATTCAGAAGGGTATAATGGTAAACTGTATTCTTATTTTCTTTTTGAATTTTTTTTAAGAAAATCTGTTTTGTGTTTTCAAAAATTTAGAAAAAAATTTTATTTAGTTTTTAACATTAAAAAAATACTTTTCTAATTAAAATATAGGTGTGCATAGGTGCACTTGTTTTTCGTAACTGTCTTCATATTATGTTTTGCATTTTCTAAACCAATGTGTCACGTAAATTTTCATAAGATTGAATGTTGCATATTCAATAATGAATGACAATAATCTTTAAAAAAATGCTATATATGTCGCTAATATACACGTACAACGATCATTTTATACAACATTGGCTACAAACACAACTATGCATATATATTTTTGTTGTAATTTTTCACTAGATAGGCGTAATCTTGAACTATGCAGTGTATTTTCAATGTCTTTGTTCTCTACGTGTACGTATTCTTGAGCAATGCACATGTATTTTTATCATGTTACCTCACTGGGCACAGATAGTTTTAAACCATGCACATGTATTTTTATCGTGTTAATTCACTGGGCACACGTAGTTTTAAGCCATACACATGTATTTTCATTGTCTTCAATGACTAGATACATCTAGTCTAAATTAATGCACATGTATTTTATCGACTTTTCTTTATCGGGTAACCGCACTCATGCCTGCAAAACAATTAATGAAACAATTATTTAACCGTAATAACTAATAGAAAAATACTATCAATTTAGCCAGGGCTGTCCCGTGAATTGTGGAGGCCCTGTGCCAACTAGAGAGTGGACCTCTCGAACACGAACACGAAAAACATGAATACATGTGAAATTAAACATGAAAAAGGTAAGTAACTTAAACATAAAATAAGTCCGTATAACATGTATTCCACATAAGTATTTTCTACATAATGAATGAAAAATTAAGTTTAAAAGATAAAGTGGCCTAATTCTAAAATATTTATAAGTCTTGTGTTGAAAAAGCATATTGTAAACTTATTTGTATTACAAAACTTACTTAAGAAATAAAGTTATAAAATCAAAAGATTTGGATTAAAATGTAAAAACTGTCAACCTTGGGGTGCAAAATTAATACTTTTAAAAATTATCATCTTCCTCATCGGAAGTTTAAAACTTCAATAATTCTATTTTGTTTTTTCTTAAACGAATCTTGTTTTCACCTATAATACTTCACAGTCATATGTTTTTAATAATATATTCTTGTTAAACTTACATTCGATCCCAATCTAAATTAGTCGAACATATACGTAATCGGAGGCCCTACAAATTTGGAGGCCCTGTGCGGTTGCACACTTCGCACACCTCGAAATCCAGCCCTGAATTTAGCTTATTGTAATTTTTCTACTAGAAAGTTGATTAAATGTTAAAGAATAAAGTAATGCATCTATGCACATCTTATAAAACCAAACCTCCAACTTGTGCACATGTACATTTACAATATGTCTCGTTATCATATAATGAACGATTGCGAGGATGGTACTTTCGAACTTGTACAACGCAATAAAAAATACATATAAAGTACAACAGATTTAGCTAAAATCATGTATCCACATATTTTCGAATAACCAATACATGATAGAAAAAGAAGGTAGATAAAATTAATCAATCATAATTGGCTGTTGAGAGGGTTTAATGGGATTCAGTTTAAATGGCCATCATTGGCTCAAATCATCAATGCAAATGAGTGGTGATAGAACGATACTCGGCCCATTTATTACTATTTGTTTTAGTTGACTGCTTTGATGGCTAGTGGGAGTATGGGAAATTTATGTGGATTTCGGCTCATTAATGGTTTTGGATAGCTTAATGATTGTTGCTGAATTTTGAAACGTCATTGCTGCAGTAATAACTCCTCATCATTTGGCTGCTAATTAGTTCATTGATTGCTGTAGACACCTTTGATTAAAACTCTCATGTTTTACAATCAAATTAAAAACCTATACCGTAGACACCTTTGATTCAAAAACTAAAAAATTCATCTACACATTTCTAAGGAAATTAAAAAAGACAACAAAATTTAGCAAAAAGACATAAATATATCTTTAAAAAAAATTGAGGACTCGTTTTCTAATGAAATTAAAAAAAACTATTTTTTTAATATTTACATTCAAACATGACGAAAAAGGATGAATGCAATATAGGACTCGTTTTCTTATAACAAATAATCTAAGAAATACATTGTCCTTTATATAAATGCTTACCTTATGGAAAGAATAAAGAATCAAAAACTCTTCATCGTGTGTCATCCATGAGATCAAATAGAATAATATAATAGGAAAGAAAGTGATTATAAGAATTCATAAGACGTTGAAAAAGAAGGCTTGTGAAACCGTAAATTCCATCAATCATAGACGGTTATAAAATTATAATTATGTTAAATTCCCACGTTACCCCTAATTTAGTTTTTTCTTTCAAATTAAAATGCATATAATTTTAGAAATGCCATTTTGCATTGACTAGTTGTACATTATGTATTATTAGAAGTAACTAAGTGGTTCTCGCAATTCTGTACATTTATTTGGTTCTGAAAAGAACCTTACACTATATATATATATATATTTATATATATATATATATATATATATATATATATATATATATATATATATATATATATATATATATATATATATATATATATATATATATATATATATATATATATATATATAAGGATCCGTCGACAAAGGGTGTGTTTTGAGGAGAATGAGAATTTTTCATTTCAGCAAATCCTAATATTCTAGTCTAACTTATCATAAAGCCATGCTTAAGAGCAATAAGAGACTAAGAAACATAAAAGAACTCAACAAACACGACTGTGACTAAAATTATTAGATTTTAAAGTAAAATCGATGTTGGAGGTGTGATTATCTAGACGCATAGTCATGACAAATTTTGATAATCCATGATCCTCCATAGGTCAACGTTGATCTCGTTATAATTGAGTGACCCATACATATGAATTATGTATGTTCGATACCAACAGCAAGAAACCATAAAAACCGTTTTTAGATTGACTTGACTATGCAAAAAACATTTCTTGACCATTTTAGAAAGAACTTTGAGAAGTTTTGAAAAATAGAGAGAGGAATTTTAAAAAGAGTTTAAAGAGACTCAAAGACTGAAAGAAAGTAAAGAGACAAAAGAGAAAAGACTTGATAAAACAAGCACAATCAAGGTATATGTTCCATCAAACCTAGACCTAGACGCGAGTAATTAAAATGTTCCCTCTTAAGTGGCTAAGTGAAGATGTCAGCTAAGTTTTCTACCAAGGGTACCTTCTCAATCAAAATGCTCCCCTTTTGAACATTATCCCTAAGGAAATGATGGTGAATCTCTATATGCTTAGTTCGCGAATGTTGCACGGGATTCTTACTAAGTTCTATTGCACCCTTATTATCATACATGATGGGAACATCATTGAGTGTAATCCCGTAATCAACAAGCGCTTGCTTCATCCATATAGCTTGTTGACAAGCTAACCCGACACTCACATACTCAGCTTCCGTGGTGGATATGGCAAGAGCGGTTTGTTTCTTAGAGAACCAAGAAGTTAAACAACAACCCATGAAGGTACAAATGCCGCTATTGCTTTTCTGTTCCAAAAAGTCTCCCACGTGATCCGAGTCAGTGTATACTATGGTTTCAACGCCAGTCCCTTTCGGATAGCATAATCCTAAATGCATAGTGCTTTTAATGTATCGAAAGATAGATTAATCGCTTCAAGATGAGAGGTTTTGGGAGCCTCTTGGAAGCGATCACAAAGTCAAACACTAAATATGATATGCGGTCGACTTGGCGTTAGGAATTACAAACTACTAATCATACCTCTATATTTGGTATTGTCTACCGACTCAGAATCATCATCTTTGGTGAGTTTAGTATCTGAGGCCATGGGAGTCTTCATAGTTAGAGTACTCTAATCCAAATTTCATTAGCACTTCTTTAACATACTTAGATTGTTTAAAGAAAATACCATCGTCCATTTGTCTAATTTGGAGTCCTAAAAAGAAGTTAAGTTCACCCATCATGCTCATTTCAAATTCATCATGCATGATTTTGGCAAAGATCACACATAATTTGACAAGTTGAACCAAATATAATGTCATCAACATATATTCGAACAATGATAAGGTGATATCCTTTTTCTTTGTAAAGAGTGTATTATCAACCATTCCCATGGTATACTCATGTTTTACAAGAAACGCTTTAAGTCTATCATACCAAGCTTTGGGTGCTTGTTTAAGACCATAAAGAGCTTTCTTAAGCTTGTAAACATGATTCGATTTCTTAAAATGAATGATGTCGAGAGGTTGAGCCACATATAACTCTTCATTGACCAAATCGTTAAAAATGCACTCTTTACATTTATTTGTTAAAGCTTAAAGTCGATAGCACAAGCATAAGATAATAGGATCCTAATTGACTCTAACCTTGATACGAGTGTGTATGTCTCGTCATAATCAGTACTTTCTTGTTGATTATAGCCTTGAGCTACAAGTCTAGCTTGTTACGAGATACAACACCATTCTCATCTATCTTATTCCTGTAGACCCAGTTGGTTTCTATAATGGTTAGGTGGAGGAACAAGTTCCCAAACATCATTAGCAACGAATAGATTCAATTCTTCTTGCATGGCGATGACCCAACTCTCATCTATCAAAGCTTATTTATCATTCTTTGGTTCAATGAATGAGACGAAACAAAAGAAGTTACTTTGATTTTGGACTTGAGATCTAATGGTCCTTTGATTAAGGTCGCCTATGACGTTATCAAGGGCATGATCCTTAGACTCCTTAATGTTTACTCCGTTTTCAACATTAAGGTCTTCAACTCCTAGTTTTCTAACCTCTTTGGCATGAACTATGTCTATTTCATCTAAGTCATCATCTACCAAAGGTGGTGTCTTAGATAAAGGTGGATTTTCATCGAATGTCATGTTGAGTGATTCTTTGATTACGCCCGAGGTTCTATTGAGGACTATGTAGGCTTTACTAGTTTAATAATAACCTAAAAAGATACCTTCGTACGAATTTCGGTCGAACTTAGTAAGGTAATCTTTGGTGTTGAGAATGAAGCATGATAGGTGTGTAATCACCCATCCTTTTTACCACTTAATTACAATAATAACCGAGCTAAAACGTGTATTTTATTTCGCAAATGTCGGAATTATGCGTGGTTTGTGTTTTTGTTGTGATTTAGGACAAAATTGTGAAAAGGGGAGTAAACACGGGCATTCACGGGCTTTTATTGAAGAAAAAGACGAAAGACGAAGTCAAGAAATCAAGAGTGCAAAAAGAACGGAAGTCCAAGACCAATTCTAAAGATTTATTGAAGAAAAAGTCAAAAGACGGAAGTTTACTAAAAGCCGAAGAACTCAAGTCTAATTTATTGAAGAATTACAAGACGAGTTTGAAGAAATCCCGAGACAAAGTCATTAAAGTCAAAAGATTAAGAAGATCAAGGACTAAAGCATGCAATTAAAGAAAGAAGAAAGAGGGAGGAAGCTTCCTAAGCACCTCCCTAATCCTCCCCTATAAATAGATTAGGATTTCATTCATTTTCTCTTGTTGGCTAGAGTGACACTAGTTCTTCCACCTTTTAATTACCTTGTCATTTAATTTCATGTCCATTAAAATACATTGTCTTGCACCTTAAATACATTTAATTTCAAGTAAGTTTTCCTTTTAATTCTTCTCAATCTTTACTTTTATTGTTCTTCTCCTATCTACCTTTCTTTAATCCTTGATCTTTATGTTTATGTTCATGTTTATGTTTTTGAGTTTTTATTGATTAAAGTGGGTTTTGATTATTTTGATTATTATTGTTAGTTTGATTGATTTGGATTGTTTGTGTATGATTAGTAGATGTTATTTGTTTAGTTTGATTTATTTTTTTGGTTGATTTGATTAGTATTTGTCTAGATTCGTGTTTTTTGTTTCTTCCTTGTTCTTCGCTGTTCATCTGCTTTCCCAGGATATTCTGAACCAAGCTAAGCCAAATATTCCGAGTGAAGGTGTTTATTGAAGAAGTTCCGGATCAAGGGTTGTTCATCCGGAATATTAGATATTCCGGATCAAAAATTTCATTCGGAATACCAAACATTCCGGATCAGCCTTTCATTCTGAATTAACCAAACATTCTGGATCAAGGGTTTTAGCCAAAGTATTCATCCGGAATATCCAACATTCCGGATCAAGGAGATATTCCGGATCAAGGTGTTTTATTCGGAATAATTAATTATTCCAGATCAAGGTGTTCATCCGGAATCTTCAACATTCCGGATCAAGGGAAACATTCCGGATCAAGGACCAGCAAGGAAAATATTCCGTATCAGCAATATTCCGGATCAAGCTTAAGTATTCCGAATCAAGACTTTATTCCGGATAAGTGACATATTCCGGATAAAGGATTTATTCCGGATCAAGGGTTTTGGTAAATATTCTGAGTGAAGAAGAATCATTCCGAACGAAGGTGACATTCCGGATGAGTGATTATTCCAAACAAAGAATTATTCCGGATGAGCTGTTTTCAGGTTATTTTTAGTTTCAGTTTTTAACTTTCTGTTTTTAATTTTCAAGCTTTACTTTTCCCGCCTTTTTACTTAGTTGCACAATAAGTTTAATTGCCTTAGATTTATTTTAACCTTGCCTTAGTTTAAATTTTAGTTTTAGTTGCGTTTTAAGTTTGCCTTAGATAGTTTTAAATTTGTGTTATTTAATTTTAGTGCCTTTTAATTTTCCATCACGCTTTTAAATACTTGCCATTTATTTTAAATTAGATTTTAGATTTACTTTACCTGCTCTTTACCTTAAAGTTTTGCACATTTTTAATACTACAACGACACAACTATTTGTTTCACCAAAGAACGACTGAGTCGCATAGTTAATCCATTTTTCAATTCGAAGAGATTGGAACAACAATATTTTCTTACTTGGTAAAACCCTTGTATCAAATGGCGCCGCTGCCGGATCTTTTCGTAAAGATTAACGGTTTTCTGTGGGAGACGCGTTGCTTTTTGGGATCCGTTCATTCGTGAGCGTTATTTTCTTGCTTAAAAATTTCAAAAATCCATAAAAATTAAAAATTGTTAAAAAATCCATAAAAATTAAAAATTTCAAAAATCCAAAAAGATTTTATTTTTATTGTGTGTATATATTCTCTTTGTAATTGGTTTATTTTTCTTTTGCCTTTGTAGGTGTATGCGTACTAGATCTTCTAATTGTCAAGAGCCCGAGACTTGAGAAGATTTAGGTATGGCAGGTGTGAACAACAACAATAATCCTCCGCACCTCAACAATAATAACAACAATGTTCTTCCACAGCCCGATCTTCGGACAATGGAGGAGCTTTGTCAACCTACCATGTTTGGACGAGGAGGACCGATTGCGCCGATGCAAATCACGGCTCCAGAGTTTTCGTTGAAGCACCACATGATTCAGCAAGTGCAAACTAATCCATTCGCCGGAATGCCTGATGATGATGCCAACAAACACCTAGACAAGTTCATTACTATCACTCAAAGCGTGAAGTTGCCCGGTGCCACAATGGATGTTCTTCGCCTACAACTCTTTCCACATACTTTATCAGACCACGCCGAGAAATGGTTTGATCGTCTTCCAAAGAATTCCATTCATACCTGGGATGACATGACTCAACGCTTTTTGTCGCGCTACTTTCCACCATCCATGGTCACGAGCCTTCGCAATCAAATCAGCGGTTTCATGCAAGAACCCGATGAATCTCTCTTTGATTCTTGGGAAAAATATAATGTTTTGATCGATCGTTGTCCAAACCACAACATGCTCCCTGTGATCTTAATTGATACTTTCTACAACGGTTTGACTTTTTGTGATCGTGATACGATTAATGCAGCCGCCGGTGGCACATTTATGAAAAGGAGGCCCGAGGAGTGTAGAGAGCTTATTGAGAACATGATTACTCATCACAAAAACTGGGATTCCTCCGCTTCTTCAAGGAACAACCCGAGAGTCAATGTTTCTTCTACTTCAGCAAACACCGACATGACCGAATTCACCCGCATTGTTGATCCCAAACTTAGATCGGTTTAGCTTTATGTATACGAGATTAGATCAAGTAATACACTTAGAGAAACCTTTGTATATGTTTATAACAATCTAAGTGTTATGCGGAATTAACACTTAAACAAGAACACACAAGATATAAACAAACTTTCACTTTGATTAATGATATCAAACTTGCTTACAATGAAAGTAGTTTACGAATGAAAACTTATATGAAACATTAACCTAAAGGTCTTCTTTTATAGACACAAGACGCCTTGTACAATAATCTACGTATCAGCTATTCTAGGTAAAGATAAATATAGAAAATACATTGTTGTTCCTATCTTTACTAGAAGTAATCTAGAATACAATAAACGCGTAGAGTATATCTTCCCATCAGTGCTTGTCTTCAATGTATCAACGCTTGACTTTATCTTGTCAACGCTTGTGCTGTCAGTGTTTGATTTACTCCTGTCAACGCTTGTTTTACTCTTGTCAGCGCTCACGTAGATTGGCTATAATTTATTCCCAACAATCCTTCCCTAAACTTGATATCCACTCTTATGATCAAGTTTCTGAATAAACATTAAGGACTAGGAGGAATCTTACAAACCTTCTCATATTGGTAATAAATAAATCTGATCAAGTCTTTTGCCACAACACTTGAATAATCAATTTCCAGCTGAGTGTTCTTCATCTTCTCCAAGATATCCTTGGATATGAAATACTTACCATCCACAAGTAGATACTCAGCAAACTTTATAGAACTTAAATGATAAACACCAGCAGCTGAATACAATCTCCATTGAATACTACTGAGGTCATCTTCAAGATCCTTCCAAACAGCAGGATCCTCATCTTTTGGTCCACACATTCTCTTGAATGTGGACCACAGTTTTATTCCATTTGCTGAAGTTGGTGCTTCAGCCTCATACTTGGTCTCTAACAATCTCCATAGATCTACCAAGTCTTCTCTATCACAACTTGCAAACAAAGATATAAGAGTGGTAAAAGTGTGAACCTCTTTGCCATACCTGCCAATCTTCCAAAATCCACATTCATCTTCTTTATAGCTCATAATTGGATTTCTGGAATCTAGTGGTAACACTTGTACCATATCTGAAGCTTCTAATGGTGAGAGCTTGAGGCTCTTTCTTATGACAGCTTCACTTGGATATAATGGATCCATATCTTTGGGAAACTCAAGAGGAACTCCCTTTTTCACTGGTCTGGGAACAAACATTGCCTTCTTGAGCTCCATTTCCTCTGCAAGTTCTTCCTTTCTTTCATAAGAAAGAAGTCTGAGAGTGTTTGCTTCCTGCACTCTAACTCAGATGGGATAAGCTTTGCATTCCAACTCATCAAATGTCAATGCCCTCAATTTTTGATAAGTCCATTCTACTCCATGACATCTGAGCAACATGCAGTATAGCTCCCTTCTATCCATTTTCAATTCTGAGAGAATATTGCTTGCCTTGTGTTTCAAAATAACCTGGCAATCTTTTTGTACTCTGAGAAGAATCTCCAATCCCCATATCTGATCTGAAATGGTCAAGTGTGGATTCTCCATACATCTTTCTTCCCAAGCATGATACATTTGAACCACCTCTGGCATATCAAAGTCAACCTGCAATTTCAACTCTCTCAACTTCTCCTTGGCCAACTCATATCCATACTCAAGTCTTTCTGGCTATTCTATGATCATAACACTTGAGTCTGAGCTAGCTTCATCACTTCCTTCTTTCTCTTCTGAAGTGAAAACAAATGGTGACTCTTTCACCTCCTTTCTATCTTGTTCCATGATTTGTGCAGCCAACCTTCTATCAAACTCAATTTGAGCTGCATTCTTTGGAACAACCTCTTCCACCATAATGCCCTTACCCTTATCTAATGGATCAATTGTTGGTAAGGTAGATGGTGATACTTGTGAAGAAACCTCCTTGATGATGGATGATGACTGGGATACATCACCCTCATGTGCAGGTCTGTCAACGCTCACTTTTGCTCTATCAGCGCCCAAAATATTTCTGTCAGCGTCCAAATTCTCCTTGTCAACGCTCAAATTTCCTGCCTCAGCGCCTTTTGCAATCTCCTCCAACATGGCTGTAAATGATAAATTTAAGTTTGTAGGAGAGACTAAGGACGTATCAAAACCTGTCTGCTTCTTCAAACTTGTTAGGGCCTCAGCAACATCCAAAGATTGACCATCATGGTTGCCCTTATCACTCACATTTATTGGATCTTCCTCCCCTTTGGAAGATTCCTCCATCCATCTCCTTGCACTAGCAGTCTCCAAAATAACAATCCTCTCCCTCAATTGCTTGAGTTCAAGGCCTTGGGTGCTGACAACTTGTACCAAGTCTACATTTTGCTTTTGTAAGCTCATGCAGACTGCCGTCAATTCAAGTAGGGTCATTGGTTCCAATCTGCCCTCTTCTAAAATGGGTATTTGACCTCCCGAGTCAGATTCATTGGGCATGGATGAGGACTTAATGATGGTGGGACTACCTTGGCCAGCTTCTAATCCAGAACCAATAGTCCCAGCCTCATCCATAGCACCAGCCACACTTGTGGTGGTGGTTCTCTCTACTACATGGCTAGGACCACCAGAGGAGAACACTCCAGTAGTCCTTTGGCGTTTATCAACCTATATTCAGGGGGTGTAGAAGATGATGTGGATTGGGTGGATGTGGGTTGGTTAAGGGGTGTTTGGGTCTGTGAAGGTTGTGTGTCAACGTTGGAAATAGGCACATCAACGCCAACATTTAACGTGTCAGCGTTGAAGGGATCTTGGTCAGTTTTCATATGTTCAAGGGAAGGTAATGGTTCAGGTATTGGGTCAATTTGGGGTTGGGGGTCTGGTTGGGGTTGAGCTGCTGCAATGACAGCAAGCATAGCTTGGGTTAAAGGTAGGTCACGATGGGGGGGTGAGTTCATCTTCATAAAAATTGCTTTCTTTTGCACAGGGATCTCATAAAAATCATTATGATCCCTTGTGAAATATCCTTGAACATCAAAAACCATTTGTAAAAATCGGGGATAAGCTAAAGTCATTTTGTTCCCCTTATTTTTACACATGCCCTCAAAAATCATTTTAGAATAATTAAATTTTTGCCCAGTTGCAATACACACAATAGCACTGGCTATAGACCTATTGATCTCATTGTGTGCAGTGCATTTGGGACTCAAACATTGAAGGAGGACATTTATTAGGTACTTCCTGGCTGGGGGAAACTCCTGTTTATGATATTTGTTTAAAGTTCCTTCATCAGGAAAAGGATAACCCAAAGCCCTTAGTCCTTGTTCTATTTCACTAATGGGAAGGGTGGTTATACCATCAGCATCATCAAGATGCAAGGCTTGGCGTACCAAAGCCTCAGTAACCACCCAAGGTCTCCCATGAACAATAGAAGTTAATGTAGTCACTCTATTAACTATTGAGGAACTAAAATTGTTCCAAAACTGTTTAATATGTGTGAAAGGAATGAGTGGTGCATGAGAAAGAGCATACCTAAAAGGAGATGCGTTCAAATACGCCACCATTTGTGTGTATTGAGGAAACATAGCATCATCAGCTTCAAGATACGCGATCATGTTATGTTGACTTCTGAACCCCAATTCCAATTCTGATGGTTTAAACTTTGGTGCCATTGTTGAAAGCTGTTTAAAATTGATTGATGAAAATGAAGTTGATAAGAGAAAATTGTGTTAGACAAGAATTATAGGTAAGCTGTTTAAAAATAGGAGCCAAATTTATAGGAGAAGAAAATGCATGTGATTGGCCCAAAAATAGGCAAGTATTTTCAAAATGTAATCATGAAAATATTGAAAAATAATAAGTTTATCTCATGCATTAAATGAAAGCTATCAACTCCAAAAATTACGGCCTAAAAATATGTCGAAAAGTAACAACTGGGTAGGACCCATTGAGTGTCAGCGGTCAAAAATAACCTATCAACGCCCAACGGCTATAATCTTGTCAACGTTTGCCTATAGCCATGTCAGCGTCTAAATTGGTCACAACAACGCATGGAAATATACTTGTCAGCATCCAAAAATAAAAATGTTTAAAAATGAAAAATGACCTTAACAAAGTAATTTATCCTAGAGAAGATAACCAAAAAGCTGATAATTATTATAGGGCGGCAAGCACTGTCCAGTTATGCACACTTGCTTATACAAGATAGACATAACAGTCCTCTAGTGTCCCTTGCTAACCAAAACTCTTAACAACTAAGTTACCTTACAAAATTCCTTGTTACTCGCAGGTAAATCCCATAACAAAATTATTCCCAAGTCTCCCAACAGACCACAACCAATTCTAGGCCAAAAATGTCTTGGCAGCATGCATAGTATATCAACTTTGCATGCTACAGTACCTCATGATTTCGTAGAACTAACTCATACTCACCTGTGGACACAATCTAGAATTATGATAAGAGTATCATATGGATACCCAAACAACCTAAAGGTTCCTAAAACCTCCCCTTACACTATGATACATAAGTTGCTAAAAATATGCATGAACATAAAAATTTATGTCAAGATAGGAATTAAAAATTCCAACCATCATCCATAAAAAAAACTTGTCCAAATGCTTCTCCAATGATCCATAAGTAACTCTGTATCCAATGGTATACTACTAACACCACCTGCACATTTAGATTGAAAACCACAAAACTAACATTGTTGCTGACAACGCCCCGATAACACATGACAGCGTTGAGGGAAGCTTTGTCAGCGTTAGACAATTATATTGCTGACAACGTTACAAAAACACTTATCAGCGTTCAAGCAACCTTTGTCAGTGTTAGAAAAAGAGAGTGGAAAATCTAAATCATCAATAAGACTAATAATAATGCATCATCCTGTACATACTTTTACAAAAAGACTCCAAAACACATATTATGTGAGATTGATCATTCCAATACTTGTTACCAAGTATTGAAACCTCCCAGCATCAAAAGGTTTAGTTAGTAAATCTGACACATTCTCTTCAGTGTCAACCCTATCTGGTTGTATTAAACCTTTTTCAAAACAATCTCTTATAAAATGGTGTCTAATTTCTATGTGTTTAGTTTTAGAATGATGTACAGGATTCTTAATGATGCATAAAGTGCTGTTATTGTCAACAAATATCTTGGTATGCATGAAATTATACCCATAGTCCAACAGTTGGTTCTGAATCCACAAAACTTGGCTACAACAAGCAGCTGCAGCCACATACTCAGCTTCAGTTGTAGAATTAGCCACTACTGTTTGTTTCTTGCATTGCCAAGATATCAACCTGCTCCCAAGAAACTGACATCCACCAGTTGTGGATTTCCTATCAAATTTATCACCTCCATAGTCACTATCTGAATATGCAATCAGCTCCAATGGTGAATCCTTTGGGTACCACAAACCAAGACTAGGATAGCATCTTAGGTACCTAAAGATCCTCTTCACAGCATAAAGGTGACATTCCTTGGGAGTCACTTGATGGCGTGCACAAGCACACACAGCAAACATGATGTCAGGTCTGGAGGCTATAAGGTACATCAATGATCCAATCATGGACCTATAGTGCCTGACATCAACATCTTTCCCATCTCCAATCTTTCCCCAAGGGTGTTCTCTATCCATAGGAGTAGTAGCCCTCTTTTCATGTGGAGAAAAGCCAAACTTCTTCAAGATCTCAGCCACATATTTATCCTGGGAGATGAAGATACCATCTTCTTTCTGCTGAACTTGTAAACCAAGAAAGAAGTTCATCTCCCCCATAGCACTCATCTTGAATTTGTCTTTCATAAGCTTGGAGAAATCCTCACTCATCTTTGGATCAGTAGACCCAAAAATGATGTCATCAACATAGACCTGAACAAGCAACACATCCTTACCTTTCTTCTTTGTAAATAGTGTCTGATCTATGGTGCCCCTTTTAAATCCATTGTCCACTAAATAAGTAGACAAAGTACCATACCATGCTCTTGGGGCTTGATGAAGTCCATACATAGCCTTTTTGACTCTATACACCTTGTCTGGATTCTCTGGATCCTCAAAACTAGGAGGTTGCATCACATATACCTCCTCAACAATAGTTCCATATAGGAAAGCACTCTTGACATCCATTTGATAGACAGTGAAGCCCATGCAGGATGCATAGGCTAAAAAGATCCTTATAGCTTCAATCCTTGCAACTGGTGCAAAGACTTCCTCATAGTCTATCCCCTCCTCTTGTGTATATCCCTGAGCCACTAACCTTGCCTTGTTTCTGACCACAATGCCTCTTTCATCTCTCTTGTTTCTTAGAACCCATCTTGTCCCTATAGGTCTGACATATCTCGGACAATCAACCAGCTCCCAAACATCCTGAATTGCAAATTGGTGAAGCTCATCCTGCATTGCTTCCACCCAACTTGGTTCTTTGAGAGCATCAAATATTTTCTTGGGTTCCTGTTGTGACAGAAAACAGGCAAACAAACATGCTTGCACAAGAGGGGTATCAACCTTCTTGTGTATATTGGCAATGAACCCACCAAGACCTTGATGAGATCTTCTAGTCTGAACTGGAGTCATAATATCACCAATGATTTGAGAAGTGGGGTGATTCTTCATAGTGGAAGTGAGAACTCCTCCTTCAAAAAGTCTGGTGTCCTCAACCTCATTCTCCATGTTGCCAATATCTTCTTCATCAGACTCTCTTTCATCAACATGAGGATGAACATCTTCATATATATTGGAAGGTTCACCTTGTTCAAAAATGGAAGAGAAAAGATGTGCAGAAGTGTTGTCAACGCCTGAACTTTGTTTGTCAACGCTTGGGCTAACAACGCTTGAACTGTTGTTATCAACGTCTGAGCCATCAACATCTGAATTGGTCTTGTCAGCGCTAGATTTGCCTTTGTCAGCGCCTGAAGGACCATGCATGTTTGTATCTGGTGGTACTTGGAGACCACCATTATCTTTACCAGCAGCAGCAGCAACAACAAAAGCATTTGTCCAAATGCGAATTGTAACATATTCTTGTATAAGAGATGACTTCTCTGCTTGTGATCCAACCTTCTCATGAACCTGTGTACCTGAAACATCAACAACTTGTTCTTCCACAACATTTGAAGTTACCTTCACAATGTCTGGATTAGTGATAGGCATATAATTTAAAGTTCTAGATAAAGGTTCCAAGTCAAACAACCAATTAGGACCACTTTCAGGATCACTAGGTTTATTCTCTAAAAACCTAACATGTACTCTTTCAAGTATACGTTTTTCCTCTTTAAGATAAACCCTATATCCCTTGCTCTGCACTGAATACCCCATGAAGTAGCCCTCATCACCTTTTGCACTAAATTTACCTAAGGCATCACTAGTATCTAAAACTACTACATGACAACCAAAAGGTCTGAGAAAACCAATATTAGGTTTTCTTCCCCAAAGTAACTCATAAGGTGTTTTGTTCTGAATTTTGTTGACCAATGCTCTATTTTGAACATAACAAGCTGTATTAACAGCCTCAGCCCAAAAGGCTATAGGAAAATGAGCATCAGCCAATATTGTTCTGGCTGCTTCAATTAGGGTTCTATTTTTCCTCTCAGCAACCCCATTTTGCTATGGGGTTCTTGCAATACTAAATTGCCTAGTAATTCCTTTCCTGGCACAGAAATCATCTAGCTTCTTATTCCTAAATTCACCACCATTATCACTCCTAAGCATTTTAACTTCATTGCCAGACTTTTTCTCAATGTGAGTGATAAAATCAATTAAAGTGTCAGCTGTATCACTCTTCATAGCTAGAAAGAAGGTCCAAGTAAACCTAGAAAAGTCATCTGTGATGACAAAGCAATAGGACTTTCCATTCAAGCTTTCTATATTGGTTGGACCAAAGAGGTCCATATGAAGCAAATGAAGAGGTCTAGTACTAGAGTGCACCTGTTTGGACTTAAATGAGACCTTGTGCTACTTGCCTTTAAGACATGCAACAGAAGAGTGGTCATTGTGGAAGGCCTTTTCAGGCAAACCATCAACCAAGCCAAGTCTCACAAGCCTATTTATATTCTTAAAATTTATGTGCCCTAGTCTCCTGTGCCACAAATTACTTTCATCTACTGAAGCTTTAGCATAAAAACAAGACATATTGTTATTCATTCTAATCCCATTCAGATTCACATTATATATGTCTTTATGCCTAGGTGTTCTATATTCAATATATTTCTCATCAGGGATCTTATAATCCTTGCTTAACACCAAACACTCAGTATCAGTAAACAGAACTTTATTTTTGTTATCACAAACTTGTGATACACTAAAAAGATTGTAATCAAGTTCTTTTACCAAAAATACGTTTTCAAAACGCAAATTCTTGGTGAGAAGGGTTCCTTTGCCTGTGATAGTACCATATCCGCCTCCAAAGTAAACCTTATCACCATCCTTAATGGGAGTGAAGTTTGTAAGATAATCTTCCTTCCCTGTCATGTGCCTTGAGCATCCACTATCCCAATATCCATAATCATTGACCTGTTTTTGAATGCCCTGCACATAAAGAAAACAAATTAGTTTTCTTTGGGAACCCAAGCCTTAGAAGACTTGGATTCATCTGGTTGTTCAATAAGAACGGACTTAGTTCTCATAACAACCCCATTTTCATCCTTCTTAGGATGAAATACCCAGTTAACCCCAATAGGTTTTGTAATGACCTTTGAAATGTAATTAAATATGTTGTAGGTCATTGAAATCCCATTATCATTAGGGTTTTGATCTTTCTTGGGTCTCCATGTTAAGCTTGAAGAATCTTTAGACCCCTTACCCTGTGGTTGCAAATATTTAGGTCTGGTCACGTTTCTGTCAGCGTTAGAATTGGTCTTGTCAACGCTAAAATTTCCCTTGTCAGCGTTGAACCTAGGGTTTGCTACAGAAACCCATTGCCTATTAGACCAAGTATTTGTCTTTTGAAATGGTCTTTGTCCATGAGTGTTAGACCCTCTAGTAAAGAATGGGGCAGGTCTAATCACTTGTGGACTTTGTTGCACACAAGGTTTAGGTCTGACAACGTTTGACTTCCTAACAACGTTGATTTTGTTCCTGTCAGCGCTGGAATTGTTCCCGTCAGCGCTGGCTTTGGGAGCGTTGACACACTTATATGCCAAGTGTGAAAAGCTACCACAAGTGTAACAAGCTTTTCTAGACACAACCCTAGGTCTAGAAGAGAAGAAGCCTGTTCCAACATTGCTAACCTGGCTCTTAGGTGACCTAGTATTCCTATACATCTCTGCATACTTAATGCTAGGTTTTCTAACAGTGTTTGAGCCTAGGTCAACAGCTTTACCAGTGATTGGGTTTGTAACCTTAATGGGAGTTGACTCATTAGGACTTTCACATAGCAAGCCACCCTTAACAAATAATGTAGGGTTAGCTTTCTTCCATTCATTCAGGTCAATCAACTTTTGTTGATACTCTTCAACTGGAGTGACAACTCTTGGTGGAGGAATGAATTCCTCCTCTTGGAGTTCTGGCAAACCAGTCCAAGATAGGTCCTTTTGTTGGACACCATAGAAGTCACCAGCTGGTGGTGGAACCACCGAGTAGTCTTTCATCCCAATCCCAGTCATGTCCTTAGGATCCCTTTGTTTACCCACACAGTCTCCTAGGGTTTGAGTGGCTCTATTAAATCTTTGAATTTTAAGGCCAACATTGTCTTTATTCTTAATGGCCTCATCTAATTTAGCCTGTAACTCACCATTAACCCTTTCTATGATGTTTCTAATATCCATACTAGCATTTAACTCATGTTTGAAAATATTTATTTTATCTTTTAAGTCAAATTCCATTTTCTTGTATTCAGAAACTGTTTTCTTAGTTTGAGTGAGAGCTAGTTGGTAATTAGACAGTTTACACTTTTCAGTACTCACATCACTTAATAATCTTAACACCTCTTTGTTAAGTTTCTCAGTGTTTAACCTACAATCTTTACTACAAAAGGAATCATTATATACCTCATTATCAGATGAAGAGGAGGAGTGTGCCATGAGAGCATATTCAACATGCTCTTCTTCTTCAATTTCAGCAACCAAAGCTTTATCCTCTTCCACATCCTTAGCCATATAGCTCCAATACCATCCCATACCATCAATTCCTTGAACTGCAACCATGGCTTTAGGATCCTGAGCTTTAACAATTTGACTTGAGGGTTTACCAGCATCAGATCTTCTAGGAGATCTGCATTCCCTCATGAAGTGCCCCATACGATGACAGTTGTAGCACTCAACTTTGGATTTGTCAAATCCAGCTGTGTCTTTGGCATTGAAGGTCATCTTCTTCTTAAACCTTCTGTTCCATCTGTTTGCTCTTATACTAGCAAGAGCCATGTTCCACTTAATTTCCATCTCTTCCAAGTGCTCATCACTTATCTGCTCAAGGTCCTCATATGTAATCACTGAACCATTGGGCAAAGAAGCAATATAAGCACATACAGTATCCAAATCCAAACCAGCAGGTTTAACTCTTGGGGAGTCACTTTTGAATGTGTCAGCGTCTGAAAAGGAGACGTTGACAGAACTTGTTCCAGCGCTGACACATGATGATCCAGTAACTGGATGCATGTAAGAGTCCTTCTGATTGAATTGACCTTCACTATGAGAGAAGAATGCCATGTTACTGTTGGTAGACTTGCTTCCATGCTAAAAGAGTTTCATCTTCCAACAGCCTCAGTTTGTTGTAAATGTCATCAAACGTGGAACTTTTGTAGGTATTATTGGCAAGAATAGATCTTGCCTCAATCTTCCACGCCTCACCAAGACTTTTAAAAAAGGTAGCATTAATGTCAACATCACCAAGTTGTGTCCCCATGAAGGACAATTTGCTTGTAATGTCAAGCAATCTGCTTCTCACACTACTCAGCTTCTCATTAGGTTGAGCTTTGAAAACAGCATAATCATGCATGAGTTGTTTCTTCTTTTCTTCCCTGGTATCTGCATTGCCACCATATGCAACTTTAAGAGCTACCCAAAGGTCTTTAGCAGAATCATAACCTCTGTATTTATGTTGGTTCTCTTGTCCCAAAGAGACTTTCAGAATATTTAGGGTTTTCATGTCAACCCTTTTCTTTGCTATGTCTTCAGCAGACACAGCTATACCATCTTCAGGTTTTTCTTTCTTATCTTCTTCAGAACATCCAGCAACAGCTGATCTTTGAGTAATAGCATCAGCAATCTTTTGGGCTTTATCGAATGTGTTTCCATATTCAATGATCTCCCAGAGTGTGTAGTCATAGATCCCTAGATATTGCTCAAAGATGAATTTCCACAATTCAAAGTTAGTTGCATCAAGCATGGGAATCTTGATGTTTGGTAAAGGTGAGGAGGAGGACGTTATTTCTGACATGATGTTGTTTAGGGTTTTTGAGAAAATTAGGGTTTTGTGATCTTTAGGGTTCTTGTGTTCTTTAAGATTAAAAGTTCCTCAACAAGCTCTGATACCACTTGTTGATCCCAAACTTAGATCGATTTAGCTTTTTGTATACGAGATTAGATCAAGTAATACACTTAGAGAAACCTTTGTATATGTTTATAACAATCTAAGTGTTATGCAGAATTAACACTTAAACAAGAACACAGAAGATATAAACAAACTTTCACTTTGATTAATGATATCAAACTTGCTTACAATGAAAGTAGTTTACGAATGAAAACTTATATGAAACATTAACCTAAAGGTCTTCTTTTATAGACACAAGAAGCCTTGTACAATAATCTATGTATCAGCTATTCTAGGTAAAGATAAATATAGAAAATACATTGTTGTTCCTATCTTTACTAGAAGTAATCTAGAATACAATAAACGCGTAGAGTATATCTTCCCATCAGTGCTTGTCTTCAATGTATCAACGCTTGACTTTATCTTGTCAACGCTTGTGCTGTCAGCGTTTGATTTACTCCTGTCAACGCTTGTTTTACTCTTGACAGCGCTCAACTAGATTGGCTATAATTTATTCCCAACACGCACGATGACCGAAATGAACAAAAATATCTTGCTCATCGCTACAAACCAACAACAAGTTAAAGCGGTGGCTAATCTTTGTGAAACATGCGGCGGTCCACACTCATACACTGATTGTCCTTCTACTCAAGGAAATCCAGAAAACGTGTATGCAGCTTATGGTAATTATTCACCGGAAAATTACCAAGCTCGACCTCAAGGGGATCAAAATTTGCTGAGTTACCAGTCAAACAACTACCTTTCACCCGGTTTTTCTCCTCAAAACCAAAACCCCAACAACAACTACAATAGAAGCAACCAAATCCCACCTCGAGCTTCTAATCCTTATCAACCACCCGCTCAACAAGCCCCACCCATCAATCAAGATGTTGAAGCTATAATGAGAACCCAAGGTGAGCAAATCAAGAATCTACAGAGCCAAATTATCAACTTAAAAGGGGATATCACCAAGCAAGGGAATGACATAAGATCCGAGCTTCGAGATAATATCCAATCCTCCTTTAACAATCAAACGAATGACTTAAAGAATATGCTGGCTAGTTTCTTGCCCACTAGTCAACCCTCTTCTTCGAGTTCTCTACCTTCAAACACCGTCACCAATTCGCGAGTGAATGTGAGTGCTATTACTACCCATAGTGGAGTTACCATAGTAGGATCACCTATTCCGCCCCCATCATCTACACCTCCTCCACCACCATTTATCCCCACTCCTCCCACACCTAGTATTAGTACACCATTACCGTCTCCGCTTCGTCATGACGATGTCCCCAAGAAGAACCCTTCAACATCTCAACCTCCACCAACTCATCCTTCACCTTCTACTCCTCCACCACCCAACCCCAGCATTCCTTATCCATCTCACTTAGGCAAGACCAAAATACACACCAAGGATGACGTTCAAGTGTCGAATTTTTTGAAGATGATCTCTCAAATGAATTTCAACATTAGCCTTGTTGAAGCACTTGTCCACATGCCGAAATTTGTCAAAGCATTCAAGGAATTGCTTAACAAGAAAGAAAAGCTAATTGAGCTCGCCAACACACACTTAAATGAAAACTGTTCTGCAGTTATTCTTAAAGAACTTCCGGAAAAACTTGGAGATCCCGGTCGTTTTGTGTTGCCTTGCATTTTTAACAAGACCGAAGAATTTACTGCCCTAGCTGATCTTGGGGCAAGTATTAATTTGATGCCTTTCAGCATGTGGAAAAAGTTATCATTGCCCGACCTTACACCCACCAAAATGACTCTTGAGCTAGCCAATCGCACTCTCGCTTACCCCGTTGGTATTGCCAAAGATGTGTTCATCAAAGTTGGAACATTCACTTTTCCGGTCGACTTCGTCGTTGTTGATTATGAAATGGACCCTCGTATTCTGTTAATACTTGGACGCCTATTTTTGAGAACCGGTAAAGCTTTAATTGATGTGGATAAATGTGAGCTCATCTTAAGAGTCGGGGATGATGCACAAGTTTTCAAAATGGGGAAGCTTACAAGCAAATCCTATGGAAGAGAATCAGCGAATATGATTAATGTGCTTGATGATTTTGTCATCTACAACAATCCTCTATACGATTCTTGCATTGATAATCCACTTTTTCAAGATGATGTGGATGATTCTCTCTCCAATTTGGAACCTTTACCCATATATGATTCTCCACCGATCTTTGATGCTTATGATGATGATTCTAGCTCAGATACGGATGATTATGATGATTTTACTTCCGAGTATCCCGACCTGCCTACACATGATGATTTTGATGAAGCCGATACTCTTTCGAGTGATTCTTCACATGATGAAGATCCTCCGCCATCACTTGATCCTACTTTGGATGATTACTCATTTGAGGAAGACTTCTCTACTTTTCTCAATACCTACTTCCCTCATGAGAGTGATGCCCCTCCTTTAGATTTTGATGATTATGGTGTTGATCCTACTTTGGATTTGAAGAAAATTCTGTCAAAGGAGAAGCAACCGGACGACACCAACATCCGCAGCACGTATGATTTAACACCTCTTTGTCCACCTTCTGAGGACGAGGTTGTGCATTTTCTTCGCAGATCTTCTTCAAAATCTGCTGAGCCTGAGTGCTATTTTCCCCTAAAGGAAAAGGTGTTCGACCCCGGTATCGATATTCTTCAGCCATCTCAGTATCCGTCTGATGAAATAAAAGGAAAAATCTTTGGAACTTATGGAAATATGCTTGCACCACTTCACCCTTGCTACCACCGTGCTCCATCTTTGCTTATGGGAACCTTGCCTACTCTTCTTTGGCTTGCCTTGTTCGCCTTAAGCTTGTGCTATTTGATGGACGAAAACTATGTCTTTGATCCCGGTGGATATGTTTCATGCTTCTTCCTATGATAATCAAGGTCGAGTCAGGCTCACGACTCGGTGAACAAAAATCAAGCGCTTCTTGGGAGGCAACCCATGTATCTATCTTTTAGCTTTCTTTATCCTAAGTGTAGGGGAGACCCGTTGGTGTTTGCTATCTCCTCTCTTCTCATATTCAGGGATTCGAGCGCTCAATGATCCACTCTTGATGATTTTTGACGACCCGTAATTCCGTGTTTTCGTCTTCCCGGTTCTATCCTAAACTCTTTTCGATTTACTATTTTATATTTCAATATTAAAATAGGAAACTCGTTAGTTGTCTTTTCCTTAGCAAGATTTAAACAACGTGCACAATATCCTAAGTGTAGGGGAGTTTACTCCCACATGCTTAAACATTGAGGACAATGTTTATATTAAGTGTAGGGGGGACTTCTATCGAAGTTAAGTGGTCTTTTCCTTGTATTTGTCCTCATTTTAACCGGAAAATCAATTTTTCGACATTTTTCAAAAATTTTGATCTATTTTGGCCTATTAGTTTTTCCCTTTGTATAGTTATTTTCTTTCTTTGCTAGAATAAATTTTAAATAAAGAGGTTTTAATTTTCAAACGTTGTGAATCTTTTGACTCAACCCGAGTTTACTTATCTAAGTTTACTCTAGCTAGTATCCTTAACGTGTTTAAGTCAAGTTTTGCTAGGCTTTTATATAGGGAGCTATAAAACGCGAAAGTCTTAACTCTCACGGGTTAAGAACAAGAACTTTTCGCAAGTTCCTATAATTGATCCTAGAGAGTCGTTTATCAAGGGAACTTTAAAATACGATTTCTAAACTTGAAAAAGTCTAAGAATTTCCAAGATCCTATAGGCGACTCGAAAACCCAAAACTTTGATTTAATAGGCTAAGCATCCACGAGTCTCATTCCTTGAGATTTTAAACTGTGGAGAACGAGAGATGATAGAGTCAATTATAAGTTTGGTATTCTTTCGTGAATTTACGTGAGTTAATTATAAGCCTATTCTCCCATCGCTTGCTAATAAATTTATCTACAATAAATAAGGTTGTACGATTTGAAAAGTTACTTAGCTTCTAGCCCAAGATCGTTTAAAAGTTGCTCGCTATGGATTAGAGTTCATAGCCAAGGCATAACTTATTGAAGCGGGATGCGAAGATTGGCGAGCCCAAAAAGGTCCTAACAAGACATGAGGGCTATATTTTGTTGCTAAAGATCCAAGTGATGTGAAGAATCATTTATCAAAGATCAATATGAAGGATCGAGACACACGACAAAAAGCAAGTACTCCCCAAAAGATCATGGAGAAGTCTATCCAAAAAGTCCCTAACAAGGTATGAGGATAAATAGATCCAAGTCCAAAAAGGAGGCGGATCGTTGTATATCAAAGTCCAAAATAAAGATTGGAGAAAAATGAAGAAGTCGTGGTCCAAGTATGAAGAATCTCTCAAAACTTCAAGTGAAGAAATTCCTATTATGAAGAGAAGGCCATTATTTCATTAACGTCTCTCAAGGTTTGAAGTATGAAGTTGCTGCCAAATATCGGTCCGAGAAAGGTCTCAAATTGCGAAGCGAGTTATGCCAAGATATGAACTTTATGAGGTCCCGAGAAGCAGTTTTAAAAGAGTTTGTCCTTTAGCTAACTATTGATTAAATCGTTCACTTTATTTTCGGCCTAAATAACTATCGAAATAAGTCAACAATGCATCCTCGTGATCATTCAAGACAACAATAAAATATAAGAGATACACCTAGGAATAAGGGAGTCTAAGTAAATAATTGGCCCACATGAGTTCGTGATAGTTTGCTAACTTATAATAACAATGATATCGTTTTTAAGCTTGGTTTGGAGAAAGTGAAAACTTGAGGATGATGATTATTCATGACATTTTCAAAACCCTAACGTATGTTTTTCATTTCTTTCTTACTTTGAATGTTTATAATTTTCTGTCTCTTTAATAAAGGCCAACGTGGATTGATTATGATGAAAAATGTAATCGTGCTTTGTAACTAATGCATTGCATGAGGACATTGCAATGTCAAGTGTAGGGGATTTGATAGGTGTGTAAACACCCATCCTTTTTACCACTTAATTACAATAATAACCGAGCCATAACGTGTATTTTATGTCGTAAATGTCGGAATTATGCGTGGTTTGTGTTTTTGTTGTGATTTAGGACGAAATTGTGAAAAGGGGAGTAAACACGGGCATTCACGTGCTTTTATTGAAGAAAAAGACGAAAGACGAAGTCAAGAAATCAAGAGTGCAAAAAGAACGGAAGTCCAAGACCAATTCTGAAGATTTATCGAAGAAAAAGTCAAAAGACGGAAGTTTACTAAAAGCCGAAGAACTCAAGTCTAATTTATTGAAGAATTACAAGACGAGTTTGAAGAAATCCCGAGACAAAGTCATTAAAGTCAAAAGATTAAGAAGATCAAGGACTAAAGAATGCAATTAAAGAAAGAAGAAAGAGGGAGGAAGCTTCCTAAGCACCTCCCTAATCCTCCCCTATAAATAGATTAGGATTTCATTCATTTTCTCTTGTTGGCTAGAATGACACTAGTTCTTCCACCTTTTAATTACCTTGTCATTTAATTTCATGTCCATTTAAATACATTGTCTTGCACCTTAAATACATTTAATTTCAAGTAAGTTTTCCTTTTAATTCTTGTCAATCTTTACTTTTATTGTTCTTCTCCTATCTACCTTTCTTTAATCCTTGATCTTTATGTTTATGTTCATGTTTATGTTTTTGAGTTTCTATTGATTAAAGTGGGTTTTGATTATTTTGATTATTATTGTTAGTTTGATTGATTTGGATTGTTTGTTTATGATTAGTAGATGTTATTTGTTTAGTTTGATTTAATCTTTTGGTTGATTTGATTAGTATTTGTCTAGATTCGTGTTTTTTGTTTCTTCCTTGTTCTTCGCTGTTCATCTGCTTTCCCAGGATATTCCGAACCAAGCTAAGCCAAATATTCCGAGTGAAGGTGTTTATTGAAGAAGTTCCGGATCAAGGGTTGTTCATCCGGAATATTAGATATTACGGATCAAACCTTTCATTCGGAATACCAAACATTCCGGATCAGCCTTTCATTCCGAATCAACCAAACATTACGGATCAAGGGTTTTAGCCAAAGTGTTCAACCGGAATATCCAACATTCCGGATCAAGGAGATATTCCGGATCAAGGTGTTTTATTCGGAATAATTAATTATTTCGGATCAAGGTGTTCATCCAGAATCTCCAACATTCCGGATCAAGGGAAACATTCCGGATCAAGGACCAGCAAGAAAAATATTCCGGATCAGCAATATTCCGGATCAAGCTTAAGTATTCCGAATCAAGACTTTATTCCGGATAAGTGGCATATTCCGGATAAAGGATTTATTCCGGATCAAGGGTTTTGGTAAATATTCCGATTGAAGAAGAATCATTCCGAACGAAGGTGACATTCCGGATGAGTGATTATTCCAAACAAAGAATTATTCCGGATGAGCTGTTTTCATGTTATTTTTAGTTTCAGTTTTTAACTTTCTGTTTTTAATTTTCAAGCTTTACTTTTCCCGCCTTTTTACTTAGTTGCACTTTAAGTTTAATTGCCTTATATTTATTTTAACCTTGCCTTAGTTTAAGTTTAAGTTTTAGTTGCGTTTTAAGTTTGCCTTAGATAGTTTTAAATTTGTGTTATTTACTTTTAGTGCCTTTTAATTTTCCGTCACGCTTTTAAATACTTGCCATTTATTTTAAATTAGATTTTAGATTTACTTTACCTGTTCTTTACCTTAAAGTTTTGAACATTTTTAATACTACAATGACACAACTATTTGTTTCACCAAAGAACGACTGAGTCGCATAGTTAACCAGGATCAATTCGATTAGACATACACAACGAATCTTTCTAATTAGTAAAACCCTAGTTATCAAAGCACTTGCTTCCAAATACCTTAAAATATTCTAATGAGGGTTTCTTACTTTTAATAATCTCATAGGGTGTCTTTCCTAGAAAAGGTCGAATAAGAATTCGGTTGAGAATATAGGTCGATGTGTCAACGACATTGCACCAAAAATTTTAAGAAAAGGATTTCTCGTTTAACATGGTCCTACTCATCTCTTGGAGGGTCGCATTCTTCCTTTCAACTACCCCATTTGATTGTGGAGTGTGGGGAGCTGAGAAGTTGTGGGTAATACCATGAGCTTCACAATAGGCACTAATACAAGGTTTTAGCCAAGTATGAAAATAAAGTTCGTTGAACCAGTTTATTCGAATTGATTACCAGTTGAAAATGCGACTCAGTCGTTCTTGGTGGAAAAATAAAGTGGTGTGATTATCTATTTTAAACTAAAAGCAAAAATGAAAACGTCGTTGAGTAAAAATAAAGGCTTTAAAAGTTAAACTAAAAATTTAGACTTAAAATAAATGACGAGAGATTAAAGCTTTAAAAAGTAAATTTTGAAAACTTAATAAAAATGAAAACTTTAAAATAAATCTAAGTTAAAACACATAAAATAACACTTAAGAAAAATGATGGGAAAAATAAATGTTTGAAAATTTAAGCAGATAACAATGAACCAAACCTAATTCGGGAAACCCAATTTCGAATCTAATTCGGAATACTCAAGCAGTAACTAGTTCGGAATCCATATCCCAGATACAACTCGGAAAAACAATGTTGAACACAATTCGGGAAACGTGAGTTTGCACCTAACTCGGAATCGAGAACCTTGAACCTAATTCGGAATAACCAACAAGTATCTAATTCGGAATCCACGTCCTGATGTAGTTCGGAATATCAAACCAGGACTTAGTTCGGAATAATATTCCTTCACGCAGTTCGGAATCCCCACACTAGACGTAACTCGGAATCCCCTTTACTGACCTAATTCAGAATGGAGTTTTTCCTACCTATAATTTGGAATACAACTTGGAACTTATTTCGGAATCCAATCCAATCCATCACCTAACTCGGGATAATGGATCCTTCAACTAGTTTGGAATATCCATCACCAAGGTAATTCGGAATGAAGAGTTCAGTATATAGTTCGGAATGTGATCTTGCTTCTAATTCGGGATAACTCAATAACTTGCAATTCGGGAAAAAGGGGAATCTAGGACCTAACTCCGGATATTAGGGTTTAATGTATTCTGGATTAAAATAAAATTAAGCAACATCTAAAAATAAGCTAAAACCAGTTAAGCACTTATCCAAAAACTTAACCAAATCAATTTTAAGAAAAAGCTAAAAAGACACAATTTAAAAACTATTAAAAACACTAAATAAGCAAATATTAAAAATCAACTTTTTTATAAAAATATTAAACTATCAAAATCAACTTATTTTAAAAACTATTAAACATAAAAATTAAGCAAATAAGCACCTTAATCTAAAAACTCTAAACACACCAACTCAATAAGCACAATCAAATAAGCAAAACAATCACATCATCAACAAAATTAAACCAACTACATGATTAATTAAGCAAAAACAATAGATTATTAAGAAAGGTAGAATGAGAATTATGAAATAAACTTGATTAAATTGAAGATTAAGATCAAAGATTACAAGATTAAGGTAAAGGTTTGATAAGCTTGTAAGAAAAACTAGAGAGAAGAAAAAATAAAACACACTTAATTACCTAAAGACTAATTAACTAGTTAACTAACACCCTCCTAATGAAGGATTAGGAGGGTATATATAGGAGAAGGGGAGGGTCTTGTGTCTTCTCTCTTTCTTCTTGTCTTCTCGACTTTTAATTAACTCGTTTTTCTCGACTTTGTCTCGAGATTAGGCGAATGATAACTTGAACTCGTCTTCTAATTTTCTTCTTTTAGTAGACTTGGTTCTTCGATTTTGTTAAACTTCCATCTTTAGACTTTTTCTTCGATAAATCTTCAGAATAGGTCTTGGACTTCTGTTCTTTTTGCACTCTTGATCTTTGACTTTGTCTTTACTCGTTTTCATCGATAAAAGCCCGTGATAGCCCGTGTTTTCTTCCTTTTTCATATTTTTATCCTGAAACACAATAAAAACACAAACCACGCATAATTCTGACTTTTACGACATAAAATACACGTTTTGGTCTTGTTATTATTGGAAATAAGTGGTAAAAGGATAAGTGTTTTCACACTTATTAAATCCTCTACACTTGACCATTGCAATGCCCTCATGCAATGCATTAATTTCAAAGCACGGTTTACATTTCTCATCATAATCAATTCACCTTGGCCTTTATTAAATACTAAACATCAAAGAAACTTAAAAAGATAGAAAATTTGCAAAATATTTAAAGGAAGAATAAATAAAGAGATCTAAAACTTACATTGGGGTTTTGGTAATCATGAATGTTTATCACCCTCAAGTTTCACGTTCCCCAAACCAAGCTTATAAACGAGATCATTGTTATTATAAGTTAGCAAACTAACACAAACTCATGTGGCCCAATTATTCACTTAGACTCCCTTATTCCTAGGTGTATCTCTTATATTTTATGATTGTCTTGAATGATCACGAGGATGCATTGTTTGACTTATTTCGATAGTTTACTTAGGCTAAAAATAAAGTGGGACGATTTAATCAATAGTTAGCTAAAGGACAAAATCTTTTAAAACTGCTTCTCGGGACCTCATAAAGTTCATATCTTGGCATAACTCGCTTCACGATTTGAGACCTTTCTCGGACCGATATTTGGCAGTGACTTCATACTTCAAATCTTGAGAGACGTTCTTGAAATTATGGTCTTCTCTTCATAATAGGAATTTCTTCACTTGAAGTTTTTGAGAGATTCTTCATACTTGGACCACTACTTCTTTGTTTTTCTCTAATCTTTATTTTAGATTTTGATATACAACGATCCGCCTCCTTTTAGGACTTGGATCTATTTATCCTCATACCTTGTTAGGGCCTTTTTGGATCTCCATGATCTTTAGGGGAGTATTTGCTTTTCGTCGTGTGTCTCGATCCTTCATATTGATTTTTGATAAATGATTCTTCACATCACTTTTGGATCTTTAGCAACAAAATGTAGCCCTCATGCCTTGTTAGGGCCTTTTCGGATTCGCCAATCTTCGCATCCCGCTTCAATAAGTTATGCCTTGGCTATGAACTCTAATTAATACCGAGCAACTTTTAAACGATCTTATGCTAGAAGCTAAGTAACTTTTCAAATCGTACAACCTTATTTATTGCAAATATATTTATTAACAGGCGATGGGAGAAAAAGCTTATAATCAACTAACATAAATTCATGAAAGAATACAAAACTTATAATGGACTCTATCATCTCTCGTTCTCCACAATTTAAAATCTCAAGGAATGAGACTCGTGAATGCTTAGCCAAATAAATCAAAGTTTTGGGTTTTCAAGTCATCTATAGGATCTTCCAACTTCTTAGACTTTTTCTAGTTTAGAATTCGCATTTTAAAGTTCCCTTGATAAACGACTTTTAAGGATCAATTATAGGAACTTGCGAAAAGTTCTTGTTCTTAACCCGTATGAGTTAAGACTTTCGCGTTTTAAAGTTTCCTATATAAAATCCTAGTAAAACTTGACTTAAACACGTTAAGGATACTAGCTAGAGTAAACTTGGATAAGTAAACTCGGGTTGAGTCAAAAGATTCACAACGTTTTAAAAATTAAAACCATTTTATTGAAAATTTATTCTAGCAAAGAAAGTAAATAACGATAACAAAGGAAAATACTACTATACTACTAGGCCAAAATAGATTAAAATTTTTGAAAAATGTCGAAAAATCAAATTTTCTTGTTAAAATGAGGACAAATTAATGGAAAAGCCCACTTACTTCGATAGAAGTCCCCCTACACTTAATATAAACATTGTCCTCAATGTTTAAGCATGTGGGTGTAAACTCCTCTACACTTAGGACATTGTGCACTTTGTTTAATTCTTGCTAAGGGAAGGACAACTATAGTGATTTCAATGTGAACATATAAGATATGAAATATTGAATCACGATAGTTTAGGATAGAACCGGGAAGATGGGTACACGGGATCACGGGTCGTCAAATGTCATCAAAAGTGCTCTTTGAAGCTTTAATCCCTGCACATCATAAGAAACAAGACAACAAACACCTATGTGGCTCCCCCTACACTTATTGTGAAAACGAGTAAAGGATACATCATCGGGTTGCCTCCTAAGAAGCGCTTGTTTTTGTTAACCGAGTCACAAGCCTGACTCGACCCAGAACTAATTCAAGGGAAACGTGGTAAGGGATGGAATCATCTCATGAGAGATGTCCTCACCAAAGTACAACTTCACACGCTGATCATTCACTTTAAAATTTGGCCCATTTGGTTGTGATAACTCAATGGTTCCATAAGGGAAGACTTTGGCGACGGTGAACGGACCAGACCAACGGCTCTTAAGCTTGCCCGAAAAGATCTTCAACCGAGAGTTAAAGAGTAAAACTTGATCACCTATGTGAAACTCTTGGTTCTTAATCCTAGCATCATGAATGAGCTTGGTTTTCTCCTTGTAGATCAATGAATTCTCATAAGCATCATTCCTCAGTTCATTTAGCTCGTTGAGTTGAATCTTCCGAAGATCACCGGCTTTGTTGATATCAAAATTGGCCCACTTCAAGGCCCAATACGCCTTATGCTCCAACTCAATAGGGAGGTGGCATGCCTTTCCGTACACAAGACGATATGGAGTGCAACCAACAGGTGTCTTATATGCGGTACGGAAAACCCACAAAGCATCATCTAACTTACCGGCCTGATAACGCTCAAATCTAACATATTTATATGAACGTATTCATGGTGTTTATGCATATATTTGTATGATTATTATGAACATATGATACTTAATGAAGCTTATTTGCTATTGTAGGTTCATCAATGGTTACATCACGATAAATGAAGAAAAGACGTCAATTGGAGGTGAAAAGATGAACGAGACATGAAAGTGTAGCTCTCGTATGATAAATAATACAATAATAAGGAGTTTTGGGAAGTTCAGAAGAAAGAAAAGAAAAAAGATGGACTAGAAGGAAAAGTGTGGAAAATGGCTAAGCTGCCAACAGCAACTCTTAGCTTGCCTCCATCAAACCAACCTTCATTTGCCACCAACATCAAAGTAGCATTCAGTTGCCACCAGCAACACTTAGCTTGCCTCCATCAAATCCACCATCACTTGCTAGCAACATTTCTCATGCAGCCACTTTTCCAAGAAAACTTAGACACCTCCATTATTTCACCTTGCTCACCAAGTTCAGCTATAACTCCATTGTAACTCCTCCAAGCTTCATTACACTTATTATTACACATCTTTGGCTCCAAGAAAAGTGCTTGGTGGCCAAGCATAATTCAAGTATAAATAAAACCCATGGGGTAGTGTTTATAGCATCCACCAATCTCATCATTCCTTCAATCATCATCTATCCAATATTTTTGTGATTTTGATATCACCCCTCACCCAAGTTGTGAGGGGTGGATTTGGTAGCCATGTAAATGTAATAAACCATTGGTGATGTAGAGAAGAAAACCATACACCATAAACAATCCAATCTCCAACAATCCTTATTCCCAAACACCCCAAAAGGCTCTATACTCGCACCAAGAGGTTGATGTCCAAGAAGACTATGGGTAGAATGCTTTGTACTTTGGTTGTTCTATTGGTTAGAATCATTTGGATACTTTGTAGCTATGGATTCTAATGTTTGGTAACTTCTTCTTTATTATTCAATGTAGTTTATGTTCATGATTCATGGTGATTCTTTTTTTTAGTGATATTGTGAATGTATTGATGCTTGTATTGTTCATATGCAACTTGTGATATATGGATGTTTGGATATTATTAGTACTTGTCATTGGATTATGGTGATAGCATTATATTTGGTTGAATTGGAACTTGTTCTTGTTTGTCAATTTGGTTAATCATTGTTGAGTCTATAATGTCGGAATTTATTCTCAATATGGTTGATTTAAATTTGTTAACCGACGAATGATTTGGTCTTGTGCTTGTGAAGATTGTTCATGAGATTTAATAAACATAACAACTAATTGTTTAATCTAGATTATAGGTCGAAAGGAGTCTTTTGAATATATTGTTCTAATCATCTTTCAAGTAAATGGAACTTATCAAATCGATAACCAAGTCTATGGGTCGAAAGAATTCTTGTTGTTATTGGTTTAGGCATAAGGCTCATGAGTGACCACTTGATTGAGACTTATGTATATTGGATTTATAAAGCACTAGTGTCTTATTATTGGTTCTATAGGTCGAAAGGATTACCTTTAATATTTTTTCCAAACTATGCATCCGTATGTCTATATGATCATTTGGCCATACATGTATGTTCTTTGTGTGCTTATGCCTTCAACGATTCTCATGGTGGTGTGATCGTGACAATCATACTTACCATTGTTACAAACAACTACACTTGAGTATAACCAAGTCCCATGGGACAACCTTGACTTACCAACCTAATTGCAACATGACTAGAGTATACTTGCTCAAATTTGTGTTCCTAATTAATATCAGTAATTCTTGTTTATAAATTTAAAACCCAATGTGTGGAAAGATCGCATATCAAGTTTTTGGCTTATTGTCTAGTATTTGTAATTGAATTATTTTTAAATATACCTAGCGTACGAGCACATCAAGTTTTTGGCGCCGCTGTCGGGGACTTGCTAGTTCATATTCTTGAGTTTGTTGGTTTGTATCTTTGTTAGTTAGAATCGTTATCTTGTTGATTGCTTGCTTGCTTGTGTCCTTGTTTCTTGAATCGTTTGTATTACCAGTTTCTACATAACCCGAAAGAGTTGTTATACCCCATTTACACGCATAGGGGGGACGAATTTCGCATAGGAGGAATTCGGTTGGTGGTTGATTACTCAATTGGAGGCTTTGAATTGCTCTAAATTCCGTTCTTAGTTTGTTGCTCATGAATGACTGCTCTTGCTCTAGCTCTTGACAAAGGTTAGAGCACCCTTTTCTCAAAACCTCTTAATTCTCATAAATTGCTTAAATGATCTTGGCGCCAAAATCACATATTTGGTGTTGGGATTTCCTCTCTTATTTTCTCTAAATGCTTACTTCAATGATTGCTTCCTAAATGTGTCCCAAAGTGCTTGTTTCAAAAAACCCAAGAACCTTGTCCCGAATCACTCTAGTCGATGGCTAGAATTACTTGACCACATGATTTTTTGTGTATGTTTGTGTTTTGTGAGTTTCTGTCTTGTTATGTGTCATGTGTATAAGTGTTTTTATGTCTTGTGTGCTTGCTTTATTCTGTGCTTGTTTGCATTTACCATTGTATGCATATTTTTCTTCTTTTTCCTAGTTTAAGGGGGCGTTTGGATTCATCATTTTCTAACGATTTTGATCACTACTAAAATTCTTCTTTATTCAAAATAAATGGTATTTGATACCTTTAGTCATATTTGTTAAAATAAAAAATCAAAAAAAATTGTTTTGAAAATAAATGGAAAATACATGAAAAATAAAAAAAAGATTTAAAATTCTAATTTTTTGTCATTTGTTTCATGTTATGTGTTAGATGAGAAGTGTGTTGTGTCTTATTTTGTTATTATAATGTTTTGTGTTAAGTGGTTTTACTAGTCTTGCTAGCTTATTAGTCTTTTCTTTTTATTTTGTGCTTATATTTGCTTTTTCATGCATATTGTGTTCTTAAGGGTGTGTTTGGATTAAGCTTTATCTCATATGTTTTAATCATTCTAATAAAAGTGTTTTTAAAAAAAAATTTAGTTTTTATGTTATAAAAAAGTTTGTAAAAAAAAAATAAAAAAATTTGCTGCACTGGAGCAGTTGCCGCCGGCAAGACATGGCTGCCGCCCGGCAACTGAGGCACTGTCTAACCTTGCCGCCGGTACCATATCCTTGCCGGCGGGGAAAATGGCATTTTGTTTCACCTTGCCGCCGACAACACCCTCATGCCGGCCGACAAGGTTGTTAGAGCAAAAAAAAATAAATATTATTTGCGTTGCCGGCGGCAACTATGCCTTGTCGGTGGCAATTGGAATTTTCTGGAAAAAAAATTCTTTTTATCTTCTTTTATTTGATCTAGGCCTTCACCAAAACCATTCTTAATTGTGTTTTTAACTTGTTAAACATCCGGTAATCGAGTTTTAAACCAAGTCTTAATAAAGCTTATATCCCGCCCAACCGCCTCGGTTTAATAATTTTGTGCCTTGTTTGTATTTTTAATCACTCCGATAAATTCCCAAACCCCGTGGATAGAACCCGAAGTCTAGAAAACCATCCGGTTCAATAGATTTGGTACAAAACCTCTATTATATGTTTTTGTTTCGTTTAGTTAAAAAAAATTTTAAAATAGGTTTTAATTTTAGATTTGAGAAATATGTTGGTGTTGAGAGTTTGTGTACATTTTATTGATTGCGTTTTAAAAAAAATATTTATAGAAACTAATGCTCGAAACTTATACTATTTGTTTCCCGGAAATTTTTGCGAGTAGTAAAATTTTTGAGTCATGATAAAAAAAACAAAAAAAGAGTCAACTAATCATATTCTTATTTCCTAAGACGTATCCTACTGATAAGTGTGAAAACACTCACCAATAATGATCCAAAAACCACTCAAAACACACTCAAACATATTATATTTAACTGAAAAATATCAGAATCACGTGGGTATTTGTGTTTTTGTGTTTTCAGGTAAAGAAGATACGTTTTGAAGCAAACACGCGTTTTCTTGGGATATATGACAAAAGACGAAGAAAAGTACAAAAAATGCCATAAGGACTAAAGTTTCCAAGATCCTAAAGATGAAGGGTTCAAAGTTTAAAGATTAAAGACTTAAAGAATGGAAGATGTTGATTATTAAAGATAAGGGGCCGATATTGACAATTTATTAAAGAAACAAAGACTACTTGTGTACTTTATCAAAGTTGGTTATAAAGATTGAAGGCTGCTAAATGTTAAGGGATTAAAGCTGCCAGTTTTGTAAAGTGATATACAGCTGGACCAATGAAGTTTCAAGGATGAGGTTCACATGGATCACAAAGAAACAGTCAATCATTTTTCAGAGTAAAGATAATAATCCGTGTGACACATTATAAGCCAATGAAATCACGACACGTCACCAAGAATTTAAAGAGCAGATTGAGAATGAAATAGAAGGTTTCAGGGATGAAGTAAACTGCAAT
This sequence comes from Glebionis coronaria, assembly GCA_025667525.1. Taxonomy (NCBI): domain Eukaryota; kingdom Viridiplantae; phylum Streptophyta; class Magnoliopsida; order Asterales; family Asteraceae; genus Glebionis; species Glebionis coronaria. Next base: position 402,480,519 of record CM046878.1, read on the forward strand.
ATTGATCAAGAGTTCAAGGCGCTTCTAAGTATATAGTTTAATTGTTCCAAAAATCACAATTAAGAAATCCCCCAAATGCCCAATCCGTATGAACCCTAACTGAAATCCACATGTCAGTATATAATTGGCTCTGACATGTCGATGATCTCTCACACACTTCATCCACACTCTCTATAAATACTCCTCACCCTCTCATAAAACGCATAGTTAGAGTAGGTGTAGATTTAGGATTAGTTTAGCTAAATTTTCCAAAGTTTAATTAGTTGTAATCTCTGATATCATTCAGTTAGTTAGATGGTTAGAAATCGGTTACTTTTCAGTTTATATAGTTGTAACAGATTTACTTTCCTCCATTAATAAAAGATCAAATTTTCTTTTGCAAATTACTTTTACTCCTCTGTTTTTAAACCACATTCTGTTCATAAGCTTGTCATAAGCTTGTTACTGGTTCATTTCTTTCATTAAGCTACTTTTACAATCTGTATTACTCAAAGAAGCATTAAGATTTCATTTTCAAAAGATTCTAGTTTTCATTGCTTTTAAATAGTAGTTTAATCTCAGTCAATTTCAATATTTTAAGCTCAAAAGATTTCATTAGCTTATGAGAAGCTTTTTTAACAAGAACCTTGATTAATTCAGAAATCTTAGAATGTAGAATGATTTTTTTAGTTTGTTTCAATGATCACGAAGTGGTATCTAGATCAGCTAGTATTTTGATTCAGAGTGTTGTTTGGATCAGCTTATTATATAAGCTGATATGGCCTTTTTGATCATAGCTGATTAGTTGTAGGAGTAAGAATATACATAGGTCGTTAGAATTAGGTTAACTTGTAAAATAGCTTCCATTGATTTGCTTAATCATTTCTTTTCCATTATTTTTCTGTTAAGTTTGTTTTCTGTTAATGATGTTTTTCATTCTCAAATTCTTATCTACCTACTATTGCAAATAGCTCTTTTCTCACTTCGCTATGAACGTTTTTAAAAACTGTCCATTTTCAATTCTAATCGTTTTTCTTTGTTCTTGATAACTCCACTGTTTGTTGTTGTTTAACGTTCTTGTTGTTACAGGTACACTTTGATACCGTAGCTCAGGTAGTAGAAAGTGTAGAAGTTTGATTGGTTGTAGTGATAACGCATATGGATTTTGTGTCTGGTTTAGTGCAGATTCGAGCCTAGTTCAAGTTCTTGTTCAAGGAGGTCAAGAATTCAGCGGAGGTGTAATTGAAAAGCGAGCTCAGCGCTCCGCTTCACCAACAACTGAGGCCGGGAAGATAAGGTCATCTTTATTTACTTTCCGCAAACTTGTACTTAGAATTTGCTTGGTGTTTTAGCTGCTATAACCTTACTTGCAAAGTGATAATTTCTGTTTTCAGTTTATGTTCATATTCAAGTGATTCTGTTTCTAATTTCTTTATATATTCCTATGTTTGAGTGTTTGGCGGTAGTCAAATGAATTTGATTTTATTTCTCTGTGAGTTCGAACTTGATTAAGTTCAGTTCATTATCTGTACCTTAGGTTCTGTTTCAAGTTCATTTAAGAGTAGGCTATTTAGCTCAGATTTTGCATTCGAGATAATCGATCTAGATAGATAGCTCTAGGCACTCATGAAAGAGTAAGTTTCTCTTTAGTATATAGGAGGTATATTAGATAAGTTGTTACCAGTTGCAGAATTAAAGAAGTTAATTAGATAAAAAAAGTAGTCGCTCATATTTGAATTTAGGTTCTGTTTGTAAGATTCACAAATGGTCAAGTTTTGGCATGAAGGGTTTTAGTCTTTGATATCGTATAGCTTTTACAAAAGGGATTGGGTCGGTTGTATTTTTTTGATTGGGCTCAGTTTTGGGTTGATTGATTTACATGAGAATGATAGAAACGCATTGTAAGAAATATGGTAGAATGGAGTCAGTTTAGTTTTTTTCTTACAAATTAAGATCTTAGAAGAATGTCAATTTAGTTCTTATTTTTAACAAAATTTCATTTTTGGTTCTACAAATATTAATTGTAGTTTATATTCTGAATTTTACATTTGTAGAATAAGTTTACATTTTGCATTTTGTATTTTGTGCATTTAAATGTGGTATTTGTAACGTGTTGTAGCGTAGTACATATACGTAGCTAGATATCATTTGTATTTTTACTTTTTACGTGCTTTGTGTCAAAGTAGCTTAAACACCAAACACGCTATTATTCACCAAAAACAATAAAGTCAAGCTTAAAAATGTTAAATCAATTCGATTAGACCGAGAGAAAACGATACTAAAAACGAATGATTAAATGGCGCCGCTGCCGGTTCTTTTCGTGAAGATTAACGGTTTCGAGTGAGACGATTGGATTTTGGGATCCGTTCACTTTGTGAACGTTATTTTTACGTATTATAAATCAAAAACATAAAAAAATCAAAAAGATAAAAATATAAAAATAAAAAAAATCACAAAAATCAATTCTTTTCCTAAAGAATTGAACAAAAAAAAATAAAAAATCCAAAAAGTAATCTTTTTCCTAAAAGATTACAACAAAAATATATATTATATCGGTTTTCATCGTTTTTACGTACATATAGTATTTTTCTTAAAAACCAAATAAATACAAAAATATTTTTGATATATTATTATATGTAAAAAGTATACGTAGATACGAACAACCAAGTTACCTATTTCCATAAGTATTGCCGAGGCAATACACCGTGCTAGGGGGCGTTCCGGTCCTTGACACGTGTATCGATCAAATTCAATAAAGCAAGAATAGATAAATACTTCAAATAGGCAATAATTCGAAGAATACAAACTACAAAGTGAATAGAAAGGCGATGTGCTATAAAATGCCATCTAAGGGTTAATCGGTACTTAAGTGCTTCGCGCTACATAACCCCCCGTTCACTAGTGCGTATTCTAAGAAGGAAGGCTTGATTAGGGGTCTTGCACCCAAGTAGTAATTACATATATTATATTTTCTTGTGGATATTATCTATCGAACCTCGAGGGGGATAATCTCTTCTCCTTTAAAAGTCGACCGAGAGCTCATCTCTCACTCCTCGAGTTTATTTACACGTGTACTCGCACGCGTGTAACCATACCATCTTTGGTGTATTACTTCCTTCCCCAAGGAAGCTTTTAAATGTCATTTTACTTGTATATACATTCGGCCACCTTGCTAAACATGGATACTCGTTCCATGTTGGAGATTTTGCAACAACGATCCGCCAACGCTAATTATTTACCTTGTTCGACTTGTGGAGGTCCACACGATACTTATTTATGTGATCAAAACAATGGCTATTATGGGGAGGGATATGCTTATAATGGAACCGAGAACCCTAATTTTGGACCTAACACTCAAATGGACTACACTTGTAATGACTATATGCGATATTCCGGTTTTCTATCACAAAATCCACCATCATTTCATGATCAAACCTTTAATGAGTCATACCAAAACCAATGATTTTCCAATCATGAGGGTTTTCAAAATAATGATAATTTTCAAGGTTATAATCAAGAAACCTTTCAAAACCAAGGATCTTCCACTTATGAGGGTTTTCAAAATAATGATAATTTTCAAGTCTATAATCAAGAAACCTTTCATAATCAAGGATTTTCAAACGATGAAGGCTTTCAAAATGATGAAAATTTTCCATTTTATAATCAAGAAATCTTTCAAAATCAAGGATTTTCACATTATGAGGGTTTTCAAAATGAAGGGAATTTTCAAGGTTACAATCATGAGAACTTTCATAATCAAGACTCTTTTCAAACCTATAATTCACCTAGTTATGGAAATCCACCTCCACCCTCTTCTTCGACTTACATGTGCGAGTTTTGTGGAAAAATAGAACCCCATTATGGTTTTAATTGTAGACTTAGTGATATCAATGAGCTTTCTGTTGAAGTCGAGAAACAAGGAAGACACCATGAATATATTTTAACGGTTTTTATACTTATGAAAAAGAAGAGCCTAGAGGAAATGAAACAAGAGTCTCGGTGGTTACGGGAGGATATTAAGTCTCTTGAGGATGATGTAAGTAACAAGTATTTTTATAATGAACAAATTGGTGATAAGTATAGAGAATCGGTGAACAAATCTGCTCGTTTCCTCAAGGAAAAGTTAGATGATTTACTCTTTAAGATTGATAAAAAGGAAGAAGAAGAACAACTTTTTGCTAATCGTGCTCGTTTGCTTAAACAATGCTTATATGAAGATGATGAGGAACCTTCGATTTGTATGATACTTAATGATGACACACTTTCATCACCTTTACCTCACGTGGAACCCATCGACTCTTTAACCATGGGGGACGAGCCTCTTAGCACTAATACAAATACCGATTTGGATGAATTAACCCTTTCTAGTGTTGGGAACCTTATCCCAATCCAAAGAGAGCTTGAGAGTGTTTCCAATGAACCATGTGACGAGCTTCATATTCATACCTCTTCTCTTCACGATCATATTGAGATTTCATCACACATTGACCTTCATGCTACTACTAGTGATTTTGGTGACTTTGATCTTGATGAATTGTTTAGAGAAAAGGATAATGAGATTGAGAAAGAGTTCATGCAAGATTTTCCACAAATAGAGGATGATGATTGTGATGCTAGTGACGCATCTTATGCTATATCATTCAATGACTTGTCTTGTCAAGATAACATTCCTAATTTGGATGAAGAGTTTGCTCCTATAGGAAATGTGGATCCTTCTCCTCTACCACCTTATGATTCTTGTGATGAAACCTTTGATGATCCTTATGATAGTGATGAGTCCTTTACTTCTGATGATGATGACTTCATTTCTTCTATGACTCCTTCACCTATTCCTCTAAGTGATTTTGTGATATATTCAAATCCTCTTTTTGAGACATGTTTTGATAACCCACTTTTTAAGGAGTATGAAGAACCTAATAATGAGTCTATAGAAGAAGAATCCTTGATTGATCATCCTTCACCGGTTTTTGAGGATACACCTATTGATTTTCTTGATCATATCATCCCTTTGAGTGATTCTTTCATTAATACACCTCCTTTTGAGCCTTATGTTCCCACCCTCCCACCCTTGAAGTTGGTTATTGATGAAGATACTTTACTCTTAGAGATTGATTCTTTTTCACCTAAGGCACCTTTAGAACCAAAAACCTATGATATGGATTCTCATATGGATATTGATGCCATCATAGAGGTTTTTCTTGCTAATATTGATATTGAGGTTGATGATAGTGATTCTAATTGGGAAAAGGAGATTCGTCTTATTGAAAATATGCTTTTTGGGAACATATAGATTACATCTCCTCCACAAAACACTATTACTATTGATCCTCCTTTTTCTATGCCTTCTATGGAAGATTACCTACCTTTTGATGATGATGAGGAGCCTAACATGGATATACTTGTTATGAATGTTTTGATACCTACACCTTCATTGTCTAATGATGCTTTGATCACTAAGGGGGGATCTTATATGGTTGATACGAGTTCATCTCCTTATTTTCCCATGAAGGGAAAGGTTTTTTATCCTGGGATACGTATGTTTGGTAAAAATTGGTTTTCATCTACTCCACTTAAGAGTGTGACTTCTATTCATATGGAATTTTCATATGAGCTTACTTTGGTGATGCTACATATTTTGGAGTTGTACGAATGTAGAGATGGAAACTATGTATTTGATCCTGGGGTGCTTCTTATTTGAGAGATTTCGTATGTTAGACAAACTTGAGAAACTTTGGACCGTTCCATTTATCGAGGCGGATATTGTAAATCTTATAGTAAATGGCAACGTGTTAAGTTTGAGTGTATCATGTGAGATGTGCTTCAAAGTGGATATCCTTTATTCTCCATGATGGTTTCCCCAAGGACAACCTAATTCGGGGCCGAGTCGAGTTAGAGACTTAAGGTTAAAAAAACTCAAGCATTGAATAACTAGGTTAGAAAACGTAGAGTAGATCTAAATAGGTTAGGTTTAACTAAGAGGATGTTATAGTAGAGTTGAAGTGGAGGGGTGCCTTTCTTCGTTTTTTGGTGTTTGTATCAAGGGTTGCTCTCTCTCATTTCATTCTTGGAGCTTATGGGGGAGGCCCGTGTATCCGATTCACTTCGATTAGTTTTTGCTATTGTGATATTTACATTATGCTTTAAAAATGAATTCACTATAGTTGATCTTTCCTTAACTTGTGTTAAGCAAAGTCTATTCATTGTCATAAGTGTAAGGGAACTTTTATAATTCCATGCTCTTAAACATTGAGGACAATGTTTACCTTAAGTGTAGGGGAGACTTCTATCGAAGTGACCTTACCTAGACCATTTGCCTTCGACTTCATGATAAATTGGAAATTAATTTTCAAACATTTTTCAAATTTTTGATCTACTTTGGCCAACAAAAATATGCATTCATAATTTTTGCATTAATCATTTTTCATTTGCATAACACATTTGTATTGTATATATTCCTTCTTTTATTTTTCATCAAATATATAAAAAGTAAAGAGAAAAAAATATAATAAAGGATATGGTTTAACAAGTTTAGACTTCTTTGACATATTAGGCCCGCCATGGATACTTTGACTCAACCCGAGTTTGCTTATCCAAGCATTCTCTAGCTAGTATCCTTAACCATGTAGTCCTTCATTGGTCTATTAGGCTAAGTATCCACCACTCTCATTATTTGATATTTAAATTTGTGGAGAATGGGAGATGATATAGTTGAAGCAAGTATAAAAGGGTTAGATAAAATTCATGATAATTACTTCTGGCTAAACCCTTCTCTTCTTTACCTCTATTTTCTTCGCATGTATACATGTTAATAAATAATCAAGAACGGTTTTAATCGGTTTGTAATCTCTTATGCATTTTTGTCTAATCATTCACGGTTGGTATAAGTACGTCTTAAGATTCTAAGTTAGAACGTTTGATGAGTACTAGACTTATGTCATGCTTAATACTTAGCGGGTGTTTTTCCTTTTATTCTTTTAAACTTTCTTTGTGAGGAATAAAGAAAAATAAGAGCGGCTTACAAAAAAATGAGGGGCTAGAAAAAAAATAAAAAAAATATTTATACAAGACTACCAAGAGGGGCAGTGAAGTGTTAATTATAGTAACTATTAGATTCTAATATTACCTTGACGGGTTGCGGGGATTTAATAGTTGCTCCAATCCAATATTACCTTGACGGGTTGCGGGATTGAAGATCCAAAGTCTCAAAAAGGCGGAGGATGTAAATTATTACGTGAGTTTTATTTTTCTTTCCTTAGCGAGTGTGTAGCTACTTATTAATGCATGACATGAGGATTTTACACATAAGGCGAATGACTTATTACTCTTGAAACGGACTTATATTAATTGTGAGCGGTTTTTCAAGTAATGGATGAGAGGATTACTCAGGATTAAAACCGTGCTTCCTTGTTTTTGGATTTTACATTTCTTATATTTCACGCTGATAGGTGTGTAAACACCCATCTTTTCTACCACTTATTTCTTGCTAAAACAAGACCAAAACGCGTATTTAATGTCATTTGTTTGGAATTATGCGTGGTTTGTGTGTTTGTTATGTTTTCAGAGCCAACCGGATAAATATTGGAGAAAACATGGGATTGCACGAGTTTTATCAAGGAAAAAGACTCAAGACGAAGTCTATTGACCAAGAGGTGCAAAAGATTTGAAGTCACTAGGCCTATTCGAAGATTTATCGAAGAAAAGGACTAAAGACGGAAGATTTTCATAAGTCGAAGAAACTCAAGTCTATTTAACGAAGAAATTAAAAGACGAGTTGAATTTAATCGACAACAAATCCCGAATCAGAATCGAAAACGTCAACTTTTCTGAAAAGACGAGAAGACAAAAAGAAGGGAAGAAAGCCCACTCACCAACCAAGGGAGAAGCCTATAAATACTCCTCCCAATACACACACGATTCATTCTCTTCTTCTTTTTCTAGTTATTTTTCTTCTTCCTAGTTTTTAGGAACCATCTCCCTTAAGGAGTGGTTTTAATCTTTGTTTATCTTCCAAATCTTGTAAGTTAATCTTTGTTGTTTGAATCTTAAATCATTAATACAATTCCTCTTTTAATCTTTTGATTCATCTTGTTCTTCTTCATCTTTTTCTTTCATGTTCTTAAGCTCTATTTGGTTCTAGCTTGATTCTAAAAAGTTGTTGAATTGGTGTTTTTATGATTGGGATTTGATCCTTGTAGTTAGTAGATGATTTGTGGTTGATTTGCTAAAACCTTTCTACTTGATTGAGTTGGTTTGTGATCTCTCGTATCTTACTGTTTCTCGTCAGCTTCATAAGTTCCCCAGATTCCGAATAGGGAATCTGGGAGTGTGTCCATTCGGAATTCTCAATTATTCCGAGTAAGGGTTTGAATTCTTGTCTATTCGGAACTTTCATTTATTCCGAGTAAGGATTTTAATTTTGTGTTATTCGGAATATTCCAACATTCCGAGTAAGGGTTTTGTCATTTTGGTTATTCGGAACATTTCCATTTTTCCGAATAGTATTCTGTTCAAAAATATTCCGCATAGACCGATTTCTAATTTCTCTATTCGGAATATTCCATATTCCGAATAGTCCATTCTTTCCGCATAGATTTCAGATTTTCCGAGTAGAAGACTTTTTCCGCATAGGACTGTTCGAGTTTCTCCATTCGGAACTTTTTCCGAATAAACCAATTTTCCGAATTACCCTCATTATTCCGCATAGGCTTATTTCCATTACCTCTATTCGGAATATTCCATATTCCGAATAGCCCAAATTTTCCGAGTAGCTTAATATTCCGAGTAAGAAGATTTTTCCGCATGATCATGACTTTCCGCATGGAGCAAATTATTCCGAGTAAGGCTAACATTCCGAATAGAAGAATTCCAGATTTATTTTTTATGAGGTATTACTGTTGCATTTAAAGCTTCTAGTTTAGTTTAATTATTACCCGCCTTTATCATTTTAGTAGATTTAGACCAAAGCTCCCCCTTTTAGTCACCAATTACAACTATTCCACTTTTGACCGTGATCGATTCGAGAAGATACCGAGAACGAAACAACGATATTTATCAATTGGGTACGAGCAACGCAAAGAGAGATCTTGCAAGCAAAAACCTTTTATTAACCAACCCCAAAAGTGAGTTATTAAAATGGCGCCGCTGCCGGCTCTTTTCGTAATGATCAACGGTTTCTTGTGAGAAAAATTGGATTTTGGGATCCGTTCTTTCGGGAACGTTATTTTCAAGCACAAAAATTTTCAAAAATCCATAAAAATATAAAATTTCCAAAAACATAAAAACAATATAAAACCTATAAAAACCAAAAATATTTTCTCTTGCATTTTCTTTTTAGTGTATGCGTACTCGATCCACGTCTTATTCAGAGCCCGAGACTCTCGAACAATTAGACATGGCAGGTGTACACAACAACAACAATAATATTCCACCCCCCCAAAACAACAATAATAATAATAACCCACCCCACCCAAATATGAATAATCCACCCGACTTACGAACCATGGAGGAGCTATGTCAACCCACAATGAACGGACGTGGAGGCCCGATTGCACCGATGCATGTCACGGCTCAGGAGTTTTCGTTGAAACATCACATGATCCAGCAAGTACAAACGAATCCATTTCGCGGAATTCCGGATGATGATGCCAACAAACACCTCGACAAATTCATCACTATTACCCAAAGCATGAAATCTCCCGGTGTTTCTATGGATGACCTTCGCCTCCAACTCTTTCCTCACTCGCTTTCTCACCATGCCGAAAAATGGTTTGACCGTCTTCCTAAGAATTCTATTCATACATGGAACGACATGACTCAACGCTTTTTATCGCGCTACTTTCCCCCATCCATGGTCACTAGCCTTCGTAACCAAATCAGTGGATTTATGCAAGAGAATGATGAATCGCTTTTCGATGCTTGGGAACGTTATAATGATTTGATCGACCGCTGTCCTAATCACAATATGCTCCCCGTCACTCTTATTGACACCTTCTATAATGGTCTCACCTTTCGTGATCGTGACACGATCAATGCCGCCGCCGGTGGTACTTTTATGAAAAGGAGACCAGAGGAGTGTCGAGAGTTGATTGAAAACATGACTACTCACCACAAGAATTGGGATTCATCCGCATCCTCAAGATCTAACTCGAGAGTCAATGTTTCTTCTACTACCTCCAATCCTGAAATGTCTGAAATTTCTCGACAACTTGCTGAAATGAACAAAAATTTCATGACCATGGCCACAAACCACTTTCAACAAGCTAAAGCCGTTGCTATGTCTTGTGACACATGTGGTGGTCCTCATTCTTATAATGATTGTCCTTCCACTCAAGGCAATTATTCTGAAAACGTTAACGCAGCGTATGGTACTTATCCCACGGGAGGCTATCAAGCTCGCCCTCAAGGAGACCGTAGCTTGCTAAGTTATCGTTCCAACAATTATCTTGCACCTCCCGGTTTCCCTCCTGCAAACCAAACCCAACAACAAAACTATAACCGAAACAACCAATCCCAACCTCGTGCTCAAAACCAATATCCATCCCAAAGAAATACCTACCAAACTCAAGGAAATTCTCAAGCTTACCAAGTTCCACCTCTCAATCAACCGATGGCAGTGAATCCCGACGTCGAGTCATTCATGAAGACCAATCGTGAGATGGTGACGAATCTTCAGAGTCAATTTGTCAACTTGAAGAATGACATGGTGAAACAAGGAAGTGATATTCGAGCCGAGCTAAGGAATGATATGGCCAAACATAGCGATGCTATTAATACCAACATGCAAAACTCTTTCAATAATCAAGCTCTTCACCTTCGTGATATGATTGGTTCGCTCATCCAAGGTAATCAACCCTCTTCTTCGGGTACTCTTCCGAGTAATACCGTTGCAAATCCAAGAGGGGAGATGAAAGCAATCACCACTCGTAGTGGAAAAGGTTATATGGAACCCGAGCTTCCTACACCTCCACCCGTGATTGTGAACAAGGAAAAAGAGCAACTTTCTCCACCTTCTTCACCTTCTATCCCCATTTCCCCACCACCCGTGGTTGTGAGTGATCCTATCCCCTTAAAGCCTTCTTCTTCATCCAATATACCTTATCCTATAAGGTTGAGGAAAGAGAAGCAAAAGAGCAAGGATGATATTCAAGTTTCAAACTTCCTAAAAATGTTTAAACAATTGAATTTTAACATCTCCTTTGCCGAGGCTCTCGCTCACATGCCCAAATACGCTAAGATGTTTAAAGATCTTCTAAGTGATAAAGAAAAGCTTCTTGACATTGCTCAGACCCAACTTAATGAGAACTGCTCCGCAGTGCTCTTAAGGAAATTGCCCACCAAACTTGGTGATCCGGGTCGCTTCTTGATTCCTTGCAACTTCCCGGGAGTAGAGAATTGCATGGCCCTAGCCGATCTAGGTGCCAGTATAAACTTAATGCCTTTAAGTGTTTGGAAGCAATTATCTCTCCCCGAGCTAGTCCCCACACGAATGACTTTGGAATTAGCCAACCGAACGGTTGCTTATCCAGTGGGGATAGCCGAAGATGTCTTTGTTGGCGTTGATAAATTCACCTTCCCGGCTGATTTTGTCGTCGTTGACTACGAGATGGACCCTCGTGTTCCATTAATCGTTGGACGTCCATTCTTGAGGACCGGTCGCACTCTCATTGATGTAGCCGCAGGCGAATTAATCATGAGAGTTGGTGACGATCAAATTGTCTTCAACATGGGTAAGATTTCTCAACAACCTTATTCCTATGAGAGTGTTAACGCTATTGACGTTCTCGATGAGGCTTGTGAAGAACATTTTTATGATGCTTGCAAAAGTACTCTCTCTTCTCTACCCATTGTTGAGACCGTTGCCTCAATTGCTCCAGCATTTACTCCTTTTGGAGAAAGTGACTTAGATGAGTTCGAAGCTAGCCTGGGTCCTCTCAATATTAAGTATGATAATTCGTCCACCAATTGGGATGAAGATATTCGTACTATTGAGAGACTTCTCAATGAGGACCCATTGTCTCCTCCTACTCCTAAAGAGGTGACTAATGATGATCCATCGTTAGTTTCACCATCTATTGAGGCTCCTCCTACTCTCGAGCTTAAGGACCTACCGCCTCATCTTGAGTACGTTTTCCTAGAAGACGACGAGAAGTTACCGATTATCATCACAAAGGATCTGAAAGAAGACGAAAAAGCCCGCCTTGTTGCAGTATTGAAGAAGCATAAACGCGCTATCGCTTGGAAAATCTCCGACATCCGTGGAATTGATCCTCATTTCTGCACACATAAAATTCTCATGGAGGACGACTTTAAGCCCACAATTCAAAGTCAACGAAGGGTGAATCCTAAAATCCATGAAGTCATCAAAAAGGAGGTTATCAAACTTCTTGATGCGGGTATGATTTACCCTATTTCGGATTCCCCGTGGGTTAGTCCAGTCCATTGTGTGCCTAAGAAAGGTGGTATAACCGTTGTGCCCAATGCAAACAACGAGTTGATTCCTACCCGTCTCGTTACTGGGTGGAGAGTTTGTATAGACTACCGCAAACTCAATGATGCCACGAGAAAGGATCATTTCCCTCTACCTTTCATGGACCAAATGCTTGAACGTCTAGCGGGTAATGAATATTACTGCTTTCTGGATGGTTTTTCGGGTTATTTTCAAATACCCATCGATCCCCAAGATCAAGAGAAGACAACATTCACTTGTCCCTATGGCACCTTTGCTTATAAAAGAATGCCTTTTGGCTTATGCAATGCCCCCGGGACTTTCCAAAGGTGCATGTTGGCTATATTCCATGACATGGTCGAGCAAACCATGGAAGTCTTCATGGATGATTTCTCGGTCTTCGGGGATTCCTTCTCTGCTTGCCTTGCCAATTTGGAACGCATGCTTAAGCGGTGCGAAGACACTCGCCTTGTTCTAAATTGGGAAAAATGCCATTTTATGGTAAAAGAAGGCATTGTGCTAGGACACAAAATCTCTAAAGCCGGTCTTGAGGTCGACCGTGCTAAAGTAGATATCATAGCCAAATTACCTCCACCTTCAACCGTGAAGGGTGTGAGAAGTTTTTTGGGTCATGCGGGCTTCTATCGTAGATTCATTCAAGATTTCTCTAAAATCGCTCGCCCGATGACCCACCTCTTGGAAAAAGATACTCCTTTTATCTTTTCTAAAGAGTGTCTCGGAGCATTCAATCTTCTCAAGGATAAGCTGACTAAGGCACCGGTCTTGGTTACCCCTAATTGGGAGCTGCCTTTTGAATTGATGTGCGACGCTAGCGACTTTGCTATTGGTGCGGTTTTGGGCCAACGAGTGAATAAACACTTCCAACCAATCCACTACGCTAGCAAAACAATGACGGGGGCTCAATTGCATTATACGACAACCGAAAAAGAGCTTTTAGCTGTTGTCTATGCTTTTGAGAAATTTCGCCCCTATCTTGTTTTATCCACCACCATCGTATACACGGACCATTCCGCGTTGAAGTACTTGATGACTAAGAATGATTCTAAGCCAAGACTTCTCCGCTGGGTTTTGCTCCTTCAAGAATTCAACATTGAAATTCGTGACAAGAAGGGTGCTGAAAACCTGGCCGCGGATCATCTGAGCCGACTTGAGGATCCATATCAAGGGGACCATCCGAACAAAGAGATCAATGACTCTTTTCCCCTTGAAACCTTAATGTCGATCAATCCCAATTTTGATGGCACCCCGTGGTTTGCCGATATTGCAAACTACTTAGCAGGTGGTGTTCTCATCCAAGGGTTAACATCCCAACAAAAGAAGAAGTTCTTGAACGATGTTAAGACTTACTTCTGGGAGGACCCTTTTCTATTCAAACAATGCGCTGACCTGATTATTCGTCGGTGTGTTGACGGACCGGCAGCTTTTGATATTCTCCAAGCGTGCCACAAAGGACCCACCGGTGGTCACTTTGGTCCCAACTTCACCGCTAAGAAAGTGTTTGATTCTGGATTCTACTGGCCCACCATTTATCGTGACGCTCACGAAATGGTTAAGCATTGTGATGCTTGCCAACGTCAAGGCAAGATCACACATAAGGATGAGATGCCTCAAAATTTCATACAGGAATGTGAAATCTTTGATGTATGGGGCATCGACTTTATGGGGCCATTTCCATCATCTAAAGGGAACAAGTACATCCTCGTCGCCGTCGACTACGTCTCTAAATGGGTTGAAGCTAACGCTCTTCCTACTAATGACGCGAGGGTGGTTTGTAACTTCTTGAAACAACTGTTTACTCGTTTCGGTGTACCTCGTGCTATTATCAGTGACCGCGGGACTCATTTTTGCAACGAGCAATTTGCAAGAGTCATGGCTAAGTACGGTGTCAATCACCGTCTTTCCACCGCCTATCACCCTCAAACCAACGGTCAAGCCGAGATATCCAACCGTGGATTGAAGAGAATTTTGGAACGTACTGTGGGAGAGCATCGTACCTCGTGGGCCGATAAACTTGATGATGCTCTGTGGGCTTTCCGTACCGCCTATAAGACGCCGATTGGTTGTACACCTTATCGTCTTGTGTACGGGAAAGCCTGCCACCTCCCCATCGAGCTGGAACATAAGGCATACTGGGCCTTGAAGTGGGCTAACTTCGACATCAACAAAGCCGGTGATTTTCGGAAGATTCAACTCAACGAGCTTCAAGAATTGAGGAATCAAGCTTACGAGAACTCATTGATTTACAAGGAGAAGACCAAGATTATCCACGATGCTAAAATCAAGAACCGAGAGTTCAACGTTGGTGATCAAGTCTTACTCTTTAACTCTCGGTTGAAGATCTTCTCAGGCAAGTTGAAGAGCCGCTGGTCTGGTCCATTCACCATCGCCAATGTCTTTCCCTATGGTACCATTGAGCTTTCTCAGCCTAATGGGCCTAACTTCAAGGTGAATGGCCAGCGTTTGAAGTTGTACGTTGGTGAGGACATCTCTAAGGAGATGATTCCATCCCTCACCACGTTTCCCTTGAATTAGTTTCCCTTGAATTAGTTCGGGACCGAGTCAGGCTCGCGACTCGGTAAACAAAAACAAGCGCTCCTCGGGAGGCAACCCGGGTATCTATCCCCCTTTCCCGTTTTTCATCATAAGTGTAGGGGGAGCTATATAGGTTGCTTGTTTTTGGGTGGTGATGTGATTACAGGGATTATTGCACTTTTGGAACCCTTGAAGAACCGTGATCCCATGTTATCCGAAATCTGGTTCTATCTCTCAACTATCGTGATTCAATTCTCTTCATATTCACATTTGAAATTGATCACTTTAGTCGTCTCCTCCTTAACTTGAGTTAACCAACGTGCACAATGTCATAAGTGTAGGGGAGCCCTTCCCACATGCTTAAACATTGAGGACAATGTTTATCTTAAGTGTAGGGGAGACTTCTATCGAAGTTTTAAGTGGACTTTTCCATGAAAATGCCTTCATTTAACCGGAAAATCATACTTTTCAACATTTTTCAAATTTTTAATCAACTTTGGCCATTTTGTCGTAAATTTTAAATTTTTATCGTTGCTTTCATATGTATATATCCCGCAATAAGACAAAAATATTAATAAAGTGATGTAGCTAGTTTTGAAATCTTGAACATATTAGGCCCGTTGCGTCTATTTTGACTCAACCCGAGTTTACTTATCCAAGTTTACTCTAGCTAGTATCCTTAACCATGTAAACCTTAATTGGTTTATTAGGCTAAGCATCCACGAGTCTCATTCCTTGAGATTTTAAATTGTGGAGGACGAGAAATGATAGAGTCAATTATAAGTCGGTATTCTTATACAAGCTCACTTGGTGTAATTATTTGCCTATTCTCCCATCACTTGCTAATAATTTATCTGCAATAAGTAAGGTCGTACGATTTGAAAGGTTACTTAGCTTCTAGCCCAAGATCGTTTAAAAGTTGCTCGGTAATGACGAGAGTTCATAGCCAAGGCATAACTTATGAAGTGGGGCGCGAAGATTGGCGAGTCCGAAAAGGCCCTAACAAGGCATGAGGATTCAATTTTATTGCTGAAGATCCCAAAAGTGATGTGAAAAGCATTATCTCCAAAATCAATATGAAGGATCAAGACTCACGACGAAAAGCAATCAACTCCCACAAAGATGATGGAGAAGTCTATCCGAAAAGACCCTAACAAGGTATGAGGATAAATAGATCCAAGTCCGAAAAGGAGGCGGATCATTGTATCTCAAAATCCCAAATAGAGATTGAAGAAATAATCATGAAGTCGTGGTCAACAAAGTGGAGTACTCCTCAAAAGTCTCCAAAGTGAAGAAACTCTATTATGATGAGAAGACCATTATCTCAAGAACGTCTCTCGAAGATATGAAGTATGAAGTACATGCCAAATATCGGCCCGAGAAAGGTCTCAAATCGTGAACCAAGTTATGCCAAGATATGAACTTTCTGATATCCCGAGAAGCAGTTTTAAGAGATTTTGTCCTTTAGCTAACTATTGATCAAATCGTCCTACTTTGCTTTCAGCCTAAATGAACTATCAAAATAAGTCCAAAAATGCATCTTCATGATCATTCTAAGACAAAAATAAAATATAAGAGATACACCTAGGAATAAGGGAGTCTAAGCATTTATTTAAGCCATGTGTGTAAATGTTTGAATTGCTAACTTATAATAACAATGATCTCGTTTTTAAGCTTAGTTTGGGGAACGTGAAACTTGAGGGTGATAAATCTTCGCAGCACCAAAAGCCCTAATGTAAGTCCTCGATCTCTTTACGAGTTATTTCCACATAATTATGTTCTGTCCTTTTGATTGCTTTAAATCTCTTTTAGTGCTTTAATTTTTGTTTAGTAGTATTTGAATAAGGCCAAGGTTAATTAATTATGAGAAAAGTGTAATGTTGCTTTATCACTAAGCATTGCATGAGGGCATGGCAATGGTTAAGTGTAGGGGATTTGATAGGTGTGTAAACACCCATCTTTTCTACCACTTATTTCTTGCTAAAACAAGACCAAAACGCGTATTTAATGTCATTTGTTTGGAATTATGCGTGGTTTGTGTGTTTGTTATGTTTTCAGAGCCAACCGGATAAATATTGGAGAAAACATGGGATTGCACGAGTTTTATCAAGGAAAAAGACTCAAGACGAAGTCTATTGACCAAGAGGTGCAAAAGATTTGAAGTCACTAGGCCTATTCGAAGATTTATCGAAGAAAAGGACTAAAGACGGAAGATTTTCATAAGTCGAAGAAACTCAAGTCTATTTAACGAAGAAATTAAAAGACGAGTTGAATTTAATCGACAACAAATCCCGAATCAGAATCGAAAACGTCAACTTTTCTGAAAAGACGAGAAGACAAAAAGAAGGGAAGAAAGCCCACTCACCAACCAAGGGAGAAGCCTATAAATACTCCTCCCAATACACACACGATTCATTCTCTTCTTCTTTTTCCAGTTATTTTTCTTCTTCCTAGTTTTTAGGAACCATCTCCCTTAAGGAGTGGTTTTAATCTTTGTTTATCTTCCAAATCTTGTAAGTTAATCTTTGTTGTTTGAATCTTAAATCATTAATACAATTCCTCTTTTAATCTTTTGATTCATCTTGTTCTTCTTCATCTTTTTCTTTCATGTTCTTAAGCTCTATTTGGTTCTAGCTTGATTCTAAAAAGTTGTTGAATTGGTGTTTTTATGATTGGGATTTGATCCTTGTAGTTAGTAGATGATTTGTGGTTGATTTGCTAAAACCTTTCTACTTGATTGAGTTGGTTTGTGATCTCTCGTATCTTACTGTTTCTCGTCAGCTTCATAAGTTCCCCAGATTCCGAATAGGGAATCTGGGAGTGTGTCCATTCGGAATTCTCAATTATTCCGAGTAAGGGTTTGAATTCTTGTCTATTCGGAACTTTCATTTATTCCGAGTAAGGATTTTAATTTTGTGTTATTCGGAATATTCCAACATTCCGAGTAAGGGTTTTGTCATTTTGGTTATTCGGAACATTTCCATTTTTCCGAATAGTATTCTGTTCAAAAATATTCCGCATAGACCGATTTCTAATTTCTCTATTCGGAATATTCCATATTCCGAATAGTCCATTCTTTCCGCATAGATTTCAGATTTTCCGAGTAGAAGACTTTTTCCGCATAGGACTGTTCGAGTTTCTCCATTCGGAACTTTTTCCGAATAAACCAATTTTCCGAATTACCCTCATTATTCCGCATAGGCTTATTTCCATTACCTCTATTCGGAATATTCCATATTCCGAATAGCCCAAATTTTCCGAGTAGCTTAATATTCCGAGTAAGAAGATTTTTCCGCATGATCATGACTTTCCGCATGGAGCAAATTATTCCGAGTAAGGCTAACATTCCGAATAGAAGAATTCCAGATTTATTTTTTATGAGGTATTACTGTTGCATTTAAAGCTTCTAGTTTAGTTTAATTATTACCCGCCTTTATCATTTTAGTAGATTTAGACCAAAGCTCCCCCTTTTAGTCACCAATTACAACTATTCCACTTTTGACCGTGATCGACTCGAGAAGATACCGAGAACGAAACAACGATATTTATCAATTGGGTACGAGCAACGCAAAGAGAGATCTTGCAAGCAAAAACCTTTTATTAACCAACCCCAAAAGTGAGTTATTACACGCTTTAAATAATGACAAATTTGCTCTCAAGCAATTTGCTCAAATAATAACCAGTTCCACATTTAATTGTCATTAATAAGTTGATGCACTTTTTACTTGTGAATACAATGATCCCATTTTTAAGCTTGGTATGGGGAAAGTGAAACTTGAGGGTGATAAGTGTCCATGGTACCAAAGCCCTAATTTAAGTCAACGATTTCTTTACGAGTTATTTCTATCAAAACCATTTCAATAAAAATCAAAAAATATATAAATAGAATTGTTTTTCTTTGCATTGCATTGTAAATATTCAAAATCATTCATCATGTAGTATATTTTAGTTTACTAAATCATAAAATGGCCAGGGTGGATTAATTTTGAGAAAAGTGCATTCTAGAGCTTTGAAATGCTGCATTGCGTGAGGTCATGGCAATGGTCAAGTGGAGGGGAGTTGATAAGTGTGAAAACACTCATCAATAATGATCCAAAAACCACTCAAAACATAGTCAAACATATTATATTTAACTGAAAAATATCAGAATTACGTGGGTATTTGTTTTTTTTTATGTTTTTAGGTAAAGAAGATACGTTTTGAAGCAAACACGCGTTTTCTTGGGTTATATGACAAAAGACGAAGAAAAGGAAAAAAATGCCATAAGGACTAAAGTTGCCAAGATCCTAAAGATGAAGGGTTCAAAGTTTAAAGATTAAAGACTTAAAGAATGGAAGATGTTGATTCTTAAAGATAAGGGGCTGATATTGACAATTTATCGAAGAAACAAAGACTACTTGTGTACTTTATCAAAGTTGGTTATAAAGATTGAAGGCTGCTAAATGTTAAGGGATTAAAGCTGCCAGTTTTGTAAAGTGATATACAGCTGGACCAATGAAGTTTCAAGGATGAGGTTCACATGGATCACAAAGAAACAGCCAATCATTTTTCAGAGTAAAGATAATAATCCGTGTGACACATTATAAGCCAATGAAATCACGACACGTCACCAAGAATTTAAAGAGCAGATTGAGAATGAAATAGAAGGTTTCAGGAGATGAACTAAACTGCAATATTGATAAGTTCAAGGCGCTTCTAAGTATATAGTTTAATTGTTCCAAAAATCACAATTAAGAAATCCCCCAAATGCCCAATCCGTATGAACCCTAACTGAAATCCACGTGTCAGTATATAATTGGCTCTGACATGTCAATGATCTCTCACACACTTCATCCACACTCTCTATAAATACTCCTCACCCTCTCATAAAACACACAGCTAGAGTAGGTGTAGATTTAGGATTAGTTTAGCTAAATTTTCCAAAGTTTAGTTAGTTGTAATCTCTGATATCATTAAGTTAGTTAGATGGTTAGAAATCGGTTACTTTTTAGTTTATATAGTTGTAACAGATTTACTTTCCTCCATTAAAAAAAGATCAAAGTTTCTTTTGCAAATTACTTTTACTCCTCTGTTTTTAAACCACATTCTGTTCATAAGCTTGTCATAAGCTTGTTACTGGTTCATTTTTTTCATTAAGCTACTTTTACAATCTGTATTACTCAAAGAAGCATTAAGATTTCATTTTCAAAAGATTCTAGTTTTCATTGCTTTCAAATAGTAGTTTAGTCTCAGTCAATTTCAATATTTTAAGCTCATAAGCTTTCATTAGCTTATGAGAAGTTTTTTAACAAGAACCTTGATTAATTCAGAAATCTTAGAATGTAGAATGAGTTTTTTTAGTTTGTTTCAATGATCATGAAGTAGTATCTAGACCTGCTAGTATTTTGATTCAGAGTGTTGTTTGGATCAGCTTATTATATAAGCTGATATGGCCTTTTTTAACATAGCTGATTAGTTGTAGGAGTAAGAATATACATAGGTCGTTAGAATTAGGTTAACTTGTAAAATAGCTTCCATTGATTTGCTTAATCAGTTATTTTCCATTATTTTTCTGTTAAGTTTGTTTTCTGTTAATGATGTTTTTCATTCTCAAATTCTTATCTACCTACTGTTGCAAATAGCTCTTTTCTCACTTCGCTATGAACGTTTTTAAAAACTGTCCATTTTCAATTCTAATCGTTTTTCTTTGTTCTTGATAACTCCACTGTTTGTTGTTGTTGAAAGTTCTTGTTGTTGCAAGTACACTTTGATACCGTAGCTCAGGTAGTAGAAAGTGTACAAGTTTGATTGGTTGTAGTGATAACACATATGGATTTTGTGTCTGGTTTAGTGCAGATTCGAGCCTAGTTCAAGTTCCTATTCAAGGAGGTCAAGAACTTCAGCGGAGGTGTAATTGAAAGCGAGCTCAGCGCTCCGCTTCACCAACAACGAAGGCCGAGAAGATTAGGTCATCTTTATTTACTTTCCGCAAACTTGTACTTAGCATTTGCTTGGTGTTTTAGCTGCTATAGCCTTACTTGCAAAGTGATAGTTTCTGTTTTCAGTTTATGTTCATATTCAAGTGATTTTGTTTCTAATTTCTTTCTATATTCCTGTGTTTGAGTGTTTGGCGGTAGTCAATTGAATTTGATTTTCTTTGTCTGTGAGTTCGAAGTTGATTAAGATCAGTTCATTAGCTGTACCTTAGGTTCTGTTTCAAGTTCATTTAAGAGTAGGCTATTTAGCTCAGATTTTGCATTCGAGATAGTCGATCTAGATAGATAGCTCTAGGTACTCATGAAAGAGTAAGTTTCTGTTTAGTAAATAGGAGGTATATTAGATAAGTTGTTACCAGTTGCAGAATTAAATAAGTTAATTAGATAAAAAAAGTAGTCGCTCATATTTGAATTTAGGTTCTGTTTGTAAGATTCACAAATGGTCAAGTTTTGGCATGAAGGGTTTTAGTCTTTGATATCGTATAGCTTTTACAAAAGGGATTGGGTCGGTTCTATTGTTTTGATTGGGATCAGTTTTGGGCTGATTGATTTACATGAGAATGATAGAAACGCATTGTAAGAAAGATGGTAGAATGGAGTTAGTTTAGTTTTTTTTCTTACAAATTAAGATTTTAGAAGAATGTCAATTTAGTTCTTATTTTTAACAAAATTTCATTTTTGGTTCTACAAATATTGATTGTTGTTTATATTCTGAATTTTACATTTGTAGAATAAGTTTACATTTTACATTTTGTATTTTGTGCATTTAAATGTGGTATTTGCAACGTGTTGTAGCGTAGTACATATACGTAGCTAGATATCATTTGTATTTTTACTTTTTACGTGCTTTGTGTCAAAGTAGCTTAATCACCAAATACGTTATTAATCACCAAAAACAATAAAGTCAAGATTAAAAACGTTAAATCAATTCGATTAGACCGAGAGAAAACGATACTAAAAACGAATGATTCTCTACTCTTTCCCTAAATATTTTTGCGAGTTGGAGAAGTTTTAAAGTAAGTTTTTGTGAAAAAAAATAAAAAAAATATATATATATATACAAACTCATAAGCATCAAGTAGCTCTCAAATATCATTTTTTTCTTTAGTTGTTCATTTTTTAATCTTTCTTAGTATTTCCATGGCATCATATAAAGTGTATATCTCTCGTCTTTAAAATTATTAGTCATTTTTTATTGTTATTGAAAAAAACAAAAATAAAATAATTAGTTTTTCGTATTTTGTTTTTGTTAGGTCGTGTTGTGTTTTTAAATGTTTAGATTGTTTTTAATTCTCATATTTGTGATGTATATATATGCATAATGTTTGTTCTTGTTTGTGTTTGTTGTCTTGTGTGTTTGTTTCTTTTTGTTTGCGTGCATACGTGTTTGTGCTTGTCTTTGTGTTTGTTTAAGTTCATGTGATTCATGTATGAACTTTGTGGGTGTGTTCGCTGGAAACCCTCACGAGACTACAACTCGTCCACTTGGGATACCGAGGGTTTTAAAGGCTTGTTGCATATGCTAAATGAAATCGTGTTGCCTACGAAAGTGTGCTTAATAAATTAACATGTTTTGTAGTTTAGTTTATTTTGTAGGTTCAATAAAGCTTATGGATGATGGATTGGTTATAATGGATGATTGGTATGTGTATACACATGATGGAGATGAAATCGCTAGATCTTCCTTACTTGGCATCTTATCATATGGAGATCAATTGCAATTTCTTAGCCCGGGAAGTTTCGTTTCTCTTGGACTATTTATTTATTTTCCTCAATATTCATGCTTTGAAGTTTATTTTTAACATTAAGTCCAATCCAAAACATAAGTGTGAGGGGAAATAAATGGCAAAACGAAACCAACTTTTATTATCTAAAATTTTTAGGCTATTATAAAAAAAAATAAATAAATAAAGAGGGAAAGTTGTATACTTGTTTCCCTTTAGGATTTAAATGTTTTCACACATTTGTATGTAGAAATATTTCAATAATCATCCACATGGTGTAAAAAAACAAAAAAAATATTAAAAATAAAATAAAAAAATAAAATAAGTTTTAGTGAGATCACACTTGTGTGATATAAGTGTATATGCGTGATAAAGAGGCAACCTTAGGAATAAAACCCAAATAGTTTTTTTCCAATTTTCCCTTTAGCTAGTTTCATCGATTAGCTAACCTCCCATATCCTCTTGTTAGCACTCTCGTTTAGTGCTAGATACCCTTAGAAAACCCGTTGAGCTATTCTTTTCATTTTTTGTTAAATCCAATTAAAAAAAATATTTAACCTTAAACCTTAGCCTAACCCTTGTTAAAGTCTTAATGGTGGGTTCCTAGTTGCTTTGTATGGTAGATCGTTTTTGATGATTATTAGTTGCCACTCGTCGCTATGTGTGTGTGCCATTCCAACAAAGATGAAGATGAGCTCCTTTATGTTTGTATTTTTTGTGGTGTGTGTTTAAGCGATGTGTGAGGGGAGCATGTGATGTTTGTTGAAATAAAAAAAAAGTGAAAAAGAAAAAGAATAAGTCATCAAAAAAAAAGTAACAAAAAAAGTGATGAAATAAAATAGCCAATGAGCTATATTATGAAGATGAAGGAAGACAAAGTATGTTTAGATATCGCTTGGCCAATGTGCTCAGACGTGATATGTGTTGAATAAATCTCGTAGCTATGATCAATTTTGGGCTTGTGATATGTCCGGTAACTAGCAACATGGGACT
This sequence comes from Glebionis coronaria, assembly GCA_025667525.1. Classification (NCBI taxonomy): domain Eukaryota; kingdom Viridiplantae; phylum Streptophyta; class Magnoliopsida; order Asterales; family Asteraceae; genus Glebionis; species Glebionis coronaria. The sequence continues at coordinate 402,504,188 of CM046878.1, forward strand.
TAGACTTTTAACTTGTATAATTGTGACACCTTTTATAAATATCCCATGTCTTATCCATACCCCATTAACCCTTAGCTTTGTAACCCAATAAAAGTCCTCTTTAGATGTGTACACTTGGTGCACACGCCATGTTTTTTATTCTTTTTGTACTTGGTAGGTTTACATCTTATTTTTCAATAAACCATTTTCATGTACCATATGGGAAGTTTTTCTTTTACTTGCTTGAGGACAAGCAACCTCTTAAGTGTGAGGGGGTTTGCACCTTTAGCGATTTCATATATAAAAAAAACCCCAAAACTATTTTCTTTTATTTGCTTGAGGACAAGCAACCTCTTAAGTGTGAGGGGGTTTGCACCTTTAGCCATTTCTTAAAAAAATCAAAAAGATTTGCACTTTTTCATAGAATTTTAAAAATTTCTTATCTTTTAGAACTTAGTCATTTTGTTTATAACCGTTTTATTTTATTTGCTTGAGGGAAAGCAAAGTTTTTCTTTTCCTTGCTCGAGGATGAGCAGAACTTAAGTGTGAGGGAATTTGATAACGCTCAAATCTAACATATTTATATGAGCGTATTCGTGGTGTTTATGCATATATTTGTATGACTATTATGAACATATGATACTTAGTGAAGCTTATTTTCAATTGTAGGTTCATCAATGGTTACATCAGGATAATTGAAGAAAAGACGTCAATTGGAGGTGAAAAGATGAACGAGACATGAAAGTGTAGCTCTCGTATGATAAATAATACAATAATAAGGAGCTTTGGGAAGTTTAGAAGAACGAAAAGAAAGAAGAAGGACTAGAAGGAAAAGTGTGGAAAATGGCTAAGCTGCCACCAGCAACACTTAGCTTGCTTCCATCAAACCAACCTTCATTTTCCACCAACATCAAAGTAGCATTCAGTTTCCACCAACAACACTTAGCTTGCCTCCATCAAATCCACCATCACTTGCCACCAACATTTCTCCTGCAGCCACTTTTCCAAGAAAACTTAGACACCTCCATTACTTCACCTTGCTCACCAAGTTCAGCCATAACTCCATTGTAACTCCTGCAAGCTTCATTACACTCATTATTACACATCTTTGGCTCCAAGAAAAGTGCTTGGTGGCCAAGCATAATTCAATTTTACATAAAACCCATGGGGTAGTGTTTATAGCATCCACCAATCTCATCATTCCTTCAATCATCATCTATCCCGTATTTATGTGATTTTGATATCACCCCTCACCCAAGTGGTGAGGGGTGGATTTGGTAGCCATGTAAATGTAATAAACCATTGGTGATGTAGAGAAGAGAACCATACACCATAAACAATCCAATCTCCAACAATCCTTATTCCCAAACACCCCAAAAGGCTCTATACTCGCACCAAGAGGTTGATGTCCAAGAAGGTTATGGGTAGAATGCTTTGTACTTTGGTTGTTCTATTGGTTAGAATCATTTGGATACTTTGTAGCTATGGATTCTAATGTTTGGTAACTTCTTCTTTATTATTCAATGTAGTTTATGTTCATGATTCATGGTGATTCTTGTGTTTAGTGATATTGTGAATGTGTTGATGCTTGTATTGTTCATATGTAACTTGTGATATATGGATGTTTGGATATTATTAGTGCTTGTCATTGGATTATGGTGATAACATTATATTTGGTTGAACTGGAACTTGTTCTTGTTTGTCAATTTGGTTAATCATTGTTGAGTCTATAATGTCAGAATTTATTCTCAATATGGTTGATTTCAATTCGTTAGCCGACTTATGATTTGGTCTTGTGCTTGTGAAGATTGTGAAAGAGATTTAATAAACATAACAAGTAATGGTTTAATCTAGATTATAGGTCGAAAGGAGTCTTTTGAATATATTGTTCTAATCATCTTTCAAGTAAATGGAACTTATCAAATCGATAACCTAGTCTATGGGTCAAAAGAATTCTTGTTGTTATTGGTTTACGCATAAGGCTCATGAGTGACCACTTGATTGAGACCTATGTATACTGGATTTATAAAGCACTAGTGTCTTATTATTGGTTCTATAGGTCGAAAGGATTACCTTTAATATGTTTTCCAAACTATGCATCCATATGTCTATATGATCATTTGACCATACATGTATGTTCTTTGTGTGCTTATTCCTTCAACGATTCTCATGGTGGTGTGATCGTGACAATCATACTTACCATTATTACAAACAACTACACTTGAGTATAACCAAGTCCCATGGGACAACCTTGACTTACCAACCTAATTGCAACATGACTAGAGTATACTTGCTCGAATTTGTGTTCCTAATTAATATCGGTAATTCTTGTTTATAAATTTAAAACCCAATGTGTGGAAAGATCGCATATCAAGTTTTTGGCTTCTTGTCTAGTATTTGTAATTGCATTCTTTTTAAATATACCTAGCATACGAGCACATCACGGCCCACGAGACACGATGCTCTCCCACAGTACGCTCTAATATTCTCTTCAATCCACGGTTAGAAATCTCGGCTTGACCATTAGTTTGAGGATGATATGCGGTGGAAAGACGGTGGTTGACACCATACTTAGCCATGACTCGAGCAAATTGATCATTGCAAAGATGAGTCCCGCGGTCATTGATGATAGCACGAGGAACACCGAATCGAGCAAATAGTTGTTTCAGAAAGTTCACAACCACCCTCGCATCGTTAGTAGGTAAAGCCTTTGCTTCAACCCATTTAGAGACGTAATCAACGGCTACGAGGATGTATTTGTTCCCTTTAGATGATGGAAATGGCCCCATAAAGTTGATGCCCCATACGTCAAAGATTTAACATTCTTGGATGAAATTTTGAGGCATCTCATCTTTATGTGTGATCTTGCCTTGTCTTTGGCAAGCATCACAACGCTTAACCATTTCACGAGCGTCATGATAAATGGTGGGACAATAAAATCCAAAGTTGAAAACTTTCTTCGCAGTGTAGTTAGGACCAAAGTGACCACCGGTGGGTCCTTTGTGGCAAGCTTTTAAGATTAGTAAATCTGCCGGCCTATCAACACACCGACGAATGACAAGATCCGCACATTGTTTGAAAAGGTAAGGGTCGTCCCAAAAATAGTGCTTAATGTCTTTAAAGAACTTTTTCTTTTGTTGGGACGTTAACCCTTCCATGAGAATTCCACCCGCCAAATAGTTTGCAATGTCCGCAAACCATGGGGTTTCATCAAGATTAGAGTTAATAGACATCAAGGCCTCAAGGGAAAAAGAGTCATTAATCTCTTGATTTGGGAGCTCCCCTTGATAAGGATCCTCGAGTCTACTAAGATGATCCGTGGCTAGGTTTTCCGCTCCCTTTTTATCACGAATTTCAATTTTAATTTCTTGAAGGAGCAAAACCCAACGAAGAAGTCTTGTCTTGGAATCTTGTTTAGTTAACAAGTACTTCAACGCGGAATGGTCGGTATAGACAATGGTGGTGGAAAGAACAAGATAAGGGCGAAACTTCTCAAAATCATACACTACAACTAAAAGCTCTTTTTCGGTAGTGGTATAATGCAATTGAGCCCCCGTCATTGTCTTGCTAGCATAATGGACTAGTTGGAATTGTTTGTTCACTCTTTGTCCCAAAACCGCTCCAATAGCAAAATCGCTAGCATCACACATCGATTCAAAAGGTAACTCCAAATTAGGGGTAACCAAGACCGGTTCCTTAGTTAATTTATCCTTAAGAAGGTTGAAAGAGTCAATACACTCTTTAGAAAAGATAAAAGTAGTATCTTTTTCCAAGAGGTGGGTCATCGGGCGAGCGATTTTAGAAAAATCTTGAATGAATCGACGATAGAAGCCCGCATGACCAAGGAAACTTCTCACACCCTTCACGGTTGAAGGTGGAGGTAATTTAGCAATCACTTCAACTTTAGCACGGTCGACTTCAAGACCGGCTTCGGAGATTTTGTGACCAAGAACAATACCTTCTTTTAGCATTAAATGGCATTTTTCCCGAGATGAGTGTCTTCACACCGTTTAAGCATACGTTTTAAATTGGCAAGGCAAGTAGAGAAACAATCACCATAGACCGAGAAATCATCCATAAAGACTTCCATAGTTTCTTCAACCATGTCATGGAATATAGCCATCATACACCTTTGGAAAGTCCTAGGAGCATTGCATAAGCCGAAAGGCATTCTTTTGTAAGCAAATGTTACATAAGTACAAGTGAATGTGGTTTTCTCTTGGTCTTTAGGATCGATGGGAATTTGAAAATACCCGGAGAAACCGTCTAAGAAGCAATAATAGTCATTACCCGTTAAATGCTCGAGCATTTGATCCATGAAAGGAAGATGGAAATGATCCTTACGAGTGGCATCATAGAGCTTGTGATAGTCGATGCAAACTCGCCAACCCGTGACAAGTCGAGTAGGAATCAACTCATTGTTTTCATTGGGAACAACGGTTATTCCGCCTTTCTTAGGCACACAATGGACGGGACTAACCCATGGCGAATCCAAAATAGGGTAAATCATTCTGGCATCTAGAAGTTTGATAACCTCTTTCTTGATGATGTCATGAATTTTAGGATTAACCCTTCTTTGGCTTTGGATTGCGGGTTTAAAGTCATCCTCCATGAGAATTTTATGAGTACAAAAGTTCGGATCAATTCCGCGGATATCGGAAATTTTCCAAGCAATTGCTTTCTTATGATTCTTCAGCACATCAATAAGTCGAGATTTTTCGTCTTCTTTCAAGTCCTTTACAATGATGACGGGTAACTTCTTATTGTCTTCAAGGAAAACATATTCGAGATGAGACGGTAATTCCTTAAGCTCTAAATCTGGAGGATTGTCGATGGAAGGTGTAAGCAAATTCAGATCATCCTGTGTAACTTCTATAGGGGAAGGAGGAGAAATATGTTCCGCATTAAGAAGTTTCTTAATGGTACGAATGTCTTCTTCCTAATTGGAGGGAGAATCGTCATATTGTAAGTCCACATCCCCTAAACTTGCTTCAAAGTCTTTCAAAGAAAGTCACTGATGAGATGGCATTTATACATGATCTCATCGTTCTTTTCGGGCTTTAAATGCATTAAAATGTCATAAAATACCATATATATGCTTGTGTTTGTTTACTTGTGTATTTTAGGTATGGATATCGTGAAAAAGACAAAAGATCACAAGAAACAAGGAAAAACGGACACGAGAAACGAAGCCGTACAAAGAACCGGGCCCTAGTTCATGAATTATCCAAGATTTACCCTTGAAGACTTGAAGATATGCAAGATTTATCCTCAAGCAATGAAGAAATGACACTTAAAAACCTTGTGAATTCATAATTACAACTTTGGTCCCTTAAGTTTGTCAAAATTGCAAAAAGGTCCTTCAACTTTGAAGAAATGGCAAGATTAGTCCCTCAACTATTCAACATTGTCAATTATGGTCCCTAATAAAGGCAAACATCTATTGAAGACCTTTCAAGATCAAGAAAGTCCAAATTCAGTCCCTCAATTATGGAAAAATGACAAAAACAACCCTTGAAACACTTTTGCCAAAGTTTTAGGGCAAAAGTGTGAAATCCATAACTTCTACAACAAAGGGATGCGCTTATTTGAGCTGAAAAACATGTTATGCCTCTATTCCCAAAAACAAAACGGCAAAGTTCAAAGTTCAAATTCCTAATAACGCGGGTAACACTTACTGTTGAGATTTTACCAGCCAAGAACACCTTTTTTACCCAGGATTAAAAAGAAGAAAACAAAGGGGAAAGTGAAATTGGTTGTTCCCACGTTTAATTCATATCACTTCAATCACATCCCACACCAAAAACCTTAAACTCCACTACCAGAAAGATACCCCCATCCCCACTCTCATAACGACACCTGGCATAAGATCATGACATGGCTAAATCAACGAACATAAGCCTTTCCTTACTCCCCAGGTACTCAATAAACGTCCCTGATTCACCCAAGCAAGCTGGCAACAAGCCTAGAATATTCTGCAAGGATAATTTAGGAATTTCAGTTCTAGGGTTTATGAATAGTGTTAGGTTAGCATTTGCCTATAAAAGGAGACCTCAACATGTGAGAGTCCCTTTGTTCCAAATTTTGGCTATCAATCTTCGTAATTCCTTTTTAAGTTAAATAATATTTGATTTTCTGAAAATTTGTGAAATCTCTTTTGTGTTTATTAAAAGTTGGTGTTAGAATAACTAAAATCTGAGTTCCATTTGATCTTTTAGACCTTCCTTAATCTTGTGGGTAAGGCACGTCTATGTTATAAGGTTTTCAAAGGTTCAAAAACCTTGAAATCCTTGGTTCTGTTTTGGTTATTTTACTTTACTAACCCTTAGCCAAAATCCTTAAGCTCCTTCAAGCTTGTTGACACCAAGCCTGAGAAGATTTTTAAGCTCTTGGTTGAGTTGTTTGCTCATTTGTGTTGAAGAAATATCATAATCAAAACCTTGTTCTACTTTGAACATCAGCAGGTTTTGATCTTCCTTTTTGAAGAACATTGGTCTTGTTCTAGTTGTTGAACAAGGTCCAAGGAGCATAGCTGGTCCTCCTAGGATGTTGTGGAGGACAGGTATAATCCCTTGTTTAAGTTTCCCCTAAAAATTTCATGTTATTGCATGTTTTTGATTTTGAGCTTTGATTTTGTGTTCTTGTGTTTCAGGTTGTGATTTTAGTGTTTGAATTTGTTAGTTGTCACCTAGGAAGTGTTTTTTTTCCTAAAATCAGTAGGTTATTAGTTAAAATCACAAGTTGCTTTGAAAAATGGTAGATTAAGGGTTGTTTGGGATAACAGCTTGATTCGGATTTGTGTTATTTTGAGTTGATGCTTTGTGGTGCTTTGTGTTGGAACATATCTCATAAGTGCTAAGGGACATTTATCTGCAAGTTTTGAGCATATAAACACCTAGATCCTAAAATAGGCTCTAAAATCTTGTATACTTGTTGAAATTGGTTGTGGTTTAAGGGACACCTAGTTCTAATCATAGACTAGGGTTAACAAGTGATTAAACCTAGTTAGTTACACCAGGGAAGTAGGATTTGAGTGTTGAAATTTGATCTTTGGTCATTTATATCAGCAAAGTGTGCAAGTGTTCTTGAAATTCATATCAGCAAGTGTAATTTGCTTTGAACTTGTTCCATACTTTGATTCAGTGATTGATTTAAGTTTGTTTGTGCTTAATAACAGTTTACATAGCTTGTGTATGCATCTGGTTCAATTTGGTCGGCTTATTCATGCTAAAACTGCTTAATTGTTCATAACTACTTATTATCAAGGTCTGTGCAATATCTGTGGACTGTTTGCTTATTCTGGGCTTATTGTGTGAACCAAATTGTGATTTCTTTCTTGATATAGACTCCTTGTGATTCACTGATCACAAGGGTGTCCTTGTTTCCATTTGAATCCAACTGGATCTCTCACAAATCACAAGTCAAATACTCAAAGCAGTGGGAACTCATTTCCCCTGTTGCTAGCCACTGCTAGTGTATTTTTGTGTTTAGCTTATCAATAAGTTATTCAAGCTTATTTTAACCAGCAACAACTTGGATTTTGTAATAGGTGCTCATCATTTGACCCATTTGTTCATACTGGAGCATTTGGTGGGTTGAATTTAAGGTTTGACTAGAAAACCAACTTAATTGACTATTTCATAAGTGCTTATTGGCTTATTACAGCTTATTTATTTTGCTTATTGGATTTTGGTTGATTGATTTGGCTTACTAAAGTCATTTGTGACATTTTGCAAGTTGAATCAAGTCCCGAGGTGCCCTAGATCTCAAACCCGACTATTTTGTCTTTTAGTGGATTTGTACTTTGCTTATTCGGTCTTATTGAGTGTGCTTTTTCAAAATTTCTTTTTATAGATCTCTTTAGCATCCCAAAAGAAGGTTGTGTGTCAAATTGGAGCTTATGGCATTAGCTTATTGCTTAATGGGCTTAATGGCCCAATAAGGATAAGCTGTTTGTTCAATTAGCTGTGATAAGCTCACTTTTAGCTTTTGGGCCTTCAGAGTTTTGTGTTTAGAATTGAATTTTAAGTCAGATAGGGCTTTTCCAAGTCAATTGGGCCAAGTTTGACTTTTTGGGCTAAAAAGCCCATTTGTGTTGACTGATTTTGCTTTTGGCCCATTTGAGGGCCCAATACGGGTATTCTAGTCATTTTACTTTCATTTCTGTTTATTTAGGTTAAAATATACTAGTTTGCAAGTTTTTAGAATTTTTTATAATTTTTGGATTTTTAATATTATTTTAATATTATTTTATTATTATTTTTCAAATTTCACATTTTTGCACTTTTTATATTTTTCTTAGCTTAAATACATTAAAATAGGAATTTTTCAACTTTTAGATTAATTTTATCACCTTTAGATTAATTTTTATAATTATTTTAGGTTTTAATAGTTTTTTAAATCATTTTAAATAGTTTTTATTAGTTTAAAAATTCTAAAGATAGTTTTTAATCTTTTTAGGTCATTTTAGAGGTTTACCAATTGAAAAATCTTTATTTGGGCTTTTTAATAATTAATTTGATTTTTAGGGCTTTAATTAGCATTTAAAAATTAATATTTAATTGATTAAAAGGTTTGAAAAAGTTTTGATCATTGGTAAACTCTTACTTTATTTATTTTGATTTTTGGTGAATTTTTGGTAATTTTTAGAATTAATTTTTATTTTTGCTCTTTTTACGGTTTTACGTTAAGTCGTAGTGGTAATTAATTTCACGTCTTCGTCATCCTCTTTTCTCATCCCTTTCTAACCCATATTAATCTCAAACCAATTATATTTTAGTCACACACATATACCTCCTTGGGAAACGAACTTTGAACTCCATTTGGGTCATTTGTGCATGGTTTTCCTAAACCGTCGTACTTAATACTTACCCTATTTTACCCCTCTTGTTTTTCCTAAAGCAAAGGTGTGTAAAAACTCTACAATCATTTTTGGCGCCGCTGCCGGGGAGGTGTGTCGTGATTAATTTGTCTTGTTGCTTTTAATATTAACCATAAATAGTATTTGTATTAGTAGAAATCTACTAATACGTATTATCGGTTTTTTTGTTTTTTCTTGTGAAATTATTATTACTATATTGTATTAAGTATCACAATCAATTCAAAATATCTCCAAAAGTGTGAAAACACAACCTTACTTGGGATTTGATCTCCTAATTATTGTATTCGAATCTCAAACAAAAGAAAAAGGCAAAAATAGATAAATACTTTCGTGAAGCTCGATTTTGAAAAATACAAACTATAAGGTGGGTATAAGGCGGGAATTATAAAATATACCCTAAGGAAAAAGGCTCTTAAGTGCTTCGCGCCACCTCGTTTCCCCGCTTGCTTGTGAGTATTTTGAGATTGAAGGCTAATCGAGGGTTTTGCCGCCCAATGTATTATTACGTATAATATATTTGCTTGGTTTCTTTGTGATTAAACTCTCTTGAACAATTTGGTTTTCACCAAAGTTCTAAAGTCATTCGAAGGCGTTCACTCCACGTGATCGTTTTCATTCCTTTGAGGCTTCTTTAATCAAGAGTTTGATTCGAGGAGAGATTTGGTAGATTGTTGTCTACGAAGATACACCAAAATCCAAAAAATTAAAAACAATCAAAAACACACAAAAAAAATTGAAAATTCACAAAACACCCAAAAAGAATCTTCTTTGCTCACCTCCCATTCTTCGTGAAGTTTATGATCACTCGTAATCAAGCAAAACGAGCTCGTAAACGTCTTCAAAAGCAAGCAAATCAAGAGACGTTGATTGAAGAACAAACTCAAATTGTTGAACCTATTGTAGAACAAGAAGTCGTCATGGCTAATCGTACTATGATGGAGTTGCTACAAGCACCCACCGAGGGTTTTGGAGAGGCCATTGTGATTCCCGCTATCCTTGCGGAGAATTTCGAGATTAAGACGGGTTTAATGTCGATGTTGCAAGCAAATAAGCTTAGTGGTCATGAGAAAGACAACCCGCATTATCACATAAGGAATTTTAATCGTCTCACCGCAACTAGCAAGTTTAAGGATGTTTCACATGACGCCATTAAGATGATGTTGTTTCCATACTCGTTAGATGTACCCGCTAAAATTTGGCTTGAGAAAGAACCGCCAAATTCAATTTTGACATAGGGTGATCTCGTTTCTAAGTTTGTGAACAAATTTTTTCCACCATCTAAAACAACACATTTGAAAAATGAGATTTCAAGATTTGTACAACGAAATAATGAAAGTTTTTCAATGGCATGGGAACGCTTTAAAGAAATGTTACATGAATTTCCACACCATGATTTTTCGGAATTAGATCAAATTGATACTTTTTATAATGGGCTTAATGATCATGAACGAGATTACTTGAATGCCGCCGCGGGTGGTAATTTTTTGTGCAAAACGACCGATGAAGCTTCAAAGATTATCGATAATAGATCTAAGGTTTATAGCCCTCGTAACACACCGAGTGTTGCCAATTTGGGTTTCTCATCGTCGTCATCGTCTCGTAGCATTAATGCCTTACATGATGAAGCTAATGAGGAAAATCGGTTTTTTGATAGATTTGCTAATCTTATGACTCATTGGAAAACACAAGAGGCTTTGAATTCTGCTTCGGTTAAAGCGGTTGAAAAGAGTTGTTTATCTTGTGGTGGAGCTCATGATCTTTCCGAGTGCATTACCGCCGGTGGTAACACTTCGAGTGCTTATGTAGCAACGGGAAATTATAACCAAAACGGCCAAGGTTCCCGCCCAAATCAAGCTCCACCAAATCAAAATGCTAATAACTATCGAAATAACAACCAAGGTGGTAATTATCAAGGCAATTCACGAAACTACAACAAGGGGAATTATCAAAGTGGGAATGGACAAGTCACTAATCAAAACCAAAACCGTGATTTTCAAAACACTACACAAGGTTTTCAAAATGCTCACACTAAAAATCTTCAAGGAGATTTTTTGGATTATGCTAAAGCAAATGATGCTAAGTTTGATAACATGCAACGTGAGATGATTAGCTTAAGATCCGAGTTGAAAAACGAGCTTAAAAACGAACTTGCTAATGAACTTAAAACTCATGCTGATAAAATGGAAGGAAATGTCCAACGCCTTCAATAAAACCAACAAAAGATGGACCAAGGACAACATGAGATTAAGCAAGAGTTGTTAAAAGCGGATTTAAGGCAATCAAAATTTGAGGACCGAATGGCAAAAATGTTTGAAGCAATCATGTGTAAACCCTCTTCCTCGGGTGGTCTTCCTAGTGATACCATTGCAAACCCGAAGGGAGAAATGAAGGTTATTACTACACGAAGTGGTAAAACCTTCAAAGAACCAATCTCTCGTCCAAGTACTTCTATGGAGAAGGAAATCGAGAAAGAGCCCGAGGTGATGGTCGAAAAGGAGCACATTACAATCCCACGAAGTACCGCTCACGCCACACCTACGGTTGAACCAATACCAATTGTGGAACCCGAGTTTCCAAGGCCGTTGCCTAATGTCCAACCCACACCACCCTTACATTACCCTTCAAGACGAAACATAGAGAAATTGTAAGAACGTAACAAACAACAAATCGAGCTTTTTATAAAAATGTTTCAACAAGTGAATTTTGATGTGAGTTTAGCCGACGCGTTGTTATATATGCCTCGTTTCGCTTCCACTTTTAAAAGTATGATGAGCGATAAGGAAAAGCTTTCAAAGCTTGCTAATTGTTCTTCTGTTTATCTTAACCGCATACCAGAAAAAGTTGGTGATCCCGGAAAGTTTCTCATCCCTTGTGACATACAAGATATGAAATAATGCCTCGCCTTGGACGATCTTGGTGCGAGCATTAATTTGATTCCATTTTCCATTTCGAAATCGCTTTCGCTTCCGGCTCGTACTCCTTCGAACATGTCTATCGAGATGGCCGATCATTCTACGATTTTAGCATGTGGAGTAGCCGAAGATGTTTTCGTGAAAGTGGGGAAGTTCTACTATCCCGTTGATTTTATAGTAGTTGACATCCCCGCGGATCCTCAAGTTCCTCTAATTTTAGGTCGTCCATTTTTAGACACCTCGAGATCGCTTATCGATGTTCATGCAAGAACTATCACTTTGAGATTCAACGAAGAGGAACTTGTTATAAACGCTACTCAAAACTCAAAACCTTCTCATGTTTATGCAATCGCTACCATCAATCACATTGACTTAGTTGATGTGGTTTGCGATGAGTTTTCACAAGAAGTGTTAGGTTTTTCCGATAGCTCGTCAAGTGGCAATCCCACTACTTTGGATCCGATTCTTGCTATTTCTACACCAAATCTCACTCCATTCCAAGGAAGCGATTTTACTTCAAATGAAATCGACAATGATGATGAGGTGTTGATTAGTGATGATACTTCTATTCCACCATTTCTTCCGCCGATGGAAGTTATGAGTGTTGAGCCAAAATCTTTAATCGAGGAACCACCTATCATTGAATTGAAAGATCTTCCTTCTCACCTTGAATACGCATTCTTGGAAGGTGATGATAAGTTTCCGGTTATTATTGCAAGAGGTCTTGCTAATGATGAAAAAACCAAGCTCTTGAAAGTTCTTAAAGCTCATAAAGGGGCAATTGCGTGGAAAATTTCCGACATTAAGGGTATTGACCCAAAATTTTGTACTTAGAAGATTTTAATGGAGGAGGACTACAAACCCGCAATTCAAATTCAAAGAAGGGTTAATCCCAAAATTCACGATGTCATTAAAAAGGAAGTTTTGAAACTCCTTGACGCGGGAATGATTTATTGATAGGTGTGTAAGCACCCATCCTTTTACCACTTAATTCTGGCTAAAACAAGACCAAAACACGTATTTAATATCATTTGTTTGGAATTATGCGTGGTTTTTGTGTTTATTGTGTTTTCAGAGCCAACCGGATGAATATTGGAGAAAACGTGGGATTGCACGGGCTTTATCGAAGAAAAAGACTCAAGATGAAGTCTATTGTCTAAGAGATGCAAAAGATTTGAAGTCACTGGGCCTATTCGAAGATTTATCGAAGAAAAGGACCAAAGATGGAAGATTTATATAAGTCGAAGAAACTCAAGTCTATTAAACGAAGAAATTAAAAGAAGAGTTGAATTTAATCGACGACAAATCCCGAATCAGAATCGAAAACGTCAACTTTTCTGAAAAGACGAGAAGACAAGAAGAACGGGAGAAAGCCCACTCACCAACCAAAAGACAAGAGTATATAAAGCCCTCCCCTCACACACTTTGGGGAGATTTTTTAGTTTTTCCTTTCTGTTTTTCTCCTCCTATTTTGTAGGAAAACCATCACCCTTAAGGAGTGGTTCTTCATCTTATTGATTTGTTCTTTTAATCTTGTAAGTTTGATCTATTCCTTTTGTTTCCTGAATCTTAATCATCAATACAAGCTATCCTTTAATCTTTTCATTCATCTTGTTCTTCATCATCTTTTTATTGCAAGTTCTTAAGTTTTTATTTGATTCAAGTTTGACTTTAAAGTTGTTGAATTTGTGTTTTTATTGTTGGGATTTGTTGGTTATGATATTTGAATGATTATTGGTTAATTTGGTAAACCCTTTTTGCTTATTTGGTTTGATTTTGATTAAAAACGAATTCCCTGTTTTGTTTCTGCTGTTACTGTTCTTGTCTGGCATTCCGAATAGACCATCTGTATTCCCCCTTATTCGGTATATGCAATATTCCGAATAGCCACTTTATTTGTTTCCTTATTCGGAATGTTTGGACATTCCGAATTAAGCAATTATTCCGTATAGGGACATATTCCGAATTGCTCCTTTATTCCGCATAGTAAATCTTTCCGAATAGCATTTTCCTTTCATTCTTTATTCGGAATATTGAGATATTCCGAATTGCCATTTTATTTTTCCCTTATTCGGAATGTTTTGGACATTCCGAATTGAGCTTATATTCCGCATAGGATATTTTTCCGAATAGGACCCTATATTCCGCATAGGCCATTTTATCCGAATAGGGTGTTTTAAGTAGCTGTTTGATTTAAAGTTTTAATTCAAGTTCTACTTTTTAATTGTTTTAAGTTCAAATCTTTGTTTACTTCATGTATTTATCCTTTTAATAGAATAGAAAACCAAACCCCTTTTTGTCACCAAGAACAAATCATTCCACTTTAAGTTGTGATCAATTCGAGAGGATTCCGAGAATCGAACTTTCAAACGAGTAAAATCTATAGTTTCAAAATGGCGCCGCTGCCGGCTCTTCTCGTTAAGATCAAAAGTTTTTTGTGAGAACTTGGATTTTGGGATCCGTTCCCCGTGAACGTTACTTTTTCATAAAAACTTTCAAAATCACTAAAAAATATAAAAATTTCAAAAATCCTAAAAAGTAAAAAACATAAAAAACAAAAAAAAATATTTTGCTTTGTTTTGCTCTTGTTAGTTCTTTTGCAGGTGTATGCGCACTCGATCCACGTCTTATCAAGAGCCCGAGCCTCTCGATCACTTAGACATGGCCGGTGTACAAAACAACAACAACATACCACCTCCAAACAATAATAATAACAACAACAACCCGCCTTTCAACAACATGAACAATAACAACCACAATGAGCCTCTACCGGATAATCGCCCGATGATTGAACTGCTGCAAGCTCATGTCGATGGCAACACTAATCCGATTGTTATACCAGCAATTGCAGCCAACAATTTCGAGCTCAAGTCAGGCTTTATGCAGATGGTCTCCGCTCAACTATTCTTGGGACGTACCATTGATGATCCACACGACCATATCAAGAGATTCTTGCAACTCACCAACACGGTCAAGTTCAATGGTGTTCCACAAGAGGTTATCAGGTTACAACTTTTTCCCTTTTCTTTAGAGGGACAAGCCCGGCATTGGCTTGCTAAGGAACCGCCACAGAGTATTCTCTCGTGGACGGATTTGGAAACCAAGTTTATCAATTACTTTTTTCCACCCTCTCGTACTACCGCTTTGCGGAATGAAATCATAAATTTTGAACAAAAGTACGATGAGTCGTTCAGTGAATCTTGGGATCGTTTTAAAGATCTTTTGAGAAAATGCCCACAACATGGTTTTACCAAAGTACATCAAATCAATACTTTTTACAATGGTTTAAGCATGAGTGACCAAGATTCACTAAACAGTGCCTCGGGGGGTAATCTTTTGGCTAAGACTTCCAATGCTGCTTGGGATATCATTGAGAATAAGTCTCGTGTGCAAACCAAGAGTGTTCAGACCAATGTCGCTAGTGCTAGCACTAGTGACAGCGACAAGCGACTGGACAAAATCACTGTGCTTCTTGAATCGCTTGTCACCCACACCGTCAGCAACAACAACAGCAACAATGCTAAAAACGCTCAAGTTAACGCTGTCAGCCAACCTTGTGAGATATACGGTGGTCCTCACTCTTACACCACTTGTACTGCTACCCAAGACTACCCTGCTGAGAATGTGAATGCAGCATATGGCACCTACCCTCAACCTCCTTATCAAGCTAGACCTCAAGGTGACCGAAATTTGCTTAGCTACCGCTCCAACAACTACCTCTCACCACCCGGTTTTCCCCCAAACAACCCAAACCAACAACAAAACCTTAATCGTCCTCCTCAACAACAACAACCTCGTACACCATACATCCCACCTCACAAGCAGCCACCTCCACCTCAACGAAACAACCAAGTTTACCAACAACCTGCTTATCAACCACCCGCATACAATGCTCCTACCAACCAACCCACCGCTCTTCACCAAGAAGTGGAAACTTATATGAGGACTAACGATGTGATAGTGGGAAATCTTCAGAGAGAAGTGCTCAACTTGAAAGCGGACTTGGTCAAGCAAGGGAACGATCTGAGAGCCGACATGAGAAATACGTTGGATAGCCAAACAAATGACTTGAAGAACATGATGGCTAGTTTTTTCCAAGGTAATCAACCCTCTTCTTCGGGTACTCTTCCGAGTAACACCGTTGCGAATCCAAGAGGGGAGATGAAAGCAATCACTACTTGCAGTGGTAAAGGTACCAAGGAACCCGAGCTTCCTATACCTCCACCGGTGGTTGTGACTAAGGAAAACGAGTCACCTGCTACTATTCCTCATCCTTCTACTTCCCCAATTCCTCCGCCTCCTTCACCTTCTACCCCCATTTCCCCACCACCCGCGGTTGTGAGTGATCCTATTCCCCTAAAACCTTCTTCTTCATCCAATATACCTTATCCTTCAAGGTTGAGGAAAGAGAAGCAAAAGAGCAAGGATGATATTCAAGTTTCAAACTTTCTCAAAATGTTTAAACAATTGAATTTTAACATCTCCTTTGCCGAGGCTCTCGCTCACATGCCCAAATACGCTAAGATGTTCAAAGATCTTCTAAACGACAAGGAGAAGCTTCTTGATATTTCCAACACCCAACTTAATGAGAATTGCTCTGCAGTGCTCTTAAGGAAATTGCCAACCAAGCTTGGTGATCCGGGTCGTTTCTTAATCCCTTACTATTTCCCGGGAGTAGAGAATTGCATGGCCCTATCCGATCTAGGTGCCAGTATTAATCTCATGCCTCTAAGCGTTTGGAAGCAATTATCTCTCCCTGAGCTAGTCCCCACCAAAATGACTTTGGAATTAGCTAACCGTACGGTTGCTTATCCAGTGGGGATAGCCGAAGACGTCTTTGTAGGAGTCGACAAATTCACTTTTCCTGCTGATTTCGTCGTTGTTGACTACGACATGGACCCTCGTGTGCCATTGATCGTTGGTCGTCCATTCCTGAGGACCGGTCGCACTCTCATCGATGTTGAAGCTGGTGAGCTTATCATGAGAATGGGTGACGATAAAATCGTCTTCAACATGGGAAAGCTTTCTAAACAGCCTTATTCATACGAGAGTCTTAATTGTATTGACGTTCTTGATGAAGCTTGTGAAGAACACTTCAAAGATGCTTGTAAAAGTATTCCTACCTCTCTTCCAAATGTTGAGACCGTTTTCTCTATCGACTCATCACTATCTCTATTTGGAGAAAGTGATTTCCTTTGGAAAGATTTGGAAGCCACTATGGGAGATGTGAATTTAGACAATGACGATTCTACTACCAATTGGGATGAAGATCTCCGCCTCATTGAAAACCTTCTCAAAGAAGACAATCTTTCTCCTCTATCTCCGACGGTTACTGCTATTGATCCTCCTTCTCCTAAAGAGGTGACTAATCATGATCCATCGTTAGTTTCACCATCTATTGAGGATCCTCCAACTCTTGAGCTTAAGGACCTACCTCCTCATCTTGAGTACGTTTTCCTTGAAGAAAACGAGAAGTCGCCCGTCATCATCGCAAAGGACCTAAAAGAAGAAGAAAAAGCCCGACTTGTCGCCATGTTGAAGAAGCATAAAACAGCTATCGCTTGGAAAATCTCCGACATTCGTGGAATTGATCCTCACTTCTACACACACAAAATTCTCATGGAGGACGACTTTAAGCCCACTATTCAAAGCCAACGAAGGGTGAATCCAAAAATCCATGAAGTCATCAAAACAGAGGTTATCAAACTTCTTGATGCGGGTATGATTTACCCTATTTCGGATTCACCATGGGTTAGTCCAATCCATTGTGTGCCTAAGAAAGGCGGCAACACCGTTGTGCCCAATGCAAACAACGAGCTGATTCATACCCGTCTCGTCACTGGGTGGAGAGTTTGTATAGACTACCGCAAACTCAATGATGCCACGAGAAAGGATCATTTCCCTTTACCTTTTATGGACTAAATGCTTGAACGTCTAGCGGGTAATGAATATTACTGCTTTCTTGATGGTTTCTCGGGTTATTTTCAAATACCCATCGATCCCCAAGATCAAGAGAAGACAACATTCACTTGTCCCTATGGCACATTTGCTTACAAAAGAATGCCTTTTGGCTTATGTAATGCACCCGGGACTTTCCAAAGGTGCATGTTGGCTATCTTCCATGACATGGTTGAACACACCATGGAAGTCTTCATGGACGATTTCTCGGTCTTTGGGGATTCCTTCTCTTCTTGCCTTGCCAATTTGGAACGAATTCTTAAGCGGTGCGAAGACACTCGCCTTGTTCTGAATTTGGAAAAATGCCATTTTATGGTAAAAGAAGGCATTGTGCTAGGACACAAAATTTCTAAAGCCGGTCTTGAAGTCGACCGTGCTAAAGTAGATGTCATAGCCAAATTACCTCCACCTTCAACCGTGAAGGGTGTGAGAAGCTTTCTGGGTCATGCGGGCTTCTATCGTCGTTTCATTCAAGATTTCTCTAAAATCGCTCGCCCGATGACCCACCTCTTGGAAAAAGATACTCCTTTTATCTTTTCCAAAGAGTGCCTTGAAGCCTTCAACTTGCTTAAGGATAAGCTTACTAAGGCACCCGTCTTAGTTACCCCTAATTGGGAGCTGCCTTTCGAGTTGATGTACGATGCTAGCGACTTTGCTATTGGTGCGGTTTTGGGCCAAAGAGTGAATAAACACTTCCAACCAATCCACTATGCTAGCAAGACAATGACGGGGGCACAATTGCATTATACGACAACCGAAAAAGAGCTTTTAGCTGTTGTCTATGCCTTTGAAAAGTTCCGCCCCTATCTTGTCCTTTCCACCACTATCGTTTATACGGACCATTCTGCGTTGAAGTACTTGATGACAAAGCATGATTCTAAGCCAAGACTTCTTCGCTGGGTTTTACTCCTTCAAGAATTCAACATTGAAATTCGTGACAAGAAAGGAGCTGAAAACCTAGCCGCGGATCATCTGAGCAGACTTGAGGATCCATATCAAGGGGATCATCCGAACAAAGAGATCAATGATTCTTTCCCCCTTGAGACCTTAATGTCTATAGATCTCAATCTCGATGGCACCCCGTGGTTTGCGGATATTGAAAACTACTTAGCGGGCGGTGTTCTCATCCAAGGGTTAACATCCCAACAAAAAAAGAAGTTCTTGAACGATGTTAAGACTTACTTTTGGGATGACCCTTTTCTATTCAAACAATGCACTGACTTGATTATTTGCCGATGTGTTGACGGACCGGCCGCTTTGGACATTCTCCAGGCTTGCCACAAAGGACCCACCGGTGGTCACTTTGGTCCCAACTACACTGCCAAAAAAGTGTTTGATTCGGGATTCTATTGGCCCACCATTTACCGTGATGCTCAAGAGATGGTTAAACATTGTGATTCTTGCCAAAAACAAGGCAAGATCACACATAAAGATGAGATGCCTCAAAATTTCATACAAGAATGTGAAATCTTTGATGTATGGGGCATCGACTTTATGGGGCCATTCCCTTCTTCTGAAGGCAACAAATACATCCTTGTCGCTGTTGACTACGTTTCCAAATGGGTTGAAGCCAAGGCTTTACCCACTAACGACGCGAGGGTGGTTTGTAAATTCTTGAAACAATTGTTTGCTCGATTCGGTGTTCCTCGTGCTATTATCAGTGACCGCGGGACTCATTTTTGAAACGATCAATTTGCAAGAGTCATGGCGAAGTATGGTGTCAATCACCGTCTTTCCACCGCTTATCATCCTCAAACCAACGGTCAAGCCGAAATACCCAACCGTGGATTGAAAAGAATTTTGGAACGTACTGTGGGAGAGCATCGCGCCGCGTGGGCCGATAAGTTAGATGATGCTCTGTGGGCTTTCCGTACTGCTTACAAGACCCCGATCGGCTGTACGCCCTATCGTCTTGTGTACGGGAAAGCTTGCCAACTCCCTATCGAGCTGGAACATAAGGCATACTGGGCCTTGAAGTGGGCTAACTTCGACATCAACAAAGCCGGTGATTTTCGCAAGATTCAACTCAACGAGCTACAAGAATTGAGGAATCAAGCTTACGAGAACTCATTGATCTACAAGGAGAAGACTAAGATGATCCACGATGCTAAAATCAAGAACCGAGAGTTCCACGTTGGTGATCAAGTCTTACTCTTTAACTCTCGGTTGAAGATCTTCTCAGGCAAGTTGAAGAGCCGCTGGTCTGGTCCACTCACCATCGCAAATGTTTTTCCCTATGGCACCATTGAGCTTTCTCAGCCAAATGGGCCCAACTTCAAGGTGAATGGCCATCGTTTGAAATTGTACTTTGGTGAGAACATCTCTCAAGAGATGATTCCATCCCTCACCACGTTCCCCATGATCTAATTTTGGGTCGAGTTAGGGTCGTGACTCGGTTATCAAAAACAAGCGCTCCTCGGGAGGCAGCCCGAGTATCTATCCTTTTATGTTTTCACCTCCTAAGTGTAGGGGACCTCTATAGGTATTTGTCTGTGTGTGGTGATGTGATTACAGGGATTAGTGCACTCTTGGAACCTACGAAGAACCGTGCTCCTGTGTTATCCGAAATCCGGTTCTATCTCTCAACTATCGTGATTCAATTTTCTTCATAGTCACATTTGAAATTGATCACGTTAGTCGTCTCTTCCTTAACTTGATTTAACCAACGTGCACAATGTCATAAGTGTAGGGGAGACTTTTCCCACATGCTTAAACATTGAGGACAATGTTTATCTTAAGTGTAGGGGGGACTTCTATCGAAGTTTTAAGTGGACTTTTCCATGAAAATGCCTTCATTTAACCGGAAAATCCTATTTTTCAACATTTTTCAAATTTTTTTATTAACTTTGGCCATTTAGTCGTAATTTTTAAATTTTTATCTTTGCTTTCATATGTATATATCCCGCAATAAAGTCAAAAATATTAATAAAGTGGTGTAGCTAGTTTAGAAGTCTTTGACATATTAGGCCCGTTGCGTTTATTTTGACTCAACCCGAATAGACTTATCTAAGTTTATTCTAGCTAGTATCCTTAACCATGTAGACCTTAATTGGTTTATTAGGCTAAGTATCCACGAGTCTCATTACTTGAGATTTTAAATTGTGGAGGACGAGAAATGATAGAGTCAATTATAAGTCGGTATTCTTGCACAAGCTCACTTGGTGTAATTATTTGCCTATTCTCCCATCACTTGCTAATAATTTATCTGCAATAAGTAAGGTCGTACGATTTGAAAAGTTACTTAGCTTCAAGCCCAAGATCGTTTAAAAGTTGCTCGGTAATGATAAGAGTTCATAGCCAAGGCATAACTTATGAAGCGGGGCGCGAAGATTGGCGAGTCCGAAAAGGCCCTAACAAGGCATGAGGATTCCATTTTATTGCTAAAGATCCAAAGTGATGTGAAAAGCATTATTCCCAAAGTCAATATGAAGGATCAAGACTCACGACGAAAAGCAATCAACTCCCATAAAGATGATGGAGAAGTCTATCCGAAAAGACCCTAACAAGGTATGAGGATAAATAGATCCAAGTCCGAAAAGGAGGCGGATCGTTGTATCTCAAAATCCCAATTAGAGATTGAAGAATAATCATGAAGTCGTGGTCAACAAAGTTGGAGTACCTCTCAAAAGTCTCCAAATGAAGAAACTCTATGAACGATGAGAAGACC
Organism: Glebionis coronaria; assembly: GCA_025667525.1. NCBI lineage: Eukaryota > Viridiplantae > Streptophyta > Magnoliopsida > Asterales > Asteraceae > Glebionis > Glebionis coronaria. Next base: position 402,525,585 of record CM046878.1, read on the forward strand.
ATTATCTCAAGCATGTCTCTCAAGATATGAAGTATGAAGTACATGCCAAATATCGGCCCGAGAAAGGTCTCAAATCGTGAACCGAGTTATGCCAAGATATGAACTTTTTGATATCCCGAGAAGCAGTTTTAAGAGATTTTGTCCTTTAGCTAACTATTGATCAAATCGTCCTACTTTGCTTTCAGCCTAAATAAACTATCGAAATAAGTCCAAAAAGGCATCGTCATGATCATTCTAAGACCAAAAATAAAATATAAGAGATACACCTAGGAATAAGGGAGTTTAAGCATTTAATTAAGCCATGTGTGTAAGTGTTTGATTTACTAACTTATAATAACAATGATCTCGTTTTTAAGCTTAGTTTGGGGAACGTGAAACTTGAGGGTGATAAATCTTCGCAACACCAAAGCCCTAATGTAAGTCATTGATTTCTTTGCAAGTTATTTCCATCCTTTTGTTTATTTTAAAGTTTTAATTTCTCTTAGTATTTTAATTTTTATTTAGTAGTATTTGAATAAGGCCAAGGTTGATTGATTATGAGAAAAGTGTAAAATTGCTTTATCACTAAGCATTGCATGAGGGCATGGCAATGGTTAAGTGTAGGGGATTTGATAGGTGTGTAAACACCCATCCTTTTACCACTTAATTCTGGCTAAAACAAGACCAAAACACGTATTTAATATCATTTGTTTGGAATTATGCGTGGTTTTTGTGTTTATTGTGTTTTCAGAGCCAACCGGATGAATATTGGAGAAAACGTGGGATTGCACGGGCTTTATCGAAGAAAAAGACTCAAGATGAAGTCTATTGTCCAAGAGATGCAAAAGATTTGAAGTCACTGGGCCTATTCGAAGATTTATAGAAGAAAAGGACCAAAGATGGAAGATTTATATAAGTCGAAGAAACTCAAGTCTATTAAACGAAGAAATTAAAAGACGAGTTGAATTTAATCGACGACAAATCCCGAATCAGAATCGAAAACGTCAACTTTTCTGAAAAGACGAGAAGACAAGAAGAACGGGAGAAAGCCCACTCACCAACCAAAAGACAAGACTATATAAAGCCCTCCCCTCACACACTTTGGGGAGAGTTTTTAGTTTTTCCTTTCTGTTTTTCTCCTCCTATTTCGTAGGAAAACCATCTCCCTTAAGGAGTGGTTCTTCATCTTCTTGATTTGTTCTTTTAATCTTGTAAGTTTGATCTTTTCCTTTTGTTTCCTGAATCTTAATCATCAATACAAGCTATCCTTTAATCTTTTTATTCATCTTGTTCTTCATCATCTTTTTATTGCAAGTTCTTAAGTTTTTATTTGATTCAAGTTTGACTTTAAAGTTGTTGAATTTGTGTTTTTATTGTTGGGATTTGTTGGTTATGATATTTGAATGATTATTGGTTAATTTGGTAAACCCTTTTTGCTTATTTTGTTTGATTTTGATTAAAAACGAATTCCCTGTTTTGTTTCTGCTTTTACTGTTCTTGTCTGGCATTCCGAATAGACCATATGTATTCCCCCTTATTCGGTATATTCAGTATTCCGAATTGCCACTTTATTTGTTTCCTTATTCGGAATGTTAGGACATTCCGAATTGAGCAATTATTCCGTATAGGGCCATATTCCGAATTGCTCCTTTATTCCGCATAGTAAATCTTTCCGAATAGCATTTTCCTTTCATTCCTTATTCGGAATATTGAGATATTCCGAATTTCCATTTTATTTTTCCCTTATTCGGAATGTTTTGGACATTCCGAATTGAGCTTATATTCCGCATAGGATATTTTTCCGAATAGGACCCTATATTCCGCATAGGCCATTTTATTCCGAATAGGGTGTTTTAAGTAGCTGTTTGATTTAAAGTTTTAATTCAAGTTCTACTTTTTAATTGTTTAAGTTCAAATCTTTGTTTACTTCATGCATTTATCCTTTTAATAGAATAGAAAACCAAACCCCTTTTTGTCACCAAGAACAAATCATTCCACTTTAAGCTGTGATCAATTCGAGAGGATTCCGAGAATCGAACTTTCAAACGAGTAAAATCTATAGTTTCATTTATCCTATCTCCGATAGCCCATGGGTGAGCCCAATCCATTGTGTCCCTAAAAAGGGAGGAATGACCGTTGTGCCTAATGAAAACAACGAGTTAATTCCCACTCGTGTTGTGACCGGTTGGAGGGTGTGTATTGACTACTGAAAGTTAAATGACGCCACTCGTAAAGACCACTTTCCTTTGCCCTTCATGGATCAAATGTTGGAGCGACTCACGGGAAATGAATTCTATTGCTTTTTAGATGGTTTTTCCGGTTACTTTCAAATCCCTATCGACCCTCGTGATCAAGAGAAGACTACGCTTACGTGTCCTTATGGAACGTTTGCTTATTGTAGGATGACTTTCGGACTTTGTAATGCACCGGGTACGTTTCAACGGTGTATGATGGCAATTTTTCACGATATGATCGAGAAGTCGATGGAAGTGTTTATGGATGACTTTTCGGTGTTTGGCAATTCGTTCACGTCATGTTTGTCTAATCTCGAGCAAATGTTAAAACGTTGTGAAGAAACCAATCTTGTGCTTAATTGGGAAAAATGTCATTTCATGTGTAAACAAGGAATCGTCTTAGGACATAAGGTCTCGAAAGCGGGGATTGAGGTCGATAAAACTAAGGTAGACGTCATCGCCAAGTTACCTCATCCCAAAACCGTTAAGGGAGTTAGGGGTTTCCTAGGCCACGCGGGCTTTTATCGTCGTTTCATCAAGGCTTTTATCGTCGTTTCATAATCAAGGGTATGATGACACAACAAAAGCGAAAATTCTTTCGTGACGTCAAGTTCTATTTTTGGGACGACCCTTACCTCTTTCGAGTATGTGCGGATCAACTCGTTCGACGTTGTGTTTTTGGTGCTGAAGCTTCTAATATCCTTAGAGCTTGTCACGAGAGACCCACTGGTGGTCACCATGGTGCTAATCTCACGGCTAAGAAAGTGTTCGATGTCGACTTCTTTTGGCCTTCTATCTATCGTGATGCACACGCACTTGTGAAGTCGTGTGATTCGTGCCAACGTCAAGGAAAATCGTCTCAAACGTGATGAAATTTCACAAAACATAATTCAAGTGTGTGAAATTTCTGACATTTGGGGCATAGACTTTATGGGGCCGTTCCCATCGTCTCATGGTAACAAGCATATCCTCGTCGCGGTGGACTACCTTTCTAAGTGGGTGGAAGCTAAGGCTTTACCTACTTATGATGCTCGTGTGGTAGTGAAGTTTTTGAAGCAACTATTCTCTCGGTTCGGAACCCCTCGTGCTATTATAAGCGATCGTGGAACCCATTTTTGTAATGACCAATTCGAGAAAGTCTTAAAGAAATATGGAGTTACTCATCGTCTTTCTACGGCTTATCACCCGCAAACGAGTGGGCAAGTCGAGGTTTCGAACCGAGCTTTGAAGAGGATTTTAGAGAGGTCGATTTGAGAAAACCGTGCTTCATGGTCCGACAAACTCGATGACGCTTTATGGGCCTTTAGGACCGCTTATAAGACACCTATCGGTTGCACTCCTTATAAGTTAGTCTATGGGAAGAATTGTCATTTGCCCATTGAATTGGAGCACAAGGCATATTGGGCCCTTAAGCATGCAAACTTTGACTTAAAGACCGCGGGAGATTACCGGAAAATACAATTGAATGAATTGGATGAATTAAGAGACAATGCTTATGAAAATTCATTGATTTTCAAAGAAAAGACTAAAAAGTTTCATGATTCAAAAATTAAAAACCGGGTTTTTAGCATTGGTGATCAAGTGTTACTTTTTAACTCTAGACTTAAGATATTTTCTGGGAAATTGAAATCTCGTTGGTCGGTTCCTTTCACTGTTACACAAGTGTTTTCTTATGGGACCATCGAGCTAGCTCAAGATGATGGTCCTAATTTCAAGGTGAATGGACATAGGCTTAAGCACTACTTTGGTGGGGAAATTCCTTCAATGGTTGACCTCGACCAAGTCACCTTCCCCAATGATAATTAGCATTGAGGGGATCGACTTGAGCTCATGACTCGGTAATCAAAAACGAGGTGCCTCGTGAGGGAGATCCCATGCTTATCCTTTTATGCTTACTAATAACTAATGAGAGGGGATTTGTGCCCTTCCAACTCGTTGTCTCGTGGTTGTTTGTGATTGTGTTATCTAGATCATCATCATCATCTACGATTGAAGACTCTCGTGTTCGTTTAAGTAAGCCTCCATCGTTTGCTTGAAGAAGTTTTTCACGAATCCATTGACATATCCTTTATTGTTCTAACAATTATCTTTTAGCATAATTAATAAACGGCTTTAGATATATTGTTGATCACCCTTTCCATGCTAGATCCTAAGCATTCGATTCTTCGTCTCTAGTATGGGGGTGCTCCACCTTTAGACTCGAAACATTGAGGACAATGTTTACTTTTAGTATGGGGGTGAATAGGTACTTGCTTTGCTACGCACTCACATTTTCCAACTTTCAATGTTTTGTTTTATTGATTATAAGGCTAAAAATGGCCAAATTTTAAAATTTTTCTTAGTTTTCATAAGTGTTTTTAAGACACGTATGTATATTTTCCGATGGGTAGCATAAGAGCTAATTTTTGACTTGATGGGCATTTGGAGCCATTTACATTCCTTAACCCTCTCAATTCAAGTTTTTCTAGACTTTTATATAGGGAGCTTTAAAACGCGAAAGTCTTAGCTCATTCGGGTTAAGAACAAGAACTTTTCGCAAGTTCCTATAATTGATCCTAGAAAGTCACTTATCAAGGGAACTATAAAATGCATTCTCTAAACTTGAAAAAGTCCAAGAAAGTGCAAGATCCTATAGGTGGCTTGAAAACCCAGAACTTTGAATTGAAATAGTCTTAATGAAAGCTAATCCAAATTTAGTTTAATTTTGACTGGAGTGGATAAGTATTCACGAGTCTCTTTAATTAGAGGTCTTTAAATAGTGAAGAACGAGAAGTGATAGAGTTAGACAAGTGATCATGCTAAATGTAGAACATGAAAATGTTCTTTCAAAAACTCATATGTTTTTAATTGTGGCTTTTTCTTCCCATAAGATCAATGCATTAGGAATAATAAATAATTGCAATAAGTAAGGTCATACGATTTGAAAGGTTACTTAGCCTCTAGCGCAAGATCGTTTAAAAGTTGTTCGGGGTTGAATAGAGTTCATAGCCAAGGCATAACTTATTGAAGCGGGACACGAAGATTGGTGAAGATCCAAAAAGGCCCTAACAAGGCATGAGGAGCTCTATTTTTGCTAAAGATCCAAGATGATGTGAAGTATCATTATTCCTAAATCAATATGAAGGATCGAGACACACGACGAAAAGCAATTACTCCACTAAAGATCATGGAGAAAGTCTATCCAAAAAGACCCTAACAAGGTATGAGGATAAATATATCCAAGTCCGAAAAGGAGGCGGATCGTTGTATATCAAAGTCCAAAATAAAGATTGAAGAAAAATGATGAAGTCGTGGTCCAAATATGAAGAATCTCTCAAAAAAATCAAGTGAAGAAATTCCAAATATATGAAGAGAAGACCATAATTTCAAGAACGTCTTCCCAAGATTTGAAGTATGAAGTACATGCCAAGTATCGGTCCGAGAAATGTCTCAAATCATGAAACAAGTTATGCCAAGATATGAACTTAAGGAGATACACGAGAAGCCGTTTTAAAAGATTTTGTCCTTCGGCTAACTATCGATTAAATCGTGCTACTTTTCTTTCGGACTAATAAATATTCAAATAAGTCAATATGAATCACTTGTGATCCATGAAAAATAGTTAAAAAATGCTAGTAACCCATTTTCTTTTATAATAACTAGGATTGCGGGGAGAAAAAGTATTACACAATTTGGACGTATGAGTAGTGTTAGCATTGTGACTTGTACCAACAATGATCTCGTTTTTGCACTTAGCATGGAATGTATGACAATCAAGGATGAAAATCATACATTATGTTTTTACACATTCTCGTAGTATTGTTGCAAGTCTTTCACTTTTCAATAAATGGTTAATAAAACTGAACTTTGGTGATGCTTAAGATACTTTATTCTAGCATTGCGTGAGGGCACGGCAATGGCTTAGTATAGGGGAGTGATGAGATGGCATTTATACATGATCTCATCGCTCTTTTCGGGCTTTAAATGCATTAAAATGTCATAAAATACCATATATATGCTTGTATTTGTTTACTTGTGTATTTTAGGTATGGATATCGTGAAAAAGACAAAAGATCACAAGAAACAAGGAAAAACGGACACGAGAAACGAAGTCGTACAAAGAACCGGGCCATAGTTCATGAATTATCCAAGATTTACCCTTGAAGACTTGAAGATATGCAAGATTGATCCTCAAACAATGATGAAATGACACTTAAAAACCTTGTGAATTCATAATTATAAGTTTGGTCCCTTAAGTTTGTCAAAATTGCAAAAAGGTTCTTCAACTTTGAAGAAATGGCAAGATTAGTCCCTCAACTATTCAACATTGTCAATTATGGTCCCTAATAAAGGCAAACATCTATTGAAGACCTTTGAAGATCAAGAAAGTCCAAATTCAGTACCTCAGTTATGGAAAAATGACAAAAACAACCCTTGAAACACTTTTGCCAAAGTTTTGGGGCAAAAGTATGAAATCCATAACTTCTACAATAAAGGGATGCGTTTATTTGAGCTGAAAAACATGTTATGCCTCTTTTTCCAAAAACAAAGGACCAAAACTGCCAAGTTTAAAGTTCAAATTCCTAATAACGCAGGTAACACTTACTGTTGAGATTTTACCAACCAAGAACACCTTTTTTACCCAGGATTAAAAAGAAGAAAACAAAGGGGAAAGTGAAAATGGTTGTTCCCACGTGTAATTCACATCACTTCAATCATATCCCATACCAAAAACCTTAAAGTCCACTACCAGAAAGATACCCCCCATCCCCACTCTCATAACGACACCTGGCATAAGATCATGACATGGCTAAATCAACGAACATAAGCCTTTCCTTACTCACCAAGTACTCAATAAACGTCCCTGATTCACCCAAGCAAGCTGGCAACAAGCCTAGAAGATTCTGCAAGGATAATTTAGGAATTTCAGTTCTAGGGTTTATGAATAGTGTTAGGTTAGCATTTGCCTAAAAAAGGAGACCTCAACCTGTGAGAGTCCCTTTGTTCCAGATTTTGGCTATCAATCTTTGTAATTCCTTTTTAAGTTAAATAAAATTTGATTTTCTGAAAATTTGTGAAATCTCTTTTGTGTTTATTAAAAGTTGGTGTTAGAATAGCTAAAATCTAAGTTCCATTTGATCTTTTAGACCTTCCTTAATCTTGTGGGTAAGGCACGTCTATGTTATAAGGTTTTCAAAGGTTCAAAAACCTTGAAATCCTTTGTTCTGATTTGGTTATTTTACTGTACTAACCCTTAGCCAAAAGACTTAAGCTCCTTCAAGCTTGTTGACACCAAGCCTGAGAAGAGTTTTAAGCTATTGGTTGAGTTGTTTGCTCATTTGTGTTGAAGAAATATCATAATCAAAACCTTGTTCTACTTTGAACATCAGCAGGTTTTGATCTTCCTTTTTGAAAAACCTTGGTCTTGTTCTAGTTGTTGAACAAGGTCCAAGGAGCATAGCTGGTCCTCCTAGGATGTTGTGGAGGACAGGTATAATCCCTTGTTTAAGTTTCCCCTAAAAATTTCATGTTATTGCCTGTTTTTGATTTTGAGCTTTGATTTTGTGTTCTTGTGTTTGAGGTTGTGATTTTAGTGTTTGAATCTGTTAGTTGTCACCTAGGAAGTGTTTTTTCATAAAATCAGTAGGTTATTAGTTAAAATCACAAGTTGCTTTGAAAAATGGTAGATTAAGGGTTGTTTGGGATAACAACTTGATTTGGATTTGTGTTATTTTGAGTTGATGCTTTGTGGTGCTTTGTGTTGGAACATATCTCATAAGTGCTAAAGTACATTTATCTGCAAGTTTTGAGCATATAAACACCTAGATCCTAAAATAGGCGCTAAAATCTTGTTTACTTGTTGAAATTAGCTGTGGTTTAAAGGACACCTAGTTTTAATCATAGACTAGGGTTAACAAGTGATTAAACCTAGTCATAGACTAGGGTTAACAAGTGATTAAACCTAGTTAGTTACACCAGGGAAGTAGGATTTGAGTGTTGAAATTGGATCTTTGGTCATTTATATCAGCAAAGTGTGCAAGTGTTCTTGAAATTCATATCAGCAAATGTAATTTTCTTTGAACTTGTTCCATACTTTGATTCAGTGATTGATTTAAGTTTGTTTGTGCTTAATAACAGTTTACATAGCTTGTGTATGCATCTGGTTCAATTTGGTTGGCTTATTCATGCTAAAACTGCTTATTTGTTCATAGCTGCTTATTATCAAGGTATGTGCAATATTTGTAGACTGTTTGCTTATTCTGGGCTTATTGTGTGAACCAAATTGTGATTTCTTTGTTGATATAGACTCCTTGTGATTCACTGATCACAAGGGTGCCCTTGTTTCCATTTGAATCCAACTGGATCTCTCACAAATCACAAGTCAAATACTCAAAGCAGTGGGAACTCCTTTCCTCTGCTGCTAGCCACTGCTAGTGTATTTTTGTGTTCAGCTTATCAATAATCTATTCTAGCTTATTTTAACCAGCAACAACTTGGATTTTGTAATAGGTGCTCATCATTTGACCCATTTGTTCATACTAGAGCATTTGGTGGTATGAATTTAGGGTTTGACTAGAAAACCAACTTAATTGACTTTTTCATAAGTGCTTATTGGCTTATTCCAGCTTATTGCTTTTGCTTATTGGATTTTGGTTGATTGATTTGGCTTATTGAAGTCATTTGTGACATTTTGCAAGTTGAATCAAGTCCTGAGGTGCCCTAGATCTCAAACCGACTATTTTGTCTTTTAGTGGATGTAATTTGCTTATTTCTGGCTTATTGAGTGTGCTTTTTCAAAATCTCTTTTTACAGATCTCTTTAGCATCCCAAAAGAAGGTTGTGTGTCAAATTAGAGCTTATGGCATTAGCTTATTGCTTAATGGGCTTAATGGCCCAATAAGGATAAGCTGTTTGTTCAATAAGTTGTGATAAGCTCACTTTCAGCTTTTGGGCCTTCAGAGTTTTGAGTTTAGAATTGAATTTTAAGTCAGATAGGGCTTTTCCAAGTCAATTGGGCCAGTTTAAATTTTTGGGCTAAAAAGCCCATTTGTGTTGACTGATTTTGCTTTTGGCCCATTTGAGGGCCCAATAGGGGTATTCTGGTCATTTTACTTTCATTTTCTGTTTATTTAGGTTAAATATACTAGTTTGTAAGTTTTTAGAATTTTTTATAATTTTTGGAATTTAATATTATTTTAATATTATTTTATTATTATTTTTCAAATTTCACATTTTTGCACTTTTTATATTTTTCTTAGCTTAAATACATTAAAATAGGAATTTTGCAACTTTTAGATTAATTTTATCACCTTTAGATTAATTTTTATAATTATTTTAAGTTTTAATAGTTTTTAAATCATATTAAATAGTTTTTATTAGTTTAAAAATTTCTAAACATAGTTTTTAATCTTTTTAGGTCATTTTAAAGGTTTACCAATTGAAAAATCTTTATTTGGACTTTTTAATAATTAATTTGATTTTTAGGGATTTAATTAGCATTTAAAAATTAATATTTAATTAATTAAAAGGTTTGAAAAAGTTTTGATCATTGGTAAACTCTTAGTTTACTTATTTTTGATTTTTGGTGAATTTTTGGTAATTTTTAGAATTAATTTTTATTTTTGCTCTTTTTACGGTTTTACGTTAAGTCGTAGTGGTAATTAATTTCACGTCTTCGTCATCCTCTTTTCTCATCCCTTTCTAACCAATATTAATCTCAAACCAATTACATTTTAGTCACACACATATACCTCCTTGGGAAACAAACTTTGAACTCCATTTGGGTCATTTGTGCACGGTTTTCCTAAACCGTCGTACTTAATACTTACCCTATTTTACCCCTCTTGTTTTTCCTAAAGCAAAGGTGTGTAAAAACTCTACAATCAGTCACTTTCTCCAAATGGAGTCAATGATGCAGCAATAGAAGCTACGTTCTCAACATGAGGTAAAGGAGAACTCCCGCTCTTACAAGCCTCGTGAAGATGTTCTTCACATGCTTCGTCGAGCACATCAATGTAATTTACGGATTCGGGCTCATCGGGAAGTTTGGAAAGTTTACCCATGTTAAAGACGATTTTATCATCTCCGACCCTCATGAAAAGTTCACCCGCGGCGACATCAATCAATGTACGCCCGGTTCTCAAGAAGGGTCGTCCCACAATTAAGGGAACACGGGGATCCATTTTATAGTCGACAACAACGAAATCGGCGGGAAAAGTGAATTTGTCAACTCCAACGAACACATCCTTGGCTATCCCCACCGGATAAGCAACCGATCGGTTAGCTAATTCCAATGTCATACGAGTGGGGACTAGGTCGGGTAATGATAATTGCTTCCACACGGATAATGGCATAAGATTGATACTCGCACCGAGATCCGCCAAAGCCATGCAATTCTCTACACCCGGAAAATTACAAGGAATAAGGAATCGGCCGGGATCTCCTAACTTAACCGGAAGTTTTCTCAAAAGAACGGCAGAACAATTCTCATTTAATTGGGTATTGGCGATATCGAACAATCTTTCCTTATCTCTTAAAAGATCCTTAAACATCTTCGCATATTTGGGCATGTGAGCAAGAGCCTCAGCAAAGGAGATGTTAAAATTCAATTGTTTAAACATTTTCAGAAAGTTCGAAACTTGAATATCATCCTTATTCTTCAATTTCTCTTTCGTCAACCTTGAGGGATAAGGTATATTGGGCTGAGATGAAGGCTTTGGAATGGAATTCTCACTCACGTCCTTGGGTGGAGGAGGGGTAGACGTGGAAGGTGGAGGAACCGGTTTTGGAACCGAAGGTATGGTATAAACTTGAGGCATGGGTAGAACATAAGGTGTAGACGAAGGCATAACGAGTGGTATGTCACAAGTAGAAGGTGAAGGAGGGTGGGTAGAAGTAGAAGGAATCTCGGATCCTTGGTTAGTTGGGGAATAAGAAGGTTCTACGATGGTCTTACCGCTCCTTGTAGTGATGGCATTAACGTTGGCCCTAGGATTGGTCACGGTGTTAGAAGGGAGATCACATTGGGGTGGGCCCTGGGGATTAATGGCTTGATACATTTGCATAAATTTCTTATCACTCGATTCTTGCATAGCATACATGATTTTATCATGTTCACTCAGCTTATCACTCAACTTTTGAAGAACCAATTCCATTGACTGGCTACTCGCGTTCTGTGAATGGGCGACCGACGGCTGCTCGGGTGGGCTGAGCGGCTGCTCGTGGTCTCAAGACGATACAACTGAATTGATTATAGTATGGATTTTGGAACTAAGAGCACAATCAAATCCCCGGCAGCGGCGCCAAAAACTTGATGCGTGTCCGGTGTGTGGGATTGAACAAGTTTTAAATTTATAAACACGAATTACCGGAATGAACTAAAACGCACGGGTAAGTATGACCCTTTCGTTTGTGTATAGATTTTTATTGGTAATACTGAGATCGTTCATGGAGATATGGAAAATCTATGATCATTCAAAAATCGCATATAACCTTTTCTATTATAGCAATATGAAGACAAATAATAACAAGTAATTTTGATGAAAAATAAAAAGATTAAAGACAACACTTGGTAAGGATTAGTTTGGGCATCCAATGCATAATGATTGTGATGACACGATAACATATATGATTATGATAATTACATGGTTAATAAAATCTATTGTTTTCAATAGCTTCAATCTTCGTCAAGACATTGGTTAACGAAAACAAGTATTCGACTCAATCATTCAATTCAACACTTAATCCAATTTCAACTCGTTTGATTCACGGTTCGTTTCACAAATTTGTTAATACTTATAATTATGTTTCTTAGTGATCAAAACTTCTTAAAAAATGGCCAATACAAAAGATAGCCAATCCATAGACAAACCGGCTATGACTCGTTGTTAGAAAATAATCCTTTATACCTATGAAATCTTTAACAACAAATTAAGTTTTGACAACCAATGTCACATGAAACATAAGTACCAATGGTTCAAAGGAAAAGGTTGAAATTAAATTAAAACATAAATCACAATTACAACCACATCTTCATACGACAAACATCGTCTAACCAAGTGTAAAATGAAACTAGCCACTCATATTAAACAGTGACATAAACTCAGAAATGATATTCTTAGAATTCATAATCAAGAGCCTTACAAAGTGAAAATATAGTGATAATGATTAGCGTAATTATCCCTAAGAGTTTGGTGATGTTAATTTTGCTTTTCGGGCTCTAGAAGTGACTTTTCTTGCACCACCTTGCTCAAATCTGGGAATGGTGTTTTGGAAAAGGGAGAGAGAGTTTACTTGGTGAAATAATAAGTAATATTATGGTTATGAAAAAGTATATTGAAGTGGTGACCCTGTGGGTCTTATTTATTCACAAAATTGATGGCTTGGAGTGAATTCATGGCTTGTTGGCAAAGGCATCTGCTTGGAGCCAAAGGTGTTCTAGACCACTCCATAGAAGGTTCTTGTGCCGTCTTTAGATGCTTCAAAAATATAGTGTATCTTGTAGTAGAAAATATGACCAAGGAAGAAGAGATGGTGGCACATGAAGTTGGTTGGCTTCAACTCAAATGGCTGGCTTCAACTCTCATGCTAAGTGATTTGTACACTTGATACTACAAATAGCTACATGATTTCTCTTGAATTTTCCAAGTCGGGATTACTTGTGAGGCTGGTATATTCTTGATAACACTTGTTCTCGCACCCGAAATTGATCTTCAAAGGCTTGTAACTTGTACACGGGTCTCGAACATGACTAGGATTCTTTGTACTTGTACTGATCTTCACTTTTACTTTGATTTCTTCTTCGTCCCTTAATTTGGCTACACATAGACTCTCAAACATATTTTGCCACAAATATGGCAATAGTATTATAGATATAACCAATATACATGTACAAAAGCACGGATAACGCATCCAAAAACATGTTGGAGTTGCGCGTTATCAGATGCAAAATGCTTAGGTTTGATTAGGGAAAGCACAAGATATTTTAGGAGTGGTCAAAGGTTTGAAGCATAGATTCCAAAAAGTGTTGGAACAATTTTGAAGCTTCAGAAACCCCGTTTTTGGATGCTTTTGCCCGCGGTTCAACAATTTTGTATGCGGTTCCATATATATATATATATATATATATATATATATATATATATATATATATATATATATATATATATATATATATATATATATATATATATATATATATATATATATATATGGATCCGTCGACAAAGGGTGTGTTTTGAGGAGAATGAGAATTTTTCATTTAAGAAAATCCTAATATTCTAGTCTAACTTATCATAAAGCGATGCTTAAGAGCAATAAAAGACTAAGAAACATACAAGAACTCAACAAACACGACTATGACTAAAATTATAAGATTTTAAAGTAAAATCGATGTTGGAGGTGTGATTATCTAGACGCATAGTCATAACAAATTTTGATAATCCATGATCCTCCATAGGTCAACGTTGATCTCGCTATAATTGAGTGAACCATACATATGAATTATGTATGTTCGATACCAACAGCAAGAAACCATGAAAAACGTTTTTAGATTGACTTAACAATGCAAAAAACATTTCTTGACCATTTTAGAAAGAACTTTGAGAAGTTCTGAAAATTAGAGAGAGGAATTTTAAAACGAGTTTAGAGAGACTCAAAGACTCAAAGAAAGTAAAGACAGAAAAGAGAAAAGACTCGATAAAACAAGCACAATCAAGGTATATGTTCCATCAAACCTAGACCTAGATGCAAGTAATTAAAATGTTCCATCTTAAGTGGCTAAGTGAAGATGTCAGCTAAGTTTTCTACCAAGGGTACCTTCTCAATCAAAATGCTCCCCTTTTAAACATTATCCCTAAGGAAATGATGGTGAATCTCTATGTGCTTAGTTCGCGAATGTTGCACGGGATTCTTACTAAGTTCTATTGCACCCTTATTATAGCTTGTTGACAAGCTAACCCGACACTCACATACTCAGCTTTCATGGTGGATATAGCAAGAGCGGTTTGTTTCTTAGAGAACCAAGAAGTTAAATAATAACCCATGAAGGTACAAATGCCGCTAGTGCTTTTCTGGTCCACATAGTCTCCCACGTGATCCGAGTCAGTGTATACTATGGTTTCTACGCCAGTCCCTTTCGGATAGCATAATCCTAAATGCATAGTGATTTTAATGTATCGAAAGATAGATTAACCGCTTCAAGATGAGAGGTTTTGGGAGCCTCTTGGAAGCGATCACAAAGGCAAACACTAAATATGATATCTGATCGACTTGGCATTAGGTATATCAAACTACTAATCATACCTCTATATTTGGTATTGTCTAGCGACTCACAATCATCATCTATGGTGAGTTTACTATCCGAGGCCATGTGAGTCTTCATAGTTAGAGTACTCTAATCCAAATTTCTTTAGCACTTCTTTGACATACTTAGATTTTTTAAAGAAAATACCATCGTCCATTTGTCTAATTTGGAGTCCTAAAAAGAAGTTAAGTTCACCCATCATGCTCATTTCAAATTCATCATGCATAATTTTGGCAAAGATCACGCATAATTTGACAAGTTGAACCAAATATAATGTCATCAACATATATTCGAACAATGATAAGGTGAGATCCTTTTTCTTTGTAAATAGTGTATTATCCACCATTCCCATGGTATACTCATGTTTTACAAGAAACGCTTTAAGTCTATCATACCAAGCTTTGTGTGCTTGTTTAAGACCATAAAGAGCTTTATTAAGCTTGTAAACATGATCCGATTTCTTAAAATGAATGATGTCGGGAGGTTGAGCCACATATACCTCCTCATTGACCAAATCATTAAAAATGCACTCTTTACATTTATTTGTTAAAGCTTAAAGTCGATAGCACACGCATAAGATAATAGGATCCTAATTGACTCTAACCTTGATACGAGTGTGTATGTCTCGTCATAATTAGTACTTTCTTGTTGATTATAGCCTTGAGCTAGAAATCTAGCTTGTTACGAGATACAACACCATTCTCATCTAACTTATCCTATAGACCCAATTGGTTTCTATAATGGTTGGGTGGAGGAACAAGTTCCCAAACGTCATTAGCAAAGAATAGATTCAATTCTTCTTGCATGGCGATGACCTAACTCTCATCTAACAAAGCTTCTTTATCATTCTTTGGTTCAATGAATGAGACGAAACAAAAGAAGTTACTTTTATCTTGGACTTGAGATCTAATGGTCCTTTGATTAAGGTCGCCTATGACGTTATCAAGGGCATGATCCTTATACTCCTTAATGTTTACTCCGTTTTCAACATTAAGGTCTTCAACTCCTAGTTTTCTAACCTCTTTGGCTTTAACTATGTCTGTTTCATCTAAGTCATCATCTACCAAAGGTGGTGTCTTAGATAAAGGTGGATTTTCATCGAATGTCATGTTGAGTGATTCTTTGATTACGTCCGAGGTTCTATTGAGGACTATGTAGGCTTTACTAGTTTAATAATAACCTAAAAAGATACCTTCGTACGAATTTCGGTCGAACTTAGTAAGGTAACTTTGGTGTTGAGAATGAAGCACTTGCTTCCAATCACCTTAAAATATTCTAATGAGGGTTTCTTACTTTTAAGAATCTCATAGGGTGTCTTTCCTAGAAAAGGTCTAATAAGAATTCGGTTGAGAATATAAGTTGATGTGTCAACGGCATTGCACCAAAAATTTTGAGGAAAGGATTTCTCGTTTAACATGGTCCTACTCATCTCTTGGAGGGTCGCATTTTTCCTTTCAACTACCCCATCTGATTGTGGAGTGTGGGGAGCTGAGAAGTTGTGGGTAATACCATGAGCTTCACAAAAGGCACTAATACAAGGTTTTAGCCAAGTATGAAAATAAATTTCGTTGAACCAGTCTATTCGAATTGATTACCAGTTGAAAGTGCGACTCAGTCGTTCTTGGTGGAAAAATAAAGTGGTGTGATTATCTATTTTAAACTAAAAGCAAAAATGAAAATGTCGTTGAGTAAAAATAAAGGCTTCAAAAGTTAAACTAAAAATTTAGAATTAAAATAAATGACAAGAGATTAAAGCTTTAAAAAGTAAATTTTGAAAACTTAATAAAAATGAAAACTTTAAAATAAATCTAAGTTAAAACAAATAAAATAACACTTAAGAAAAATGGTGGGAAAAATAAATGTTTGAAAATTTAAGCAAATAAAAATGAACCAAACCTAATTCGGGAAACCCAATTTCGAATCTAATTCAGAATACTCAAGCAGTAACTAGTTCGGAATCCATATCCCAGATACAACTCGGAATAAACAATGCTGAACACAATTCAGGAAACGTGAGTTTGCACCTAACTCGGAATCGAGAACCTTGAACCTAATTCGGAATAACCAACTAGTATCTAATTCGGAATCCACGTCCTGACGTAGTTCAGAATATCAAACCAGGACTCAGTTTGGAATAATATTCCTTCACGCAGTTCGAAATCCCCACACTAGACGTAAATCAGAATCCCCTTTCCTGACCTAATTCGGAATGGAGTTTTTCCTCCCTATAATTCGGAATACAACTTGGAACTTAATTCGGAATCCAATCCAATCCACCAACTAATTCGGGATAATGGATCCTTCAACTAGATCGGAATATCCATCACCAAGGTAATTCGGAATGCAGAGTTCAGTATGTAGTTCGGAATGTGATCTTGCTTCTAATTCGGGATAACTCAATAACTTGAAATTCGGCAAGGGAATCTAGGACCTAACTCGGGTTATTAGGGTTTAGTGTATACCGAATTAAAATAAAGTTAAGCAAAATCTAAAAATAAGCTAAAACCAATTAAGCACTTATCCAAAAACTTAACCAAATCAATTTTAAGAAAAAGCTAAAAAGACACAATTTAAAAACTTTTAAAACACTAAATAAGAAAATATTAAAAATCAATTTTTTTATAAAAATATTAAACTATCAAAACAACTTATTTTAAAAATTATTAAACATAAAAATTAAGCAAATAAGCACCTTAATCTAAAAACTCTAAACACACCAACTCAATAAGCACAATCAAATAAGCAAAACAATCACATCATCAACAAAATTAAACCAACTACATGGTTAATTAAGCAAAAACAATAGATTATTAAGAAAGGTAGAATGAGAATTATGAAATAAACTTGATTAAATTAAAGATTAAGATCAAAGATTACAAGATTAAGGTAAAGGTTTGATAAGATTGAAAGAAAAACTAGAGAGAAGAAAAATAAAACACACATAATTACCTAAAGGCTAATTAACTAATTAATTAACACCCTCCTAATGAAGGATTAGGAGGGTATATATAGGAGAAGGGGAGGGTCTTGTGTCTTCTCTCTTTCTTCTTCTCTTCTCGACTTTTAATTAACTCGTTTTTCTCGACTTTGTCTCGGGATTAGTCGAATGATAACTTGAACTCGTCTTCTAATTTTCTTCTTTTAGTAGACTTGGTTCTTCGACTTTGTTAAACTTCCATCTTTAGACTTTTTCTTCGAAAAATCTTCAGAATAGGTCTTAGACTTCCGTTCTTTTTGCACTCTTGATATTTTGACTTCGTCTTTTCTCGTTTTCATCGATAAAATCCCGTGATAGCCCGTGTTTTCTTCCTTTTTCACATTTTTATCATGAAAGCCAATAAAAACACAAACCACACATAATTCCGACTTTTACGACATAAAATACACGTTTTAGTCTTGTTATTATTGGAAATAAGTGGTAAAAGGATAAGTGTCTTCACACTTATTAGGCACTAATTTTCACTTCATTATCAAATTCCCTACCATGATCCGTGACAATTGGACATCCTAATTTATTTTGGATCTTCCGACTAAAGAATTCGAAATAATCGAAAGCTTCATTCTTATTAGCCAAAAATCTAGTCCAAGAGAATCTGGAATAGTCATCCACTATTATAAAGGTTACCTTCATAACTTCGTATGGCAGAAAGTCTAAAGAGATTCATATGTAGGAGCTCAAGGCACCGAGAGGTCGAAACCAAATTCTTGGCTTTGTGATTTCAGTGAACTTGCTTCCCAACTTTGCAAGCATCACAAAAGTAATTATCAAACTTCATCTTGGGGAGATGTCTTACCAACTCCTTAGAGACTAAAGATTGAATCAAACGCATATGAGCGTGCCCTAATATCCTATGCCAAAGAGTAGAACTATCATCTAAAGTCACTAGACATAATTTTTCCTTTGACTTCCTATTGACATTCATGACATAAAGCCCATGCTTTCTAACACCTTTTCCGATGAACTTTCCATATTTTACGATTTCGCTATCATGTTCGGAAAAGATGACCTTACACTTAGTGTCACAAATTTGACCTATACTTAGTAAATTAAAACCTAAGTTATCTACGTGCTCAAGATTTTCAATGGTCATGGAGTCAAGAGAAACTGTACTTTGCCAATGATGTTACTATGTAGTTTACTAGTGAAAGTGACGTTACCTCCATCATATGCTTTGTAAGTAGAGAACAAACTTCGATTACCCGTAATGTGTTTAGAACAACCACTATCCTTAATCCACTCGTCGGTATCTAAATCTATTCCCAAAGATAGCTAGGTAACAACACAAAAGATCAAATATTTGGTCCCCAATATCTCATGGGTCCAAAGTGGTTAGTTCCAAACATCCCTTACATTTGGTTGGGATGCATGAATGGAGGACACATACCTCACGGAGAAAAACATTGTTGTTGGAAATTATTCTAATTCATATGAGAATTTTGATGTCCATTGTTTTTCTTATATGTTTTAGATCTTGATCTAGAACTATTATTGTTTCCAGGTGTGGGTGTCTTACTCCTAGGTCGTGACTTAGATTTTTCATTGTTTTTTAGTGTAGGTGTTCTACTTCTAGGCCTTGAATCATTTCGTACTCTTAGAGGAGTAGATTGTTTTCTTGAATAATCCCTCATTCCCAATAAAGGTTTACTTAAGGGTGTGTAAAATTTATCATGCTCCTTTTTATCAAGAATAGGCAATTTGATATTGTTAATGACAAGATGTTTTGTCCCTTTACCTAAAATAGACTTTTCAGAAATCTTAATTTTCTCAGTTTCAGACATCTCTGTCCGTGGCTCATTATTGTGCCCCGCTGTTCCATAATTACATGGAATCGCCGCGTATTTTATGGATCCGCGGGCAGCAAGACTTTTTTCTGAAACGTGACTTGTTTTTGTTCACTAGTAGATGCTTCATTAGTGTCAAAACCTAAACCAATTCTTTCTTTAGAAAGAGTTTGTCTACTTAACATGTCATCAAGAGCACTAGTACTTTTCATGCACTTTTCCAATTTAATAAAGGTGCTCTAGAGATCTTCATTCTCTTGTCTAAGACTTTCACAACTTAGATAACCTAAATCAACTTCCTTATTTTTCTCCAGCTTAGCTAATTTAGATTTTAGTTCACTAATCTCATTTTCAAGCTTATTCCTAGTTGATTTTAGAAATTTATTCTTTTTAATGATTTTAAGACTTAGTTATATGTTAATATATTGACCTTCTATTACCAAATCGTCTAGAAAAGAACTATCATTGCTATAGTATTCGGTTTCGGAATGTACCTCTTTAGAAGAATGAGTCATGAGACACTTTTCGTCTTTAGCATTGTCATCACATTCTTCACCACTATCGCTCCAAGATCCACCAACAAACACCGTGTGATTCTTGTCGTGAGGTGGTTTGGGATATTCACCAATGAAATGGTTTGGATCATCGCATCTAAACCATTTCCTATCACGTTTGTCATTCTTGGCAAGACGGTTCTTGGAGAAAGCTTTCTTGTCATTACTTGGTTGTCTCACGTATTGACCACGTCTCTTGAAGAACTTCTTGAAGTTTCAAACCGCCATAGCATACTCCTCATCATCACTATCTGAGGAAGAGCTTTCGTGGTCACTTTGCACTTTCTTGGCCTTTAGTGCAAGATACTTTCTTTCACTCTTGTTTTTCACCAAATCCGAGTGTTTCAAGATTATCATTTCATGAACTTTCAAGTTACCAATAAGCTCATCAAGTGATAATGTAGTGAGATCCTTTAATTTTTCAATTGCCATGACTTTTTCTCTCCACTTTGGATGCAACGCCCAAAGAAACTTCCTAACATTGTTCTTGCTAGAAAAACCCTCATTAAGTGCTTTTAGACTAGTAATAGTAGTATTAAACCTAGAAAATGCACTATCAATAGTTTCATCTTCTAAGATGACAAATTGTTCATATTGTTGAACAAGAAAATCGATTTTTCTTTTTTTTACTTGACTATTACTTTGGTGGGTTACTAAAAGAGTATTCCAAATTTCTTTAGCGGTTTTGCACATAAAATGTTGATCCCTTTGAATGGATCTATATTCTGTTAAGAATTTGTACAATAGCTTGTAATCAAATTAGAGCATTTGTGTAAAACCCGCATGCTTTTACCATGAATAGTACACTTATGATCGTACGTACAGGATTAAAACTTTCCTTATATAACATGAACACGTATCACGAATATTAATTACAAGAATTATGTACGTGTTATTACACGATAAGTATTAAATACATGTTAGTACACGATAATTATTAACAATAATAATTATAATCACGAACATAAAATCATGAACATGAAATCACGAACAGATAATTATGTACTTACGTAATTATTAATACGACGAATGTCGTTACATACATGTAATTATAATAACATGAATAATTAATAATTACGTAACACGTAAACACGAACATTTAACACGATTATTATTATTACGTATATTTAACTAACACGACAAGTAATTACGTACATAACGGTTACGTTTAACACATATAAGGATAACTGTGAAAATGCACGACACTTAAACCACGATTACACGAAATATTTAACTTGTCGCGGGAATAACTAAAAAGATTAATAGGGGTGTGGTGTTGGGCCGGCGTCCAAAAAGAAGGAAGTGGGCTCAAGGCCCACTTGGGCTCCAAACCGTATAACAAGAATAAAAAGGATGGGGGTTATGTTTTTTTTCTTTTCTTTCTGTCGACACAAACACCACAAACAGGAAACCCTAAACATTAAACAACCGCCTCTTTTCCCTTTGTTCTTCTTTCCTGCCGTCGACCAACACCAAAAGAAACAAGGATGAGATCGTGGGCTGTAATTCAAGAAGAAGGATTGATTCACGTTTATGTTTTCCTTAAACCCTAAAAACGCAAGTAAGAAACCCTAACCTTGTTTTTATTTGTTTTTCCTTCGTTAATTGATCTAGCATTCGGGGAAATTGATTGATAAACATGTTAATTACAAGCCTAAATTATGCGGGTAAATGAGGTTGTTGTTTGGGTTTTGGATTTGCACACAAACAGAGAGTCTCAGACTCTCGTTGGGCTTTTTGCTCCAACAGCCGCAGCCCATGCTGTCAGTAGGGGTACGTTTGGCTTGGTAGTGGCAACGGCGGCCTAGCAGGGGGAACCACTGGCTGCGGCCAGTGGTGTGTTTGGTCAATCAGTGGGAACCGAGACCCTAGTGGTCTTGGTGGGAATTCATTGCCAGCAGGGGACACCGGCTGTTGCTGGTGGCAGCAACACAACTGCCAGGGGAAACTGGCAGTTAAGGGGCTGTTTGGTTTTGGGTTTATAAACAGTTAAGGGGGTGTTTGGCTAAGTGTTATAAAACATGCATTTTTTTATTCTATTAGTTTAATTAAGCATGTTAATTAAACTAATTATTATTCATGCTTTAGGATATAAATAATTTAAATAAAAACCATGATTTAAATTATGTTCAGCTTATTTAATTAAAACTTTTGTTAAATAATTATTTTTATAATTATTCATGTACAAGTAATTAATTAAACTTAGTTAATTGAATTATAAAGTTTAATCAGTAAATCATGGATTATTCTTAATTAATAAATACTTACAACTTCAGGCAATATTGTTGTTAATTAATAATTACAAGTTTAGACTAAGTATTCATTTACTTAATTTAGACTATAGTATTAATTAATTATTTTAACATGGACTATAATTAATTAATAATCATGACTTAGATTATAATTAATAAATATTAATACATGTTTTAACCTAAGTATTTTATACACTTTAAATTAATTAAATCATGCTTATATTTAATTAAATCTTATAACCTATAGTTTATCTAATGAACATGTTAACATGAATAAACTATATTATTAATCACATGAC